>QVRM01004207.1:865000-1465000 GCA_003439945.1 Dermanyssus gallinae | reverse complement strand
CCAGGCGGTGACTCAAGTTCCCACCTGCCTTATAAAGAAAGAAATTTTAAGGACATAACTTAAGGTCAGCCATGTAAAAAGGCTTAGCCGGTGTGTTGCCCATATGTTGCCAACGGAACCGTAGAATGAAGACAGACGAATATGCGCGGGTTCACACACTCACTATTCTTATTTATTATAATTCACCACACGCCAGAGAGCGATACGGCAGCGCCGTCTCTCTTCGTATTATTATTATTGTTGTTGTTGCCTAGCTAGCTCACACAATGTCCCGGCGGTTAGCGCGAAGCTGTTTCCACCGCCGGAACTCACACAGATCACACACTTGACACTGCCGCTACACTACCGCTAACAATCACTCAACTAACAATATATATATATATATATATGTATATATATATATATATAAATCTGCCTGCATCTGCCAGCCACAATCACTTTGAAGCTAGGATCCCTCTGGGTGAAGTGATTCAATCGTTTATCCGGCAACACCCCACTTAAATATTCCTGGGACTTCAATTGCACTAGGTTGTGCTTGAACCTGACGAGCTTTGGCTTTGCCATAACAACCTATTCGATATTTTGCAAAACGGTATATCAACTCTCCGTCGGTTTGTTCGTCCGGGTAGCCGGCCTACTTCTTCTAGTCTATATGAGAGAAATAAAGAAATAGGCTATTTCTCAAAGCCAAAACCCTGCAACGGGTCCAGGAAACGTGCCCAGCCAAACCCCACATACTGATCAGACACCCCGCCGTAACAAGCAAGGGTGCAACCTGCGTGCACCAACGTCCCTTAGGAATTTACCTGTCGCCCGAGACTTCCCGCCAAGAAGCGCACGGGTAGACTCTGCCCCAACAAGGGAGTGCTCACCCCACAGCGCCGGTTAACCCGTGCCCCGGCGCGTCAAACACCTAGACCCGCGCAGCCTGTCCTTGCCACGGCGGACGCCGCTCGTTTGTCGCACGTTGTATCAGGGGCGGATCTGACCTGCTGGGTCAGCTTAAGACTCTAGTAGTGGCTTTAGAACTCTCCTTCAGTAATTGGCAATGTTAGGCAACGTATAATAAAATAATAATAAAGCATGACCCTAAAAGTCAGTGGCATATCGAGAGGGTTGACGACGCACCCACAGCAAATACCTTATACTCTATGTAACATGCAATACACAAGAAGAGGACTCACGATATGGCAGCTAAACATCCATTGGCCTTTCCTAGCTTGTCTACCCCTTTGCCCACATTAACAACAACTCCCAGCAGTACGCCCGCAAAATCGGAGAAATCCAGGTCCTCCCAGATAATAGTATGACCTCAGTCACGACGCTGCAGAAGGTAACCGCATTGTTTTGCCTGAACATCGAAGAGATAGTTGACTCTCAAGAACAGCTCATTAAACATTTCGCACCTTAACGGCGGCGCGCTGGGGATGATGCAGACATGGTTGCCGCCGACGTCCGGCACGTGTTTGATTTTGGTAGGAGGTGTGCCGAATTCAGCATTCGTCCACTGAACGAGTTTACCCTAAACACCCGAGAGTCTCTTCTTAATATATTGCTGGTACCCTCGAAGACCCGAGCGCTCGCGATGACCCCTTTGCGTCAACGTTACTGGAATGCATTTGGGCGGTCATTGCTATGGGCCCGGGCCTGGTTGCATCTGCTTCCAAACGTTTCCCTAGGCACCTTCTTGCACGACGAAATGACTGAATTGACGATTCAACTGCATTCTGGAGCTCCAGAATCTTTCCGCAGACGATGCCAAGCGTCCCGATGGGAGCACTCGTACCCGCTTTAGTCGAGCCAGGATTTTTGTCTGGAGCGCCACAGTCATCGACTCATTGGCGTCTTCCATGGTCAGTGGCAGTCAAGCTTGGTGGCGTGGTGCATTCGCCTGTGCCTCGCGACCGGAGGAGACACATAGGTGCGCGGGTTCGATCCCCACCCTTGCACACTTGTATTTATGCGGCCCGTCCATGAAGCAATGCGATAAGCAGTCTCATGAACGTTAAATCTTGGCTGAAAGTCAGCCCGAGAATTTTAATGGTCAGTGGCGAGGCGACCTCGGCAGGTTTCGTTGGTTCTCTATCCGAGATGAGGAAGCTCGCGAAATACGCATCAATGGTTCGTCCACACGAGTTTCAATCTCTAGCGCTCAAAACTTTGAGTGGCCCAGACGACATCATCCCCAAACTCCTCCATAGGATCGATGAACAGCTGAGCCTCGCAACCGAAGGCAAAAGATATGCGGCATTCTTGAGGCATCGTTTCGATTTCGATGTCCAACGTGGGAACGCGGCGTCTGTCCGAGTCACGCTGTTAAAGTGGTCCTAAACCACTCTATACGAGATGGAATGTTGCCAGTGCACACGTTCACAGGAGACACTTGTCGCTCTACCTATATATATATATATATATATATATTCGTTAGATCTTAGTTAGTTTATTTTCCGTATAATACATTAGGTATATGTTACACACATCAACTAGCTAAGATCTTAGTTATAGAATCGTTTAACCATAAAGCAAAATAAATACAATATGAGCATGTATAAATTGCGTTTTCAATATTGCGTTTTGTAACCTATATCACAATGGCAATTGGCTTTGCCAGCAAGTTATGCTAGCAACACACATGCAGCACGATCAGATTGACTAACAACAACAACAATAAAAGCGACAAACGGAAAAACAACAGTACAGTATGAACAATCATAGAACGACGACGACGACAGCAACGGCGGCGGCAGCAGCAGCAACAACAACAACAACGAAAGACGCCGGAATTACAACAGCAGCAGAGTGCAGGATCGAATAGACCGAATTATTGCTGTACGAGCGGTGCCTCTTGGTTGATTGATTGATTGGTTTATTCGCTTGATAAGTGTGTGTACAAGTATCACCCTTTTAGATACACAGCAGCGCTGCTACTACCACCACCATACCACCGCCACCGTATTACTACGATTTTGGCGAGATAGGTTTCTTGCTGTGCTACCTAGATTGACACGTCGTCGGATCGCCACAGCTCTCGTTCGCAAACTCGTTGCTCCCCCTCTCTCTCTCTCTCGCTCTCTCTTTGTCTCTCTCGTTCACGGCAAAGCATGGTATGAAAATTGGCAGGTCCCCTTCTTCCCTTAGTGTCGCCGCGATCTTATCTCTCTCGTGGCGCTGATGCTGATAGCGTCTGTCAGCTGAGACGGCTGACGGCTGCTCTTCTGTCGTGGCCTCTGATGATATTACCTTGCGCAGGTCACCTCGACATCTCGGCACGGCCATCTGCAGCCACAACAGCTGCGGCTGCTGCTTCAGCAGTGGGTCCGTCAGTATTTCAATCCGCCATGGTGCTACCCGTAAGATACCCCGCTACGGTGTCAAGCCGCCAAACTTCAGCAGGATTTCAAGACGTGACGAAAAAAAAATGCGAATGCCAAAAAGTGGGCCAGCCACAAAAAGGCAAAGACGACTACGCCGCACACAAACGTAGAGTCTGTCAGTCAGCCACTCAGGGCGTCAGATAAATATCGTAATTTCGTTCTCGCACCCAATCCGCGTAATTTCGCCGCTTTTTGCGAATGAAGTTAAATAGCTCGCGAAACGGTTACGAAAAGCCAGGCAAGGACGGAACATGATGACGACGGGAGTGCTTCGTGGTAGTAGCAGTGGGGTGGCAATCGTGAAAGGAGAGAGGGGTTGCTGGGGCTCCTGCGATTTCTGCTGTTTCTGCTTTTCACTGGTAGCAGTAGTAGTTAGTAGTAACAACCGTGGCCGTGGGTGCCGACCGACGAAGGTCGTTTTATCATAATGGATTAGCCAGGCACGGACGGGTACTTTGCGCAGCGAACTGCTATTGCATACGCCTGGTCCCCCCCCCTGTTCCTACTCTGTTGTATCTTTCTTTGACTGAACGTATCTTTCACCGAAGACCCTCGACCGTAGCACCTCGATCACCTGCGTGCAGCGAGGGCGAACGGGGATAGAAGTCAATTTGTAAGTAGAATCTCCATCGAGAGAAATGCAATCATCCGGCAGTAACAGGAGGAAGGGCGGAAACACGACGCGAACTCTGTAGTGGGCTAGAGATGATGGCGCCGAGGGGATAGCTACCCATAGTAAAGCAATGCGCGCACATCACTGCTCATGTGTCACTGCTATTTGAAATGCCCATTTCTCCCCTCTCTCTCTCTCTCTCTCGCGTGCTTTATTTCTGCGTTTCCTACCATCTGTGCCTCTTAGAGAACTCCAAGACGTCCGACTCGCGGTGCTCGTTGTTAACTCGAGTGTTGATGTGCAAGAGGCCCACCCGTCACGCCGCATGTCGGTCGTATGATCTCTCGCTCATTTTGTTTTTCAAATATGATCGCTTTACCAGTTGGAGCGCGAAAGCGATTGAGACTACGTCGTAAACTCGTCACGGCTGGTCGTGGTTGAGCAAGAATTGCCGTCCTCACTGTTATTGCAGTGTCTTGAAGCAATGTCGGACGATCGGTTGATCAGCGACAACCAGTCGTTCCTCCTAGCGGGACAAGTCTGTATTATAACGACGAGGAGACTCGACAGTATTAGGTTTGTTCGTTGTTGTACTGAACCGTTTGGATGTTTTTTAAAGAAAGGTAAAAATGGTACGGACAAAAACAAAAAGGTATATATATATATATATATATATATATATACATTTTTTTTAATTATAGTACCATGAGATCTTTACAAGGAGGCTAAGAAAAAATTAAACGGCCAGCCCGTAAAGAAGCAGTTCATCTGCATGGCGCGCTGAGTTTGTAAACCGGGGGCTGGCTGGCATTGCTATAAGCGTTCGCCATAAATGCCATGTCCGCCGCTGCTGGGTGGAGCAAGTGGAACGGCATCGGGAGAAGTGGTGTCCTTTATGGCGTGTGCCAGCAAAAGCTGGAGCCGCAGCGGCGACGACGGAAGCTGGGAGATGTCGTCCATGAAGTGGTATGGCAAGATCAGCGGATGGCATGGCAAGCAGGCCGAGTCGATGCTCTACCAATGCCTATCCTGCCTTATACACTATGTTACACAGCGCCCTTCTTCTTGGCTCTTCTTGTCTTGTGTATTATTATTACGCGCTTGAGTAGCCAGACATCAACGGCGGCATCAGTGGCGGTGATCTAGCTTTGCCCTCTGCTTTGCCCCCTTTTTTCTCTCTCACACACACATACAGAGACGCACACAGATTCACATAAATACACATGCATTCTCTCTCCCTTGTACTCGTTCTCGCTTTGCAAAGGCGTCTGAGCGCGACACTGCACAACAACAACAGCAACAGCAGCAGAACAACAACAGCAGCAACAGCAACAAGAACAACAACAGTGAAGAAGACGACGATGTCGTCCATGATCCCAAGTGGCGTCTTCGGTTGCCGCGTGGTGAATCCATCCAGCAGGCGCTGCCGCCTTTGTTTCTGCGTCCAACATACATACGTCATACACCCAGGCAGACAGACACATACACACACAAACACGTATATACATACATACATATATACAGACCGACAGACAGACAGCCATTGGCATATTTAAGACGTATGAGATTCGGATGGTCTCCCCACAGCCCGCGTTCCGGCTCACTGAAAGCAGCGCCTGCAGGACGCCGTAGCTGGCGGCAGACTCGCGCAGGAAGCATCATCGAACGAACGGACGGACAGGCGGCCAATAGACCCTTACTCGCTAGCGTCACCAACGGGAGGAAGTGCGGGATGCTTGCCTAGGGCAGTGTGGGTTGAATGAGGTGCGGGGGTGCGGGGGGTTGCCGGTGCGGAAGGGGGTGGATGGTCGCAAGGAGACTGTCGTTCGGTCGGTCCGTAGGTCGGCGAGAGTCAGGATATGAAAGACGAGAATGGTTGAGTGGGTGAGTGGCATGCGAGTCAGTGCGTGCGTGCGTGCGTAACTCAGTCAGTCAGTGAGTGAGTGAGTCCGACACCCACCCTCTCCTGGGGATAGATATATCGAATACTCTAAGCAGATGAATCGTCTCTTCTTCGACTAGTTTGCCTCCTCGAGAGATATTGAGAGCCGTATGAATATATGTGTTCATCAACCGAATCATGAATTCTTCGCGTAGGGCGACTTAGCCGATAGATAGTGGTGATGATGATGGTGGTGGTGGTGGTAGTGGTGGAGGTGGTAGCAGCAGCAGCGGCGGCAGCAGCAGCAGCAAGCAGTTGTTAGACGCGGCGACTTCGCAACACCTATTGGGAAAAAAGACAATCTCGACTCAGCAGTGTATCGCAGTGTACGACAACAACAACAACAACAACGTCGTCGTCGACAATAAACACGACATTGACGCCGATGCTAACGTTCGGAGATTGTCAAGTTGCCTAGGAAACGAATAGGAGGGAATTGCCTGATCTTAAGTGGGCCAATATGCGAAGAAGCAAGAGGCAAACGCTGTTGCTTGATGGACCTAGACGACCGGTGCTATCAGGTCCCCCGCCGCCGGATATAATGTACGCACGTTTCTTCTTTACAGGCGGCCAGGTCGGTCTTTCGTCGTCGTCGTCGTCGTCATCGTCGTTGGCTGCTGTTGGCCATTGATAGCAATCCTTTAATGCTGGTAGTATGCCGGCCGATATGTAGGCTTCTCTATAAAGCTGTTTATACGAAAATTACTAGCTAATTTGCTTGGCCGCTGAATGTTTTCCGGTGACCGCGACGAAAACGAATCTGCATCACATTGGTATGCTTATAGGTGCAGAAAAATGTAAGGCAACAGCGGTCCTAGTTGAGTCGTACATTGACCTCGTTGCCGACTTAGTTAGGTGAAGCTTATCCACAGCGATGAAGGCTTGAAAAGCAAAATAAGCGAGGTTCCGCGAAGCGTCAGCTAAAGGTCTGCTGCGTTCGCTCGTTAAAAGGGCGCGTTGTCTGCGTCATGTAACCTCTACAGTTAACAGTGAAAAAAACTACGGCTGAATAATAACAACGACAACGGTAATACGTCTAAACAAAACAGTTTTCCACATTCCACTGTCATTTCATTTTTCTTGTTTACCATGCTCCACACCGATACAGCCAAGCAGACGTATGTTGCATCTGGGGAGATTGTACCTGTGTGTAGCTCGTTGGGTACTAATAAATGTGCCCTACTTGTATTCGCCGTGATCTTAAGCCTGTGTTGCGCAATTTACCGTGGCCGCATTTTTATTATTATTGTTGTTATTGATCATGTGTTTATTGTTTTTGCTATTTTTAACATCGTTGTTATTGTTTTTGCCCCCGTAGTCGCAATCGCTATAATCGATATTATCACTAGGAATTTTTTGTTCTTTTCTTGTCTTTTCTGCTCTTGATGTAGTCGTTGCCAGCATAATCTCTAGTGTTGTTGCCTTTGTTAATGTCGTTACTGTTGTTTGGGCTGTCGTGGCACGCTTGGAATGATTGTTGCTGCTGCCATCGCTGTTGTTGCGATGTATTTGTTGTTGTTGTTGTTTTTAATAAGTGCTGGCAATGCAGTTTAGGGTCAAAGGGTCGTTAATCTGTTCTCAAAGTAGTCCATCTGTTTTTCTGAAGCCGCGTTGTTGGGCACGCAGAGTTCTACACCTACGACTCTACCGCCAGCTAACTTCGGTGGGCCGTATCGTCGGGCCCGACTTCGCCCGGCGGTGGGGACTGCGACGGCCTCAACGGGCCGCATTCCTCTTCTCCGGGATATTCGTCCCTCCTCCTACAGCTCTCCATCTGAACTCTGGACCAAATACAGGGTGTGGACCTTCATCACCCGCGTTGACAGCGGCCGTCGACGCGATGGCCGCCAAAGCGATGACGGTAAACACAGAAGAACGACGAACGGTGTTGAGGCCCGTTGAACCTTGAACTTGCCCTTTTGCTGATCCGCAGCAACCCTCCGCGGTACCTTCGTTCGTCTCTTCGTCGTCGTCGCCGCTGTCGTCATTGGCTCGGAAAAGGCTCTAGCTCCACTCGTTTGGGCTAAAGAGTCAGTTTGCACACGTCCGCACCTGTCAATGGCGCGCCATCGTGTAGTGACGACGATGACGGCGAGAGCACAGCGACGGGCACGGTAGCGCAGCCCAGCTGACAAAACCCCCAGAAGCCGCAGAAGCGCAGCAAGAACAGCAGCAACTTCCCATTCCCAGCAAGTTAAACACACTCACATGCTGACGGTGGTCTGCACTCGGAAGCAGCTGGAGTCATCCACGCAGCTACCCCATGAATGGCGTTATTTTCACCCCTTTCAACGTAGCCGGGCCACACACTCAAACACACATACACAGTCGGTCTGTGAGAGAGTTGCAGCCCTGGCTCGCCGGTTACAGGTCACCGGCGAACGGTCGAAATTCTCGTCGCAAAACTAGCTGGTTGCGTTTCGGTCCTATCTGCGATTCGTTTTCGAAGGGAAAATGTGCCTGGCCGCTGCGCTACCGACGGCACTTTCTTCTCCACGATGGCCGACGCACTCGGGCGGGCGAAGTGACGTCTCGACCCCTAAGCACCCCTCCCCCTCCCCCGCCCCCCTTTCGCCGGAGACTTGCTTCACCGCAAGATGCACTCAAGACGCGGGACAGCAGCGGCGGCGGCAACAGCAGCACCAGCAGCATAACGTATGGCGAAAACAAATATTGCAAAAATCTTGTTTTTGTTTGCTGATAGAAAAAAGGACGCTACTTGACGAGTAGCAAGCAGGACACAGTGGCATGTTAGATCGAACCCGACGAGCTGATCTATCGCCAAAACAGTATGTGTGCCCCCCGCTCGTACGACGTATTTCGGACGCTGCTGAAAACCAATCTAGATAGACGTACAGGTTTCACAGAAAGTATCCAGATACTAGCCCTAACATAGCGTGATGTTCTTTGAGCATGTGCCCGGTGTGTGAACTGCGAAAATCGATTCGAAATGTGCTGAAGTATCGACCTTCAGTATAGCCAAGAAAGCTGCTGCGACCTCTGCGCGCGAGCCAGTTTCAGATGGCTGACCATTATATGACCTTAATCGTGCCCGAATACGAAGGAAGGCTGACGTGCCACCTATATAGAAAGATTGTCTAATTCAATTATATTGTGTTTATTTCGATAGCTTTGATAAACCCTTCTAGTATTATACACATAACAAGTGGCTTGCAGCAGTGCTACAACAGTGCCACGAATGCAAGTTGTACAAACTGTTTACAGTGACAATAATGCGATTGTTGCTCCTATTCTACCCTACTAGGATACTAGGCCAACCGTATGGCCTATGACAAAACAAACTACGGGGTGGTACATGCTGTAAGCCTAACGTCAGTAGGCTCGGCAAGAGTAGATCACCTTAATAAGTGTTGTTATTTTTATTTTTCTGCAACTGTTGGTGTGCATCTATTCAACCTGCTCGATTACATGCCACTGAAAACAAATTTATCACCTGTCAGAGGATACTGAGGTACCCCGTTAGATGAGATCCATGACTAGCGCACTAGCTCTACGCTAAAAAGTTTATCTTACTGCTTTATTTACAGCCAGTGATGATGGCCGTCGTGCGGCGTTACATTCGACGTTGTCGCCTGTGGAAAAATCGAGGACACCGAGACTAAGTCGTTTCACTCTCTCTGGTTGTCCTCTCTCTGTCCTCCATCTGCCTTGCGATCTCAGTAAACCCACCTAGGACGTCCACCTCCTTACTTGGCGCAGAACCGATATGGACATGTATGAGTCATTCGGTCACGCATCAAGCCGCCCTTTCGACCCACTTCGTCGGAGATTCATTACTCATATATATATGTACTTAAAGTGAGAACTACCGAGTGTGCAAACGTATTGTAAATGATTAATAAATCATCACAATATATATATATATATATATATATATATATATATATAAAATTTGATGTTGGAGGTAGCCGAGCGTTTTCCTGATTTTGTTTGTGTACACATAGCATAACACCTTGAACTCTAACAATTTGTATTCAATTGAAATAGTCTCTCCCGGCGGATATGCATTTCCCCCGTCGTCTTGGCAAATCATAAATTCAGTTTTTATCCTGGTGCCTAGCTTGCTTCTTGCGCAGCGCATCTTCTATTATTTCCAGTAGGCCGGGGTGGCCTGCCCTTTCGGGGTCGAAAAATTGAAGGCTCCCGAGTAAGCCCTTGTAAACCGTATTGAGCGTAAATGCGCTTTTACGGTGTGGGCTGATACACGCAAGTTTTGAACACACCTGACATTATTAACCAATGGATTTTTTCAACCAATTATCACACCTCGGTCGTTGACAGGCACAAAGGGCCTTTTTGAGCGAAGGCCATCTTTGAGATCTATTTCCCTTAACGGAAATTTCCTGAACTGTAGGATCTATGAGAACATGCCACTTAAAATTGACTTCGTCGCTGCAAGCTTTAGGAGTACATTGCGCTCTTAAGTCACCATAGACGTATGGATAATATTAAACAATAGTTAAATCAGTTTATTATGATTATTTGCATGAGGGTTATTTTCTTCTTAACGTATTAGGTACGTTAAGATGCCAGACATCCTCATATAAGACACGCAGTTGTATGCAACCCTTGATAAATACCTACTGCGAATATATGGTATGAATATGTTAGTAGTCCAGTTTGCTCGTTGTGATACCGGGTATTGTACCTCCATTATTGCCTGTAAAGTACTTCAGAGCAATTTAACAAACTGGGAGGAGCCTTCAAGAAATCTTTCGAGACTACGTCGGATATTGCCCGGCAGAAGAAATCTACACCCAAGACATACAACAACAGAACGCGGAATTCCCATAAACCGATTAAGTTACCTCGGAGATTGGTAGCAGCAAGTCGAAAACGTGAACAAGAAGTCGCACTGCTAACTGTGACGTCGTGCCCTATGGATGGAGCGGGATACCGACCAAACCGCTTTACAGAAAAGAGGGTACGCAATATGACTGAGCTCAATAGCACTTGATTTGGGCACTTCTTAGTAGCACTTGATTCTAATTCAACGAGGTACAGTCGGATGACACAAACATTATGGAGAACGGAGCAAATGGCTGGCAGCTCGTTTGACAAAGGCGACATCAGAAAACAACAGCCTTTAGCTTCTGGCAAGGCTGGCAGAGGAGGCTTTGGTCGCCTTGTGCCAACTGCGCTACTTTCGTTATGCCAGATACCATGAAAATGATGCGATTTGGCTTTAAGAACATTGCGAACGAGCTATAGCATCTTAAACGCTAAAAAACGTGTGTGATACGTCATAGCAAGCGACACAAGCAATATGGCTTGGTAGCAGTGCGGCATAACGGCGGGCCAAAACCCTCTGCAACTATCCGATAAAATATCAGAGATGTACAAGCCTTGGTTAAAGAGGAATTCAAAGCCAGGCGCTGCAAAAATTGCTCGTGACTCCAAAATCTCATACAGCGGATGATTAGGAATCACATCAAGGTAATGACCTACAAGATGCGATAAGTGCACAAGCAAAAAGAGGTTCATTGCATAATAACTAACGTCCTTCTCGCCGGTCACGCTATTGAACAATCCGTAAACAGCAAGGGCTGTAGCAAGGATTCGACGATGCGCGACAGAAATTTCAAGCAACGAGCGTGCAAGCAATAGTCTCAATAATGGCGTGCGCCATTGGCAATAACCAATGGCGCACGCTGCTCATTCCTCATGAAGTCAAAATTGTTTTATCCCTCATGAAGTTGAAATTGGGGCGAGGTTCCGCCAGCTGATTTTAAAGAGTCATCTGATGCCGTAGATTAGAAAGCAGTTCAAAGTCGCAGCAGTAAGCAGCAAGTTCAGCAGTATCTGGCACCTTTGTTGCTGTTCCGTCAATGCCCTGCAGCAAGCTTTTGTAAGCGAGATCAAATACCAAAAGAAGACGTTAGTGATTCGTGCGAGTGATTCGAATCGGCAAAAATCATAAAAACAGATGTGTATATCAGAAACTAGACTACCTGGGGCTGGTACCAATACGTACATGTGTTTGTGAAGTCGCTTTGAGTTTGTGATCATTGATTGATCGATAGCTGGGTAATTTACCCTAGTAACGACTAGTTAGAACGACACCTGCCAAGTTTGCCTTTTGACCTACATTTCGAACTCGGGATAGGTAAAAAACGTACCAGAATTGCTTCTAGAATTCTCTTTTAGCAAAGATCCGTCAGAGTGAACTGTCTGGGAAGAACATCATGCACATCTATTTTGGGAGAGCATGATACGCATCGCTTTTGGTGAATAATGGCACACAATTTTAACTATAAACTAAGAGACGTAAGCAGGCTGATGCAAGACTACTTCGCCAAATTAAAAGAGATGCTTCTCGCGGTTCCGAGCAAAGAATCCTGCCCGGGGTAAGCTTATTGTCCCCGACTGTTTCAAGGCTCTGCAGCAGTGCCCAGTTCGTGCGGGAGATGATGACATGACTGGTTTTACTGGGTTTTTTTTGGTTTCACTACCGGAACTAACGTAGAGTAGTCTCAGACAGAGCATTTAAAAAAGTGTTCTTCAAGTAACTTTCAGATAGGATATCGTAAGCAGCGCAGTACTTCACCACCACAGCGGCTCGGTTTTACCAAGGGAGCGTCAGAGAGAACGTAACATTTAAAACCCCACAGAGCTAACTCCTTCTAATCGCCAATCTTTGTCAATATTGTGCAACAAGGGTTCCGAAAGACTATCGTGGTAATTTATGCTAAGTACACGGCGGCCTCTGTCATTGGTACACTGACCATCTTTATGAAAGGACTTCTCTGCTTCAGAGGGCTGTATAAAATGTGCAGAAAACCAAGACCGTTAAAGCTGCAACGGTTGACAGTCGATAACTAGTTGCCGACAATCCATTGCGGTGGCGAGCACCTTAAGATTGTAGCTTCCTTTTTGATGACTATTTGGGCATTAGAGTCCAATATACAAGTCGACCATTAGCCTATTTTTATGAAGAGGTGAACAATCTCTAGAAACTCTCAGTCTACGCAGCGGTGCAGATCTTCATGGTGAAGAGCTAAACTAAAAGTGTGGCGCTCGCATTTGTGTTTTAAGACGTTTAACTTCGGCGAAATTCAAAAAGCAGGGGTGTTTTCACTGTATATTGAAGCTGTCTCTTCATACAAACGAGATAAATACATCTTTGTAACAAAAACTCTGGTTATCTTTAAATAAAAACCTTGTAAAGCTTTTACCATCTACTTACCAACCGGGGAGAAGGTCCGGTACAGTATAAGCAAAAAAACAAAAACAGTACGAGCGGTTACAAGTAAAATTGTGCCAAAAGCCTTACAGGGTAGTGAAAACTAAAGCCCCTGGGTATACGCCAGCCAACATGTAGGCAAATTCACGATAGCCTTCACGTTGACATTAGATACACAGCGTATCACTCAATCACCCCGTGCGAAACGCTACAAGTGTCATGCACGAGTACATACCTTCTGAGAGTGAGAGCTATACTAACGACAGAACTACGACGTGCATACATATACATGTTCTTCCAAAAACATATATATTTATATATTTTTTTATAGGGCCGTATTCTCTGGGCGGCAAATTTATTTAAATTCTTGCATTCATTAAGCTTGAAATTTCCGTAATTACACAATTAAAAAAAAATAAACAATTCAGGGTATTTTGCAGAAAAGGCCATCGCCCGTGTGTGTAATATATTCATGGACCTAAATGGACCTAAAATAAAAACAATTGGAGCATTTTAGCTCCGGTTTAGCAACCGGCAGTATCATCTAGCAGGCTGACGCGCAGCGAAACATCCTGGACGAAAATCTGGCCGCCAAGTTGCTTTTCGGGGATTCCGTTTGTACACTTTAGACATACAGTATACAGTAAGAGGGTAAGAGACCAGTTTATAACAAACGTTTTTCTTTGCGATCCGGGTATCAGGGCATGATAGACACCCCTTTGCCCTTTGGGAACATGCAGACGGTAGCTTCTCTCCAGCAATAGTTTCTTCTAAAAAGTGACTATAAGCGTTTCAACGACTAGACTACTATTCTTATCATAAAATCGTGTTCCAGGTGACTGCGCTCTGCTTTGATAGTTTCGTCTCACGCTGCGGCGAACGGTGCCCGAACGAACTAGGGGATTATGTATGCTCGTCGTTAAAATATCGCCGAAGTGGTCTATTAAAGCCTCTCCATAAGGACGAACCTTGAGTCTGCTTTGTTAGGGCGTTTCTATGCAGCCACGAAGCTTATTCACGACCCTTGCAGAACGTTGACGGTATTTTGAATGAGCCAAAAAATGAGTTTTTCCGTCCAGTGATTCTAGAGCAGCAAAACGCCTCCATGTGTCGGTACTCCTTGACTAATACCGTCCACATTTTAGGCGAGACAGTCTATTGCATCAAAGTCAAGTATTTGATTGGGCTACCCTCCTAGATTTAAGGTTAGCGAGTACACACTTTTCCAAGCTGAGGTCGCGAGTAGCGCAAAGGCTGTGGCCTCCTTACATTTTTACTGAGCAATTCATAGCATCTACTCCGGCAATGATATTGCTCCCTGATCTGCGGGCGACCCCCACAGTGGCTGCGGTGGCATGAAATGCTACAGCTGGGCGTGGCCTGAGCTAGGCGAGGCCACGCCTTAGGTGGTTAGGACAAATAGAAAACATTGAGTCCAAATCTAAAGGGGCATTTGGTGCCAATTGTAGTGTTGCGGCCGACAATGAGGCTTTCGTACTACGCGTCAATTTCCGTTTCCCTCAATTTAAGCCGCAAATCTGATAACGGTGGCTTTACTAGCCCGTGAGAATAGGTACTTGTTGCTCCCTTAGAATAATAGCCATTTTCTTTCCTGAGAAAAGTTTATATATATATATATATATATATATATATATATAGAGCAAGATGGCTTAGTGGCAAAGCCTCTGCCTTGCATTCGGGAGGACTGGGTTCGAGACCCAGACCGGCCACTCTTAAATTGGTTTGCATGGTTCCCAATTTAGACAAAGTAAACGCCGGAGGGGATTAAAAACCGTACACGGGCAATTACCTTACGGATAATCATTAAAAAAAAACATATATATATATATATATATAGTAATGCTTGCCTGTCTCTCAAGTGTTGCACTTATATATTGTATTGTTGACGCCTATAATAAACCACCAAACAGAATACAAAAGTTTAGTATATGCCAAACTAATAAAATAACAAAACAGTCATTGTCACCGCATGCTATTATGCGTCCGTGTCATTGCCAAATGCGCTTGCCTCATTTTGCAATGAAAAAACGTTGTAGAATGGTTCTCTTTGATTTCAATTTTTATAAAGCCCCCTCCTAATTATAGAGCCAATTTCCTTACGTTACGAGCTTTGCGTGAGCTTTTGGTTCTTGCACGCATTGTATGCGTATCAGAATGCATTGTTGTTATGCTTTATGAACGCAAAATATCTCTCCCTTATCCAAGGGCTACAGATGACTAGCATTTGTTTACAGCTTCCAGTGTAACGCCGTTACATGTCACACAAACAGGATTACACTCTTAGCAGAAATGTATTGCCTGCTAAATAAACGCATCTCATATGATCGAGTGTAAAGTTGCGGTGGTGTACAAAAAGCGCAGAAAAATGCGTGTGTCGGCAACGTTCCGATAGAAACGTGTCTACCATCTGTGTATATACGTCAGCTGATGCTCATCTCAGGTCGCTGAGCACCTAAATCAGTAAACAGAATAGATAATTTTCAAAGTTCTCAGATGACTCGCCATTTCCCACCAGCTTGATGAAACATGTATCTTATTCTTTCGCCCTCATTGTTTTTCTTGTCTTTTTTATAAGTCGCAAACATGTAAAATATTGTACGTTCTAAATATCTTCAATATCTGCTTTTCGGCCCAGCGTTTTTTTTCTTTGTGGTCATATGGTCATAGTAATTATCATCGTCATCATCATCATTACAATTTTCGTCTTTATCTAATTATTGTTTTTCCCTATCATGATGATCATTCATTTATTCTCGCCTTCTTGTCCAGCCCTTTTTCTTCTGCATTTGCTTCCACGGCCTAGCTTTTCCGATCCGATCTCCGCTGTCTTCTCGGCCTCGAACGAAGGCCAAGGCTCTCCTCGACCTTGCTCTGTGCCGCTGTCTCGCTGTTGTCTCGATGCCACTGCTGGCCGGGATGGGGGGCGTGCGGGGCCATCGCGCGTAATCGTAGAAAAAAGGCGTTGCTGATCACTTTCTGCCACCGCTACTACAGCAGTAGCTACTTTTGCTGCTGCGTATGATGTTATTGGATTTGTGGTTGCTTTGTCGTCGGCGGCGTGTTGTTGTTTCCATTTGCGATGATCGGTCGCGGCGACAGAGCAGAGGCCGCGAAGACGCCTCCACATGGCATGGCATTGTTGAGGCGAAGCGGGAATCGAAGCAAGCGGCGACCGCATAGGGGCGGTGATCGAATGCGCCACAAACAGAGGCTTCGCCAGCAGCAGCAGCAGAAGTCGCCATCCGACTGAGTAAGCTTAGGTCGTCGGCGGCGGCGGCGACTGCGGCGGCGGCTAGGGTGGTTGCGTCGATGGGTGGGTGGCGGGGACCATTGGCAATTTTCCGCGCTTTGCTTCCGACGCCTATCTGCGTTCTATCTACTATCTAGCTGATCGTCGTTCTTCGTTCGCCGCCGTTTTAGCCCGATTTGTGTGGAAGCCATTGTTGCCGTTGTTGTTGTTGTTGTTGCTGCTGCCGTTGTTGTGTTAGTAACTGGTGGTGATCGTTGAAGGGATAACTAGTCAGCGTGAGGACTTTTCCCACTCAAGTTCTTCGTTTAGCTATGAGAAAGCGGCGTCGTGCGCTGGAGTCGTGCAAACGTCAACATGAACATAATCGTCTTGAGCACCAGTCATCGTCGTTGCTTTAGCATCGTTGTGCGTTTTGCTTCAATCGCCACCGTTGCCCGTATCAAAGGTGCCACTTACTATCGCTGCCACAACAATGATCGCTTAGGTGTTCGGTCCATCAAGAAGAAGGTGTGAGAACTTTAGCACGCGTCTAGTTTACCATTATTGATTCGCATTAGTGCCTGATTAATACAATTTACCTTTATAAGACATGTTAAGCGCTTTTGGCATAGTAACACGCCGGGCACGCCTGTAGAAGTAACCAATAAGTCCAAAAATACGACAACCTAAGCAAGAACCTCGGTGAATCTGTCTCTACTAATAACTGTTACCTGCCTTTGAGTTTTGCGGCAGGCTGCTGCGTCCACACCTTGATTCGCATGGACTCATCTTCTATTCCTCCTCCAGTCCCGTACATTATCGCTTGACTTGGTGCATCTCCTGCTCTTCTATTGCTTATTTTCTTATTGCTTTGTGGCATAATTTCCTTATTGAATCATTTTCGCAGGTGGAAGTGCGTGGCCCGCGGAGTCACATGCGACTTCGTCGCAGGTTTGGAATTTCGGGTTCTCGAGTTTTCCAATTTGGTGCACTCAATAGCCGTTACGGTTAGACTCCCCTAAGCATGCAGACACTCCCCATGTGGATCCCAGCACTGCTTCAGAAAGCCGAAGAAGAAATTTTTCAAGATGTTGCCGTAAATGACTTTGTACGCTATTTTATTCCGCTAATTGTTCCAGGTAAAACTCTTTCGACTTTGTTCAGCAGCGTTGCACTCTCATGTGGGCCTAGTCTTAACAACGCAACTCGTATGACAGCGTGAATTGACCAAGCAGAAACCAAAAGGCCACAGAGTGCGTCACCGAAGTGTGTCACCTTTTCCTACTGCATTTGCTTACACACTCCTGACATGCTCGAACACAGGAAATAAATCCCCACAGTCGGGATGAAACCTGCGAGTGAGCAAAGCACCGAATGCACCAAAGTATTGCGTACTTGCCACCTGGACCGCGTCACTACTTCAGTAATTAGTTTAACCCGTACGTTAGTTCCCCATGCTTTCTTCCATCCCATATATTTATCAAATATTTCTAGGTTCTGAACAACTAGTGACATCAGTGTTTATTCGTACTGTGATTTGCAGTCGCGTATTACGCCCAATACCCTATGCACCGAATCACATAGGTCCCAAACTGAAAGTAAAACGGGAACGTGTGACCAAATATCCATCAGGTTTAGGCGAGCAGCCTCGTGTTGTCTAGATGTGCGCGAAATACATTAGTTGTCGCCCTGGCGAGGACAATACATGTTTCGGCGTTGTTGCGGCTCAGCTTCACATTCCATCTCGTGCAAAGTCGTTGCAATCATTTGATAAGCGACGAGGCGTCAAACTGGTCAGGTCACGACTGAGGCGTGACCAGGGGAGTCTTCATTGCTGGCGCTTTCAAAGCCAAACATGATTGCCCTGTACTTTTCGTGTGCTTTAACGTCACTCGAGCATTACATAGGGGGATATTGTACAGTCGTATAGGGCTGACGTGTCGTGGCTAAGGATATACTTTAGCATATTATATATCGTAAGTCAGCAGCATTCCTTTTTTTAGTATAGAACTGAAACACGGTTACCACGGGGGTAAACAATCGCATAACTAAAACGTGCCATATGAAATTGTATATGTATATCATTTTTGCCCGCTGCAGCAAAATAGCTATCACATCTACAGCACACACACAAAGTGTATTGCTAGTCAGTTGGATTATATAAAATACTCCTACAACAGTGACTCATAGCTGTGTCATACTAAATCGCATCTCCCCTAAACGAACATCTCCTATTTATTGTCTATGCAACACATGCTAAACAACATACTACTCTTAGACACGCTATATTTTACTCACGATACACATCAACTGCGAGCATGTATATCATATATCGTCTATGGAATGCATACATCTAAGGCACAATCTATATATGAACAAGCACACCTTCTGTGTGCATATAAGAACAGTCCATCCTATCTATACGTGAAAAGCTTCTGTAGTAAACTTACGTTACAAAACACATTTATCAAAATTAGATATGCATAATTAAATCTCAAGCAACTAAACAACTTTTTAAAATCAAAGTCGGCAAGACAATGCTGTGTCGAAATGGCGTCTGATTGGTGGTTTCCCGCACGTTAAACAGAATACAGGCAAGAGCATAAATGATGAAGGTGTGCAATTTGCTGTTCGTCACTTTCGTACCACATACAAAAGTCACATAAAAAATAACTAAGATAATCGTTACTAAATGAAATAAGTCCAACTCATCTATGTTATATATACGTTGTCATTTTTCTTATATGGCCTCACACAATCGTTTAAGCTACGTCCTTTTAACAGTTCAGCAAAGAATGACCAACGAAAAAAACAGTGCTCCTTAGTGGCACATATGTTTGTATATGTGTATATATACTAAGCAGTTACAAATCTGCAGATCCACAGCAGTGCTAATTGGCTTAAGTAACTTTCAAACAATCAGCGCAAACCAAACGCTTCCCAAAAAACAGAAGTTTCTACAAGTACGTCCCTTCTATGAAACTTTGAAAATGCTTAAAGCAAGCGTATGCGAGAAATATACATCAGTATACTTAGTTGTTGATATGACATAAGCATAGTATATACGTACGTAAGGTACGTCGTAATTTGATGTTAAGACCTAAATATACGTTACTTTCCCAGATCACCAATACAGGTCAAATCATACCAGAATGAAATGTGGGGAAGGTTGCCACATGATTGGCTTCGCGCTCAGGTTTAAATGGTTCATAAACTTGGCAGTAAAATGCACTGCATGAGCAGATACCAAGACACATGCAGTTGACTTATCTCCCGCCAGCCAATAATAACACACAATTAAAAAATAACGAAAGAAACAAATATTTCGACTTGACTGCGACAGTGCATGACTTGCGGTTTGTGCTGAAGCTGTAATTTTAAATGTTTTTATGTTGTTTCGTATATTTACATATTTCAGTGCAGTTTCTGTCGAACCAACTACTTGTGTATGAACAACTATGTATTGCAAAAAGATGATTTAGACCACAGACCAAAAAATACTCATACAAAACGAGCAAGATGATGCTCTGATGAGCTTTTCTACGTTACTAATGTGCACTCAACCGATTGTTTCATAACAAACAATTGTGCTTCATGCAGCTCGTTACAAGAATTGTTTGTGTCAATCTCTAATATTTATATATATATATATATGTGTGTTATTACTCTCCGCAACATTAGTCTAGGTATCCAGGACGATGAGCCTAGAGTGTGCTTACTGTAATGAAAATAGCTTACGGCTCTTAGGCTACATTAATTTTAAGATCACTGTTATATTCAACCAACAGGATCCTTCTAAGATCACACCGTCAACGCAACACAAAGACATTCATCGACGTGCATGTAGCTGTACGTAACCATGGTCCGAAGCGGACACGTAATAGAGTTTATATTAATCTAAATATTTGTATGAGTCTTGAACCCTTCGACAATTGTTTGTATCCTTAGGTGATTATATATATATATATATATATATATATATATATATATATATATATATATATATATATATATTAACAACTGCGTTGATGATAAATAAGAATGGCAGTAATAATAATAGCAATGCATCTCAATTCTTCCTCTAAACGAAGGGATTCTTGTATATTCGTGTGTACAAGTTCAAATTACAAGGTGCTCGTAACGAATTGTAGTCTGCATCACAACAAAGTCTTGACGATACCACACTATTGTGCTCTCGCAGTGGGCTCGGGCTAGAGAGCTCGTTAGCTCTCTTCTGAAAGAGTTACAATCTGTCGGTGAGTTGCGCGAGTTCCAGCAGACGCGCCAGGAACTCGCCTATTAGTTATTAATAGATAAATTATTATTAATAAATAAAATGCTACGCATTTTACCAAAATCTGTAAGGCCTACTGTTGCAGAGGAACTTACTAACGTCTTCTCAGACGTCGCCAAGGACAACGACTTGACCGCCTGGTACTCTTTGTTCTCCTTTGCTTTGGTCGTGCTGCGACTTCCTCGAGCGAAAAAGGACGCCCGGTCCCTGTCTGTCGTGATTAGGAAGAACTTACGCGAATTTTCAACGGGAAAAAGACTTAGGGACCTGACGCACGAAGGTTCGGGATCGAAGGCTTACCTCGACGATAACCTCTCCAGACGGGTGAGAGTCAAGCTGTCGGAAGGCGATATCTCAGGTGCAGCTAGATTGGTGAGCTCCGAGGATATTCTAGCGCCAGTGAACGAAAATACGGAAGCACTCCGCTCCAAACACCCACAACCTCCTCGGGATCTAACCATGCCCACACCCCCGGCGGTTACACTGCCATCTTCAATCTCGCGCGACGAGATACTGAACGCCATGAAGACCTTCAGTCGGAGTTCAGCTGCCGGCCTGGATTTTATGAGACCCCGTCTACTTCAGGACCTACTGTCTGGTGCACTGAGCAGCACGGCTGAGCGATTAGCAGACGCCATTGTCAAAGTAGTTGATGTGCTCAGATGGGGCTCGCCCCCATCCTGTTTTATACCACTTATCTTCGGAGCACGGATGTTTGCACTAAAGAAAAAAGATGGATCATTACGCCCTATAGCCTGTTCTTCGGTCGTTCGCCGATTGGCAGCCAAAATCAGCTGTCAAGATAATAAGGATGTTGTTTTAGCAGCTCTTGGGGATCACCAGCTAGGATTCGCTACTCCTGGCGGTACAGAGGTTGCAGTACACTGTGCCCGTACATTTCTGCAATCGCGCAAAGTACCGACGGTGATGGTCAAACTGGATTTTCGAAACGCTTTTAAGAGCGTTCGACGAGACCATATACTTCAATCCGTCAAGTCGTGGGTTCCCTTACTGTTTCACCAGACGAATCTGGCTTACGGTCAGTCATCACATCTGGTCATGCCCCATAACACGATGCTATCGCAAACAGGTCTTCAGCAGGGCGATCCCCTAAGTCCTCCACTTTTCTGTCTGTGTATCAAGGATATGGTGGATACACTGCGATCCCCCCTTAATGCCTGGTACTTGGATGACGGCGTTCTAGGCGGAGACCTCCCGACAGTACTAGACGATATTCGAAAAGTCATTGACTTTGGTGTGATTAGTGGCCTGAATCTGAACCCGGGCAAATATGAAGTCTATGTTACGGATCATAACGGAATTGCATTACTAGATTTAACGGATCTCTTTAGCCTACTCCCTGGCTGTCGCGTTGTTGACAAGGCTGACTTGGGGCTGTTAGGTGTGCCCTTGCTGCCGGATGGGATACCAAAAGCGCTAGCCGCCCGGAAGGACAAACTGAACTTTGCCACAGGCAGACTATCATTGGGGGCCCACTGCGGTCTTTTTCTCCTTAGATCTTGCTTTTCAGCCACGAAGTAAACACACCTAGTTAGAGGTCACAGACCCTCTGCAAGAAAAACGATTAACAAGCCTGATCGATAGAACCCCCACCGTGGCTGACAAAGCCAGGCTTCAAGCCGTTAGAAGTCAAGGGGCTGGAGCCTGGTTACATGCCCTACCCTGTCCACGAATAGGGACGCTTTTGGATGATGAGACGACGCGCATCAGCACAGGATTGCGGCTTGGTGTCGACCTAGTTGTCCCTCACCGATGTCGTTGTGGTTACCTTGTAGACACTTTGGCGCATCATGGCTTATCATGCGCCTTAAGTGCAGGCCGAAGAGCACGTCACTCGGCATTAAATGACACTTTCAGTCGAGCATTAAGATCTGCTGGCTTTCCGTGCGTACTAGAACCCCCGGGTCTATCCAGAGATGACGGAAAAAGGCCTGACGGTCTTACTCTAACCCCCTTTGAGCGTGGTCGCATGCTTGTTTGGGACGCAACCGTAACCGACTCATTAGCCCCTTCGATGGTCGGTGCAGGTGCGAACCAGGCAGGTCATGCGTCTAGGTTAGCAGAGGCTAACAAATGTAGAAAATACTCCGGCGTTAATTATCCGCACCAATTTTGTCCGTTGGCTTTTGAAACAATGAGAGGACCAGGCCCGCTTACATTGAAGTTGATTCAGCGCGTGGGTAGAAGCCTTAACCTCTCCACGGGAGACTCAAGAGCATCGGAATTTTTGCGTCAGAGGCTGTCGCTTGACATCCAACGAGGAAACGCAGCATCTGTTCGGGGCACATTGTTGAACTGGGCTAATCCCGGGCTAGATAACCCGTAATCACACGTTAACGCAAAGACAATTGTTCACTCCAAAGTGCTAACATAAAAAGTCATTTAATAAATAACTTAATAATTAAAATTTAAAAATAAAATTTATAAACTTTAAATTATTAAGTTATTTATTAAATTATTTTTTAATACGCGCACAGAAACGACTTTCTTGTGTATACCCGCGTAACTATTGCGCCATCAATGAGCAATCCAACCTTGTGAGTTACCTACGTGCCACACACGAGGGCTCAGCTCATTGGCTCAGCGTTGTCGGCAAGCTCGCAGGGTCGGCTGCTTCAAAAGGCACATGCTTGCCTTGAAACATGTTTCCATTGGCTTATGTGTTTGATGGTTGTCGTCGTCCACCCGCCTAAGCCGCCACAGTATAGTGTCAGGCGCTATACGCTGTACGTCCTGTACACATAGTATTTCCATCATTCCTTGATGAATTGAGAAATTGAGTGCGCGTGTGTGGTGATCAAGATCGGGAAAAATGTCGGAGAAGCGGAAGGAAAAAACGATGAAACGATACGGTGGACACGAGAGGAATCCACCGTATCGTTTCATATACGTCGCCGAAGTTGTTGGCGATGACACCGAAGATACGTTGTTTAGGTAGGACAGAGTGCGCTTTTCGCCGCTCACGCCTGTTTCGAATCGAAAGCAACGATAGCAGTACGAGATGCGCAGTTGAATTACTGCATCTCGATCGAAATTCGTTTGTAGCAGCAGCTGTGCAGTCGAGAAAAGCCAGAACAGCCGGCGGCACTTAGAACGAAGCTGGCCAATCCTGGTGTTCACTCAGTCTTGGCGCTAGGACTGACTTGAAGCACAGTAGATAGTTGTCTTTAGCAAACGGAGGCCTTGACCGTTCTGCTGAAGAAGACATTTTGATGTTTGTTTATGTCCAAGTACATCAGACGCCGTGCCGATATCATCAATGCGAAATGAGGCTTTTTACCATGACTAGAGCAACGATAAGATCGATCCGGCTCGCGGCATTTCATGCGTGAGGCGTTCGTAAGATTCCGAAGACGGTCGTGTGAGCACATAAGACGACAAGCCTTGTGTACTGTGATTCTCGGTTATCGAGTTCTGGCGGCAGCCGCATTTCGTTCGATAAGAAACACTAAGAAAATGTTCGATTTAAGCGACCATACACTGCAACAAGCTAAGATAGAAATTAAGATTATGTGTTGGAGAGAGAGAGAGAAAGAGAGAAAGATAACGCACAGGCAAATGGGAAGTATCACGCTGCCGTACAGGTAAGTTAGCACGCTGCCATTGCAGTCATGACGGCCTCATGAAGCATATATATATTTTTTATTTTTTTTAAGTGCGTTTTATTCACAGTATATATATATATATATATATATATATATTCACAGTATATATATATATATATATATATATATATATATATATATATATATATATATATGACTTTTATGACCTACTCGGAAAATAGACGACATAATGGCCTTTCCTTTAAAGAAGTCATGCGTTGCATCAGAGGGCACTTTTAGCTGGTCGCTGTGCCATCAGGAGGGCACTTTTAGCGGTCGCTGTGCCATCAGGATCTACATAGACTTTCCGGCTGCATTCGGCAGCAGTCTATAGAATGATGGCTGGCCTGCTAGCTTTCCTGGTGTGGGAATAACAACAAATTGGCCTCATCTCCACCGGAATCATATCTGCTTTAGCCGCCCGTTTTGGACCCGTTTTTTGTTTTGTTGTTTACTATAAACCCGTTTGGGTTCATCCAATATTTTGTATGCCTCAGCTTGCTGCAGCATGCCTGGTTCAACATGGTGTCGGTCGCGGTAAATGCTTTTGTCTATATACAAACGCAGTATCGTGTGAGAACATGCATTTGGCTAATCCGTCGTGTAAGTGAAAAATACAATGAAAAATACAGTGCAATGTGTATAATAGTAGCCCGATCACGCTTCCCTGGGAGATAACAAAGAGTCTTACTACCCTTGACGCTTCTCTATTATATGAAGAGATTTGTTTTCGACGATGAAAGCACGTAGGTGGCGATGACGTTTAATATTCGTAAAGTGGTTTCCATATTTGACATCTTCTTTAAGAGACTATTGTGTGGTAAAGTCTCATATGCATGCAAGAGATAGAAGAAAATACTGCCACGAGCCGGTTTCTTTCCTCAACTTCCAAAGCTATCAATTTTTGTGGTTCTATTAGTGCTGATTGCGTACTCTTGCCGCTTTTAAAACCGAACTGGTGATCGTGTAATATGTTTTCCTTACCAGTGTTATTTTAGCAGCTTGGCAATTAATAACTTAATTAACTTAAAAGAAATATCGGTCTCATGTTATAGATGTTTTGTTTTTCCTGTCTTTGTGTTCTAGTCTTATCTCTACTAAACTTTGCCTTTTGTACGTCTTAATTGCGACTTGATATGGTTTCTAAGCCGGCTATGTTCCTGTTTGAGACCTGGGTTTATTTTAGTTTTTTTGAACAGAATGTCTCTTTTTCTCATTTTTCTGAGTATGTCCGATGGTTTGAATATGGTCGTTGTTGCGTTCACTCTCTCTCTCTCTCGCTCCTGCAAACTCCTGTCTTGTGTAAAGCTTCTCTCTGGCGCGCTTGGGGTGAGGCTGTGGCAACCTTACACATTATTTCTGGATTTTGTTCATGTTTTAATAAATAGGTCTATTTTATTTTCTGTATTGTGTGTGCCAATTTCTTGCTGTTTATTGCATTAAATGTTGTTTTGTTGGCACTTTGTTTACTTGTGGTTGATGATATGTCTAACGTTAGTTGAATAGCCGGGAGATCAGACACGCCTCTAGCACTTCGTAACTCAATATGAGCAACATAGACTGATCTTGTTTTTGTAAATACGTCGTCAATAAGTTTAATTTTGTAACTTTAATATGTGAGCACATTTAAGTGAATAATTGAATTCGCGCGAGCGTGCGGTCACGGGTTATCGAACCCAAGAATAGCCCAGTTCAACAATGTGCTCCGAACAGATGCTGCGTTTCCTCGTTAAATGTCGAGCGACAACCTCTAAAGCAAGGATTCCGATGCTTTCGAGTCTCCCGTCGAAAAGTTAAGGCTTCAACCCACGCGCTGAATCAGCATGAGTGTGAGAGGGCCTGGTCGTCCCAGTGTCTCGAAAGCCAACGAACAGAACTGGTGCGGATAACCAGCGCTAGAGTATTTTCTGCATTTGTTAGCCTCTGCTAACCTGGAAGCATGACATACTTGGTTCGCACCAACTGTACTTTGCCGCAGGCAGACAACGCCAATTGGGGGCTCGCTGCGGCCTGTTTCCACTTAGATCTCGCTTTTTAGCTGCGAGGTTAACACACCTGGCTAGATGTTGCAACCTGTTCTCATCGTCTGAGCTTTTACAGCCGTTTAATGATCTCAGCTTAGACACTTTAGAGGAGATACTAAATCTTCAGCTGACCCCTGTGGCAAAGGATCAGGTAATGCTTTCGATCTCTCTAGGCGGCCTAGGTATGACCCGCAATCATGTCGTCATTAACCTAGAATGCGGATATGGTTAGGGCATTATTGAATAACGATGGGTAGGAAGCTTATACCGTTAAACTACAAAGGCTGACCGACAGAAAAGCCATTAGCAAGCCTAATTGATAGAGCCTTCACCGTGGCCTTTACCGTGGCAACTGCTAGGGATGGCGCACGACTGGGCGTTATACATAAACGCTAACAGATGTTTTCATTGTATTTATTTTTTTCAGAAAAGTGCCTTCCACGAAGGGGACCACAATATTATAGTTTATAAACTAAGAGCGTTCGAGGTCCATTTGCAGACCTGCGAATGGTTCGCAAAGTTTGTGCGCAACCGGATCCTCCGAGTCAAGTCAGGGCACGCCTTAATTATCCACACTTGTGAATATGTTGCTTCGCTGTTTCATTATTGTGGAGCCTACGGTGGATACTCATCTGTACAAATACGACTGTGCTATCCAAAATTTTATTCCATTCACCCGTACAGCATTCATAATTGTGTAAATACATAGATATGATCGACGATGTGCAATAGAGATTTTTGACGAGACTCCACAGAAGATGCGATCACGAAACGAACGACATTGTAGTACCGCCTTAATGGACACACACAGCAAAAATGACAGACGGGTTTTAGTTCTACGTATGGGCGCAAGTCTTATTAGCCATTGCTTTAAAGTGTGGACGAAGGATCGCACAATTTAAATATTGTATGTGCCCAGATTCGTTGCAAGAACAGAGCACATCAATAATATGTTCACCTGGCGCGTGGCCAGCGATATTTACAATAGGACGACTGCACAGATTCCGCCTGCGTCTAGTCATGCCTTACCCTTTATTGCATGACTAAAGAAGCTTCCCGTTCTATTATAGTTCGTGGTCAGGTGATTTTGCTTCTACCTGCATAGCTAAAATGTTCAAGTCCGAGCTGACTATTTACTTAGCAAACCCTTGTTGGCTCCAGCTTAAATTTCTTTAGTTGTCTGTTAGTAAACCTTAATCATGGGTTCATATGTATTTTCGCGAACGCAGCTGTCTGTTATCGTCTGAAGTTAACGCGGCGGGGGTTTGCATTTGAGTAACTATAGTGGAGCAATGTCAGAATCCGATTGTGGCCTTGGGAATGTAGACGCATATAAATGTATTTAGCTATAACGTGAAACACACGCGTTGACAGCATCAATTTAAACTCTAAACCAGTGACTTAATGAGAGGAGAATTCGGTAGCTTTGTACAGTCCTAAATACCTGCTGTTTCACAATAGTAATTTTAAAAATTTGCACATACTTGTAATCTCAAACGTAGCTTACGCAGGATACTCTCCTGCGTTAGTTGGCTTAGAACTGCTAATCACGATCTTCTGCCAAACACGCTATATGCGAGGCACAGGAAACGGCAGTAATGGCTTAGGTAGTTAACGTACGGAATTTAAAGACTGGGGCGTTGTCATGCGTGGAATGAAATTTCGCTCGGGTAGAAATGTCTACCTAGTCCACCTAGATTTTAAGTCGAGCCAATCGCCCTGCTTCTGCGTTTCTCTGCTGGAGTCCCTGCCCCAGTAAGTCGAGTATGGGTGGCCTGGCCAAAGACAGAGACAAAGTGATGGCATATAGTATTTTTTTGCTACCTACAACACTAGAAAGCAGTAGGTTTGATTTTGCCTAGCTCCCGCCTCCTGACAAACCTTAAAGGAATGGCTACGGTCGTACAGAGAAGAAGTCATACAAGGTCATCGGTAGGTTTTAATTAAAAAAGTAAAGATTTTATTCCCCATGTAAAATATCTTTTGAATATGGCGGACGCATTGCTAAAACAGCCCAAAATATAAAGTTCTGGACAAAGTCAATCTCAATTTTGAATATTCAAAATCTTTCGTTTGCCACACGAGTCTGCGTTTGAGAGTCCCTTTTCCCTCGGAATGATACCCAGGTATGTCACATGCACTCTGAACAATGCAAGTGTTCTCGTTGCTTATGCCACGATCTGGTTCAATAGCTACAGCCATCCATGACGCACCATTGTGCACCACATATTTTGCAGCAACCCCGTAATTTTAGGCCTATGCTGTCAATGTATCTCTCTCGAACTTATCATATTCGCTTGTCGCCTATAAATATTATATGCGAGATATAACTTCTCGCGTAATACACACATTTAGGCAAATACGGCCATACACAAAATTGCGACAAGGGTGACACGGCGTTTGACTGCTTGCTGCATCTTTTAAAACATTTCAGTAACATTTTTATCTTCTAAAACCAAACGATTAAGTCGACCCCACGCAGCATGTATTCGTTTCTCATTGATCCACGTGCGCACAGCAAATAACAGTTAATTGGGCGATTTATTGTAACTCACGGAAGGCTCTGCATTTCGTATACTTCTATAAGAAAAGCGCGTTTGAGCTTACCGACAACAACCTATATAAAAAATAGACTAAACTTGTACATCCACAAGTTCACTCAGATAATTATATGAGTCCGCGCGTCGCATTTTTGGTTTTCTAATATACAATACCTATTATAAACAAATAAGGGTTTACATTTAGGCTGGCTGTTTTTTTACCGTTCATCATTATTCAGATTAAGAAAACAAGCTTAGTTGTAGGCGATAGTATTTGTATGTGATAAAGAACTCAGACACGCGCATTAAATACTCTGTTTTAGTACTCTCAGGCATGGAAGCGCCACTAACAGAAATATCCGGGCCCCTTTGAGTAAAAGGAGGCGCATTTTCCTAAAGGATATGTTTGCAGATCCTTTCTAATTCTGATCTTTTCTTTCGGGACCGATGCACAATATGTCAGGGCTTTATTTTAAGTAGAGCGGGCCAACTATGTAGTTATTCACTTCGTTTAAATACGACTAAACAGTTTAAGAAATCGTCAATTGGTTATCCCCCAAATCTCTTTAAACAGTATACCCGTATTTGCCTAGCAAATGTCAAAATGAATCGGTCCTTTAATAATCATGGGTTCACCTGGGAACCCGAATACATATTTTGTTAAAACACGCTCAGCCACTTCTTCCTCTATTTTGCAAATAAAAGTTTCTTGTAATATACTTTATTTAATAAATATGTATACATATATATATATACATATATATATATATATATATATATATATACCACGGACCAGAGGAGCAAGCGACCTTCGGCGCCGACTCTTAGCATCAGTAATAGACAGCATCATGTTATACGCCGCACCCTTATGGGAACGCACTACTACAAGAGCTACAACACGTCGCCTCCTCAACAAGACCCAAAGACCTATGGCGCTTAACCTAACACGAGCAAGTCGCACGGCCTCCACAGCAGCCGTACAGGTACTCTCCAGACAAATTCCCTGGGACTTGAGAGTAAAAGAATTGGCATCAAGAAACCCTGTAACCAACGTTCTGACGGAGGGCACACTAGTCAGCAGAACCGACACACTAAGCGAATGGAGCCAGCAATGGGTAGCAATCTAGCCGGGCCATCCTGGATATTGGACAAGATCAATACTTCCTGATCTTGAAAAATGGTACAGCCCCAAGCACGGCTCGCTTACCTACCGACTCGCGCAACTGTTAACCGGTCATGGTGCCTGTTTTCAGCAGTACCTACACCGCATCGGTAAAACTGACTCCCCTGTATGCCGCATGTGCAACTCGGAGGAACCGGATGATGTTAGGCACTGCTATGAGCGGTGCTCCTTCTTCGACACTGAGCGAGAGCTATTGTCCCGGAACCTAGGACTGCAGAACCCCCTGACATGCCAGGCCCTTGTAGAGGCGCTCCTCAAAGATCACAAATCCTGGATTCTAGTAAGAAGATTCGCACAAGGTATCTCTGAGGCGAAAATAACCGCCGCACAAAGCCGAGCTGCCTAAATGGCAAGAAGAGTGGCCAGGCGAAGTAACCTCGAGAAGACAGTACTGCGGCCACCCCCCGTCAAGGGGCAAAGAGGACGACTGGATTTTAGTGGGTGCGAGTCCCACACTACCGAGGCTTTAACAACGTCGCCCGGTGTGCATAACGCATTTTACCAGTTACCTCTATAAAAATATATATATATATTCTTTTATTACGTAAATATATATATATATATATATATATATATATATATATATATATATATATATATATATATTTATATATATATATATATATATATATATATATATATAATTTTGCTGATTGCTACAGGTGTGCATACAGGGTGTTGCAGGAATATTTGAAGCGCAATATACAGAATTGTAGAGCTCGTTAAAGCAAATATTTTTTCTAATGGAACATGGTCTCTGAGAAGTCTTGTTTCGGAGTGAGAGTGAAATTACTACAATTTGTGACAATGGTGTTTTTGCCCGACATAGGAGCACAAAATGTGCTGTTGCGAGACAACCAGTCTTCCTAGACAGAAACTAAGCACACCATCGTGTTCGTGATACAATTCTGCTCCATCTGAAGAATATGCAAGGCCGGTCAGAAGACGCGACATGGTCGCTTAGAAGAGAATTCGCCAAAAATAAAGTTCTTTATTAGCGTTCACGCCAAATACTTTAGAATCATAACCCTACAACCACTCACAGCGCTCAAAACGGACATATTCAGCCAATGCGCAATTCATGGCGATCATTTTGGTACCAAACATGTGTCAATGCGAGCTGTGGTTGCGAAGTAATTACGATTTTTCGGCGGGATGTCCAGATTAAGTGCATGTAAAATGACTGTGTGGCGACGTTCACTACCGCCGACGTGTCGCGCGACAGCCGCAGCGCGTCATTTTTCATGCACTTAATCTGGACATCCCGCCGAAAAATCGTAATTACTCCGCAACCACAGCTCGCATTGCCATAAGTTTGGTACCAAAATGATCGTCATGAAATGCGCATTTGCTGAATATGTCCGTTTTGAGCGCTGTGAGTGGTTGTAGGGTTATGATTCTAAAGTATTTGGCGTGAACGCTAATAAAGAACTTTATTTTTGGCGAATTCTCTTCTAAGCGACCATGTCGCGTCTTCTGACCGGCCTTGCATATTCTTCAGATGGAGCAGAATTTTATCACAAAACACTATGGTGTGCTTAGTTTCTGTGTAGGAAGACTGGTTGTCTCGCAACAGCACATTTTGTGCTCCTATGTCGGGCAAAAACACTAGTGTCACAAATTGTAGTAATTTCGCTCTCACTCCGAAACAAGACTTCTCAGAGACCATGTTCCATTGGAAAAAATATTTGCTTTAACGAGCTCTACAATTCTGTATATCGCGCTTCAAATATTCCTGCAACACCCTGTATATTGCTTGCACGGACAGCACAAATCGCATTTTAGGTTTCACGGCAGCCACGGTTTTTGCAGTCTAGTGGCTGTAGTACCCATGTGTCACAACATTGCTAAATCGTGCCACTACTGCTGTAGGTGAATCTAGCGCCACCAGCTAGTTTACTTCTTTCTACGAGCGCATACTGTAGGGCTGCTGCTACTGCTGGGGGTGGCCTTTCTCCGAGTTGTACACGGGGGCCTGAACTGGGGCGCAGGTATAGCAATATCTAGCCAAACAATAAACTCCAAACACGCTTATTAAATGTTTGATGTGAAACCCACTCAAACTTGGCTGTTGATGACGCGTTCCATATTCTAGACAAGCAGAAGCTAAAAATCGTTAATGTCTTTCTTTTTTTCGGAATGGGGGTTTGCCACTACAAGGGAGAAGTGGCGCAGACGCTCTACTTCTAAGAAAATTACCGCTAGATCCTTCAAACTTTCTATTTTATACACGCGTCGTGGGCATTTACGTTAATATTGAGTCTCAAGCTAATATCTATAATAGATCCAACAAAGCCGATACGCTGCGCTGGGAGTAACAATCTATCGTGGCGGGAAAACTGCCCCGTAGTGAAACGTTATTGCTTTTACTCTACAGGTGCCACTGATGTGCCAGCCAGGTCTTAGAAACTAGACAGCAGCGTCCGTCTAAGCACTATACGCTACAATGGCCTGAGGTTGGCACATGCAAGAACAATTCTATCACAACAAATCCCGTCGTAGTACCTTCCAATCGGATCCAACAGGACAAAAAGTCCCATTTTTCTTTCTTCTTTTAGATCACCATACCACAGGTTGGTTAAAAGATCATCATTTACAATTTTCCACTCACTCTTTTATTCTGATACCAGTTCACTTGCAGGGTGTGCACAGACGGGCTTTTTCAAATGTTCAATGAAATGTGCGTAGGGATTTTGTCGGGAATGACGAAATTGCTTGCTCTACCTGACGAGAAACGACGTAGGGCTAAAAGTTAGTCTTTTTGGCAAAGAGGAAGCGAGGTGGATAGGGTTTTGACAGGTCGATTCACCTATAGATTGGTATAGACAAATATCGAGAACGAGAGAGACGGAGAATCTTCATAATGGTGTCTGCTACTGCGTTGCACAACCGTTGGATGTGGCAAGTGAGCGGCTCTGCCGTGATACCTCTCAACAGAGTTATCAGGTTTGTCGAATTGCCCGATGTTGAAAGTTGAACTTTAACCGGTCGGTTGGCCTTAAAAACAGGCGGCTCCTAGAGGAGAGAGCGTTTGCCCACGCACGCTCGGGTACATACTGTCGTCGCGAAACCTGTTAACGGGGGGGAGGGGGGGGCGTCGCGTCGTTTTCCATGGAATAGCGTCCGTTCTGCCGTCAACGAACGCCATCTATTTCAATTTCCGGCCTTGTTCATGGCAACACAGTCACGCGTGTGATCGGCAGGTGTGCGGGGGGGGGGGGGCGCGGCAGAAGGAGTGCTGGTGACCAAAATCGTATCGAACGGCTTCGTCGCGCCTGTTCGCTGATTCGGCCCTTTAAGGGGCTCTAGAAGGGGGCTGGTGTGGAGGGGAGAAGGATGTCGCATCATTCGACAAAGACCTTGGGCCGCGGCGGACGTGCCCATCGAATCCGTACCACGCGTGCTTCGCTCTGCGCATTGGAAGAGCCGGGACTAGACGACCGGTGAAACCTCTCCTGCTACTGCTGAGGCGGCTACTACAAGAGTCCGAGTCTCGCCTGCAATGATTCACACATTGTTGTTGAAGACAATACGTGCTCTGCTTGTTGCTGACACTACACTACACATTGAATAGGAGTGTCTATCGGCTTAGGATCGATCGAGAGAATCCTCTAGAGAGCATCGAACACCAACCATTGATAAGTAGCGCCTCTATGTCAGTTTTTAGAATGCCACGTTATATATATATAGTATCTGCTAGAAGTGGCACGCAAATAGTATATGTGGGTCGGAAATTATGAATGTTATTGTTTACGTTTCATTATGCATCCCATAAGTGGATGTACGTGTTTGCTCTCAAACTAATGCTAACTTAAACAAATAAGGAGGTTTCCTATAACAATCAAACTGTTTATCGCTAAAAATTGCTTTACAATAATTGCAGAATCGTTGTTTGGGGGGGGGGTTAAGGAGGACCTTGTGTGCAGCTGTCATCATTCGCCTTTAACACAAACACACGGTTTTCACTGCGTCGAATTATATTGGCAAATGTTTCTAACGTTGGTCGGAAGCTAGTACACCTGACTCATACAAATTCAGTCCTAGTAAATACTTTTTACGTATGAATATTTACATATATAATTTCGACTGGTTCAAAGAAGTTGATAAAACGAGGTTCGGCAATTTATAAGGAGCCGAAGATAAAGGCGGAACGAATTTGCACCAGCTTTTGTGTTAAAATTAAATTACATGTTTTAAGGTGGCAGAAATATTACGAACGGTTTATGGTAATCAAGATATGTGCCGAAACACTGTGATATAAGTGGTAACGTCGATTTTGCAAACAAACGTAAGGAAACCAAAGCCGTTTGGAAAGGATGTGCATCAAATGTAACAATCTTGACGAAAATTGTATGCATCAAAAGACTGGCAGCAAAGTTCGTTCCAAAAGTGTTGAATTTTAAGCAAATGAGGGTCTGCCGGGAAATTACCTTTAGGCGGTATCAGAAGACTCTGGATTGCTTTAGAGAGTCAATCCAAGAGACGAGCTATGAGTATATAATTAGAACATCGTGACCGAAGCCCAATCCTCCCAGTGGTGCTTTCAAGGAGAGAATCGATCAAAGAAATTGAGACAGAACAAGGAATGTTAACGCGAAAATTTAAGACGTTTGTGCGAGAACGTCCGATTCGAGAGGCCTGGGCTCTAGGTAAATCTGTCTTGGATCCTCAATGACGACAACGCACCGCCGCACATATGGTTATTGACTTTAGATTATTTGATGAAGAATTTGATTTGCATATTTCTGCAACTTTCCTGTTTGTCGGACCTGGTTCCGCGCAAGTTTATCCAGTTTCAACGGATAAAAAACTTGAAGGGACAACGTTTCGAAACTATAGAGAAGACTGAGAAAAATGCGCACGAGCAACTTACTTCGATTGCGAAGAGCGCGTTTAAATTTTTTTAAAAGAGTGGGAAGCAATGTGACAGAGGTAAATTGCACCGGGGGGAGCTATCTTAGAGGGAACAAAAACACTATATGTGTCGGAACTTTTTGATCCGCGCTTGTACATATTTCACAACAAAAGCCAAAAACATATACATTCTACAACATTGGTTCGAGAAAGGCGGGGACTACTAGAAAAACAGTGCATATTGAATTTTTCCTTTACCCGAGATTGCACGCCTAGCCATACCAAGACCGGCCGAAATTGCGCTTCCTTTTCCACGCTAGCCTACAACTGTATTCTTCACACACGAATTTTCAGGTTTAATAAAGGACGTCAACTTTTAGTGGGGCTCGTGCGAGAGCTTGCATTTCACAAAGACACGCCACTTTTCCAGGTCACTATGCGAATCTAAAGCAGAACGACCCATTCGTAAAGCGTTTTTATGAAAAAATATAGTTATATGCATATCCGAGGACGCGGTTCGAAATTGCGCAGTTGTGGCTAAGAAATATATTTAGCAACAAAGTATTTGCTAGTAAACTTCGTTACACTACGTTACACTCGTTACTGAGAGTTTCCGAATGGCTTACAACCCAGGCTTTTTGTTATTGTAGACTATAACGACAACAGGCGCCGCTGTACGAGCAGAGGCGGTAGTTGGGACGACGCCCCCCCCCCCCCCTGCTTTGATCACAATCCAGTTGTACTAGCAGTGAAAGACGCAAGAAATACAGGCGGTAATTCCGTATGACTTCAAAAATTGTCTTCCTTTTTTCGAAACTGATCAAAATATTTAGAGCGCATTCGGCAAAGGCAGCCCTTTAAAGACCTTGAAAAGTTTTTTTTTAACCGAACCAATTACAACTCGTGTTGCAATTGGTTCGTCAAGTTCCGTTCCGGACACTTCATCCTTCTGAATAAACCTATTGTCAAACGCGACTTTCTTGCTATAGGCCAAGCTATGACACAAGTGTCTACTGTGATCACAGTCTCGTAAAATGAAAGAGCATTATCTTTCAGCAAAACAACGCGAGGTCGTGTGAGAGTTTGCTCAGCATTTATAAGACAGCACGCATTGATTGGATTTTTCCGCATCTACCGTATCCATCGGACATCGCGCCGTCTCTATCACCAACCCAGATGTCTGCAGAACTATCTACAGGCAGCAAACGCACACATGAAGACAGTCCTCGAGCTGCAGAAAGCAGAATTACTTGCCATGGCAATTGATGACGCCGGTAATCTGGTCCAGAGGTGGGTAAAGGTTGTAGCTAACAATGAAAAGTACGTTTTGATTGAAAATAATTGCTTTTAAAGATTTATTTAAAAAAAAATTAAATACCAGTTATGTTTGTCCTTTCCAGAGTCCTATCTATGCATTGCTATTTTACCCTTTCCTGCTAACATTATTTGGTCTACCCCTTCATTCTTTTTAGTCGCTAATGACCAACCTCATACATATTATGATAACTCAAACGTCCTAGATTTTGTTTTTGAATACGTTAACTTCTGTCTCGAATAATAAATGCATTTCAACAATTATTGACACCAGTGGCCGTTGCAGCACTGGTGGTCGCTGTTGTTGCACAGTGATACCAATATGAGCTACTATGATTCCGCATAGGTGTTTGAGTCGTAGTGTTAAAGTACTACTAAAGTAAGTGGTAGCAGTAGTAGTCGTAGTAGCAACAGCAAGCGTAAACAATAGTAATAATAGCAGTTAGCAACAGCATTGCTTAATGGGGATATTGTTGTTGTTGACGCAGCGGTCGTAAGGTCAAACTCTGACTGACAACGAACTCCACTCGACCCTGGTGGGCGAGTGGGCTAGGCAACGGGAAGATAATGGCGGGGGTGGCGGGGTGGCGTTGTCTGTTGGCGTCGTCCCACAGGGAGTGCCAGCTAGACGGCCAAACATTGAGGGATTGCCTACTCGACCCCAAGTTCTGGGACGACGTCGCTTCCAGCCGCCGCCAGAGCCGCCTCCTATCTTTCCACTGAAGACGGATCACGCGGTAGATGGACGACGCACTATCTCGCTCCGCTTCGTATCGAGCCGATTGTGCTCTCTCGGCTAGCTCGGTGGAGACGCCGTCCAAGTGATACCGGCTCTACGGACAGCCGGACTACCACTCATGCGCGACCAGTTTTAGCAAACCCATCAGCGGGTGGAAGATAGAGAGAGTAGAAGCACCTCGCTGAATGGCGACAACGATGTAAAAACGAGACTGACAAACTGACAAACCACCCTCGCGGTGTTCTTGCGTTTGCTAGATAGGATTTTTCAGGTGCAAACGCTGCCTCCGAACAGTGGGGTGTTGGCGAGGTGTTGCGTGGCCTCGAGTCGTGAGTGCTTTCCTCGAGCAGGTTCTCGATGAACGCTTTAAGTAAGGACGATACACTGTAATAGTAGAACGACGTGCCGGATATGATTGTACGATTCATTCGATTCATTGCTTAATGAGTCAATCCGATGACAGATATGAAATCACGTTGCGCGAATTTTAATCCCTCGGCAACTAACTAATCAAACACCCAGCGGCAATGCTTCAACCTGCAGTCACCCGCTTAGAGGCTGTCGCTTCTCAATCGCATTTACGGCCGCATTCAGCGCATATTCAATGCAACATAGCAGTGCCATAGATACAGGCTTAGGCACAAATCGGACATTCCGACTATCTGGCATCTATAGGTCGTCGATTCAGGCCAGCGTCGATTCAGCGGTCGATTGCCTTCACTCATTCAACAGCCCCCCGCCCCTCTCTCGCGCGAGGGGCGCTTAAACCATGTACATATATATCTCTCTGCAGTGCTTGGGTTCATTGTATGGCTCGTTCTAGTTGACTGCCTCGATTCGAGGATGCTGCGACAGTGTATCTCTTGTCGACGGACAACCAATTTAGATACACTAAAATGAGCTTTTTGTTCGTTTTTATATGCAAGAAATCTCTACTAGCGATCTCACGTTGTTTTATTCTTCTCTGTATCGTATGCAATACTGTTGCCGTCGATGTCGTGCGTCGCATGCAAGTAAGTACATGTATGTCATTGTACGCTTTTAGAAAAACTAACCGTAATGGCTAAAATAGAGGTGGACTCCGTGTGGACTACGATATGGTTCAGAAGCAGGACACCACCGCTAATATCATTCTATCTTGATATAGTCGCAACGGTATAGAGGTAATAATGTCCGCCCTTCGATAATGCACATAAATATGACCGTCAGATCTGATCTACCTTGAGCGACGCGACGGGGGAGCTTATGCCCATGATCAATTCAAGTGCGCAATGATCTCATGCAAACATGCATTAAGAATAGCTCCTCATGACCAGAGGCTATATATATATATATATATATATATGGATTTATTATATGTCATGGCATGTACGTATACCTAAATAGACATGTTACCATTTCATATCAGGGGCGCTTAGAAAGGCAGCAGTAACGGGCATGTTGAGACATTTAGGGTTTCTTTTACCATTATTGTGTCTTCTCTGTCTAACTTTCCCTTCTCTCTCTCGCTCTTTCCCTATTTATCTCTCTGCTCTTTCTTTCAATTCCCAATGTCTCTTTTTAGCTCACCCGATATGTCAATTTCTGTTGTAGATTGTTTGTATCGAGATCCACGCAATAGACAAACGTGGGCCCACAGCGTTCAATTTTGTCCGCACGTGTATCCATGCATGCTGAATGTGTAGGAGAAACACATACTGGAAGAACGGGGCCGGCAGCCTGGCAGCAGCTCTGGCGTTAACCAGAACGTTCTCCGGAAGGTGGCGGTTAGAGGTAGTAGTGATGACATTTATGGCGACTGGCCGACATCGACCTGGACCGGTGGTCTATGCCGGCGAACACAACAAAGCCACTGCTAACACTGTCGCCATGACCACAATCACGATGGCAAGCAAGCATTTGTACAAGCTTCATCTATACTAATAATAGTTAGACTCTTGATTTAATAGTCCAACAAGAACTAAAATTTTATTATTATTAATATTAAAGTATGCTAATGTAATTAAACAAGAACAAAAAATTAACAACAATAGCAAACATACTATTAATATTAACAGTAACAATAACAAACTGGCAGTAACAACTGTTCAGGCACCAAACTGCTTTTCACTTTTTTCATCATTCGCTCTATTTTAGTTCTTCTTGCATTTTTTCTATTTTTTTTTCGTTAACCTTTTTCTCTTTGTGTTACTGCATTGCCTTCTGTTTTGCTCTATTATTCGTTTATCACATTCTGGCTCTACTTCGAGTTCTCCTTCCTTATCACCGTAGCCAGTTGTTATTGTTGTTGTTGTCGTCGTCGTCGCGGTCGCAATTCCCTCTCTGGTGAACGTGAATCCCTACGACTCTTCACAAGCTGTACCGCCCGGTAAACAGCGAATGCGGTATATCGCACCGGCACCATCGAGAGCTAGAGGGTGGACGAGAAGGGGAGGACATTTCACACCTCCTGGCTATAGAAAGAAACACACATGCAAATGTGTTTGTTTAAGCGTCTGTGTCTTTAAGATCAGTATGTAGCTCAAACAAACAAACAAACAAGCAGGCAGGGACACCATAATCGTCTTTTTCTATAATCGGTAGCCCAGTTTAGTAGATAGGTTCTGCGCAGACGTACGCGACATATACTAGATATGTTAGATAAGCTGCACCAGACCTACAGACACATATATGCACAAAACCCGTCAGCCTGCTGCGTTTATATGTATAGGGATAGGCACGCATGTATGTATATATATATATATATATATATATATATATATATATATATATATATATATATATATATATATATATATAGTTACTTCAATTACATGTTCCATGCGACCCCGTTGGCCGAACTGGCTTAAGGATAGAGTTGTGACGCAATGCCGTCATTTAGTCAACCAGATGGCGAAACAACGGGAAAGAAGACGTGGCTGGGTGAACGTAGCGGTCGTCGGGCTAAAAAAAAAGTCAAAGACCTGAACTGCAGCTTAGCTGCGACAGCTGCTGGATCATCAAATAGCTGCCACTTGGGTCGCATTGTAACAACAGGCACAAAAAGGTGACCGAGTGAGTAGGAGAAATAAGGTGGAATCAAGACGTGCGTTTCCGTCTAGCTTTTTCTCTGATCAGCAGCAAGAGGCATTATGGAAGGCAATGGAATGCTTTTTTGTTCTCTCTCTCGACCCCCCTCTTGTGCTGTCGTCAAGCAGAGTGCAGACAATTTTCCTGAATTTCTTTCTAAACTCTGCTGCTGTTGCTAGTTCAATTGATTGCTAGCCAACGAACTCTGTTTCTTTACCGGCAGACGCCCTGCGAAGAAAGGATCATTAAAGCGCAGAACTGCCATAAGGATTTGTCCAGAAGGGAGTGGTGGTTTCAATGACAAGCCTGAGTTGATGAGTGTTTGAATTCCATTGTCGCTGCCTAAATTGCCAACTTCCCGGTAGCTGAGTGCATTGGTGTATATTAACACGATGAAAACTAACACATGTTTGACCGTTTTTGTCGAAAATATGATAAAATAGTCTAATATCATCTTGTACGTTCCGGAATGCACGTCCAATAATGCCTTGATGCTACGAGAATGGAAACCGCAACGAAAAAAAATTTTGTTTTTGAAATAGATATTGTCGAAGAAAAAAGTGGGAGCCTTTCAAGGGGGCAAACCTTTTCGAGTATTAGTCCTGCCATCAGTTCCGGTTTCGATTAAGCATGTTTCGACGCACCTTCTTACGGAAAGGTGAGCGTAACACAGTCAAAGCACTCACTTTGATTAAAGACACAGATCAGTAACCTGCAGAGGCGTCTTCCTATACCCCCAAGCTGTTCGTCACTAAAATGAATGACACTTTACTCAGTTGCGTGTTATATGACGGACTGCACATATGAAACTGAGAACATGGCTCAAAGATAGTCCGCCGTTAACTTATTCTGAAATAGGCCTGTGTGTGTATGCATGTTTGTTTCTTTTCCAGGTAGGTTTACTTTGCCAAATGACAGTCATTATAGGTTTACTTTGCCAGGCGACAGTCCGTCCATTATCGATATTATCTTAGGCTATTATTATTACCCGAAACGTTAACACACTTTCGCTGCCCTTCCGGGGCGTGGTGACCGGACACCAGAGAGCATCGACCTTTGGTTAGACCAAAGGAGAAATCTACCACTGAAGGGTACAATCAATGGCAAACGTTGTATGTGTAAATGTCTAATATTTGTACTATTTATTTGCTGCTTTGCTTAGAAATCTCGTAAATTTTAGCAGGTTCAACTTACCTTATGTATTTATCATGATGAGGTATAATCAAAGATTGTTTTGAACGATATAGGTAATTTCAATAATATTTGCAATATGACATCTTTGTCTATATACTAGGTGGATCAAGAAGTTTGTAGAATGGAACAAGCTATAACCGAATAAATACCACGTACCCTTTCATTCGCCTCCTTCACACCAAATATCATCATGACTCGGTCAGCGCCAGCCATTTGGGTGTCGAGTCAGTGATGTTTTTTGAATAAAGGCATATACAGCATATTCTATATATACTGAAGATTAGCGAAGACAAATGCCTGATTGTACGGAATCCGTGTCGCTTTCTCAGCTTGAGCGAGAATGCTCATAACTCATTTTATCATGTTTGTTATATATACCATGTTCGTATTTACATACCCAAACAGGGTGCATTTTAAATAAATAATAATGTAAAAAAAAGCAAAGAACTATACCTTGACGATACGCCCCCCTGGACATATATATATATATATATATGCACACGAGTTACCCAATATGTAATTAGAATTTGCACGAATTTAGCGCCGCAATTATTTTTGCAGTCAATTAACAGGGGAATCATAAGGGATCACATGTCATCCCTTGCGACTTTGCATAATTCTCTCAAGATCGATAAATCTTAAGATCGTTTCGAGCTATAAATATTTTCGTCCGACAAAGATGTAATCAACGCTGCGGTTGTGTATCATGAGGGCCTAAACTGTATAATTTCCATCAAAGCGCGGTCGGGCTGACCTTAGTGTCTGTGTCTAAGCCCCAAGAACAGCACTTAGGCAAGTTCATCAAAGTTGAGGCCAGAGCAGAGATTTTTTCAGATTCTATATAGGACTTTCCATACAATTTGGTATAGGGTCCAATAGATCGCATTCTACTTTTGAACTTTTGGTAAAATTTGTTTGGCACTGTTTATGTAGGCATTTTTTAAGAAACAAATATTTGTCATAGCTTCTCACACCCGGGATCGGTCTTGCAATCGAACATAGTAGACAGCAGTCAAGCACCTATCAAGACCGCGCACCCAGACTACTCCCCGTAAAGGCCTAGAGACCTCGTGCTTTTTCAAAACGGTAAAACAGTACGGACACCGCTGGAGTAAGCGTGAAGAGCTTCAAAGAGACTACGTCAAAAATTATTTAGAAGCTCCAAAAATTAAGCCATTTTATTGCGTGTTCTAATTTTAGGAAGGACGCGGCAATCGGGGCTTGTTTCTTATTAGCATACAACGCCAACTAGACGCTGTTTTTTACACGGGCCCTTTTTTACATAGTTACATTTTAACATACATTGCTTTTGGATTAGAAAGTCGACACAAAAATGTCCAAATAAAGCCGGAAAAGTTTACCTTATACCTAATTGCTTTGGAAGCCCTATATAAAATCCGAAAAATATCTACATTAGCAGGAACAAGTAAACCGTATAGTAGATGCGTCAGTAACCGTCAAAATTTTACCTGAGAAATCAACGTAACGTCACCGTTAGTGGAAATGAAGCGAAGTTGAACGACGACTTCTGCGTTGCTGCGTGACATTAACATTTGGTCCCATACGAATAAATCGAAGAGTGTAATAACCATGAGAAAAGTTAAGACCAGCCGTTACCAAGGCCGGCACGAGGTAGACTGATATGCCTGCTTCACACATGCGCATCAGCGTTGGCGCTCCGATGCGCCAATGCAGCCTTCAGCGTTTCCTATTTGACTTCATTTAGAGAATTCTAATGAAATTAAACCAACGATTCAAGCCGGCGACCGCTACTCCGTCGAGACCAGTGTGACTGAGTATTAATTGTAACTAATGGACTCGGCCAACTTCTGCGCTGGTTAGACTCGTTCTCTTTGAGCTGTTCTGATCCGGAGTTCGGAGTCCGGAGTCCTCGCGAGAAGGAGATTGCCGTCTCCGAACGTCAATGTAAATCATTTGCAAGTGCAGAGCCGTTCGCTCACATTCCCGAGACACAGTTATAACTGTCTGCAGTATTGGACGTTTTTGTAGAATATTATCAGAACAACTGTTTCACTAATATGGCGGATGGCGACTGGTGAATGTTTAGATAACCATCTATGATTAAAAACACTAAAACATTCCTAAAATGCGTACATGAACGCGCGGGCCTCTTGCAAAGCTAAGTTGGGGTTTTCTACTATACCTCTATTGGCGCAGCCATCGTCTGGACGCCGTCCGGGTCACACATATATATATATAGATATATATATATATATAAAGATTAAAAAATGCGTAATTTGGTGTGGACGTTCGTATCGCGCTCAGCATCAATGGAAGCTGAAACTCGTAGCACGGGCGATGATAGTCTAGCAAACGACCTGCACAGGTCGAAGCTAACGCATTTCGATAGAGCTATTGAGTTCAAAAACGATTTTTGCGCACAGCAACGAGAACTCCTACAGCAATGATTCTAACCGACGTATTTCAATTATCAGGTGTGCTTACCATTGCAAAGCCATTCAGACGACGCCGTTGTGCAGAGAAGTTTAACCTCGCAATGGATTTCGTTTGAAACGCGATGGAACGAATGCGGTTTTATTTATGCGTCAAACGCCGGCACAATCAACCACAATAAAGCAATCTAAATTAACCCGCCTTATCCTCAGAGCGCTTGCTTATCGTCATGGCCTCCCGCCGCACCGTTTGTTTGTGATTGAATATTTTATTCAAATATTAACGATTTCTTTTATTTATATAACTTCGCTATGTTAGCGCTTTAGAGATATATATTGCGTCTTTGGGCACACGTTCATGCCGAACCACTGTTCCTCCACTGTCATTAACTTCATAAACGACTAACCTGGCATTGTATGTTTTTGTCTCATTCACTCACATATACTGCTAGGCGCAATGGAACCTAAAGGTCTTAGTTTCACAGGCCTGCATCACATCTATTGTTGATCCATTAAAGCGCATTAAATATAGCATGAATAGCATATTGAGGTATGTAGATGAGCAGTTTATTATTTTCTGCTGCTAGCGTATGAACGCATTAATTGCTAAAGTCGAATTATTATGGTAACATTTTTCATTCATAATTTTGTCACCATATAATTGGAAGTTAAAATTACATGTCAACTCTGGATGTTAGGGAGGCAGCGATAGCTTCCGTACAAGCAAGTATGTGGTAGTATAGTTTTTCATTTCAAATCAGTCATTGTTAAATGTGATACGATTGCGGAAAGGCAGTATGTTGTGGCCATAGCCAAACAACACAGAACAGCGCGGGACTCTATCAACATGGCTATTGAATAAAAGCGTGGTCGTTAAGATGATCTATGAGAAAGCTGTTGAGGTTGTTGATAACTTTGTGTGCCCTCCTATTTCTTTGTATGCAATAATGTCTAACAGCATATAGTCTAAAACTCTTCTGCTAAAACGCATTAGATTGTTTTACTGTGTTGAATTGTAATTTGTTTTCTTTTGCTCACTTCATTTGGTTGTCTCTTCGAGGTATAACTACAGGTGATTTTGGTATTTTTGAATCGGCGACGGTGGCTTAGGCGGCAAACGCACCGTTTAAACCGGGTCATTGCCAAAGCAGCCACAACTAACATATAAGCAACAATTGCAAGTTCGAATTCCGGTCTTGCTGGTTGTTCTTGTTGAACCTAGTTGTCATTGTCGTCTACTGCGTACTTCTACTAAAGAAGGAGCCTATATACATCCAGTAAGGAGAATGCGATGACGATGAGTGCATTAAGACGCTATGGTGCCACAGGCATCTCAGCCCATTACGAGCGTAAGAATGTGGTTGTTAGAACGTTTAAAACAAATTGCTAAAATGACTAAGTCGTCTGCATACAGAATAACAAAGAAATGTGTGGCGCGTGGAATCGTCCTGGGTCACTGGGATTATCTAGGTTACGGACTCTTATACGTACTAGTTGCCATTTTTTATCGTTACAACGTGGAAGGCTACAATTGCATGTCAAATATTATATACCGAACCTTAACTGTAGTGTGCTGATGAAATGGTCCCTGCGAAGGCAATCGAATATGGTTTAAGAGTCAATAAAACAGGATATATAATTTCGCTGTTAAAGGGGCAATAAGATACATGTTTTAAGATGCATGCGCTAACGAGGCATCCAGAGTTGACTGTCCCCGTACAAACCCATGCTGCTCCTCCAAGATCTTGTCTGCGATGGCCAAATCGAGCCTGACAACATTTTGCGACGATCCAATTGTAGATGTATAAGTCTGTTAAATGTTTTTCAACTAGACGGAAAGCAATCCGCAAAGGTTAAATAAAGTTATTCATCTGCAATTCACTTATTTCTAGTCCTTAACCTAAAATACGTTTTGTAATTTCCAGTATACCGAATCATAAAAAAACGGCTTTAAACACTTAATTTGCTTAGATTTCTTGCAATTCTAGTTAAAATAGTTCTACTATGTGTAACCTCGTTAGCACATCTACGTACCGCGCATTTCGGTTTGATAGCGGTCATATCAACGCATGACGGGGGTACGTTTTATGAAAGATCTGAATACATCTATCACATGCCTTATGCACTGGCTATTAACAGACTATTATCAAGCCAAGTGACAACAAGCCAGAACAAGCGGCAACTGTATACATTTTTTTGGCAAATAAGCCGAACTATAAGTACCTATCACGTATTTAATAACCGATCAGGTTGCGTTTATTTAGACAGACTTCGTGTTTGCCCACGTCTAACTATAGTGCTCGCCTTTTTATGGCTAAACGAGAAGCCGCCTTAGGCATCCTGCAATATTTTCTGGCTGACTCTACTCCATTGGCGGTAGTACGTCGTGGGTCGTTAGTTCATAACGGGACTGGTCCACCGATACGCTGAGATCGATACGCGGGTCAGGTTCCGATATTCTGGTTACGAAAGCACCTGCCCGGCATAGAGTTAGTGGCTGCAACCCGCGTATAGCATGTACGGTGGAGAGGGTCGACTTGCACACGTCTGACCTTTAGACCAAGAGCAGAGTTCTCCTTTTTTTCGCCCGGATGGAGCTTTGCCAAGAATTGGCGTTAGTCTTACGCAGCGCGTGGGAATCGTATATTGGAGAAGTTGACCTACTTGCCTTGTCTACAGGCTGGCGACAAGAGATGCCCTTCATTTTTGCATTATATTTCGCCAAAGACTATCTTTAGAGATTCAACGTGGGAATACAGCTGCGATCCTGAACATCTTGTTCAGATGGATAGTGCCTAGATTTGTGACGGTATGAGGCCATTTGACCGACTTATTACACTTTCATGGGGGTACAATTCTGTAAGCACTACTTTTTTGTAAAATAATGTAGTAACTGCAAACGATATTTTTTGCAGTTTTTGCAATGTAAACTAGAGATCGCTGCAGATGTGCAAGTCGCATGTGTCGTGTTTAAAAACGTCGAATACCAAATTCTATGGAGAGATGCCCCTCAAGTGGAGCTTCGAAACGCAAAGAGCCCTCCACATTAGTGAACTATGGCAACATGATTAAATGAACTTTACAGCGTATTTCCAATAAATACCTCTTAGCGAACCACTGCGACTAAATGAGTAGTGTGCTATAAGCCAGATATTTTAATATCACAGTGGGGGCAGAATAGGTTAAAAGTTTCAGCACAATTCAATAAGCATGTGCCTGACGTTAGTGCAGTGTAGGAGGGTCTTATGTGAAAGAAATTGATCTCACAAAATGACGATGGGCGTAGATGCTTTGGCAAATGAAGTCTTACGCGCTCCGCTATGCTGTGCTAGGAAACTACCTGAACCTATCCCTGAACTTCTCATGCTGACCGTGCGCCGCGTTCATTGGCGTTAAGATTAAGAGGCCTGGATTATTACACTATAAATCCGTACATAATTTGAGTTCAGTCATCTATTATGGCAAACGAGAGCAGTAGCCATATTGGAATTATGCATTTTAGTGGTGAAACTCTGCAACAGGCGAGAATAGTCAAATGTTGTCCTTTGACGTAATTAAATGCAATGAAACGCCAGAAGAATGTAAGCGCCTTCTAGTTTTTAAGCATCTGCTGTTTAATTAGCCAAGCTGATAACTACTGCCCAATATATATATATATATATATATATAAAGAGAGAGAAAGATGGGAACAGAAAAGGAAAATATGTAGTTAACTATCGCGCGCTCGCCTGTCGTCGCCTAGCGTTAAAGAGGCCCACAAGTTGGCTAGAAAGGGCGACTTTCGACCCGGTAGGCTCATTCGTACGTTGTTGACGGACGGACATTCCCGTCGACCTCCGACACTGCTGGACTAATTTATATTAACTACTACCATCAGCACCACGAATGGCGCCGTTTTCATCATCATCATCAACGTCATCAACGTCATCCGCGTCGTCGACGTCGTCGTCCTTCATGCCGCTGTCTGCTAAGAGCCGCCGCTGCTGCTGCACGATCCGAACGGTCTGTCCACCGCACACACAGCAAGTCTTATGCGCGATAAGCACGTTACCAACAAACTACCTCTGCGCCGCCGGTCCGCAACGAAACAGAGCGGCAGCGGAGGCGGCGGGGGCGGCAGCGGGGAACGTGTGGTGGTTGGCAGCTTAGAGCTTGGCGCCTGCCCGCGCGCTGCTCGCCTATCGCCATCGCTGCGGTGTGGTTCATGTTTGGTCCACAATTTGCACGTCGCCATTCATTCGGGATCGTTGATGCACGTTAGCACACGTTTGAACGGGCGCTCCAAAAACAAAAATCATCGTGCTTTGTTAGTGCTGTCCTTAAAAGTGAAAGAAACCTTATACCGCCGTCTTCACCCTCCCCCCCCCCCGCCTCTTCTTACCCCACTCCCTCCCCGTCCTTTGCCCCAGTAGTAGATAAGCAGTTAGCGAGATACGTACCCCAGAAAGCCGCGTGAATGCGAGAACGACGGTGGCAGCCGATCTAACGAGGCTGCACTGGCTGGCGGAACGCCCAATTTACGGGTCCCTTGAGAATCCGTTCGAATCGACAGAAGACCAATCAAGACTGGCCAGAAACTGGAAAACTAACAAAGCGATGCAATAAATCATGCGCTTATATGGTAGCCGCCATATGTGTACTATGTAAGCGCATAGGGTGTATGCACCTAATGCGGCGCTAAATATATATATGTATTCATATATATATATATATATATATATATATATATATATATATATATATATATATATATATATATATAAATATATATATATATATATATATATATAGTCACTTCTTATCCCGCAATACATTATATTGGCAGTGCACTATTCAAGAAAAAGCGTATTTTTTTATGACCCTTCATCGCAAATATCTTACGATTTTCCATGAACGTATTTCATTCACGATCCGTTTACTGGCACCAGCCTTCCCCAAAAGACTTATCATTTAATAGGATGATATCTGAACATTAAATGTTTTCTTCTCATTAGCACACTCTGCAGCACCGCATGGATATATATATATATATATATATATGTAAAATAATTTATTTTGTATCAGTGTGTACTTGGGCATTAAGGCTGTTAGTAGGACAACGGCAAACAATATGCTACTTTAGAGTACATAATATGCATAATAACTTAACAGCAACGTTTATTTTATAGTAGTAATTGTTTTGCATGCCGTGCGACCTTTAAGTCACCCGCTCCTGTTATTTTTTTTAAATATTTAATGAAGGCTAGTTATAACGAAAATATAAGGGATTTAAGAAGTACGCCCTCATGCGTAAAATACATCATGGTGCTAAATATTTCTGACAACTCTGCGGCCGAAACACTTAAAGATAGCGCGAATGTGGTATATATATATATATATATAGAGAGAGAGAGAGAGAAAGAGCGAGAGAGAGGAAAGGGCATGTCGGTATGCATGATGCAGTCGTTTAATTGGACAGGATTCTATGAGGCACTTTCGAAACAGTGAGATGGCAGAGGAGGCAACAGCCAAAATCGCAGCATTGCAAAGCGTTTTCAGACCCTGGGTCTACGAGGTGTGTTCAAAACGTATCGCGACTTTTGAATTTACGCGTTACGTATATTCGAATTTCGATTTTTTGTGGCGTTATGTTGGTACTCATGTCTCTCACTTATGCCGACAAGCTCGGCCATTTTGAATGTTCACTTAATTGTTGACAGCTGCTTTGCTTGCACGTGTTTTGGATCGTCTTCGATGTTTACCTATTCAAAAAAATGGATCAAAGAACCTGTATCAAATTTTGTGTGAAAAACGAAATTAAGTGCGCGGATGCATTCCGAATGTTGACTGTGGCATACGGAGAAGCTACCTTGGACCGAAGCAACGTTTATCGGTGGTACAAAATGTTCTCAGAAGGCCGAGAAGATGTGAACGACGAAGAGCGTGCCGGACGCCCGAGCACTTCAACAACAGACGAAAAAATTAATGAAGTGGAGAAAATGGTATTGGCCAATCGTCGAATCACCGTTAGAGAAGTTGCTGAGGACCTAAACATATCGATTGGCTCGTGCCATTCGATTTTTATCAATGATTTGGGCATGAGACGGGTCGCCGCGAAATTCGTACCAAAATTGCTCAATTGCGACCAAAAACAGCATCGCATGAACATTGCTAATGAGATGTTGGACTCTGTCCGCGACGACCCAAATTTGCTCCAGAGGGTCATAACTGGTGACGAATCGTGGGTTTATGGTTATGACGTGGAAACCAAAGCTCAATCATCTCAATGGAAGCTGCCGCACGAACCAAGACCGAAAAAAGCGCGCCAAGTTCGGTCGAATGTGAAAGTTTTGCTGACAGTTTTCTTCGATTGCAGGGGCGTGGTGCATCATGAGTTCTTGCCACAGGGTAGAACGGTCAATAAGGAATATTACCTGCAAGTTATGCGCAATTTGCGCGAAGCAATCCGCCAGAAACGCCCGGATTTGTGGAGAACAAAAATTGGCTTTTGCACCACGATAACGCCCCTGCTCACACATCGTTGCTTGTGCGCGAGTTTTTGGCCAAAAACAACACACGAATGATGCCGCAGCCACCGTATTCCCCAGATCTGGCCCCCTGTGACTTTTTCTTGTTCCCTAAACTGAAGAGGCCCATGAAAGGACGACGTTACGCTACGCTTGACGAGATAAAGACGGCATCGAAGGAGGAGCTGAACAAGATAAAAAAAAATGGTTTTTTGAAGTGCTTCGAAGATTGGAAAAACCGTTGGCACAAGTGTATAATATCTCATGGGGATTACTTTGAAGGGGACAAAATAGATATTCATGAATAAATGAATAATTTTTGAAAAAACACAAAAGTCGCGATACGTTTTGAACACACTATGTATATATATTTGGACCAACCCTCTACCTACGTTTAGACATATGTGGTTCTCCTCATAATATCTAGCGCCACCTTACATACAGGGTAGACTTTGTCGTTTCAAAGTCGGTTAAATTGGTTGCGGCAAACGCCCCCCTCTCATTTGTCCCGTTGCTCAAATATTGTCTTACCGGTTACTTATCTGCAAGGACAAGCCTACGTAGCGCTGCCCTCTTACAGAAAGTGGCGCGCCATCCTGTACTCGCGCTGTGGTCGATATACCGCTATCTTAAATATCCTGTACCTCGAGAGTATTGGAACCTGACTAAATTTACTTTAGGGTTGCCCCTGCACGTTGGAGATCTGAAAGCTGTAACGGAATTCAATATAATGCAACCACCGCAGTAATATAGACATATTACGCACCACGTATGTCGGGCTGCGTGTAGGAAAGATTATATATTTCAATCAAATTTCATTTTAGACCGATTTTGTACTATATATATATATATATATATATATATATAAAGCAATAGCAGCGCCATATTAAAAATAACCATAGACAGTTGAAAGGCAATTCAATTAGCTTTGAAACATGATCAGAACGTGAAAGGATGTCCAATTCTAAACTCTATGAAGTAGTGAACTAGAGAAACGCTCGGATATGCGATCTTGTCTGAGTTGCTGCCGTTCTATTTGCAGGTGTCTCATATCAAACACATATCGCTCAAACAGTATCTAGTACAATGTTTCCTGTCAGTCAGCCGGTGACATTTCTCAGTGAAAAAGCCAACAGCGAATTCTGACAACTGGATACAGGCCAGAGAAAGAGCCGTCCAGATCGCTGAGTTTGGCTACAGCCAACGATCTGTAGCAACTCGTCGACTAAATATCAGCCAACCCACCGTTTGTAGAGTCTTCGAGGTTCGAGAAGGGCTGTTATTAGAATTTTTTAATTATTTTTTAGCAAAGTGCCGGCTTACTGCTATCTAGTTGAACCAACAGCTCCGTAATGTTTTCCGAATATCTGTTATAACGTAGTGCGAATTATGATTCGAAGACTGCGTAACACTAGGCCCGACGGGCCCTGGTAAACGTCCACAACTAACCACAGCCCATCGACAAGCACGGTATCCGGTACCGGTATCCGCAAAATCACGATAATTGGACCGTTGACCAATGGCCGTGCTATTCTCCGATGACATCAGGAAGTCTCTCTATTGTAACGATAGACGCAAACAAGTGTACCGGCGACGAGGAGAGCAGTTTGCCTACCTTTGCGTTTCGAGCGTGTCAGTTACGGCTGCTAGTCAATCATGGGGTGGGGTGCAATACACTTAAGCAGGACATCCAACCCCACCGGTCAACCGCGAGGTCCCCCACGCCAGCTAGCTCGTCTGAGCAAAATGTTTAACGGCCCAGCGTTAAGGGGGCTCTGACACTCCACGACAGCCTGAGGTAGCCTGAAAAAGCCTAATACGTATATTCTCAGGAACTAGCTCAATGTAAGGCACTCCCAGTAAAATCACGGAAAACGAAAGCGATCAAGTTTCGCCGATGAGGTCGATTTGCTGGGGCAGGTGAAGTTATCTGTGGTGGCCAGCCGCTGGAATTTGTCCTCTTCTTTCCATATTTAGGTCTCAGGATCCACTTTGTGGACTTTTTCACAGCAAATCGCATATAGGCGCCAGGCAACAATCGTTTCCGTGTTTATCGAGGTGAGAGATGTTCGAATGCTGTCCCTGAGTGTTGGAGTGCGACTCTTTGAGCTTACAATTGTCCCAATGGTGACGTATAGCTCTGGTAGGATTGGGGATATCGATATAACTCGCCATGACTCGAGAGATGTTTTTCAGTAAACATGAAACAGGTTCTCAGTCTGTCGCGTTTTGCATCGCATCCCATGGAGCCGATTCGTGTATCTGCTGTAGGCTGCAGGCCAGCAGTGCAAACAATTAGAACCAGACTGAAGTTACTAATCACTGATTCGTTTCAGCAATGTCCGCGGGAATTGCATAACGATTTTTATATTTGTGTGCTGTGGTAATACACACTATAAAATTACATTAAATTTACATTTCAAATAAATAATTTGACCATATCTAAACGATTTTCACTGACCGCGCCAAACCTTGTGGCAATATATCGTTACGCGAAGGACCAAAGAAATATAATAATACAATTTATACAAGCAGTTTATTGAAGAGACTGCGTTTTCACACGAAAGCGCATGACCAAACATGTGAAACAAAGGGTTTCATAAACGCGGTAATACGCCGATTCGAACGGCTGGCCACCGCGGCAGTGGCAGTACAACGGAGGACCAACAACCATTGCAACTAGCAATCCAAAGCAGAGCACTGCAAATATTGCGCGTGGCTTTAAAATCTCAAACAGCAGTGTGATGTGGATCATGAGGAACTATCTCAAGGTAAACGCTTATAAAATACGACAATCTTACGGCATCTAATGCACAATCTTACGGATAAATAAAAAGTGGTTTGTTGCAATGTTTTTTTCACGCCAGTCACGCTGGTGACGAGTTTCCAAGTATTGTCTTCTCTGATAAGAAAATGTTCACTGTTGAACGCTCGGGTATGGCTGTGACAAAGATTCGACGATGTGCGACAGTGCAACGATTTCAAGCTACGAACAAGCACCATCGTCAGTCAAACTTGACGGGGCAAGCTACTACCAGCTAGTTTAAAAGAGTCATCTGATGCCGTCAACCAGACTGCATTTCAGAGATCGACGGTCTACGTTTCAGCGAGGCCCGGCACCTTGTCACAGGACCATATAATTTGAGTCTTGGCTCCGGGTTCACACATCGGGTATATCACATCTGCAGGATGGCCACCGTACTCGCCAAAATTGAGCCTGCATGACTAGTCCCGGTAGCATAGTCTTGACCCAATGTTTGCACTGTCAGATACAGGACTCATTCGCCAGATTTCAAGCTGTAGTTCGGACCAAAGGGATCATACTCAAAACTGATGTATATACCAGACAGTGTATCTAGCAGTGCTTTGGTACCAATAAAAATATTGTTTTTGGAATAAATTTGTCATTTTTCCAGGGGACACCTAGCCTGGTTAGCCGTGTATAAACACACGATGTAATATTTAATACAAACGTTTTCTACAAAAATTGCCCCATTTCAGAATATATATTTAAGTAGCGTTATTATATATTTCATATTACTAAACTATCCCATCTATCTCCCGTTATATTTCTTTATCAATTCGACTTAATACCAGCTCCCGTTGGAGGATTTGGTAATTGACTGCTGCATCTTTGTGCTTCATATTATATCTTTATACAAGCAATTATTGCAACTCTAGTATCTATGCAAATTATATATATATATATATATATATATATATATATATATATATATATATATATATATATATATATATATATATATATATATATATATATATATATATATATATATATATATATATATAATGTAAATGACAAAACGCATTTTGCCCCATTTTAGATAAACCGAGTCACTATTGAGAGCAAGAGTTCCTTTCGCATGAATTCAGAAGATGGTCGTGGTCAAAGTGCATTTTAAAATGCAGGCTGTTGAAGTCGGATGAATTAAAAGGTATCCAAGTATTTCCTGTAATAACAATCGCATCCCTTTACGTAGACCCTCGACTCACCACGAAAGCTCGAAAAGCCTCCTAGCCCTTAGTCACATATACATAGTATTTTTTAATATTAAATTGCAGGCGTCTAAACTATTTATCTATGTGAGATAAATTAAAGACGGAGAAATAGAAATATTAACGGTGGGGTATACAGTTCGGATATTTCATTATTTTTCTTAAACCACAATATTGGTTTGCACAATTATTTGCTCTTCAACTGGCCTATAAGGGGCCCACTTACCTTTTTAACTTTGTCTTGCATCACGTACTCACGTTGTTTGTGTGTCTAGAAGTGTGTCCGCACAAGCACAATTTTTTTAAAGGTAAATTAACTAGAAAAATAAACATTATGCACACCGGTCGTCGCCATGCTAGTGTGCGACTCTAAAACCCATTAAAATCCTTTTATCCTATTTGCTTCTTTTAGGGGGGTAGTCGCAGTTATTGTCTTATTTAGATTACTTCAGCTGCCGCATTAGTTGCCATACGTTGCACATTTGAATTTATGGGGTCCATCTGACAAAACAATGGTAAAGCAATTTTGTGGACGCAAAAATTTTAGCTGAGAGTCAGCCCGAGAAAAAGTATCCAGCCGGATCTGTCTCGGGGGTTCAGGCTGTTTAGAAAATCTACTCAAGACCTAGTTTGAGACCTAGCGGATGTATTGTCGGATACCACCCAAGACTTTGTCGGCTGTTCTCATGAGAAGATCATTGCCACGGACGGTTGCAATCAGTGCCAAATCACCATCGTAAAAGTGTGGCTGTAGGTAGGGGGATGTATACGCAGTGGAGAAAAACCCTCGCTATTTCGATGATAGTTTGCTCACCTTACGAAACGTTACCAAAAGCAAAGGTAATCGACCTTTGGCCGCCTTGGGAAAACATCATCGAGTTCACCTTTCACTCTAACGGCCGTCGTACACGTCGCCATATGTGTTTGAAGGCTGCAGCTGTACGCAACAGTAAAGCTCTTTGTGTTTAAGATGATATCAAAGCTATGCTACAGGTCTTTTTTTTACTGCTGAAACTTCTCAGCATTACTTTGGGGGATTACGGGAATCCAGACGGACATGCGCCACCCCAGCCATGGTGACTAGTCTGGGACTCGCAAACCCAGTAAACCCGCTTCCCCCCCACCCCCAGGGATCGGTAACTGCGTAGGCATTGCTTCGAATCCATGGGAGTGGTGTTGCACCAACTCCGACATTCTACTCCAATCTGGCATCATCCATCGTCTCATGTCTGCCTTGGTGCAGCTCAGACGCGTCAGCCAGACCGTTAACGCCTTCCACAGCTCCGCCACCTGGGGATGCGTCGAGAGTCATCGCCTGGAGCGTCCCTGGCTGTAAAAAAGCTACAGGTCTAGAAAGGTGTAGTATGATCGTACAGTGGTAAACTTTGCCTAACTTGAGAGATGCTGTGTCTACATGAGGAGGGGGTTATGCTTGTCAGCAACCACGAGAAGTTGACCGCTATGTGTATCTCTTGACGAACTGTGCCGAGTCGGCGGTGAGAAAATCAAAATCAGTCAAGGTATCGGCAATAGAACTTTTTTGTGCATTTATGCAGAAGTTGCAAGGCCGGTGACGTGTGTCGCTTCCGGTTATGCTCTGCAGTTTTGCTCTTTATACCAAGCGGCGGCTACCCGAGCTACGCAGTTACAATTGCGCTTAGAGTAAGCCCTGTCCAAGACCCTCTAACATGTGGCAGAAGACCAAACTCATATTAAGCCAGGTTCGTTGCCGTGTCGACGAGGGCAATGTTTAATTCCAGGTATCTCGAGCAGAGCGAGCATAGTAGAGTAGTATGTAGAGCCGCTTCCTAGTAAACGGCAGCCGCTTCCCGTGGCCTCATCCAGGCGATAAGTCCTCGGCAAGACAAAATTGCAGCAGAATGGACGCAGCAACGCAACAAATTCAACCTTTAGGCGCGGCAACTAAACTCGACCTGGCATAAGCTGGTCGCAACGACAACGACAACAACGATTACTTCTACCGCTAATCCCATGACGCTTGTAATAAGCGTTGCAACAGCCCGCTGTGCGTCCGACTATCTGTCTGTCTGTCTGAATGAATGTATGTATGTATGGCACACATACTCGTACATGTATGTACACACAAGCATACACACCTAGATAGAGACAGACAGACGTGCACGCCCATAACGCGCGCCCCCACACGACGACCAAACACGATCTCTCCGTCCATTGACGACCACAACCGCATAGAACAACAGCGGCTACACAACTCAAAAGAGAACAAGAAAGAGAGGGGAAGAGAGATGGTACATGGTAGCACACAAATACTCGTCCCACCCACATGAACACACACACCCACAAAATTCCTGAACCAAGAAATTAAGGAGTTGCGCACTGGTAGCGCCATCTAGGCGGTGGGGCCATCGAGTGGCGAGTGGTGGGCTTAGCAGGGAGCGACTGAGTCGCCGACTCAAGGTGCGCAGTTCGGTAGAATCAGCCGTTCGTTGACTTTGCTTGCCCCCTGGGGGCCGGCCCAACCCAGCGACGGGGAACGACGATGATCAAGACCAAGAACACAGGGAAGTGGGGGAGGCAGGCCAGATTTCAAGTTGACATGTCCATGAGCCTGGTGCCTGTTTGACGTAGGCCGTGTAGGCTTCCTTTTTAGCACCGGCGCACTCCGCCCAAATCTCCCCTCTCTTTCTCCCTCTCGCGTGTCTCCCTTTGTCTTTTTCTCTGTCTTTCGCTGCTTCTCTCTCTCTCTTTGCTGAGCCTGCTAAGCCAACGAAGTGGATCGCGGTACGAACAATACAAACGACTCGCTATCTTTGTTGCCCCCAGCTAGCAATCATCATGATCATCATCATCATCATCATGCAGTTGCAATAAAAGCACCCCCTCCAGTATCATCACTATCAGCATCAACGACTACTGTGTCGTAGAAAGAGGCCGAAACTAGACAGAGAGCATCTTCGTGTCGAGACGCGGGGCGGCGAGACGCCGATGCAGTTGTGACCCACAAGGTTCAGAGCTAGACAAACCAAGTCGCCAACACCACCACCACGGAGATTGGTTTTGCCGAGGTGGAGATTAGTGTAGTTTGCGACCAGTCGACGCTGGCCGTAGCATCGTCATCCGCCTGTTCGAAGACAAATACAGTGTCCCACGGGAAGGAGGCGGCGGCCACTTCTGCTGCTGCGACTACTACAACCACCTCGATTTGAACGAAACCACGATTTTCTTCACTTCGAACCGAGGTAGATCATCGCCCTCGACTAACCAAAAGATTCGTCCTCTCGCGCTTGTTCCAACTAAATTCCGAGTCAGTTAGCCCTCTCATTGCATGCACTTTTTGCTCGGAAGGAGAAGAGTCGCTGTTTAACGGCGTAGGAGTACACACTGTCGATGACGGGCACAAAAACGTCGGCAAGAGGGGAAAACAGTAATGTCACGCATTCCTTCTGAATTTGAAGTGAAGGCCAGCAGTATAGGCGCTTAGAGGCGCTCCTCGGTTCGGGGGAGTTCGGCGCCCCGGCCGAGTGCAATTTACAGTATTCGACAGCCCCGAGGGAGGAAGGAGGTTTGACGCCCGACCCGTAGCAGGCTCACATCAAGAGGCGTCGCGGCAATATAATTATTTGGGGACTTCTCGGCGAGCTTCTTACTACCGGTCAGCGCCCCGGGGGTGCAAGTCGCAAAGGATCTTAGTCGACTTGATGGGTGTGGCTTAAACATTTCCCAAGGGGCTTTGGCCTTAGACGCCCCCTTCACGTCTCACGCGTTTGCAGACAGTGGAAGAATGGCACGCGGTCGAGCTTTCGAATCAGCGGCTGCCCTTAGTGATCTTGCAAAGAGAGCGTACGCAGCACTGCACGACGAAATGCGATGCAATCTACGTAGCCGCTCAGTAATACAAGCCCGTTCATAGTGAATCGCCCTTCACTGTGGACAATCGAGCATAGCTCTACTACATTTTCGTTCTCCGGCACAGTCAACTTTTTACCCGCCAATTCAACCTACGCGATCTAAACCTGACGACTCACTTTAATTTTGTATCTATCGCTGAGCGGATTATACAACTCTATCCAAGTACTTTTGTTATACGTCACTCTAGGTGTAGAGGTTTTCCACGAAAGAGAAAGCATTTTCTTATTGCGTGCTAACTTATTCGTTCCATACCAACGACGTGTAGTATATGAAAAAGGGCTACAGGGACTTCAGCTAGGTGAATGCAAAACAATATTTCACCTGACATTTCGCATTTTTGGCTGACAATTTCAATTGGTTACAATTTTAATTATAACGTTATTGTGTTTCTGTTTATAGAAAATGATAAAACAAAGTTTATATAATAGACCAAGTCATGTCTAGACCTACCAAGCCTTATGTAAACAACAACAATGACAGCATTTTGCTGAGCATCTTGAAATGTGTTCTAATGGCATTGCTTTTATCGTGGAAGTCTGCCTTAAATATCCGGTTCAGCACGAAGACGATACTCAAAAGGTACCGGGCAATCAGGAACCACTGTTTGTGCGTAAACACTAAGGCTTATTTCGAAGTCTGATAACTTAGTCGCTCCTTAAGTTTAAATTAAGATCAACACAATACTTGCCTTTCATAGACTGTAAAGTGAGCAAAACCTAAAATAGGCCTCACCCTTAGTGCAGTAAGTAATCGTTTAGTTATAGGCTTCTCATCGCGTGCAGCTGCTAAGTGAATAAAGTCGGACATGTTTAACTATAGTAAGTATTAATTAAAGAACACAGATCAGGAATCATCAACAAACAAAAACAGGACTACATTGCCTACTTAGTGTAAGACAATTTATTTCCCATTCTGTGCAAACATAACATTTAGACATACGTATATAGTTCCTCGCTGTAAGTCACTGTAAACAAAATGCAGCGTGATATCCTTTCACCGTCGAGTTCAGTAGCGCGGTGCCCTTGCGTGCGCCTTGCGATCGGATGAGACACGTTGGTACACGGGTTCGATCCCCGCCGTTGTTTTTTTATATTTATGGGGTCCGTCTAACGAAGCAATGCGAAGGCGATTCCGTGGACGTTAAATGTTCGCTAAAAGTTAGCCCGAGAAATGGTTCTTAGACATCCTTACACGTTCGATACAGCTCTAGCTGAATCGTGGTGATTCGCAAACACCTGCCTATTGTGAAGTAGTCCTCCTGAAGACAAGAGAGATAAGTCAAACTCGCACATCAGCGTGAACTCCTCAAGCTATTTCGCGTCCGCTTGGTCTAGTGTCTCTGGTGCACCGTTGATCCTCACAGCACTATAGAGCGTAGACTTTATTAAGACATGTTCGTACTAATGTGCCGATAGTTGCGTTTCCTTTCGCTAATCAATTTTACCACCAGCAGTGTAATCGATGTTGGCTAGATATTTTTAGGCCGTTAAGCGTCTTGGCCGCCTTGCAACCGATGGCAACACTAGCGCCCCACTCTATGCGTTGCCAATATTTATAGTGGTGTCCGCCAAAGATGGCATTGCTCTTTTCATAGCGCGTTGTGTCAAGCCAAGGCTCCCCCCCCCCGCCCCGGCCCGCCCTTTTATGTTAAACTGGACAAATATATAATACATATCCCCGTTTCCTCCTCCTCTTTGTGTAATACATCCCCACGGCCCATGTTTCAGCCATCGCCTCCATCCAATGATCCCCTCGTCAGTGAAGCTTCCGCGTGTTCGTAAAGCTTCGACAGGAACGAATGTTTTTGCTTGCAGTGCAACGAAACCGGGGGGTGAATACGTCCCTCTGGCCCCGGAGCGGCATTCTCGCGCTCTCTGTTCTTCTTAGAAGAGCTGCGCGCCTGGCCGCCACCGCTCTGCACGTACTCACCGCTACTACGAACCATGAACAACGGTTATGACTATGTCTAGTTACTGCTGTTACTTCTACGACTACGACTACCACAACTAACTACCACTGCTCCTGCGTATTAATCAAGTCCTAACCAGGCCCGACGAGCGGCCGCTTGCATTTCGCGCTCCGACCCCGCCCACCGGGGCAACAATAACGCTAGCGGCGCTCCTACATATTTATTGCTATTACATGCAAGCTTGATGCGTTCTGCGAACATCTCTCTGACCTTTTTTTGCATAACAGCGTCACCTTTCCAGATACAGAGTGCACATAGAGAGTGCAAATCAGTATACTTTTCGAACAGATATGATTCCGCTTACTTGACACCGTTGTGTGGTATATATATATATATATATATATATATATATATATATATACGCTAACACGGAAACTCATTACTGTACATACACTACTAAAAACTACTTCGATCAACGTGACGCATTTATTGACGGAACGAACAACATAGCTTTTTTAATGAGCACAGTAGGATGGATTCAGAGTAGCTGCATATTTTTGAATTGCGTCCGTATTGCTTCGTGAAACGACCCCATAGATACGCATGTGCGACAGGAGGTCAAACCCGTGCATCTATGTGTCCCTTCTGGTCACAAGGCGTACGCGAATGGCACGCTCTCAACGGCATGGTTTATTATATATTCTCAATGAGAATCGCTCAAAAAACAATAGGGATCGAACCGGCGACACCCCAGTACGGATTACAACCTTGAGTACGCACTAGTCCCCAAGACCACGCTGGTGCGTTAGCGTCTAATTAGAACGACCGGCATAGCGTTCTTGGTATCGGACTTTCTTCAGCAGAGGAATGTAGCATCAGGATAATGACAACCACGTTCAACAGGAACAATCAGCAAGGTCGGGGCTCGACCTTGCTGATTGTCAGTCTGTTTATTATGGTTACCATGGCAACGCCTTGTTCGAACAGCATGTTGGTCGCCCAAACCACCTCCACTACAAAGTATATATGATCAGCATTTTGAGCAGACAAAGGAGCGCTTGCGGCGCTTAGAATACCTAAAATTGCAATTTTATAAAGTGATGAGTAATGTTAATGCATTTACCAACCAAGATTCCGTGTCTACTAAAGCGTACGTAGGCTTCACGATGTCAAGCACTAACGAAGCATGAACCTTAAAGTCAATTGCCCCTTAAGATCTATGAGGAAAAGCTCCAAGCTCCTCCATGTTGCCGGTTGAGAACCAGCCCCCGCAGAACTTTGCTTAGGGGTAGGTGCCTGACGCACGCAGCGCGCCTGACTTAGTACTGATACCCTAATGCGCCAGACAGGCGTCTGCCTGTCTGGTCCTTACAAGGAGGTCGCTGAACTGCCTCTCTCAAATGGCATGCCAAGAGCAGCTAACAACGGTGTGAGTAGCAATGTTATATGCATACTCAGTGGGGAAGTGCCCGTTTAAGGTGACGTTCCTGTTTGGGCCACCGACAAGGACAAGCTCAAAGCCCAAGCTCAAGAGCCAAAGAGCAGCAATGAAAAATAAGGAGTTAGTGATAGCTACAACCGCGGGGCAACTCACAGCGAGTTGCTTTATAGCTGTACTGAAGTAAGAAATAAGAAGCGAAAGCAGGAGGACGGTAATGCGTGCAAAATGCGATAAGGCTCAAGAAAAAATCAACGACATGGGGATAAGAATGAACTCGACAGGCACCTCAGTACGGCACAAAATCTTGTACAATAGATTGTATCAATAAATACAAATGATAGGTGAAAATGGTACAATAGAGACTATTGAAACCTGCTTGGCAATATTCGAAAATAAAATAAAAATAGAAAACATGAAAAGAAAACGCGGGGCACCTCTCTCACCATCGAGAAAGAAGCTAGTGAAAGAATGGCTGCGGAAGACCCACCGACAAGCGCGGCTAGTGAAAACCAACATTCCTACGTCATAGGGAAGTAAAAGTACTTCAGCTGCTCAAACAATTAACCTAGTTATTTCTGCAGCTCAAAAATTGGGTGAGCCGTCAGTAAATAATGTTGACATGTTAAAGATCCACCAAGGAGAAATTGATTTGGATGGACCGGCTGCCAGAGAGAACGTGGCGGCACGTTCATCACAACCGCTAATAGTTCTCCCGAAGACGGTCTTGAAATTATAACACTGATAGGCAAAGTAAGAAAAACAATTTAAGACGTATGAAAGGTCGATAAAGGCACAATAAGGCAAAAAGACTCACTGAGTGACCCTCGATATATGAAATACGAATATGGAGGAGATTTCCTAGTTTACCAGGAGGAAAGCAGTCAGTGAACATCATGGCGCTCCAATAAAATAGGTATCAAAAGACTGCACTGAAGCGAGCGCGAGAGGTCAAAGGCTCATGGATGAAAAAAGGAGATCCTGCCAGGCAGTGTGGCAGATGTACTGCGACAAACATGTAAAGCGGCGTCTAACCGTAAACGAGGTGGGACACGTCGTTAACCGCGTGTTTTAAATAATGGTGGATAATCAAAATTTCTCAGTTTAGAAAAAAGTGCAACACAGGGCGGCCAATATACACACGAGCTAACAGAAGAAGGACCAAGCATTGAGGTCCCCGCAGAAAACGTGTATTTAATGGAGGAGTGGAAAACGGCCGCCTTCGTCAAATAATCCCCCAGAGGCCAGGCACCCGGCCCAGACGGGATCCCGGGGGAGGCTGCAAAAATCCCTCCTCATAACAAACCGGAAAATTGTAAGCAGATGAAAATAGGAAGAAATGGCGTTTTTATGCCAAAAAACACCATTCTGGCTCTGATATGAAAACAGGAAAAGCCGCCTATCGGTTAAGGCGTGTGTTGGTCGTTAAGTCCCCTAGACACCATCGGGCAAGCGTTTGAAACTCTTATCAACGACATTGTTCTTACGGATAGACAACTCGGTTTCCGAAAAAGGTTTTTTTACGGGAATGCCACTTGCTACAGGCAGCCGAGATGCAAAGGAGAAGAATCAGAGGGAGTTTTGTATAGGCGTTCTTCTGGACGTTTGCAACGCCTTCAGCCCACAGAGATAACAAGTTATCATATATTTATGGACGAGAAGGGTCTCCCCGCACTTGCAGAGAAACATAGACTCCTATATCAATGACCGATCAGTCGTTCACAGATACACGGAGTTCGCCATGAGCAACACTCTGTTCAGCACAGAGCACATGTAAACAAGGCGAGTACCAAGGGCAAAACGATCGCCATTAGCTTAGCTGGGATCCAGCCGAAGACAAGTAGAGTGACGGAAAGCAACAGAAGGCTCTTTGCTTTAATTACAGAGAGTGGCTATCGTACCGTTACCTAGATTTATTGAGAATCAAGTGCAGAAAAAGCAGGAGCGGAAGGCAGAAGCTCAAAGTGTGTCCAAAAAAGTGGAGCAGGACCGGGGCAGACGTGCCATGGGGCGTAGACTCGCTAGGTCATCCCTGATCTAGTAAAGTGGTTTTCCAGAGAGCACGGAAGCATCACCTATTACTTGACGTATTGACGGGGCACGGGTGCTTCTAGAAATGCATGCGCAGAGTAGGTAAGCTCCGAACTCGAAATTTATCATGTGCGAGACCAGTGAGGTTGATAAAGTAGCTCATTCTACCTTTCTCTGCCTAGCACTAGACGACGCACGAACAAAATCACTGGGGAGTTCCTTAATTCGCGCGCTGGCCTCAATCTTCAGGACGATCTGCCAGAAGACGTACGAAATGCAGCGGAAGAAGTATCATGAGCTCCTGGAAAACCGGCTGATCGCCGAGGCAGAGAGCCAGCCATACAAATGGCTATCGAACTGTTCCAGGACAGCGGCCTGCCCAATAAGCCCTGCTTCCCTCATCGATAACTTCTCGGACATGTTCGCGTCGTCTGACACAATACCTCGCGCGGTTCCATACTTTGCTGCCGTGTGGGATAAGGACACTGAAGGGGGTCGTGATATTCTTGAGAGGGAGTTCACAGTCCGAGAGCTAATGCAGGGCCTGGATAGCTTACGAAACAAAAAAGCGGCCGGTCCCGACAATGTCTGCAACGAACACCTAAAGAACGCCTTTGTGTTGGCACCGTGCTGGACAGCCCTATTCAACGAATGCTTGCGCGCTGGGACTCTTCCAACTTAATGGAGAGACGCCACTCGTAATCCCCAAAGGCAAGGGCGACCCGACAGCCCCCTCGTCATGACGAGGCATTGCGAAGAAGAGCGTTTGTTATAAGCTACTCTCTGCCCTTCTGACGAGAAGACTAGACAACTTTCTTGAAAGTGTTCATGCCATACCAATGGAACAACATGGGTTTCGGAGAGAGCGATCTACAGAAACAGCGTGTACGATTCTGCTGGCAGATATCAAGGCAGCACTGGCTAAGCCACGTAACCCGCTGTATGCGGTGTTCGTGGATTTCAAGGCGGCCTTTGACTCGGCCCCTCGAGAGAAGGCTTTGCGCACACTGGCTGAGGTAGGGGTTCCAATGAAGGTGCTGAAGCTTCTCGCACAAATTCTCCAGGAGAATAGGATCACCATCGACGACGGGGTAGCGGAGCTCCAGCCTTTCATACAGACAACGGGCCTGGCGCAGGGCGATAACCTAAGCCCACTCCTATTCTCCGTACTCCTAAAAGATCTCCCGAGTAATATAAAGGGACCCAGAAACCTGGTCGAGGTCATTTTGAACGCGGACGATCTAGTACTTTACGGGCCTAGTAGGTTTCACGTGCAACAAGCACTAGCCCGTCTTCGCAAAGCGGTCACCGATTTAGGCCTGACAATTAACCTTTCCAAAACCGTGGCCATGAAGTTCAGAAGAGGGGGAAGGACAGCAGCCGAGGACACGCTACGCCTCAACAGAACGCCACTTAAGTATGTCAACCGCTTCCCATACTTAGGGGTGATTTTCTCTGTCACCGGTACTTGCTTCTCCGCGCACACATCTGAGAGGTGCAGGAAGGCACTGGCGGCGGCATAGGCGATCAAATCTCCGAACAGACTATCGCTGAAGACGGCACTCAGACTGTTCGAACTCAAGATAGCTCCGATCGGTACCTATGGGGTGAAAGTCACCTGGGACCACCTCTCGGCAGAGAACCTCGAATAATTAAACCGCGTCAAGGCCTCCTTTCTTAAACGAGCTCTGGGTCTACATCTGACGGCTCGGAACCGCTACGTATATCTCCTCGCGGGCACGCTGCTGCTCTCTGAGGACTTGCAACGTCGCTTCAATCTACCCGTGACGAAGGCCTTTCTTGCAAACCGCAGGGATTGGGAGGACAGCGTGGCGGACATTGACGTAGAGTTCCTTAACACGGGGGCAATGAGGAATAGTGGGTAGAAAGGAACACATAGGCTAAACAGACATGTTGTGACCCGATTCGCCATTCATGGTTTTCACCACAAGCTCTGTGCGGAGCGGGGTTTCCATGACCCTTGCGATAGTTGTAAATGCTCTAAATGTGGGAGTTTTTGTGATAGATACCACGCGGCCAACTGCCCCTAGTACAATCGCTGGGAAGCCTGGCAAGCTGACTTGGCTGAAATGTTTTTATTCCTGAAATGACTCTAGTCTTGTGTTGTTACCCTTGTATAAGTACATGGATTTTGTTTGACTAAGTATTTGACTGCTACCTACAAAGGTGACTAAATGAAATTTATTGATTAATTCGGCGGTGACAGATCTAGTTGGCACCATGTTTTAGAACGAACGCATGTGAGAACAGGGATTGAACTTGGTGGATTCACGTTATGAGACGAAAGGATAAGCTAAAGATAGAACGAGAGACGATGCTCCAATGACGACCGCATGGAGTACCGTAGAAGAAGTACATAAATGGAGTGCACAGAAGAATCTCATGTTTCACTCTAGTAAAACCATAGTGTTTTCGATGAAAATTATTTTAACATATATTCCAATAAAATATATTTGCATTCTTCGAGTAAGACAAATGCGATAATATACTAGTACTGATATTCTGATAAACGATTCAGCCATCTTCGGGCTTCATACATGTGGGTCGTAGGCGTGGATACGATACGATAGTCATTGTCTTGACCGTGTGGTAGACGCTGGTAATTCTTATGTGATAGACTGGTTCCTGCTGCGCCTTCAGAAGCTTATTTAAGTTCCTTTTTGGCTTGATTGCACTCGAGCCCCACGTTGGAGTGCCGTACAGCATGGTAGACTTTGTCACAGAAGCAAAGAGCCTTCTCTAGCCCTTCGTCCTTGGCATTTGCCTTGTTTATATGTGCTGCGTCCTGGTCAGTGTTGTTAATTGCCACTTCCAAATGCATCTCCGTGGAATACCTGTGTCACTGTGAACGACTGATGCGGTAAGCCTGTAGACTTTCTTAGTCGTCACAGATTGTCAAACAAATACTGTCCCGCGCGTGGTACTCGCAAGTCGCCGAATAATTATGCGTGTACTCGTGCACTGCAATCTGTAGGACAACCTGAGATTGAAAATGCATGCTTCTCAGAAACGAGTGTTGTCCTGCTAAACATTTGCTTCTTCTCTTCGAAAAAATTAGGCCGACCTTAATGTTTCACTGCCGACTATTTTTAATGTCGGTCTTAATAGATCCGTCCCAACTACACATCCGAAGACCGCGCCTCTTCTACACCAAACGTTGGGTGGGCTCTCCGGGCATCTGCTACACGATTTGTGCGATCAACCTGCAGCTGCGATGAGTCACGCCAAGTCTGGCCCCGTCCTGCTCCACAAACTGTTTAAAGATATACATCAAAGCAATACAAGTGCCGTGCTCAGAACGACAGGCGACTGTTGCTAACCAGATGTGGTAACCTTTATATCAATCGACAACATAACGACCCACACATTCAACAGGAACAATCACTTTGCCTGTCTTGTAATTTAAACAAATTCATAATTTGCTCCGTCTTTCGGACTCGCTATATTAGCAACCTCCGTGCTGCGAGCCACCTAAATACCGTTAGTGAAAAGTTTCAACGCAGTTAGAGTTTCTATCAAACGATACGCTTCTCGACTAGTTCCACGTCTGGCGGGTTTCCCAGTGTTTTGATAGATTTAGTTCTTGAATCTCGAACAGGCGCTGGCATTGTCGACGATAGCTAGAGTTTAACTCGTAGAAACGGGATTCGGGGGAGTTAAACTCGAAATGGGGGAAGCGCAAATTACAATCCTACCTGCAAGACACGAGATTGTTGAATTATTTAGTTGTTGAATAACCAAAAAAGATCTTAACGGTTATCGGAAGTTCGGAACTGTGCCGAGATGTCCACATCATACGTTGGGTTCATACAAATATAAATACTTTTTGGGATACCTTCTGACTCCAAGCCACGATTTAATGTCCACGGGACTGCTTCATAGACGGACATTGCTTAACAGACGGATCCCCATAAATACAAATTTGCAACGGTGGGGCTCAAACCCGCGCACCTATGTGTCTCCCCCGGTCGCGAAGCGCAGTCAAATGTACCACGCCACCAGGCTCTACACCGTGGGGTCATACTTGTACCTCCGTTTGTGAGAAACATGTAGTCATTATGCTAAAGCGGAAAATTGCTAACGATCTACGCATGAGTCGTTTTCACAAATATAATTTACAAAGGGCATTTTCTGCGCGCCTACTAGAGGAAACATAAGATACCTTGCGTGTCTAGATAAACTTCACACGTCTGACTAAGGATGGCAATTCACAGAAATGAGATACGCCTGCGATAAACTGCAGCAAGGAATTTAAGCAATACGTTACGCTGCGCAGGATGTATGCCTCCTAGCTGCTGTGTAGTCGCGCTGAGATCATCTCTTTAAGGCATTTCATACTCACACGTTTACATCATCGTTAAATAACGGATACTTCTATTGATTTTTTATTTGCTTGACCTGTATACCTAAATACACATGTCACCCTTTTATATTAGGAGTCTTCTATAACAGAGAACGCTTTATTCATTACTCAGATTCTTTGGACTGGATTTTATAATTACTAAATTGAAAGGGCCCTTCTCCGTACGTCGCCAGCGACATCTCGACGGCGTTTGGAACGCACACTGACGATCTCCGACCCACACCAACCAGCCTGTGCCGGAATGAACATTCATTCAAGTGAAACGCCATCCACATTTCGTTGCGCGAATGGCAAGTGCCGACGGTTTGGCCTTCGTCTTGTCGGCCATCTTCGTTTTTTATTTTCTTGTTTGCTAGGTGGGCCTAAGTTGCGAAGATGTCTTTAGTCTACGACTAAGCCTGTTATGGCGGCATCCTGTATTCCGTGGTGGTTTCGGCACAACCGCGACGGGATCCAATGAGCTTATCCCGCCAAAATAGCTGATCCCATCGCACACCATAAATTCAGATTTGTCTCCCGCTACTCCCACCACCACCACCACCAGCACAACCACAATGGACGCGGCTACCTCCGCCGCGCCTGCGACCGACGTCGTCCGGCCAATGCCAAACGGGGAGCCCTATTCCTCTCTCTCCCTCCATCTCCCTTATTCCTCTCCGTCTCTCTCTCTCTCTCTCTCTCGCATTCTCACTGTCTTGCAAGCGCGCTTGCGCCCGATTTCCTACCCGCTAAAGTTGTGGCGTTCAGGGGCAGACAACACTGCAGGCAGACAGACAGACAGGCGGTCGCCAGGCTGGAAGCCGACTCCATCGTTTCCACCATCTTCGCGACCACCGCTACCGACCGGCATGGCCAACCACGATAGCGAGTCAACCAACCCTGGCGATCTTGGATCGTTACGGCAACATTTGTCTTTATTATTTATATTTATTATCATTATTATTACCACCACCACGGATACTACTACGTCTTCTATTATGACTGTTGTTCTTATTTCGCTGGGGGCGGTCACTTATTGACACGTACGTGCATAACACTAGACACACACACCCATCTTCACCTCCACCCCCCACGGTACACACCCATACGCGTACCAATGGGGTTTGGAGAACGGATAATGAGTTGTTACCGTAAGACGTCCTAGGCCCTGTTCGTTCAAGGAAGACGGGGGCTCGTCTTCGTCGCCTTTACTTTCATTCAGTTGACTCGACTCTTCTTCTTTGCACTCGCCGCCGCCGTCGCAGCCAGTAACAAAACCACGGCGGCGAACCTTTTGGTTGGTCCGGTTCCGCCTTAAGCCTTAGACGACGGTAACAATAACAAAACCGCCACCGCCGCCTTTTCATGTGATTATTAATATTAGGCCCCCACTAGCGTCACCTCAATGGACAGGGCCTTGTTGATGAAACACGGCGTTAGCTAACTCCTCCGTCTCGACGGGGTACAGGCAGTGTGGCGTTATCTCGCCTCGAACGTACCTGCGCCTTGAAGTGAGTGGCAGAGCAAAATCGTGAGCAGTGCAGGCATCGGTCGAAGACACGTTCTAATGTGCGCATTTCACCCCATTGAGTGGGGCCTCGCCGACTAAGAGAATCATGACGGCATGCTGCATAGCAGATGTACATTTTAGACTGCAATAAACGCAACTTCGAAGCGTGCTACGCAAGCGGCCCGGGTCGTGTGAGTCAAAATATGACAATATAGGCAGCCGTCTTGCCTCACTGATCTTCTTTGTGTCTCAGTGATCTTCTTTGTGCAGGTTCATATCACGGTTGCCTCTTTTTCTACCTAGTAGTAAATCTTTTGTTGTACAGATACGCAGGTTGCTCATCACGCGGTTTGCGTATAATGTAAAACGTACATTCCTTTCCTAATTATTATTATTATTACTAATATTATCAACACCCAGGTTGGGTAAATTACTAGAGCGTTAAATAAGTGTAGGATAACGAACTAAAGTAAAGTTTTTGGGCTGACCCTCAACCAAGATCTAACGTCCACGGGACTGCTTGAATTCGCATTGCTTCATAGACGGACCTCCATAAATACAAATGTGCAACGGTGGGGCTCAAACCCGCGCACCTATGTGTCTCCTCCGGTTGCGCGGCGCAGACGAACTCACCACACCACCGGGTTCGACGAGGATAACGAACTAAATTTATAATGTCTAATATACATCAAAGTATGTCTAGAGTTGTCTTGACGGACTTCAACAAAGCTAACTAGCGGCAAACATTTGCTATCTAAGTTTTGGTCAAGAAGGCTCTTGGGACTAGACTTTTTCGAAGTCGTAGCAGCTACGTCTTCATCCTGCGGACCGATTAACAGTTCGGATTTATCAAACGGGATCATCTCTATTTAAGTACGGCCGGTGCCGGGCACGCACCCATCGAATGGGGTTTGCTTATGTGCTGCCAACAGGAGACTCGAAACGTGACAGTATTTCAGCCGCATACATTCATTTCGTCTAAATTGGGAACCATGTCAACCAATTTAAGAGTGACCGGTCCGGGACACCCGATTAAAACTATAATTACTCATTCGTGTTATCTGCGCTTGTAAGCATATACACATGTGCTCTATAAATTAAGTTTGACAGGAAGCAAGCTGGAATTTTTAGGTGTGTTTCTTTAAATGCCCGCCAATACTTATTGACATTTTATTATCTAGATATAGGACAGGGTCAACCGTCTAAATTGCTGCTGTACCTAAATAAAAACAAATTTTAATTTTTCTGCGTCGTCTATTTAATTGCCGTCTTTCTGAGGAAGTCATTTGCTCAAATATGTGTGGCCGTCACTTAGACAATTCGTGTATCTACGGTTTCACGACGGTAATTCATTTTGTAATGGTTTCGCCTTTCTGGAGAAAGTTCGGCGGCAGGCTGTCTCGTTCACAAGACACCGCAAACACTGGACTGGCTCGATCTTACGATCGAGAGTACTTGCCTGACTTCTATGGCATATGAATTTTACCCAATGTCCTAGTGAGCAAGCTTACGCATGAGTGGTATGGCCATGTTAAATTCACGCATAAGATTCTGGCGTTGAATAGAATTTTTTTTAAAAATATTATATTTACTGAGTAGGAATCGTATAATCAGAGGCGATCCTCTGAACTGTTCGTTGACAGACATCAAGGAAATTTGCAATCAAGAGTGCGGGTCAGTCCGGCGTCGAGCAATAGCTGCTCTGAGCTCATCTTGTAAAAGTATGGCGCATCATCTCCTGCCAAGGTTAACGCGTATTAGTGAACATGAGCTTTCATCAACAACCCTTCATCTCTGATACGACTGAGATTTGTGTTTAAATGCGCCCTAATTTAAACGACTGGTCAAATATATATATATATATATATATATATATATATACGCACGTGCATAGACACTGTGACCAATCTCCACTGTTTTACTCGTTTTTCAAATCAATCAATAGACTTATACGTTTCAACTATGCATCATGCAGTGGTTGCTGATGAGTTTTCCGTTCCGTTGAGAAACGTTCCGCTGAACGCTCGAACTGTAAGGATTAGCAAATACACCTTTGTTCGATGTTCGCCAAACTTCCCGTTTGGCGGTTGTACGGTGTGCGTGTGCTAATTAGGTTTCATTTTAACTGTGTCGGCACGCCAAGTTGAACACGCTTGAGAAGATCTTGTCGTTGCGTGAGAGAACCCACGCGCGCTGGAGAAAGACAGGCAACCAGCCCAGTGAAGGCCTGCTGGCTGGGTTTCAGTACCTCTCTTTCTCTCTAACCGTTTTGTGGTAGACGATGACTAGAGAAGAAAAAATGCAGTCGAAAATCCATTGTTCACTCGCAGACGGCCACCTGCCTAGGTCCTACGGAGCAGGTGGGGTGCAGCGGACCGCGCATCCCTCCATTATAACGATTTTCGTTTCTGGTACGCGGCATGTGGATGCAAATACGCAACATTTGGTCTTCATTGAATTTCTGGCACGCACGACGCTAATTAAGTCGAAGTGTGTGACTTGCAATAACGCCGCAATACAATGTACGCATGTGCTTAAGCTCTGTGAACGCGTCGAACTGACATACGAGTGTGTATACGTGCCTCGAAAGCTTGCACGTACACTATTTCAAGCACGGATGAGAATGATTCCATTTCCTTGACCCGCACTTCTTCTAATAAAGGCATGAACGAGCATGTATATACTATTCTAAATTATCGGCGCGAAAAGGTGTCGTCCTATAACGATTCTAGAAAGGCTCTATGGAACGCCATTTATTGTGTATTCAAATGCAAACTCGATTGTTTCCGTCAGTGTTTGCCAATACGTTGATCGCACTTAGCTGTATCTGCACAAAAAATGCTGACTGTAACCGGCTAATCTGCGCTGACTAACCTAACTGAAGTGCAGGCCTGCTCTCGCTGTCTGGAGGCAGGGGGGAGCCGTGGTCTCCTCCGGAGCTGTAGGCGCCACCCCCTGAGCCGGAAGGGCGCCAGGACCGCTGCTATCTGCACATTCCAATTGTCATCATTGCAGCGGCTTGGTACACGTGTGATCCCAGTGACCTCCTACTCTTAGCGAGGCGAGCGTGCCCCACCTGACACGCGTCAAGTACAAACACACGCATCACTCCCCAGGTATGTTAGCTGCCGTTCTTGCTGCTGCTGTTGCTGTTGCTGCTGCTGATATTGTCGTTGTTGCTGTTGTTCTCGTTACGAAAGTGCGATTCTACAGGAAAGCTATTTCCTCGTCAAGCGGCTCTCGGACCAAGCAGGCCCGGCATGGCTATCTAGGTATCCGGCAGCCGAAAGAGAGCTACGACCGGAAGTCGTTAGTTAATAGCCCAATATCCTACTTCCCGACGACTGTACGTGGCGGCGGAAGATCAGCAGTTAATTTATTGCTCCACTGCTCTATCAGCCTGCCTGGCCTTGGCAAAACTCTGACGGTCGTCGCCATCGGAAGTAGCGCGTTGAGATCCAGAACTACAAAGAGGGCGCCAGCCTCAGGTGATTCTCACGTTACTCTTACCTCGGCTATTGTACAGAAGAAATAAGTATTATAGTTCTCTCATACATACCTGGACGCTTTTTTGTCTTCCCTTCGCCTTTCGGTATTGTCATACAGTTCAACTGGAGTGCTCATTAACTCTCGAAAAAGGCATTCTTTAACTCAGTAAGTCTTGAAGACGCCAGTCCTTAATCTTGAGCACATATAGAATCTATTTTATATGCATTTATGCAGGAAATAACACCGATCCAACGCCCGTATAGCTGGGGCTGACAGACATGTCCCGTAGTGGCATTTAGTGCAAGTGAGGTCGCAAAATATACAGCGACACTCATTAGCAGCGACACGCAAGTGTTATGGAATCTAGTCCAATACCACAATTTATGTTCCCAAGCCCATAGACAAAAAGCTGCTCAAGAATGGGTTCCATGTTTGCATTGTCCAACAATTCTGGCGTCCGGTGCTTTTCACACCTGCTCAAGCCCCTCCCTATCAGTGAGGGCGAAGATGGGGGTTAAAATGTTCCCGACAAACACGGGCCAATTTAGTACTACCATCTAAATTGTCCGGAAAAACCTTAGAAATTCTAAATGCAAGTAGCGATCACTTTTATCTGATACTATCAGGCACTGTCTAACGGTATTCTGGTAACCATTGCCAGACGTTTTCATAGATCTCAAGCAAATCCATTCGTGTTCGCTTGGGTGTAATGGATCTTCATCAGCTGCCTTAAATACAAGCCAAGATGCAACTGCCGGAACCACCTGGCTGGCCTATGACAAAGCTTGTTTGTCTATCACCTGGAGGCCCATGAAACAATTATTAGCGGCTAACACTGAAGGACTGACTATTTCCGCAAACACGTCCGAATAGAAAAAAAAAGTTATTCCATGCAGAAGCGCTAAAATTAGGAACGCGAAGGAGAACGCAAGTCTTGCTGGCGTTTCCAAGGCCATTCAGCTGATTGTTGCTTCATCGCAATTTTGTTTTATGCATTGTCGTGCCGTGTTAAAATATGCGTTCACAATGGACAAACATTATTGGTGCATGTCTCGCGTCGAGCCATTTGAAACTAGCTAACTCTGCAAACATAGTGTTTCTAATTTCTACGAAAGCTTTAGAATTTGCACGAGCCGCCGTATAGCCGGCCCCTCATACTCACACAAAGCGACTATAATTAAACACATTTTTAGGGAGGTTGTTTTTAATTCTAGACTATGCTATGTCCCCAACGAGCTTGAAACCGCCGTGAAGCATATCTTCAGTGCACCGGGGGCCGGACATATCGATATATCTAGGGTGTTCTAGTAGTCATTGTGGCAACGCGGCTGCTGACTCTTAGCGGGTACGATCTCAGAATATATATATATATATATACACTACTATATTGCTCCCAAAGGGAAGTCGCTGATTCCCCTTTGAAAGGGGGCTCCCGCACTGAGATCAGATCTGTGATTTTAAGTGCCAAATTTACTGGTTATATATATATATATATATATATATATATATATATATGACCAGTTCTGCAAAACCATCCTTCCCCGAGCTGCAAAGCACAGCCCTATTCTGAATCATATAATTAAACTGAAGACGTCAGTCGTTTCAGTGAAGACTGTTAAGGTATACATCATCGTAGTACAACGCGCACTCGCTTAACCCCAGCCAGTTCGCTTGTTTTTTCTGGCTACAACCGCCCTCATACTTATGTCTGTGGCGTAAGTTGGCCGTGTATTGATATTCACAATTCGGATATTTGTATGCGCTTGTCTAAGCCCTATGGCCTCTTTAGATAAATATAGCAAATTTTGACACAATCCTCGACCCAAGTTATACGTAAGTACGATCACGAACAGGTTTTTTTTTTATTGCAAACGTTGCCTATTTAACGTATTCAGTTTTAGGAGATATCGCTCTGGCACTTATGTACCATGTAACGCAAATATACGTATGTATACGTTAGTGTTGATCTACAACGGCTTCACGTACTGTCGGATGAGTCTTGTCGTTCCCCACCAGAAGTTGACGCCTGGTCTTCCCCGACGCTAATTGTGGACAAGCTAACAGATATTCAAATTGCAATATTTTTAGACGCAATTATTTTACTACGCTGAGTATCGGTCTAAATCTTAGGTTCTGACAGCCTTTCTAGCACTGAGCTTACGCGCGCTCCGCTGCTACACTGAACTGCATCGACTACTAAGTACCGTCATAGAAACTTCCCACAGTGATTTCTTCTCTTACGCGCACAATAAAATAAAACAGAAAACAAAAAGAATTCCAACTCAACTAGTTTATTTATTTATTCATGCGGCAACCGCTTTTTGTATAGCCTGTTACTCCGATCAAGTGTGTGTTACTTTCAAAGACACAAACGTTGCACGCAAAAAACAACGACCGCGTCGAAAAAATAGATGAAAAACTAAACACATCGCGATAGGAAGCAGTGATTCATTGTTGGTTGTACGCTTACATCCAAGTGCGTTTTTTTAAAATTGCATATGGAAATCATGGAATATACCTATATTCACTTAGAAACCGCAGTTTACTCGTTTTTAAAGGGTAGAGACCGAACAACTACAAAGGGCATAGATATACGATCACTCTGCCGGAAATGTTGATTACTGCTAAACAAAAAAATGGATTGAATTGCCAAATACGCTAACTCGGGATCTTTGCGGCCATGTGCTGATTGCTGCAGCTGTTACCGAGTTAGTCAGCGAAATATGCAAGAAAGCAATGACGCTACTCATAGTGGAATGGCTTAATTGACAGGCAATATGGGTACTGATCATCAAACCAGTCGTCAGACGTATCGGCTGGGTTAATTCGCATTTTCAGATCCCAGCTGCTGAATTCTCTGCTGTGGACTCTGTCACATCTTCGTCTCCTTACGATTACCATCAACATCATAGTCTTGATTTGGCGGCACATCTGGCTACGCATTGCCGGATGAGCCCCGCCGTCTCACGCGCCGTTCCCCACGAAAGGTTGACGCCTTGACCTCCGTGGCCGTAGTTATGGACAAGCCAGAACTCGGTTCGCTGCTGGGGTGCGGCAGTCCCAGCGAGGAACCGGCGTTCAATTTCGATGCGAACAGGTGAGCGGTACGGCCGAAGGCCGACGAGATCGACCAGCTCCTCGTTATTCTATGTTGCGCCAAAGAGAGAAAACAATCACAAACATAAGACAGATGGGTAAACTGCCCTTAACGTACAACCATCCACTGCATACGTTTTTCGATTGTGTTTGTTGGAGCATGCAAATCTATGTGATTGGGCGGAGTTAGACACTGACTTCTAGACCCGCCTTGGTTAGACCGAGCAAGAATAATGATTTTTGGTTCGAATAAACAAAAACAATTCTGGATAAAGACTGGCGACTCTATAACATTGAATTACTGAATTAAGTCTGGTGGAAGAGGGCACATTTGCAAGTAGCTGTCTATTTTAATAGTAAAATATAATTATAAGTCAAACAATTTATTCATGTATGGCTCTGTGATCACTGTTGAACGTTTAGCCTATTACAGCATATAAAATGCGGTTATTTTAACAAGCCGACGTAAATCTTTGAATGCGTTTTTTTTCGCCGTCCTAACCTGGTCTGGCTTCCTTCGACAACTCTCGGAAAATTGGGGTTGCTTGGCCTGCTTCGTGCTTATAAAAACAGTGAGCCCTAAGGTAATAGAGTTATACGTTTATTGTTGTAGATGTCTCAGTGTCTAAAAGATTGTCCGAACACAACAACAACGGTATGTTTTATGAGGACCGAGCTGCTCTCAATGAAAGTATTTGGAGTCGACAAAAAGGGAAATAGCAAACTATTTAGGTATTGAAAAGAACATAAACCTTGCGTATCTTTCAAGAAGTTGGCCTGCGTATTGTAGTCTGAGTAATCAGTAATATGAAAATAAGACTGGAGAACATTCACTTTGATCGAGATAACACTGCAAGCATAGAATATATATATATATATATATATATATAGCGCTTACCTTGTAACTTGTGTAACTAAAATCGATGCCGATAAAGAACCTTGGGTAAGGCTATCGGAGGACTTCTTACCCATTCGAGGCAAAAGGTCCCCGTCACCCAATCGTTATCAACAAGATTTCACAGCATAATTGTTGGGTCAAAAAATGCTACGGCGCTTTTTTAATTGTACTGGCATATCCGCGGCGGGTCAAACGCACTGCTGCGGCTTCACTTCTCAGCATTTAAAATGGAAAAGTGACGAGCGGTGGAACAATCTAAACAACAACAATAACGAGGCAATAACGATTACAACAAGACGATAACAATAACAACATTGCATCAATAACGTTCATGTGGCCATAACACGAAGTGTTCTTTTAGCGGCATATCACAGAGCGACCACTGCCATCGTAAACGAATTAATTAATTAACTAATTAATAGGTAGCTGAGCCGAAAGAAATGCCGCGAGAAGTGACACCCCTTCAAATATCTAAATGTTGCCATCAGGGCTCTTTACAATGCGGCCTAGACAAAAGGCGTTCACGCACGACATTCTCCCTGCGAAGCTGTTTCGGTCGGAGAACAGGCAACGCCACACACCTGCATAAAATATCAGGGAGTGTTTGCATACTCACGTCACGGTGCTTTCGTTGTTAGCATAGCTAGCAGGTCTATACGCCACAAGGGCCCGCAGGTGGCTTAACATGCTTCGCGTTAGAAATAGGGCTTGCCTCGCTCTGTAGCCATAAATAGGCGCCTTTATGGACGTTCGAACGCACAGATGGCCAGCTCATAAAGGCGAGACCGAGCAGGCCGTTCGACAATTCAACCCCCCTGAACCAATGTCCCGCCCGCACGGCACGATCGTAAAAGCGCGTACGCGTTAATACTATAGATAACAGCAACATCTGCTGCTGTCACCAGAAAGTGATGCAAATCACACCAGCCGCTTAGGAATTTATGGGGCTGTTCCTGGTATAAATAATTCGACAACACGAGACGACACCTTCTATCCCGCCTTCTTAATAGGCCTCGTGCATCAAACAACGCGACTCATTTTCTTCGAATGCGTGCATAAATTGATGGGGTAACGTATGAGCAGAAGGACCAGTAACAGAAGCACTAATGGTGGTAACAAAAGCGGCCAGTGTGCATGCCTTTTAGGGCGAATCTCAAGCAACACACCGGCGACCTCAGAAAGTGTTTCCAAAGTCGGAAACACGTTCGCTAAAGACATAGCTAGCGTTAACCAAATGTATCTTCATGTTTATGTGGCGGTATATTCCAAGTAGCGCACAATGAGTGTGCCTATCCCAAAGAGGGGTGGTGGCCAAGGACCACCAGATCCACATAGACGGAGTCAAGCACTCTTCTCACTCAAGTCAACCAGATGAGGCAGTTCCAGCTCGAGCGGTAGCCGGCGGCAGTAAACTCAGGCTGGCAGTGGAAAACTAAATAATCAAAGATCTGTCACAAAAGTGCACCTGGATGCCTACGCTACATGCAAGTTCTACGTTATTTATAGCAGCATAGTCACTCGGAGCCATCTTTTGTGGTGCAAGTCGCTTGCGCTTGGCCCTAATGAGAGGCTTATCCTGTGAGTAGGGAGCGAATCGCATCCTTCGTAGGAGCACAGGAGACAACGATAGCAGCACAACGTCCATCGAACCACCTCGTCAGCAGTGGCCGGCGTGGTGGTGAACGACGACGACAAAGACGGCGGCAATAGGAATGGTAAGTGGCAAATTTCTCCCAGCCGCCAACCATGACAATGCGGTGGGAACCACGAAGTCTTGTCGGCTGTTTATTCTAACGTTTGTCGCACAACGTATGCTAATTAAGCGGCTCTTCTCTGAGTAGCTCTCGACGACAACGCCAGCCATAACCGGCAAAGATCTTGGAGGAGGACGAAGACAGCGCTGACGGTTACCCACAGCAACTACTTCCACCATTACTAGCGTCATTAACATGACCGCAATTATTACTATCGCTAGCAATTACCATTACACCATTACTGCGAATGCAAAGGCTAGTTAGTAGAGACAGTGAACGTCTTCGTAACGGCCCGAAGCTTGGTCCTCATACCCAAAGACCCTGGATCCTATCACCCTATCCGCCTACTTGGCTCCATGGCCCAAGAGTCTATGGGACCACGGTGAACAGTACGCGAGACATATAGAGAAAATGGCACACGCCCTAAAGTGAGAGAGAGAAATAGGGGCGAAAAGAGCAAGACCAAAAAGCCTGCATAAGTAGATAATTGTCTACTTCGACCTGCCACCCTGCAAAGCTAAAAAAATATACGTATGCCCAGTACTCATATATAAACACACATATACGTATACATAGTAGGCTAAGCAAACGAATGTTACAACTAATGAAAACTCAATGCAACGCTAGCCATGAGCATCTTCTGCACGCTTAATGAACACACAGCCAAAGGATGACGTCGTTGCGTTTGTTTACAGAAAGACTGAAGGAGGCTTCCAAATACGTAATATAATAGCCACCTACGAAAACCAGTCACAACAACTACTACTTTGCTACAACAACGCAAGAAGATTTCCAGGAGCATGGAAGGCTCCTGGAGGGCCTTTCTTGAGAAGCTGGAGGACGACCCCTGGGGCCGCCCTTACAAGATGGTTAGGGGGTTTTCCACCTGAAGAGGCGCTGGAAGCGATCGAAGCGCTCTTCTCCTAACACCCACCCTTCGATCGCGCCCCCTACCGAGAGGCCTCAGAGGAGAAGGAAGAGGACCACCTGGAGGTCACTTTGCAAGAGGTGCAGCATGCCGCGCCACGCCTTAAACAGGGAAAAGCGCCTGGCCCAGACGGTGTCCCGGTCTCCGCGGTCTCGGCGCTGATGAAGGCATTTCCAGAAGCAATAGTGACCGCGGCAACGGGGATGCTTCGGTCGAGCTCGTTCCGTGGCGCATAGAGAGCCGTAGGCTTGGTCCTCGTACCCAAAGACCATGGCTCCTATCGCCCTATTCGCCTACTCGGCTCCATGGCCAAAGCTTTTGAGTCCATCGTGGATGCGCACCTCTGGGGCGGGTTTTGCAACGGTCACTCAAAACTCGGCGCCATAAAGCAAATCTAAGCGCAGGCCGAACTCCTACACGAGTTCCCACCGAGGAGACGGGACCTCTACCTTGACATATCACTTGATGTCCGGAACCCTTTTAACAGCATACCGTAGAAAGTCATCCTGGAGACTCTCTACGGGAAGAACGTTTCTTACCTGCGCCAAACCGTATCAAGCTACTTACATGACCAAATAATATAGTCCCACAAAACCAATTTTAATATGACTCCACGTGGTGTCACAGAACTCCAGACTTGGCCCCCTGCTATAGAACAAAACGTATGACAATGTGCTGCGGCTAAGGTCCCCGGGGTCAACCTCATAGCCTATACCGGCGGCCTCGTCCTCACCGTCTAAGCCCGGACACAGGACCTGCTGCAGAGCTGTGCAAAAGAAGCACTTGCAAATGCCGCCCGCTGGATGCAGGTGGCGGAACTCGTCCTCGTCCCCTCTAAAAGCGATGCCCTACTTTTGGTAGGACGAAGGAACTGCCCCGCCTTTCATCTCCGTCTAGAAGACCAGAAGATTGCACTCGTTCATAAGGTGAGGTACCTTGGGGTCGCTCTCTGGACAGGGGTCTCCGCGGTACTAAACACGTGCGGTCGGCAATAAAGAAGGCAGCCGAGACCAAAATAACTTCGCAGGGCTCATGCTTAAAACCTATGGACCTATGGACGACAGTCCAAATGGCGCATATTCATGTCCGCGGCCCAGTTAGTTGCGCTGTACGGAACTCCTGGTCCTACGACGCTCTAAAATTCACCGCTAACAGGACCCGCCTGCCTCGGGCCCAGAAGCCCTCAGGGTAATCGCGGCGCATTGGACGGTCAGCGCAGCGGCGGCCCTCGTTCTTGCTGGGATGATCCGCTATCTAAAAGCTCCCAAATGCCGCCGCTTATGGGGGTTACCTTCAGCCTGTTCAGGAAAAGGTGCCTAAAGAAGGATCGGGAAGGCTATCAGCTCAAAGCGCATCCACTGCGGCGATGGACCGGAGGACACCCCAGATCACACTGCTGTAAGATGTCTAGCATGGGCGGAGCAGCGCGCACTTCTACCACTTCTAATGTATACACGGGCTTTTAACTTACGTGGAGTCTACAAACAAAGACTGAATCATTCTTATACAGGAACAGCATAGTTAAAGCCTTCAAACCCATTTTATAGACGAAAATACGGGTTAACCACCTAAAGCGTCCCCTCACCGTAGCTCCCCTGAAAACACACCCGTCAGGAGTAGTAGACTCGCCCCGCCCCTGCCTTTTTGACGCGGTGTGCAAGCAGTCCCCAGTCAGGTCGGGGGACGGGGACACGACTTGTTTTTAGTAAGTTGGAGCTCCGCACTACCGGCCCACTATTACAAGAAGCAGTGGTGCCCGCGTGTGCAACTGCATTTGCCATTTAGTCCTCAAAAAGTTAAAAAATCCTAACTACCTGCTAGCACCTACATATATATATATATATATATATATAACAATATTCAACAAGTCGAGTTACAAAGTTAAACTGCTTTAGCACTGCAATGACAGGGTGAATTTTAGCGAGATTTCCAACGATTGGTTTGACAGAATGGAAGGTGCTCACCACAGCGCGCTCTAACAACTAAAACTCTACGATCGTAAAGAACTAACACCAGAAGTCTGTGGAAGTGACACACCTATGTATACCCGTCATATAGAGCATGGCTATCATTGTCACTTCGGCCTATGCTGGGTTTTTACGATGTGATGCCTGCGTGTGTCTGCTGCAGATATTGTTACCTAGGGAAGAATCACGCCATTAGGTGGTTAGGTACTTGCACTGACGCTGTGCCTCTGATGCTGCGGATGGCCAAACCGAATGTTTGATCAAGGGTACGAATCCCTATGCTCCTTAAAAGTGCAGTAGCAAAAATATGAAATGCTAGTTCAGTAGCTACCTTGAGCGACGGTAACAGTTCGTGACATCCTTTAAGTATGTGAGCGCGATCCCTCTGCGATACGCGGAGGTCCGTATCGTTGAAAGTTCGCGTTCCACCGAGAGTGACCCAGTCGACCCCAGGCAGGATGTAGAAATCGTCCGCCATGATGAAGTGCGTTACTTCAGGCTTGTTGCGCACCTTCACGACCTGCAAGCGGTGACGTTTGCACGTAGGCATAAGGTATAATCATCAATAACCTATCTTTTGTAATGTTGTGCTTTATTTTTCATCAATCATCACATAAACTTGTCAAAGGTGCATGAGACAATGTCTAAAGGTAATTGTCGAACACTCACCGCCATTTATTGGTTAATTTCACACTGACCGCCAGCCACATATATATATATATATATATGTATATATATTTATTTATAAACCCTGATAGTGATTTTTAAGAATAGCCATGAGATTGGGCCTAAAATACTACACTTGATCGCCTTGGAGGAGCAAGAGAGGCCAGGACATCTAACACGGTCACACTGATGATCCACATGCATCGAAGCAGCAAGGGCAGCCACGCTTTTGGCGTTCAAGCTGTCAGGGAATGGACCACTCTTCCGACAAGCTTGCGTTGTTTAAAATCCTTAAACAACTGCAAGGGGAATTTAAAGTCACACCTATTATCCCGTCAATGATGAATACACCAGTCTTCCTAAAAAGACTCTAACATAGAGCTAAACAAAAGTAATTTCATTCCAGCTGCAACTTTTTGCTAACACAATGGTAACTGTAGTAGGGTTAAACTACTATACTCCTTGAAATATTTTAAATGTATGAAATAACATACCGTTGCAAATGTGTATATAATAAATAAATTATATTGTTAAAAAATAGAGAGAGTGGGAGAGAGAGGAGAGAGAGGGAAAAAGAAAAGCCAAAATCAGGTGATTAGATATGTTGACGGTACGACATAAAACTAACCATCGCTATGGCATACCAACAAAAACCGAGTTTTGCGTCCGAGAATTTATTTTGAAGGCATAAATTGTCTTAGAAAGAAGCCTGGGAGCGGTCACGCTAGCTTGAATTGTTGTTGTATTACAGTCGGCGTTAGTATCTGTGCAAGTCATCGTTGTTCTAGCAGTGTCAAAGGGGAAAGTGGGCCTCATAGACTCGAATATCGAAAAGTAGTTGCGTGCCGGCAAATTCTCGCCGTCACTACAATCATGCACGCAATTTGCAATGCGTTTTTCTTTATCCTCATTTCGTTGACTGTGCATCCTATAGGAAGTGCTTCGTTGAAGTTCGGTGAATCTGTGTGTGGTGCCTCTCGTTTCGTGTAGCGCCTATGTTTAGGAGAAGTGTTGCAGCCTTGATCAAGCTTGCTGGTCAACACTTGTCTATTTCGTCATACCCCTGATTTCACGTTATTGGTTAAATCCACGGGTTACACACTGTTTGTTGTACAGTGGTTGAGACTATGGAAGAACGGCCTAAAGAAGTGTACTCAATATGACTGTTGATTTGAAAGTATAATAGAAAGCGGCGCCAAGGAGTGTCAGCCCGTGTGTATCGTCCATTGTTATGGCACTCTTGCACAAATATACAATAAATGTCTCTCGGTCTCCAGAAGTTATTGATGTAAACGTTTTTGCGAGCAAAAATGATAGTGTTGACTATGCTAAACAGTCAAGTGGTGAATAGAACCTGCTCATACAAATCCTACTAGACGACCCGATAGTCGATGATGAGACTGTATTTAACAGTGAGCCGTTCAAAGAAAGGCTACTTTCGCTTTGTGGTAAGTTGTAGTAGCTGTACATTTACGTCTGGTCTGATTTATGTCTAATCATTGACGATGCGAATGACGCGGTGCAGTACCCACTCTCCTCGATTTCTTGGCGGTCGTTAAATGCAATGCTCTTATCCTGCCGGAGTAAACAGGGTTGATACAGGTTTCATGGATGACGACATCCTGTCTGCTCTTAAGTAAATCGGAGTTGCCTCGGCGTGGAGAGAGCAGATTACGAGGAGCAATGGACTACAGCTGCATCGATCCCTACTGGCATAGGGGTTTTCAATAGCGGTCGTCAATTTTTCTTCTTCTGGGCATCTTCGGCATCTTGGAGCAACAGATATCAAGAGATTGTGGACTCGTCGTGGCAACCGCTTCTTCCGATTCCTGAACGGTACCTCAGTCCTCGCCTAAAACGACTTTTTCGTAGCTATCTGCCTATGCTGCTGTCGTGAGCTCACTGTTCCGGGAAACCTCGTTTAGCCTCCAAGTTTGCGTCAATCTACTCGAATCAACAGCTTTCCACAAGAAGAACAATTACACGAAAGAAAAAAGACTAAGATGACTAAGATTGCACCGCTCTACCTCAAGAGACAAGAGTTCTGCTTCTTAAAATTAAAGGGACGTAGCTCGAACGTAGCCCGAATGTGGCGGGCCACTTACTAGAGCTAATTGAAGATGCAGCTATGATTAGCCAAACGTGTGTTGCGGTCAGACGCCCCACTTCATCAGTGGCTTTTAATTCGCCGTGGCAAATTCCGGTGGTATTCTGAGTATGTACTTGTAATGGCACACTACTCCATATTTTAAAGTTTTGTTCCTGAAATGCACCTCCTTGTCATGCATTGTTAAGGACGATTTTAACGTCAATCTCTACATGGTTTCGCTGTCCAGCGACTTTCAATCGTTCTTAATCAGGCAACGTTGCACAAGCTGAATCCTCAGGTACAACGACTTACATGCGTCGCAGAAGCGCAATAGGGCCAAGATTGACAAATTCCTGCACCATATTAAAGACATTTCTTGGTTGGCTATATATAATGAAGGTGCGAATTTCTGCTGTATATAATGTTGGTGCTAACGCTGTCGAATTTTAGCCAGCTTGGGAGGTGTGACTCATTATATACGAAGCGAGTGCTTTGTCTGCCTATCCGAGCAAGGAGCCGCTTTATGTATCTCGTGTCAGACTGTCCACCGACTACTGAAACAATCCGAGTAAGACTGAAGTTGCCGCGTATAGTACCTTACAGATGTTTTATTTTGGAGTAGAAAGCAAAGTCGAACAGGCAGGAAGTCAGGGGTTTGAAAGTTTTCAATGCCTTGCATCTTTGGTCTGGACCTATATGCAACGTATACATCAGGTACATAGTGCATGGCTATCACTGCCTGGTATGTTTAGAAGCCGCCTTTCACAAGGCGTATGAATTGTGCACCTGCCGGTTCTGTCTGCAGAGGTGTGCCAAGCACAGCCCTGGAGCAAGAATCTTTGCATTACTTCTCTCGCCAAAGCGCCGAAGATAGCGCATTATGAATCCACAGTGTGGGTGGTCGCTGTCCCAATCCAGTAGTGGAACCCAGGAACCCCCGGGAATCTAGTAGATCCAAGGGGGGCTTTCAAATCCAGTTTCAAATTCATTCTCTTAGTGCGTAAAACAATAGTGAGAATGCCGAGATCCTGCTTTACAAGTCTTTCGATGCTTCAGGCTGACATCTGAGCTGGACTGTTTTAACCTGAACTGTTGGGAAAACCCTAGATTTCTCAACAAGTCCACTTATGCCGCGTGCTGCATTTAGGGCTAACGCGGTTTTTTTCCAATACATTCCCTTACTCAAGAAACATATAATCAGTTCGTTTCACGGTGCTCCTGTTAATTTTAATCATCTTCGGGATCTCCGTAGTCAAACGGCCCCATTCCGATCCCTGAATAATAGCTGCTCTGTGACTCTGTCCGCCACTCACAAACTCAAACGTCAAACGTAAACGACATCTAAGATGTGAAATTGTGATTTGTATCTGTCCGCACATAAGCACAATACACACTCTCTCTCCATACCACAAGCAGTAATTACGCAGCATAGCATATATGTATCGATTTGTGTGTATGCCGACATCTGGATTATAATATTGGTCCATCGTAAGTGTGATTGACTATGTAAAAGGAAGGAGTGACATGTACAAACCCTCTTTGTAGCGCATTTTTGGTCGGGTTCAAATAGGACAGCTGCTATCCGCCCCTTCGTCCTACTCCTATGGGACGACACTCATGAACGACACTCCATGGGTCTCATTCGTGGGTTGCAGCAGCACTACGTGAAAGCGGATGGTTAGACACATCTAGCGAGAAGAAGTGTTAGGCACAGCCTCAGGCAATCTTCTTTTTATCTCTCTCTCGCCCGTTCTTACCCCCGGTCGACGAGGACTTTCCGGAGTCAGGAGTCATAGCGTAGTGTCCCTTTATTGCCGTGGGTCCACTGGTGGCATTGGGACAATAAAACTCTCAGTACCCTGTCTTTCTTGGCCGGCACTGCTGCTTCTCGGACGTGACGTCAGGTCTAATCGGAGACGGCTACATGATCCAAACTCGAACCGGCTGGTAGCCAGGTCGGCAGTAGATAATATATCATGCCAAGACAAGATTGTAAAGCATTTTAGCGCAAGCATACCGGCGGAGTGGAAGAGCAACCAGACACCTTATGCTGGAAAACAGCTAACAAAATTCGCATCCAAAGCCACAGCTCACTATACCGACTCAAAAACAGATTACATTTTTTAACTGTCTTTCGTTTGCAGCGCTAGTTGGGACAAACACACAATACGACAAAGACTAGGTATGATACGATTATAGACGAACCGTTGGGTTGTATAGTGTCATAACCACAATTCGTTTTTGACGGAAACGTAAAACCATTCTGCGTAATGTTGCAAAATATTGTCTACCTAATAGCGGCGTGTTTCGTTTTCCTTCTGCGGACGTTAACACCGGCTTGCGTACGTGAAGAAATACTGCCAGCTTGAATGGCACAGCCTAGCTAAAGGGTATACGAAGGTCATCTTCTTGTCGTCAAAAAAGATGTATTCGATTTTATACATCAGAAAAGGTACAAGTACAGTTATTTCTGTACATGTACCTCTTCTTATATATGAACGGGGATCAAACCAGCAACACCCCAGTAGATGATAGCTATGTGTAGCCCACTAGACTCCACGCTGTCACCACTAAGTACCAGGCTTGCGGCGGTGCTACTGGTGGTATCCCTACCGAAAGTGATGGTCACATAGGTGTCTCCGAGACGTTGTCTGGAGCAACACCACGCCTTACCTGTCCCCTGATGGGCACCATGCGGTTGTCATTCGCTAGCTGTCTTGAACCCAGTCCAGTGCAGTTGACCACGATCGGGAAGCGTTGGCCGACTTCCGAAAAGTCGCTGATGCTGTGTTGAATGAACTGCACACCTCTGCGCCTTAGCTCACCCTCGAGGTATTTGAGGTACTTTGCTGGGTCCGCTATATACGTGGTGTACCAGGTGCCGTACCTGAGCAATATAGCAAGCAAATTCAGTTAAGTCAAGGAACGTGCTCTGTCCGTCATTGGTCAGCGTTACTGTTAATTAATCTGCGCATGTACAACTGCTTAGGTTAAACACACCAGCTTTTAATACCGTGTATCACCGATTTGTCTCCTCAAAATTAAACTACCTGATTTACTAACTCTACTCAATTTTTTCAACGAAATGTACGGTTTAGGCCACTAGTATTTCATAACGTTTCCATAACACGTAGAACATGGTTCATTGTTTGCGCTATTTAGTTTAGCTGTTTAAATTATTGACTGTACATTATCTAGCTCATTTTGTTGTCTAGTAGGTATGATGATCGTCAATGTTTATAAAAAATATATAAATGATGCACTAGAACTCGTCTTAGGTCGTACTTGTATTGTTTCGGGAATTTTTTCATCTCCTCATCAGTAAGCGTCCTCAAGTCATCAAAAATCCTCTCATTGATGCGGTTAAGCGTATCCGCAGCAACGTAGCTGCTCAGATGATAGCCTGAAAGCAAAATACGCAAAATGTACACTATGATTCCGCATATCGCAGTTAAATATCCCGATGCAAAACATTGGAGTTCGTCGACTTGTTTATTCACAACTTTTTCCTAAATCTGCATTTTTGTTCGAAGTGGTAAGCATCGAGTCGGAATCAAGCTTGAGAAAGTCCTTAAGTTCCCCAGTCATGACCTGCATTCCGTCTTTGCATCTTTGCGGTGGAAAAATGTCGGCACCGACCCGTCATTTTATTTTTAAAAAAACACAGATGAAGTCATTTAAGCAAGTTGGCGTTTTAGACTGTCATAGCATAGCGTCCTCAGGTTTATCATCTGTATATTGGAAACTCCTTCCTTTGATGTTTGTTTCCTACATTCGCATTAAATGCAAACGTTTTAATATTTTTCATTTGATATATATATATATATACATATACATATACATATACATATATATATATATATATATATATATATATATATATATATATATATATATATATATATATATATATATAGCGCCCTCTAAAGATAATGAAAACGTTGTTAGGTACCGCTGATCTACTAGAGCTCATGAAAGCCCCTTCAGGAAAGAGCATTGCGACCTTGAAGTCTTCGTGGTCGAGGCTGGTTTAGCGACCTGCCATAAAACAGACAAGTTCGCTTTGAAGCCGCCGCAAAGCGTAGTGAACACAATAAAAAGTAGCACGCTCAAACGACAAAAATCGCTCAACAGACGAAGAAGCCTTATTGGAATTGTTGTCTCTATGGCCGTACCGATTGCTGGTGCTGCCGACCAGCCATTTATTGCCTACGCGGCGGGGAAGTTCATTTCTTAACGTTTTCTGGTAAAGCAATGGCAGTTTTCTCATAAAAGAGTTACAGGGATTGAGAGACTAATGCTACTTGTTCATCCATTTTTATTCCAATCCATTAATGTTCACTAATCGATATACTCACTAATTGGCATATAGAAACGATAGTGACATATAGTATAAAACATGCGAGATGTTAGCTTAAAGCTCAAGCGAGCACACAGTTTTTGCTCGTCACAGCACTGAACATCTTCTACCTGAAACGTGATAGGCCTTCATTCAAAACAATCTTTACAAGTTGTGCATCTGGTAAAGTAAGGCATCTGGCAAACATCTACGTGTGCGCCAATTGGCTCTAGGAAAACACGCAAAATGAAATACGTGTGGGCCGTTGGATGCGTTGGAAACGCAATCATAAAACGCAAAATATTCCCAGTAAAGCATGATCGTCCTAAAAATCACCAACCAGTTTCAAAACTAAAAATAACTTCATTACGACTCGGCTTGATCTAGCTGTGTGAAAAAACCGAGTGAGACAGCACATCAAGTCCAAAATCAACCGGATTAGCCATGCCAGCAACAAATGCCAAAACCGGCATTGCGACAATTGCCACGCTCTTGTTCTGACAAACCGGAGACAGAATCCATATCTCAATTCGCCGCTGGTCTCATCCAAGGCAAAATGTGTTTCTTTATTCATCGATCGATATTGGCTGCCTTCGGTGGCACAACAAACGTTTAAATAAGGCCTAATCGTTCAACAAGTTAACCAACCCTACGGTGGTAACGCACGCAAATCTACAATGGCTCATTCATATGATGTAATCACTCATTTCGCTCGATCGCTTTATTTTCTTTCTCTGCTAGGACCGACAAAGGCGACGCCTGTGACACCGCAGTGACGCGCTGAGTCGAATTGAGTAAACAAACGAAAATGCCACTCGTACAGTGCATGATACTGTCGTATGCATAACGCATGCATACCTGCGCAAAGCAGGACCTGGATATATACGGAAACAGCACACGCGTAATACGCACCGGTACAGGCCAGCTCGATCACCCGTACTTCATCCGTATTCGAGTCGATTTCGTGCGACCATCCGCAATTACACGGCCCTCATGCTGTTGTCTGCAAGGGCGGCTCAAATCGATCACCGTAGACGACGTAATATCGCCGGAATGCACGGACCAACGATATTACTCTATAGAGTCTATCTTTCAAACGGACCGCACCCCAGACTGACTATATAGCAGGGCTCATATCGAGCTATCGTGACAGGTACCGCGATGAGAGGCACGGAAAGCGAGAGAGAGAGATCGAGTTGGGAAACAGGAAGATAACTTCTAGTTTTTAGTTCCGCTCACATCGTCCTGAACAGCTAACAAAATTGCCCTAATTGGAAAATATGACAAAGTAGAATATAAATACGAATGTCGACAATCGTCAGAAATCACTAAGGATGTTCGCCGCTGGACTAAGCAAGTTGAAAGCGCCGAAGAAATCGAACTGGTTCGATAGAATTGCCCGCTCGCTGGCAATGCAAACACATTGCGCAGGTAGCAGGTCGTATGTAACATCTCGTCTTGTACACATTTCTAATTCAGAGTGCTTTGTCTTGCTTGGTCTTTGAGCTTGCCTTGTGCACACAGGACATAAATTGTCGCTTCGAGCGGTCAGCACGCCTGGTCAAAAGAAATTCCCTTCTGGAACATGACAACAAATGCCAACAGCGTACTGTCGGCCGTAAAGATTTACGTCCTTCACGTGACTTTGAGTTACTTGTAGAGGTCACGCTATGTAATCTCAAGAGGAACAAAGGCGAGAGAGGGAGGAATATGGGGAGAGGAAACGTGTACACAAACAGTAATCATATATCAGACACGCACTGATCACAGATATTGAATTCCCACGTAACTGAAGGGGGCTCGTCGTAATTGCCGTCGATACGACAGCGACGCATACGATGTTGATGATAAAGGCATAATGTCATAATCTCCTAACTGAAATATAACTATATATGCCTAATAAAATACCATTTCGAATTGGACGACGGTGTGTGCCGAGTTTTCAGGGGAATGCTAAAATCACTAACATTTGTACCATGCACTATAACTTAGGGATATCATGTACAGTAAACTACACGGAACGTTACACTATTTCGGTAGCAACCGCAACGGTGGTGCAATGACATTGCATAAACAAATTTGAAGCAATTTCTACTAATCAGATGGTGAGTAATGAGCCACCTTCACATCTGCGCTTCTCGTCTTGAAAAGGACAAAAAGCGTTCTTTTCTGAGAAACGTGATTACCGGCGATGAAAAATGGATTGCCATTTTTCATGATGTCACTCGCAACACCGGGCTCAGCACCGCGCTTCTAAAGCAGGCCTTCGCGCTAAGAAGATCATGCCCCCCGTGACGACTGGTGGTTGGACAGGCGTAGAGCACGACTCATTTTGTTGAAACAAATAAACAGAGAACGAAAGAAACTGGGATTACCAGTGAAATGTATCACTCTATGTCTTTGGCTCTATACTTTGAACCAGCCGCCGTCGGAAAGCGCTCCGAACTTTACAGCCATATATGTTTCGTATATCAATATGGCAGCGAAAAACTTTAAACGTTTAGAACATCCTTAATCATAGTTATGTATCGAAACTCGACAAATTCGGGAAGAATGGCAGTTTCTTATGAAAATAGCATTGGCTAAAGGTAATAGAAATTTTTTTTGTAAAAATGATGTATTCATCCTTCACATAAACTACATCATATACAAGAAGTTTTCGAAATTTGCGTTAGAAACCCGATTTTGCATGTGTGTGCTTTCTTTACACATATTTTTAAATTGTACATGTACTTATATACATATATATATATATATATATATATATATATATATATACTGAAACAACCGAATAGATATAAACACGTTCCGTCTTTGCCTTAAGAATCCTATATATATATATATATATATATACACCGAAATAGCTGAGTAGTTATATACGATATAACCCCTCAGACAGCTATCCCATAGGAAGTGGAACCATTTTAAGAGTAGGCATAACTACTAGCCAATGCTCGGCCGACAGGCTGCGGAAGGTCGGTGGCTAGACGGTGGTGGTGGTGTTGTTGGCTCTATGTACATAGGCAATGGAGTATTCGACCCCTACGGAATCCGCTTCCAAACCCTCAGGCTAGCCAGGAGTCCAATGGCCGCTCGATGCCGTTATCTATAATTCGGTACTTGCTTTTCGCACTGACCACCCCATTACCAATACTGCCACCAATCACAACCAGCAGCGGCAGCACGGCCATGATCATCGCGTTTGCAGGTCGGCGCCTGTGGGGCTCGTTGAGAAGCTTGATGAGCAACGGAATGTGCCGGCAAATACTACAGGAACTTCGTGGTCGTAGTAGTAGTAGTAGTGGTAGTAGCAGCGGATGCAGCAGGATACGGGGGCATAGACAGCTGCCCCATGCCTTCTCCCCAAACAAATTCTCGGTGAACTAATTGGAAACGGGACCGAGAAACGCTGTATAGGAATCGATAGTTCAGGTGGAGCGCATTCCCGATCTCATATGAACCACCGACCATCAAAGTCAAGGCGCAGTCTCGTCAACAGCAGAGTGCGGAGGGCTGAAAACGTGAGACGCCCGAGCAAATGCTCCGAGATATCAAATGAGTGTCGCACCTCTCAAACGTAAGCAAGACTTTTTTTGCACGACATAACATATACACGTCGCTACTGTACACACGCGTCAACTGTTTCTGCATCATGTTACAGAAAAAAACTTTATATAGAACCGAGAATACATATTCAACACTTACAAAGACTATAAGACTGCATTTATAAATTGCCGAGTTACATATATTTCAAGCAATGCAGGCAGTAGAGCACTTTTGAGCAGCGTCAATGAAACTACATTTTCAGGGTTTTTCGGCATACTCTAATGGCTTGCTATCGTTCTGCGTGGGATAGAGTGCTCTATGAACGTAGTTGAATGCAAACGCGTTTTCACAAAGTCGAAGCTTAGGCATTACGCATTTTGGAGGCGCGATAATACAATCCTCTATCATCGCACGTGCACTGATTTAAATGCATTTCACGTTCTAACTTGCACATAGGTAATAAACATAACCACACTTGTTGAGCTAAAGGGAAGCCAATTCACCAATTTGCGCCTGCATTGGTCATGGGCTTACAGCACCTGCTGCAGTGTGTGTCCAAAGCGCCGTTTGTAGTATGTGAAAGGCGTTGAGTGTGTCTAGCAACGCAGTGGAGTTTTAGCAATAAATCGGCCGTTGGTGCGGCGCTAATTGTTATTATTGGTGACAGTGGTGGTGGTGGCTATATACACATACCTGACCGCTTCCTGACACCGGTTTTCTGGGGCATTCCAAGTTTGTGAAGTCGCTTATAGTGTTCATATGTGTCGCGATACCAGCGTTCGGCTGTGTCAAGGTCCGGCCCAAGATCTTCGTTCGGGCTAAAGAAGCCTGCCGCTATGTATGACGTTGTCTCGGCATACACCTGGAAGATCAGTCCATACGGATGTGACCGCACTCAGCAAAAACCGTTCTGGCGGACATATAGCGTATCACATATATATATATATATATAAATATTTTTTTTTTAATACTGGTTTATACCGTATATGTATATGCACGTCCAATTTAGTCACAACATTGTGGGACTGGCAACGTTAGTCTGCTACCCGGCTCACTAAACACCCGTTTATCTGCACGTCAGGTGGCTTGGAGAAGTTGCTACTTAATTTTACCACGTTGAGCCACAAGAGGTTTTCCTAGCTATAAGGAACTTTAGCACGACGAGGACCACTGTCTTTCGTTTTACTCTCTTTTCGTGTCTGCCAGATCGTACAACGCGACCGCGTTCTAGTGCTTTCATCCTTTAGCATCTGGCTGACTATAGATACTATTTCGACGCCTTAGTTCCGTAGTTTCCGTTCCACTCGCACTTCTTCTTACTTGACTCAAACATTCAAGCACATGCAGTGCTTGAACGTTTGAGTCACGTCATGTCTTTCGCCAGTGTTACAGAAAACGCACGTGTTCTGCTAACTCCATCTGGTGCTGAGGTTCAGTATGAGATTCCTTGTGTACCGGCCCCCGCCCAAGCCATTCCACTTATAAAGCCATCTTTGGACGTTGTTCTCGTGAGACTTCAACCGAGTAAACATCTGGTCGGGGAACAACTCTGCAGAGCCGGAATGCGAACACCGTACAAGCTCTCTGTAGCACCATTGTTACTTTAAGATCTCATTGCAGATCGGGTGCGCGTACGGTTCCAAGGCGTCTGCATGTGTTGCTTTCCTTGTAGCCAGGCTCATGTGCTGGGTTTCGGTCACAAGTTAATCTAGTCGGACACCCAGGTACAGAATTTAGAACTTCTGATGTCCTATTTCTCTCTTATTCCATCACAATGTATGGACCTAAGTTGGCTTTGTCCACAGTTCAGTCTTTTCTCCTGACCGCGATCGTCATAGCTAGATCACTCACGCACGGCACTGTGTGTATATATATATATTTTTTTTTACCATTTTATTTTTATTACTGCCTGTTATATTTAGGAGGGTGTTAAGACTTCCCAGATATAACCCCCTGTCATATATTTCCTACTTAACTAAAACTTACCGCGCCCATAGTGCAATGACATCATCGCTACATAAATGCTCTTATTATTATATATAGCCAAACACATACGCGAACACTAAATAAAAGGTTGTGCTACCTTTGAGACTTTAGATGTGTTAGCTGACCGGTATTCGAAACTAACCGACGTGCACAATAAGCAAATTACCCCATATATTATTAAACGGATGAAAATGTTTTAGTCTGTCACGTTATTTTCAAGCTACGTTTAACCTCTTTGTCTCTTCACAACATCACTGTTGAAAGGTACGATTTGAGGAGTGTCAAACCAACGGACAGACGCATTTCTCATAAGCGCATAACTAAATTTGAGGGCGTATAACCATAACAGCGTAGCTTGATATATTTCGAAATAACTAGTGATTTGGAAATACAAGCGATTTCATTTTTATTTTACCTGCGGTAAGGCATCTTGCTTGTCAGATACCAATCAATCATATTTATTTCACTCAAGTGAAGTATGTACAAGATGGTTTATGTTATTATTAAACATAATTATTTTCTGTCCTGCCGTTCCACCGAGAGAAGAAGTGCCGGACAAACTACCGAGTGGTACATAGCGCATTTCTGCCCATGTAGGATGTACCTAATATAGATGTGCCTGTCATCGCAGGTCACCCCGGCCCACAATCAGGGAGACCTAAAGACGTCGAGCGTTCTTACCTCCGTCGCTGCCTCTGTGGCTTTGCGCCGCCACTCTCCCAAACATTGGTTAGATGGCTCCGTCATAGGCATACGCAGTCATAGGCATATAAGCCGATGCATCTCCATCATCGGCGCACAGTCTGACAATACATACACGAAGCGGCTTCTAGCCTTGATTGAAAGGCAAAGTGCTCGCTCTATGTATAGTGCGAAGCACCTTTCAAGCAAATAAGGTTCGACTGAGATAGGTGTTGCCACACTCTGTTTAAACTATACGTCGACTTTGGCAGAGTCTTTAGCCTAAACAAGCGCACTGCCATACCGACAGACAGTCGCCGTACATGTTCGACCCCTCCGTAGAAAGCTGCCAGTGCCGAGCTAACGCTGACCACGATGTGTGCAGTGAACGATGTTCCCTTGTAGTGAATTCGGAGACCCAAGAATGGGAAAGCCTCCCGCTGCAACGAATAATGTCGTTTGCCGTTAAACGGCCTTTGCGACGAAACTTAATCTCCTTGGGTTTACGTCACTTTGTTTCCAGCCCTTTTTTCATGAGATACGCCTTTACCAATGCACAACATGGCACTAATGTTACGGTGAGCAACAACGATGTCATCAGCACATATCACCACCACGGCATGTTGAAACTCTTAACGCACGTATGAAACAAGATCGGCGAGATGAACGAGATGCAGCTTAGTGAGTCCACCTGAGGGGTCCCAACATCTTGCGTTACAAGCACGCAGAAGAGCTCCACCTATGCCAATCTATCTGAAACAGTCAATCATAAGATCGCGCGAAAGCTTGTCAAGGCCTTGACGCGGGCAATAAAGACTACATATCGGCGGCCTCCTGGACGAGACACTGCCCGCTCTACTTCGGATTACAAGACGTGGATGGTTCGCGGGTCGCTATGTTCTTTCTGAATCCGAACTGTTCTAAAGGCAGAGCATGCTTTGATACATTTGCAATCCTTTTAATAATCAGCTTACAAAGTATTTTATTGAAAATTCGCTCCGACGCCACTCCCCGGCCATGAATACCAGAGAAAGCCTAGCAAAACTCTAGGCATGCGCCCTTCCTCCATAATTATATTAAATAAATCATAGCGGATCCTCTTCAAGAGCGGCACCGATTGCACCCAATGTTCGTAGTAGACCCAATCTGGCCCACTACTTTTCCACCTAGGAAGGGATCGGATAACCCGGCACAATTCCTCTTCCCCAAAGGGAAGATTCATTGTGTGCTGTTCTAGTGTAAGTATATACTCAACCTCTGTAGCCGAGTTTTTTACGTGAGGGTTGAACAGCAGATTCGTCACGTGACGCTCTACCTGCTTGTCACTGAGTGAGTGCCTTACCGGCATAGCCCTGTATAGGATTTTCTACGAGACGCATAGTCATGTCTTCGCCTTGCTTGGAGCTGTATATCTGTTTTGACCTTTGCTAGTCTCAGCAAGCCAAGTAGTTGTCTGTGTCGGAGATAACAAGTCTGCTCTAAAACTCAGTGCTACCAATATTATGAAACAATAAGTTTATGGTACTTCTGCCGCTATGGTAGACGTAGGTGAGGTCATTACGTGCATTAGCACACACAGAACCAACATCCTTCATAAGCTGCAGGAGAATTTTCCCTTTGTCATAATTGGCTCGCTCATCAATTCTACAATTAAAGTTACCTCCAACGATTGTTGGCACCGTAAGGTCAAAACCCGAGGGTCCCGCGAATACGACCTCTGTAACTTCTCCAAAATAAAAAATTGGAGAAAGATAAAACACAGCAATGGTAACACTCCCGTATAAATGTGTCATATAATATTAATATTTTCTACTACATCGCATGGGGGACAAATAGTTATGTAGATAGACAGAAAGCTCACCTACTGATCTGCCCAATCCCCCAATAGGCGTGGTGGTCAACTGGGGACACCCTTGCATCTCATCTCTCTTCCCGTTGGAACGTCTCCACCCAGAGGGCGATGCCTATTTCTCGAAACAAATAATCTGGCATTAGATCCGTTACCCCTTTAAGACCCTCACAGTTTTGCAATAGTATTGGTCAAGGTATGGTTGTCTCCAAACACACCTCTGTACCACTATCTAGTCATTTCGAGAGGTGAGCACCGTTGTTAGCCACAAAGCTTTGTATGACTATTTTCTCGTATGGAGCGGCGTCGTTCTAATGATGAAAATACACATATTTTATCCAGAAATCCTCCTTGGAGGACCGCACGACCTTACTCTCAGGTACAACGTAAAATACAGCCCCTTTTCCCTTTGTACGCGATTTAAATACTGCATCAACCTCGACATCTTTGGCCAGTCAACCTCGCAAGTCTACTGCCGACGTATCTGTAACTAGCCCTTCTGCTCGAAGAGCTTTGATAACAGGTTTTTTTTATTTTTACAAATACTTTTCATATTTCAAATCGCCATTTTCTTTTGCTGCACATCCCGCCCGGGACGGTTGATAGTTCTACGTTTATACGTAACGGGAAAAAAAATCTTTCTCCTTGTTCTTCTCATTCTGCCTCTGCGGTACGTTGTTTACATCCTTCTCCGCGAGTCTCATCTCAATCGGGCTGCTGTCAGCTGAAGCTGTTGCGCCGTTTAATTGATTTTTGTTTGTCATCATCATATCCGTTAGATATGGTGTCCGTCAATTACATGTCTTTCTACCTCATCGGGTATATGATGCGTTTAGAAGAGAAGCTCAGAGTTTATTACGCACGATTATTATATTTGAGATTCCTCTGTATGAAAGGGTATGATTTGGAAAAACGAAGAATGTTACATAGCCCTACATGGTAAGCATTAATATATCCGACAGCACAGGGAAAGGTCGAGGAGTTTTCAGGGAACACAAGTTCGAGAATCGGGAAGCGAAGGGTCCCCACGAATCGCAAAGCACTTCTAACCTAGGGCTTAAGGAGGTTTTCGGAAGTAGTAATATATTCAATAAAGTCCCCGCGCCAAAGAATATGCGCTGCTTACGTGTATCGTCTCTTTTAACTACAGCACAGAATGTTGAACCTGAATCGGCTTAAAATACAAGCAGATGCTAGAGAACAAAGAGGTTGACTCCGGGTTGAAAATACATAATATTGATCGTGATGGCAGAACTAAGCTCCACTAGTGGTAAATTACAGTCTTGCCTGATCGCAATATAATTGCAGAAACCCTTGAACGTTATTGTCTGCTGGTGTTTGGCGAACCGAACGGAAATTGTCATCAGGTCAAATCAAGCGAACTGTCTGAGACAGATATCATCTTTTGCAGTTTGTAGGAGAGGACGGACATTGCACACATGGCAGACATAATGAATTGGGATATCGGAAAGAGCAGTTACCGTAAGGAGCGTAAGGTATAGGAGTATCCCTAGATAACAACAGCCGATTCTGGGCCATGCTCGCCTCTAAAATGAAAGGGTAATTGCAATATTAGGATAGATGAATAAATAGCCATAAGCATTGAAAATCGATTTTGTAATATTAGCAATATTACTTTATGGTATCACTGAACGTGTGTGTCATACTTTGGAAGCATTACATATACTGTGGAATCATGCACAAACGTATACTTATAAATGTGTGAGTATCAATCTGTAAAAATCCTAAATAACTCTAAAAGTTATGCTAATTATGTCTAAAAAGTAGGGGCGTTCAATTAGCAAGTAAGTACGATCTTTATGGATATAGAATATAAACAGGACTACTAACATGAGAATCTCGACCTCTAAAAGCGCGTAATTGCATAACGCAAACTAGCGGGGATGCTGATCTCTAAACATATATGAACGAGTCGTCTACGTTCAGAAAACGGCACCGTGTAATCTGCAAACGTTGGCGTAATATATTCAGGCCTGTTTATGTCGCTCGTGTGGTAGCCCAGTACCAACGAGAGTGGTAAGCCAATCGGTCAAACTGCACGAAGTACAAAATCAAAATTCAAGATAATATAAAAAGGAAAGAGAGGATGCCCTCTATTGTCCACCTCTGTTGTATTAAGTTTTTTTGCGAGAATGGCTGCTATGACTTGTCTATACCAAAATTCCAAATAAGGGTCTTACGTTTACACAGGTCTCATTGAGAGATTAACATCTAGTTTGTCTAACAGCAACCTAGCACCATTCTAGCGAAACATTCGCGACAGTTTACCTCTGCTTAACTGATACACGTGGCATATAAATCCACATATTTATATAATGTGCCATAATTCCACACATTTATATAATGTGCCCATCGTTATTATTACGAAACACATGTGCGATCAGATAGAACCTGACTTCCTTTATCATACAGAATACAAAAATAATAGAAGGTATTTTACCTAACTGACTATATAGATATTACTCTATTTTTCAAAATCTCTTTTTAATTCAAAGCTAGTGTTATAAATAGTTACTCTAACTTCGAGCCGTTTAGAGCTTTGTAACTATATACCTGCTACCGACCTTTTCGGCAATAATGGTTATCTGACGTCCGCTAAGAATGCCATCTTCAATAGCGCTTAACGCAGTACTGAGCCCGCTAACGCCGCACCCAATGATGCACACCCGTGGCTCGTCCACGGCGCCACCTCGCCGCATCGTTTCGTCGTCCGGTTCACCATAATCGGCCGCAACACGAACACCGTCCTCGGCGTCGTCACCCAGCATAGCCATCTCTATTAAAGCCCACGCTGTCGATTCTTACAACGAACGTCGCCCGAGAAGAAGAAGCTTGCGTCAAACTTCTTGGACGTATTTTTTGCGTCGCAATATCCGATTCAGCTATAGATGCACAGAACACACACACACAGAGAGGAAATGTACGGTTTGTATGTCTTCATAAGTCTCCATAAGATAGTGCATAATCCTCAGTGTCTTATTATTATTATTATTATTATTATTATTATTATTATTATTATTACTATTATTATTAAACGGAATGAGTATTTAAAGTATATTTATATAATTTTGTTATGTTAGTATCTTGGAGTAAATAATTATCGCCGTGTGAAGGTGTGGTCACAGGTTCTCTAGCCCAGGATTAGCCCAGTTCAACAATGTGCCCCGAACAGATGCTGCGTTTCCTCGTTGAATGTCGAGCGACAGCCTTACAATACAAAGTCTCCTTTATTGAAAAAGGGGTGTTAAAATCACATTGTAGTCTTTGCACTCATGGGCACGTCGCGAAACTCTCCATGCAAACGCGTTATTCATCATTTCGGTGGAGTAACTGACACACCACTACGTAGATTATTTGGACGTAATGTGAAAAAGGTACCAAATGTATTACTCCGGATTACTTGTTTAAAAAGTCTCAAGTCAACTTGCATTTGGTACTCGTTCACGGTTGGGAGTACGAGGCTCTCGCGTCTTACATTGCAGCGCCATGCGACTCGTTTGACAAATTTATCCTGCACTCGCTGGAGCAGTGTTACATCTTTTCTATAAAAAGGCCACACGTATGAACAGTATGTCCACTTTGGTACAATAAGCGTATTACACAGTTTTATGTACATTGCTGGGTCATGCCCGATAAACGCTCTAAGAATGAGATTGTACAGCCGAGACGCAGATTTTACAACTTCGGCAATATGAGAAATATATTTCATTTGGCAATTAATTGTAACACCTAGGTCTTTGTATATTGACACTTCAGGTATACTACGGCCGTTCATAAAGTATGAAGTGCCGACCTTGACTGTTTTAGCACGGCGCATTTAGAAGTGGATATTTCCATTCTGTTCAAGTGGGCCCATAGTAGCACGGCATCAATTGCCTTCTGTAACTCGGCCTTGTCTTTGTCGTCTTTAACTTCAATGTATAAATTTAGGTCGTCGGCATAAAGCTTGTAAATCACGTCGAGCCTGCCGAGGACGAGTTTAAGGTCTTGAGCAAACCTTTACCGCAAAAACTCCGATGCTATTATTATAATTACTATCATATTATATAACTACTACCTATTACTAAAGCAAACTTTACACAATCAATTACAACGTTCTTCGGCAACATTCAGAGAAAACAACAAACTTCAGCTAAACTGCTGCTTAATCGACTCGAAACGGCTATAGCTACAAATATATATATATATATATATATATATATATATATATATATATATATATATATATGCAATCAAGTTCGAGTGTCCAGATTACAATGAAATTACTGAAATGATTCTGTCTATCAGTGTTCGCTGCGCCATCGCACAAGCCTTCGGAACTCAGAACAAAAATAAAGTGATTTGTGAAAATATCAAAGTACGCCTTCTTGACGACCAACTTCTGACGACCACGACAGTGTATCCATGATAACATGCATTATAAATATTAAATGCATAGCGTGCACATGTACGATGCTCATCTTCCCAAACAACCGTATGGTTGACTATTAAGGTTAGCACAACTTTGTATACGAATAGACACCAAATCAAGCGTCCTTTTAAAATCTTTGGAAACTTAAATCACAGTTTGGCATAATTGTAACTGCATCTCAGTGATACAACGTCTAAAGTCCCTCTTCAAGTCTTAGTGAGTCGTAAGATTGTTAGCATAAAGAGAAATAAGTTTAAATGCGTTTCTGATTTTTGTCTACCAAACATTTGACGAAATTGTGAATTGTTGCAGTCAAATTTTTACTATGTTTGAAATACTGTTTAACGACAGAATGCGTCGTTGTTGTGTTGCGGAGTTTTTTTTACTAACTTATCTTAATTTATGAATTTATATAATATAATAATTAATTTAAAGCGGATTGTCTACCACCGAGCCGTTAAAGCGGCGAATGACTGCGATATATATATATATACATATACATATATATATATATATATATATATATATATATATACATATATATATTTATATATAATTGGTCAATGCTTTGTCGCTTCTCTATATATACAATACATATACATGCGCATACCTTGGTCATAGAACGTCCAACGCTGTTCCAGTCATTTAGCCGTTGTGCGCGTCGTTGTAGAAGGAGGCTATTATTGTCGTTTGAACGCTATTCACTCGTACGAAAGTGGGGCTCTATTTACTACAGTCACAGCTCGAATCGCCGAAATAGAGAAGGAACATATACGTATTAAGGCATAAGATATTAGTGAGCTACCCCGACGACATGTCAACAAAGACGCACCAAGGAAAGAGGTGAGAGGATGGACAGTGAGGGGGCTTGCTGATGGAGACGGTGGCTAGACGGTGACCTGCCACAGACAACTGACAAGAGATCACTATGGTATCTGTGAAAAAAGATCGACGGGGATGACAACAATGGTTAAGGCTCTCGGTTATGCCGCTTTGTGTTACCTGTTGCACGACCCCCACAACACCCCCACGACCCCAATAAGACATTACGCCTCTACCTCCCGACCCCCGCCCTCCGCCCGCCCTGCTCCCTCTTGAACGACGTTACAACAACTGCAACACATAGCCAATGATAGCGCCGCAAGTATCCAGTGACGCATTATCATTATTGGCTTAACGTTTTTACTATGTAACAATAGTCTGCGCGTATGTATCTAGCTGCCTGTTTCGTTAGTTAGAGGGTTAACCACAAGGGCAGTCGGTAACGAGCAGACAACAGCAACTCAGTTAACTATTCGTCGTGATAAGCCGCAGGGAAATTATGGTACCTTGCAATTCGAGCAGGGCGAGTAGCGTTTCTGGACGTGGATTTCTATATGTCCGAGATAGAGATCTGGTTTCTCTATCTCGGACACGTTCTCTAAACGTTCTAGGATAATTTACAGATACAATTCTGTTTTTGCTTGATTCTACAGTTTGTATTTCCATTTCAACGTCATTCCTATACATACATCTGGCACGTAGTCGTAGTGGAGAAAACATCGCCTAAAAACAACGCTCTAGAACATTCCCCGGTAAGCGCAGCGGAAACTTCTCGTTCGATATTCTGTAGAACACCAATCGCTCGTCGCAGTTCTGTTTTCGTTCTGTGACAAATCACAAGGTATGAGTACACTTTTTGGTGAGCACGAGTGGGTCTTGCGGGATCTTATGGGAAGACTTTTTTCCGGGCTGACACTCAGCCAAGATTTAACGTCCACAGGACTGCTTTTCGCATTGCTTCGTAGCCGGACCCCCATAAGTACAAATAGGCAACGCTGGAACTCGAACACCCGCACCTATGTGTGTCCTCTGGTCGCGGAACAGGCTAACCCACCACGCCGCCGGGCTCGACTGGGGATACTTGACATTCGTCTTCTATAGCGACACATACGTTTCGTCGCAGTAATCCCTGTTTCGTCGCATTATCGTCATTTGTAGCTGTTTTAGACGTTTTCACCGGGGGTCATCGTCGATTAAAATGTCCGGCATTCGCTGGAAGTTGTACAAAAGAACAGTACGCAAATTTCTTTTGTGGTACTGACCATTTCCCACAGAGTTGTCTGTAGGAGAATTGACTCGAATCCTCCACCCAAACATCGACAAATATGACGCTATCTGCTAGTGGCTTCATTATAACTATTTTTGCCCCTCTCTCTCTCTCTCTCTATATATATATATATATATATATACTGACGAGGTGTTATGTTGCCTACTCTTAAAACAGGTTAATCCTTTCAAGTCAGACGGCCACGACGACGACAATAGCAGCAGCAAGATTAACAACAAGATCAACAGCATAAGCACAAACAAATATACATATATAGCAGTCACGGCTAAAAATAACTGTATATATATATATATATATATATATATATATATATATATATATATATATATATATATATATATATATATATATATATGCCGGTTATATTGTTAGTGCTGATGCTGTTGATCTTGTTGTTAACCTTGCTGCTGTTATCGTCGTCGTCGTGGCCGCCTGGCTTGAAAGGATTAACCTGTCTTAAGAGTAGACAACATAACACCTCGCCAGTATCCAGATTTTACTGGATGCTCTTTTACTTAGGTTTGATACGCTGCATATCCGTAGGAGAAACGTGTATCATAAGTCTACAGTGGCTTCCGCATCTCTTGGCCAGTTTCTCAAAATTCTGATGAAAAGGCCAGGTTCACTTCGGGTTTAAATTCGGGGAGCTTAAAACGCTTTTGTGGTTTGGTATCAAGGTTTTTGAAATTTCCGAAGATGACGAAAGCAAAATAAAAAATCGCAAAGTCGAGAAGTGTAGACGACACGCTTACATGAGGGTCAACATTACGCAATTAGTAGGCTGTCAAAGAAGTCCGTTGGGGTAATTGTGTGCGTCGCACTGCGCAGTTCCGGGGGAAGACGAAAACTTTTAAAGAGGGTTGTTAGCTTACACGGCGGTAAAAGCAGACTTGCGTTGTATTATACCGTAGAATTTGTTCGTAAATCTAACTCACGCGAACTGTTACGCTCAAGTGAAGATAGCAGAGTTTAATGTTACCAAGATTGCAACCCAAGTCGTATCTAAGATATGTAAAGTGTAAGGCGGAGAGGCAGTAACAGATAGAACAGTTTAGAATTGGTTTGTCTGATTTAGGAACGGCGATTTTGACGTTAACGCTCGAGACCCCCGTACGCCCTGTCACGGTAGACATGGTTGCATTAACAACAGCGGTCGAACGAAACTCACATTTGTGGCTGCGCGAGATCGTGACAATTGTCGACGTATCATACATATCCGTTCAAAGACATCTCTATGCCGAGGGATTCGTCAGCATGTTGGATGTATGGGTGCCGCACGGGTTCAGCAATCGCCAACTGGAGAAGCGTATAGCTAGAATGCGATCTCCTCCTAAAATAATGAGGATCGTCCCTTTCTCCGCACCATGGTAACAAGAAAAGCCGATATTCTATAAAAACGTTGTTCGCAGAAGGGCGCGGCTTAAAAAAGGAAGTGAGCCCCAAGCAACTACCAAGCCCGGACCCTATACAAGGAAAGGGATGTTAAGTTTTTGATGGGATGCGAAAAGAGTGATCTTTTGGGAGCTGTTGCAACCAAACAATCGTTACGTTAAAATACTGTCAACAACTGGACAATTTAAAGAGGGCAATTTCCGGGAAGAGGCGGGAATTGGCGAACAGGCGAGGAGTGACTTTCCACCACGACAATCTTTGCTCACCACCAATAAGTTAATGGAAATTGGATGAGACATTTTGCCACATTTTGCGTATAGTCCTCTATGAAGCAATGCGAAAAGCAGTCCCATGGACGTTAAATCTTGGCTGAGAGTCAGCCCCGAAAGGATTTTTTTTTAGTCCTGACCTTGCTCCATCGGATTACTACTTTATTCGGTTCCTTCAAAATTCACTTACTGGCAAATAATTCGATTTTTTGGAAGGTGTTAAAACGTGTATAGACGATTACTTTGGAAGCCAGGACACCACCTTCTGGAGGAATGGAATTATGGGCTTGCCTGAACGTTGGCGTCTCAGTTGTCTGTGTTGGGGCAGTCTGTGTCTGCCGTGCCATGGTGACACCCGTAACGGGTGCAGCGTTCCCGAGTAGGTTGCACCTTGTGAGTAGTGATTCCGTAAGTGAAATCGATTTCAGAATGGCTTTGTACACAAGAATCAGAACAACGCGAGAAACATTGGCCTTCTTAGGACGAACCAGCAATGCCATGACAGTACAGCAGATTCTGACGCTCGACCGAAAGTGACCATCCCGTTTCATGTTCTCATAAAGCGTAATACCAAGACATTTCACTCCGTGACTGAAAAAGATAGCCATACTACCCACTTGGAAGGACACACATCCGTGTTGCGTTTCAGCCTTGATGACCGCTAAGGGGCTGTGAAACAAGACGAGCTTCGTCTTAGTCAGATTAACGGACGGCAGTGCCATAGAACCTAAGCTCCATGCTAAAGCAAGTAGCACATCTTTATTGTAATCGTTGTTGTTAATGCTTCTTAATAATGCATTGTATATGCATTTTGTCACACAATGGCAACGTATTGCTAATCTTCGTTACATCAAACAATTCGATTTAATTTGCATTATCAAGGCGGTTCAGAAAGTATTGACAGCAAAAACAACCGCAACAACAGCGTCGGTCATACAAAATTAATCAAGGCACATTTCTAGTGCACATGAATACGTTTTGAGAAATCTAGCTACGCGTGTTCGTATATGCGGCCTGAAATACTTGACAACTCTTTATGCGTGTCATATGTCTGATCGGCGAGTCGCGTGTGCTCTTGTTTGCGTGCGGAAACGTGCGTCCAACGCAAAGTTGAATACCGCCCTCCTATGCTCGCTCGCCCAAGTATGGCTTAAAACCAACCACGTGTTGGAGCAGTGGGCAGCAACAATTTTTTCTTGCTTTAACGCAGCGCTGGACAAAAGGGAGGCCACAAGCGTATTTTTTTTTTGACACATGTGGCGATAAACCACAGCAAATTCGTTAGAGATAATCATTGTCACTCTTAAGACAAAAACACATCGTTAATATTGCTTTCGCTAGACAAGTATGTGTATAGCTCAATTAGCACAGTTGGTCAACCGCCGTTGCTAAGGACGTCGAAGTTTTGCCGCGGTAGACTTTGGCAGCAGCAATGTATGTGTGGCCACTTCCACCGGTGTATTGGCCACTTGTTGCGCCAGTAAGCAAAACCGTCGACATGCAATTGTGTCGGCCTTAAGCTAGTAGCATATTTAGCAAAAGATAAAGTTTAAGATCGTTTGCAAACTCAAGAAAAATAGCCCGGCTACAATGTTACGTGATATCCTATCAGCAGATTTAATTGTACCATAGAAAAGCAAATATCAGATAAATATATCATTAAGTTAAGTTGATAAACATCTCACTGATAGAAGTATTTTAGGATAGTTAAATTTACGAATAAATAATCATCTCATGCATGCATGTGCGGGATGCGCGTAGTAGTGCAACATTTGCCTATTAAGACCTTATAATTTCAAACCAAATCACAACGGACAGACCAATATTTCTTTGGCTAGCATTTGTACTAAATACGTTTTATCATATGCAGTGCATAATGTGCGTATAAAGGCGTGCAAATTAGCTAACAAAACATCCATGAGTAGGTGGCAGTGTTCCTATGATGACAAATGATAAGCCTAGCTTGTTGGTCCAAAACTTGAGCGGGCAAAACGGAGCATTCGAAAAATGATCGAGAATGATGAATGTTGATGATTAGTTGATTAATTGTTTAGATTTGTTTAAAAGAAGGTGAATGCTACGTTCTTAGATACTTTCTAGTGATTCATATTATCGTCGAGTGCTGTGTAGGACCTCTCGTCTCGTATGGCTAGTAAGTCGCAAGGCTAATAAGCCGCAGAATACCCAACATTTCATATCTTAAACGAACAGTATATATACGAACCAAATGTTGAACGCTAACCCGCTAAGTTCGGGGACAAAAGGACAATTGAAACGCATAGTGAGCGAAACAGCGCGAGGGAATACATACACGTGTAGTTAAGGATACGGAGCTCGTAAGGGAGAGAACGAGAGATCAAACGCACTCTTGCCTAAAAGGGCCATTCACAAACAGCCTCAGACACGATTCACGTCTAAACATCGCTCGCTTGGCCTGGGACATGCCCGCGCTGTGCCATGAAGAACATCCACGACCCATCCCGGGCCAACGATGCTCGATTGTGGGAGCCATAACGGGACAGCCCCAGCAGCCGTTGCGGCAGCGGCAGCAGCAGTCGGAGTCGGCTATGGGAGCAATTGCAAAACATTCCCTTCATTGCCGGCGGCCGAGCACCTGCAAGTAATCACCAGGAGGCTGCGCCCATCCACCACGCGCATACAGAATGCACTTGCCTACCGACACGTTTAGTGGCGGCGGTGGCGGTGCTGGAGATTGCAGACAACCCCCGTCCGTTCGCCCCCCCCCCCCCGCGGCGACGGTGGCCACCCTCAAAAGGGGGCCCTTATATGGCATGTCCTGTCGTTGTCGTTGTTGTTGTTCGACTGAGATCTCGCTCCGCTCACCCTCTTCATCGTCGTGGTGCGTGGGTGAAGGCGCTAGCGGTAGCAGCTGGCCTTGACGTTATGATTCCGGACCATGCTCAATACCTACGCCCCTTGCACACTCGAAATTTCTATCTTTTGCGCTGCGCGTCTCTCTCTCTCTCTCTCTTTCTTCTCGTTTTGTCATTCTCTTTCCAATCAGGGACATTAGCAACACTCACTAATGATGATATGTTCAGCCACCGAATGACTTCGTTCCAATTCGCAATGCAGGGAGCACGCAAAGCATTTCTAGCCTCCAAGCCTCCTGCACAACAATATATGCGTGTGTATGCCACTCAGATTTGGACAGTCTCAAATTTGGCTGGCTCGGGCGTACCGAGGGCCGTGACGAAGACTGCCCGACGACCGGTGCTCGTTCGTCGCCGCTCGGGCACGCCGGTACGAACAAACGATTAACGAGAAAAACTACGCAGTGCCAATTACGATACGACAAAGCCTGCTATTGTTGTCAAGTTTGCTGTGGTTCTCGTCGTCGTCAGCGTCGTTTTGCCTAGGTCTAGCTCCATGCTTTGCTAGCCAAATCCAATATGGGGCTCCTGTACGGATTTGCCGCGGCTATCTAATCAGTGGCGATAATGAGTCATGGGTAAGTCTTGAAATATGAGGCGTCCGCTAAGCAGTTACGAAAGAAACATCTCATAACGTCGCGACCCGACGCCGTACCCGGAACCTGTAGAGGCGATGTAACATCAAGAACATCTGGTTTGCACTGCCATCAACTAATGCAATATATGACTGTCGCGCAATACAACACGCCAGTCACTAAGAACGAGCTCTCCAGCGGCCGCAAGCCAACATGAGCAGGTCAGCTGCCAATTTTTTACGGACCAGTCGTTAATGAACACCAGCTAACAACGCTCACACAGGCTCTACGTATTCTGCGCTACTACGGGACGTGTCGCCACTTGCCGCCAGCACTCCACATTTTTCTGACTCCACGCTTACAAAGGGGTGGCACCCTGTTCGAGTTTTCCTCTGATGTTAGCATCTTTGTTGTCATCAACTCTTGGACGGTGCAACGTTGCAGCCGTTTTATAATGAACGTTTGTCTCTTCGTGACTGTATCATTTAATAGCAAGTATGTACTAGAAAAATACGCATATTTTATTAAATATATACCTCTTTGTGTTAATTTTTCACTCTCCCAGAATAGGAAAAGACGTACGCAATTTGTAAGCTTTATTATTTTAACTGGATTAGCCTCGATTATCCATACGCTCTAAGAGTTATCCATGCCAATTTCGCTCCGGAGTCTCAACTTTTGATTGAACTGTGCATCCCGGAGCCCGAAAAACTTACTGTGTTGGGCAAAATAAAGGCTTACACGAAGGGTAGGCCCACGGCATATTTCCTAACTCGGGCTTCATTAAGTGCTCTATCAGAAAGTGTTTGATTCCTGGTAGGTAGAGCGAAAACGTGTTTTACATATATAAAATCCTTTCCTTGTTACATTTAGGGTTAGCAAACTGCCCACATGGGAGCCGTATATAAAATACTCATTCTTGCTAGAGTTCAAAAAATTTTAAGGAGGTTTTGAATTCTAAGCTCCCTCTGTCCCCTCCAAATTGGGAATCGTGCCGTGGGGTATCTTCAGTGCACCGAACCCCGAACATGTTGAGATATCTAGAATTTTTTTTATAGGCAGCATGATCGCTAACTCTCAGCTGTATGGTTTATTGTCTATTCTCAATCAGCACCAGAGGACCTTCGATCCAACGGGGATCCAACCGGCGACACCCTGGTAGGTGATAACCATGATTAGCCGCTTCAATCAATACTACGGCCGATGCTTAGGGGCATTTTTTGCCTAACCTTCCCCTCACGCTGGGGATTAATTTCACCTTTAGACCGTCCACCATACCTTACTCGACCTATGGGTTCCCTATAAGCCCTAACCCAGATTATGTATTACTTATTTTACGCTAACGTTTGGAGGAAGATTAAACATTTTACTGGCTCTACTAATCATATCATGCCTCCGGAATGACACATTGATGCGGAATGACTCGGTCATCTCCAGTCGACAACAAAGCTTGGCTTTCCAAAGTCTTTGGATGGGAAAACGGAACGGAGGAACGCCTTTAAGTCGTAATAAGGCGAATATACAAACAATCTAACTTTAACGAACTCAAGACGACAAGCGACTGAGCTATTTAGCGTAGTTAGCCCAGCCGGGACTTGTAATTAACTATCTATAATATAGAGGCATTCGATAATTAAAAAAAAAACTCTTTGCTTTTGTAGTCAGAAAGAACTACCAAATTAACATACAGTAATTGTTGATTGAATAGCACTAAGGCCATAGCATACATGATTATCTATATTATGTTAAGGCCAAATTTTCCTTACCGTGTGATTGTTGTAGTGAATATTATGGCATTTCACATGTTTTTTTCAGGACTTTTGGGATACCACAAACACTCCTCTAATTAATGCGAATGTATTCGCCCTACAAAGATGCAGGTGTCCTTGTAAAGATAGATCTGCGTGTGCGCTCTCTAGTAATACGAAGCGCACTAAAGACAACGAATTTATGTCTAGGGATGACGTCACAGGTAGATCATATCATTAAAATATAATATAATTAAATTAATTATATTATTACTCAATCATTATTACTCAATATTACTCAATGCAGGTTATCAACACCGAGGCGGCACCTCAGGAACAGGAAGAAGAAGGTTTCAAGGAGGTTGTAAATAAAAGCAGGCAGCGCAATATTAGAAAAAATGAAGAAGCCTTAGCAAAGCTTAAGCAAATGGTAGAATCAGGTGTACACAAGGTTTTCCGCGTAACCTTCAGTGCAGCTGAGGACGGCAGCACACTGCCCGGAGGCAACATGTTAGGAATGTGCAAGGATCTACACCTAAAAGTGGCAGACGCTAACATTTCGGCACGGAATGGACAAATCTCAGCTTCCGTCGATAAGCTCAAGGACGCACGCAAACTAATGAGCATCACTGAACTAGCTGGGTTGCAAGTCAAAGCGACATCAAGGAATATTGACAATATCTAGGGTGCCATCAGCCATGTTAGCCCAGACTTTCAGGAAGAAGAGATCCTGCAGGAACTTAGCCCCGCCGGCGTTATAGAAGTCAAGCGCATTTGCAGACGAACAGGTCCCCGCCCACAACAAGCTACTATTCCTACAAGGAAGGTGCTACTCAAATTCAAAGGGGCCCCGCCGGCCACCGTGTATCTCGGTTTTCAGCCCCACGCGGTGACAGTCGAGCCACCACGTCCCACTAGATGCTTCAAATGTCAGCGCTTAGGTCATCACGCATCTGCATGTAGCGGCCAAGTGGCATGTGTGAACTGCGGCAGTAACCGACATCTAGTCAAGGACTGCAAAAATGCTCCAAAATGCGCAAGTTGTGGAGGTGCGCACAGATCGGCGTCCTCTTCGTGTCCGGTTTACGCAATAGCTTGGGAAAAGAGCAAGATTATTACCGGTGCACGTGTTCTTCGCCAGGTCCAGTCCGACTACCCTGCTGCCACTATCGTAGAAAAACCAGTAGTCCGGCCAAATCCGACCCCGTGCGAGACAGGGGAGAACGTTCCTCGTTCCTATGCCTCAGTGGTCCGTGAGATCGTTGCCCCCAGTTCCGACGGTAAGTCCGATAAGACCATTACGCTCGCCCCACTCAAGGCATTAAAACCTACGAAACGCCAACACCCCCGCTTAGAACCCCATCCCGAAAGCGGAACAATCTCACTTGGGCTACATTCATCAGAGACAGAATCGAGCACCACAGATCAGGCCGTGAGCCCCCATCCGAATCGGTCCCAAGGGCGCATCGGAACAAGCAACGTAACGACGATGAAGCTGCCGCCAGGCGAGAAACTAAGCTGCTAGGCGAAGGTGACATCGGAGGCGCCGCGAGAGCTTTGCTTTCTGTGGGGAGCCCGGTCTGCGCAGCCGATGCGTACACGGAAATTACTTCGAAACATCCTAGAGAACCGGCCGACCTCGACCTGCCTCCAAGACCACCGTACGCCGATCCACCTATCACCAGTGCAAAACTGCTCCGCGAGGCTGTGTGGACCTTTCCGGCGGGGTCCACTGCAAGTATGGACGGCTTGCGGCCGCGCCATCTCAGAGACCTCCTTGCCACAACTAACGCAAATATTGCCAGCCGTTTACTGCGTGACCTAGGAAAAGTGGTGGACATCATCAGAAGTGGCACAGTTCCTGAGGCCATCCGCCCTATTCTTTTTGGGGGACGCCTCATCGCAATAAAAAAGCCGAGTGGGTCGCTTCGCCCAATCGTCATCTCCTCAGTTTTCCGCAGAATTGCGGCAAAGATCACAGTGAAACTAGGAGCAGATTTGGTGCGCGAGAAGCTTGGAGCTCACCAGCTTGGCTTCAATACGCCCAACGGCATCGAAGCCGCAGTCCACACTACAAGAGCTTTCGTCGCCAGCGCACCCAACAATTTCGTAGTCGCCAAACTCAATTTCAAGAACGCCTTTAACCAGATCCGTCGTGACCACGTACTGAAGACAGTTCTAGTCGATTGGCCGGAGGCGGCCCCCCTAATTGACCAAGCCTACAGATCCAGGTCGGAGCTCTCACTTGATGATAAGACGATTTTCTCATGCAGCGGCGTACAGCAGGGAGACCCCCTTGGTCCACCACTGTTTTGCTTAGCCATTAAGAGACTGTTCGACTCTATCCAGTCTCCCTTAAACCTCTGGTACCTAGACGACGGCACTATTGGAGGAGAAGCACCTGTAGTACTAGCAGACATCAAGAGAGTTGCTGACTTCGGACTGAAGAGCGGGCTTGAGCTCAACTCCGAGAAGTGCGAGCTTATCTACAAAGGTCACCCTAACCTATCCGCCTTGGAGGCTCTTCTTCCCGGGTGCAAACTCGTCGAGGCAGCAGACATGACGCTCCTGGGGTCCCCAGTGGGGTCTGCCGCCATTCGTCCGGAACTCGCAGGTAGGATAGAGAGCCTCCGCTCCCGTCTAACCAGGCTAAACCTGCTCAGTCCCCACAGCGCGTATCACCTATTGAAATCGTCCCTGGGCTCAGCAAGAATCGTCCATATCCTCCGCAGCACGGACGTCGGACCAAACCAAGATCTTCTTCGGGACCTGGACGAAAGCCTAAGAATCAGCCTTAGTGACCTTCCTAATCTTACTCTGGCCGACAACAACTGGGCTCAAGCTACCTTCCCCCTTAGATTCGGAGGCCTGGGGATTCGTTCTACAGCAGACCTAGCAGCGAGCTGCCACGCTTCATCATTACACGCCTCAGAGAGCACTGTTCGGCACATCAGCCCACCCATGGCCCTGCAGGCTTTCCAGGACACCAAAGAAGTTGCGGATACGAAGTTCAAGAACCTCGCAGGCCTACTCCCGGAGACAAACAAACACCTGCAGAGGTCCTATGACGACCTCATCGTCTCCATGAAGTACCAGCGCTTGCTCTCTGACGCACTAACCACGGCAGACAAAGCCCGACTACGTGCGGTCGTCCAGAAAGGAGCTAGCAAATGGCTCCAAGCCATCCCCTCCTCAAACCTAGGCCCTTTACTAGATCACGAAAGCTTTCGTCTGTGCATTGGTTTGAGGTTGGGGACAAGGCTAACCGAGCAACACCGGTGTCCGTGTGGAACACAGGTAGACATCTGGGGGACTCACGGGTTGTCCTGCAGTAGAAGCGAAGGACGCCAAAGCCGTCATAGCGAGGTTAATAAGATTACAGCCAGGGCTTTCAGATCCGCTCTAATACCGTGCATCCGAGAGCCCGCCGGCCTCCTGAAAAGCGATGGAAAGAGACCAGACGGTCTCACCCTTATCCCCTTTGAAAGGGGAAAGGCGCTTGTTTGGGATGCGACTATCACCGACACGCTCGCCCCGTCGAACCTAGAGGCCAGTGCATCTTCCGCTGGCTCCGCAGCACGCAAGGCTGAGCGTCTAAAGACCAACAAATATGCCCAGCTCGCCAACGAGTTCATTTTCGTGCCGCTAGTATTCGAGACACTCGGGGGGCCCGGCCCTGAGGCATGGTCGCTTTTACAGAAGATTGGCAAACAAATTGAACTGGCGACAGGGGAAAAAAGAGCACTTGAGTTTCAACTTCAGCGACTATCGCTGGCAGTTCAACGCGGCAATGCGGCAGCAATATTGGGCACAATGAGGGGCTGCCTCGAGGATAAGCTCGACTGGTAGCGCTCCCCACAATCCCTAGTGTTGATAGTTAATTACATCTCGCTGTAACACTTAAATGTCATTTTAATAAATATAGATTATATTTTATTAAATTAATAATAGGCACCCCGAGCGCACAAGGAACCGTTCCGCCAGAGACGAGTCACTTGACAACAACTCATACGAACTATGATTTGACGGCTGAGTCCAAGAGGACCGCACACTCGTGTAGACCCTCCGTCGGGTGGCACACCCGTCAAGACGTGCCCACTCGGTAATGTTCGTGGCCGTGAAGGAAAGCGACTAAAAGTATTCCTGTGAGGCTTCTGTAGCAGATCCCACCGAGTCTCTCTCCCTCACGGGTACCAGTGGCCGACGGGGTGGCCTTACCCTCGAAAAGTGAGAAGTGCTGTATGCAGTCCAGAAACAAAGCTTTGCTACCACCGTCGGCGAGGTGCCTGGTCTAAACCTAAAAAACAGACGTATCGCGTGGGTGGCTGCTTACATTCGTACTTTCGAAAATAACGAGTCCAGATGTCAAAGATGGCAAGACTGGCAAAATGTAGCATTATATTTGTTGTTCGAGGCCTTGCGACGGCTTGAGAAACTTGGGCTAAATCCTCGGTAACTACTGCCCTAACAGATTTTTCTTTTCTGCGGAAGACTTGCGTAAGCCGGAACGCCTCACGTACGCACTGAGGGGATTTGGCGCCACTACCGCCTCACTAAGGTAGGGTGCGTTACGCGATGTGTTTAAATTCAATGTGACGTGCCGGACCTCTACGATTATGCAACTGCTGACAAATGGCTCACGACACACTTTGGAATGAGTCGCGACCACGCTGAAGTGTCACAAATGAGAACGCTACGAGGTTGTAATTAATTTTTCTACGAAGTTGTTTTTTACACCATCGATACGATGCGCCATGGCCAACAGCTGTTACAAGCTTCCACAGTCTCCTTCATAATTTTAGTGAGTTAAGACTTAGGTGCGCTAAAATATCTTGAGCAGAACGATAAATCACTTAGGGCGCCTTTGAAATGAACCTTTCGCGCCAGGTTCTAACAATTTTGTTACTTGCGAGGACTAATGCCTAATAGAAGCGGTGCAACGCGCGGGCATACCAATTCGCTCGTTGCTAACTGGTGCAAATCTAAGCCCTTATAAGTCACAGGGTTTGCATAGTTTATCATTTTAATGTAGGATAATGTGATATGAGGGCATTTAAGTAAATTGGCATGATATTGAATAGCCATAGAAAATTAGCATGACATTGAATAGCTATAGTTTTTTTTACTTCAAGAAGCATTTAGAGGATATATCCATAAAGCCAAAAGTTTATTTCTATGTCACGCACAAGGAAAATTCGCAGCCTTGCGATCAGGTTGCGCTTTCAGAGGTTCCCTAGCGGCTACGAAAGTGTGTTGAAGCAAAACCAACTCAAACTCGCCTAACATATGGACGTTGTTCCATTTAGAAACCGGCCCTGCATTAACTATAACCTATCCCACAGTTATGTGAGCTGTAATTGAGCGTGAACTCATATCCTTCGTGTCTAGCTGTCACATCGGAACAATCCATTTGCGGATCCTCCGCACTTAATGACTGCCTAATTCCCGCTCCAGAGGCGCTGTCTCGTATTGAGTAGACGCGACAGAAATGTGAACGGGGTAGGGAATTAGCCCCCTCGTCCTGAGCACTCGCCAACTCAATTGCACTCAGAGAAGGACAAACAAGCTAGTCGCTTTCTAGCAGCCTATTAGAACCACTAACTGTGTTTGAACGAAACTAACGTATCAAGTTCCGGTACCAGTTTAATAACAGACATGTCCCTTTTGAATATTAAGCATATTGAGTTATTTTCATATGGCAGGCAAGGAGAGTTTCAACCAGAGACGTATATATATAGGCTTTTTTGTTCATTTTGGCTCCTAAAACATTTTCATTCAATATATTAAACTCATGCTGATCAGATTTTTGTTAGCTTGGTGTCTAAGACGCATGCAAAACTGTGTAAATCTGTCCCTATCTAAATCTTCAAACACTTTGTTGAAAGCGCCAGTGAACAAGTGTATGTTAGCATGTTGGAACATGTTAGACCCTCGCTCAATCACGTCCAATACAGAGTAGCTCAACTGATCAAAATCGGGGCTATTCAGAGGGCAGACGTCCTTTCCCCAAAAACATGCTCTTATGCTTACAAACCCACTCCTGCAATAAACGGCTAAAATAAGCGGGAGTACAAAAAATAAAAAGGTTGCTGCAATTATTAGAGTCATATATGTATTGTTTTCAGTGTGTTTACTCCCGCAAAACGATCAAAACTAATCCCTAAATAGTACTACTTGAATTTGCATACGCCCATTTAGCCATCCGCCAAGAAAACGATCCGTTCACGAACTCAAAACATGCCACGGCTTTCGGAGTGATTGATCGCTGGCTTCTTGGGTTATTAGAGCGTACATCAAAGAAGTGTCCTAGCAATTTACATTTGCTTAGCTGACGTATAGCAGGCATGCTTTCAGGGCACCGGAACCGCCGGCTCCTTCGGAACGTGTCTTGGAGCTCCCAGACAGAAGAGCAATATGCACGTTTGGGAAGAACAAGAGATTTATAAAAGCGAATGTACACATGCGGAGTCGTTGAAATAAATCAGCGGAATATGGTATTAATAAGGCTCAAATGATGCCTCCACAACCTTGGCAACCTGACAGAGGATTTGTCGAGTTCCTCGAGAACAAGCCTGTGCATCGTCGTTTTGGTCATGTTAGGTGCACGCGCAATATTTCGGATTGAAATCGAAAGATTCTCAGAAAAACGTAGTTGAACTATGCCGATCAGTTCATGAGTCCTCACGCACTCTGTCGTGCATACTCGTCTTTATTGTGTAGAAACCTGGCTCTGTTTCTTTTGCATCCGTGTAATCCGCTGAACTGTCCGTCGACTGACATCAAGGAAATTTGCAATCTTGGCGCAGGTCCGTCCGGCGCGGAGGTCACAGGCACTAGTTGTTGTCGCTCCTATTTTAAATATTGCGCATTATCTCCTGCCATGTCTAACACGTATTTGAGTTCTACTAAACATAAGCTTTCGTCCGCTACCCATCAACCGGACGAACAGAATTCTAAAAGTAGAATTCGGACCGAAAAGCGCTATATATATACATATATATATATATATAAGGCTGCCCGAAGAAGGACATCGGAGGCGCCGTGAGAACCTTGCTCTCTGGGGGAGTGTGGCTTACGCAGCCGACGCGTTTGTGGAAATGACTCTGAAACCCCCCAAGGAGCCGGATAACCTCGACCTACCGCTGAAGCCACATGACGTCGAACTTCCCCCCACTGGTGCAAAACTGGTCCGCAAAGCTGTGTGAACCCTCCCAGCAGGGTCAACCGCAGACATGGTTGGTCTGCAGCCGCGTCATTTTAGAGACCTTCTGGCCTCGATTGGTGCGAACGTCGCCAGCCGTCTCCTGTGAGAGCTAGCAAATTTAGTTGATATAATCAGAAGTGGTAAGATACCTGAGTCCACCTGCTCTTTCCTTTTTGGTAGTCGCCTAATTGCAATAAAAATGCCGGGTGGTTTCCCTCGCCTAGTTATGATTTACTCAGTCTGCCGCGAAAATTACTGTCGAACTAGAGCGACTCTCTATGCGAGAAGCTTGGGGCTCGTCAGCTTGGGTGCATTACATCTAACGGCGTCGAAGCCGTGGTCCAAACTACGAGAGCCTTTATCACTAGTGCGCCAAGAACTTCATCGTCGTCAAACTCAAGAGCAGGTTTGTCGAGACCACATACGGAAAACTGAACTGGTCAAGTGGCCAAAGGCGACCCTTCTCATTGACCAAGCCTATAGGACCAAATCGGAACTTATTTGATTATTCAATTATCCTTCTTCATTGATAATTTGATTAATGAATGATCTCGTTTACAAGGGCTAGCCTAACCTATTCGCCTTCGAGGCACTTTCCTTTGAATGCAAGCTTGCCGAGGCAACTGAAATGACGCTCCTGTGGTCCCCTGTGGCGTCGACAACCAGGCCAAACCTGCGCAGACCTCGCTGCGCCGCAGCACAGAAGCTTGGAAAAACCTGGACCTCCTGCGAGACTTGGGCAAAAATCTAAGGGTCTGTCTCATTAACCTCTTCAATCTAAAGCCAATAAAAACTGAGCCAGCTAGCTGTCATGTCGCGTCATTGTACACCTCAGAGGACGCTGTCCGTCACGTCAGCATGCTCGGGGTCCTGCAGGCTTTCCAGGACGCCAAAGAATTTGGATTCACGGGTCCACGGGATTTAAGGACCTTGTAGGCTTGCTCCCTAAGAGAAACAGACATCCACAGAGGTCCTACAATGGACCCATTGTTTGCAAGAAGTCTCATCTACATTCGGACGGACTAATCACGTGAGAAAAGAGCTCTCGATTATTTGCTTCAACAGCTATCACTGGCGGCCCAGCGTAGCAGCAATATTGTACACAAACAGTAAATCCTCTTAAGTTAAATCCACAAACGTTTTGTGATTGTATTAAGTCATAGTCAATTAACTACACAGAATTTTAAAAAAAGAGCAAATTGTAAATCGTTGGCAGCGACAATAAACTATGGTTGACACATTCAAAAAAATTGACAGAATTCAGTAAAACCTAACGGAATAAATAAGCATACGCAAACATTTCTTTGTTTCCGTTTCTTGTAATGCGGATTAGGACCGTTGTTACTAGTCTGCGATTTAAATTTTCTAAAATTTGACTAGACCGCAAAACCAAGATTATTATCCGGCTCTATGAAATCACAATTTGTAAACAGCTGCAAGGACAATAGTTTAGCACAACAAATCCGTTTACTTACCCATAGAGTTAGCTTTGCATTTTACCACCGAATGCTTACCACCGAATCCTATATGATTGAAAATGTAACTAATGTATCGTCTCCTACGCAATCCGACAACTGTGCCATACTCTTCTGAATCCTTCTTGAGCTTAAGGGTCCTCTACCATTAAATGCGCGCCTCGACTACAAAAAATAAATGTTAAGCAAATTGCCAACTATCTTGACTTTATTAACTGAACACATTGCCTTGGGATTGTCGTCCTGAAATATATATATATGCCTTTAGAGAAACTCCTTCCACTAAAGCGCAAGTACCTAAAAGGCAACAGCGACGTCAAGACTACGCAACCACTCAAAAACTTTTTAGCTAAAACCGATCCAAATGCGCTCATGAGGTGCTGGACGGCAAACACACCATACACAACATGCAGGCCACTGAAGTTGTAGAACACTGGGCCAACACGATGACACAACCACCCCCTGAACCACTCCCTTGCCCCGTATACACTCCCAACTCTGATCTTTTTGAGGTTTCCCTCCCTATCTCCCTAAAGGAATTCAAAATTAGACAACACTAATATCGGGTACCAACTTACTGATGACTTCCGCCCTATGGGCTTAGCCTTTGCGGATGATCTCATCCTCCTAGCCTCCACAAAATCTACTCTTCAACGGCTTTTTAATATTGCGGACCCACTTTTGAAATCCCGAGGCCTTGAAATTAATACTAATAAAAGCTTTACTATCTCCCACCTATTTAATAGGAGGAAGGTAAAGGTTTTATCAATACCGTACCAGAATTTAACGTTGGAGATCGGCAATTTCCAGCTAAAGGTATGAGCGATCGATGGAGATATCTTGGAGTCGACTTTGACAGTAATGGCAGAGTTGACTCCACCAAGGATACACTTCTAAATTCACTCAACAGATTCACGATAGCTCCCCTTAAACCCCACCAAAAACTCATATTTTTGAAAGACTTTATCATTCCCCGTCTCCTATGTGAACTGGTCCCCGGTCCCAGTTCATCTTACGCACTTCTTAGCGACCTAGATAAAGAGAGAAAGAAAGGTTGTTAAGTCGAAATGGCTTAAGCTTGAAAACTCGGTGCCGAACGCCTATCTGTACACGCACACAGCACACAGCGGTCTGGACATCCCCTGCCTCCAAACATTCATTCCCAGACTCCGCCTCTCACGCCTGACAGCACTACAACAATCCACGCACCTTGGGGTCCAATGGATGCTAACCACCGAGCACTTCAAAAAAGATCTTGCGAAAACAAGACTTCTTTGCGAGCACTTGGGAACCTCCATTGAGACCGCTACACAAAAGACCGATTACTGGTCTCAACAACTACACAACACATTCGATGGGGCACATTTTAAAAAAGCACACGAAACGCCCTTTGTACATTACTGGATTAAGGGTATGCCCTACCTATCTGGTAAGGAGTATTTAAACCTACTAAAGCTCAGGATCAACGCACCACCAACGCGTGCCAGATTGGCCAGGGGACGCCCGGGCTACAACAAACGTTGTAGGCACGGGTGTCATGCGTCTGAGACGTTGGCTCATGTCGCTCAGATGTGCGATACAACACACAAACAAACCATAAAGAGACATGACGACGTCTGTGATCGCGTGGCGCGTCTTCTCCGCGAAAGGGGTCATGGGGTGGTTCGTGAGCGAGTATTCCGTCGACCGGGCGCACCGGGTCTAAAGCCCGACCTCGTAATAACAACACCTACCGACGTCTGGGTTTTAGATGCCGAGGTTTGCGGCCCGAACCGGGACCTGGCAAAAGCGCGTCAGGACAAGATCACCAAATATGACGTCGAGTTCCTAAGAGCGGCGCTCCCCGACCCGCAAAAACCTCGCAGATTCGGATCCATCACTATCTCTATGAGTGGTGTATGGGACTCCGAATCTGCGAGGACGCTCTTGGGGCTCGGCGTCACGAAGAGGAATCTTATGGATCTCACCGTTTTAACTTTGCAAGGAACCTTAAGGATATACCGCTCACACCGGGTCCATAAGAGCGGGGGCATCAAGCAAGGACACGGACAACTGATTCTTAACTTCACGTGACACCTTTTTCCACCATTTTTATTAAGCGAACACTGCCGAGTATGCAAACGTATTGTAAATGATTAATAAATAATCACAATATTTTCTATATATATATATATATATTAAGTGTTTAAGCTGCTGCGTCTTTTGCATGTACTCACACTGGCGGTAGACCACCACGGTCTCATAAAGAATATTCTGAAGCTTAGAAGCTCGCGCTGAGCACAAACTTATGTTTGGTAGTTCCCGCACACGAGGTATTGTAAAAAAGTTTGTGAAGACTAACCGGCAATGACAGATTCTCATTGAGTCTTTACGTAACCCTAGGGACTCTCAATCCATGTTCACACCTAAAAATAATTCTTTGCTATTTTAAAGACGTTTGCACTTTTGCTGACTGAGTCCTTGAGACGGTACCACGCCTAATTTCTCTCAGTTCAATCTTGCCTCACCGGCTCCTAAGAAAGGGTGAAAACTGATACAGAGGAGTAGTTTCACAATGCTTCCTATATAGCGAAAATTTATAACAAATTGTGACCCTCCTGCAAATATGCTTACTTTTGAATTAAATGCTCGACCCGGCTCATCATGAGTCTACATTGCATATACCACGGGCAACTAATAGTGGTCACAAATGTCATGGTCTTAGCAGCGATTCTTCACCTCAAAACTTTAAGCATTGGCAGTCGCCATACTATGTTCTTGTGCTATCTTCCGTGCAAAACTATATATATATATATATATATATATATATACTCTCATACACAGAGCAGAGTATATGCTCCCTCTGTATACTCCGCTCATACGGGTAGAACTGGCCGTGATAAACGAATTCCCCTCGGCCGCAAGATAAGCCCCAGCAAGCTAGAACAAGCCTTACATCTATTCCCAGATGCGGCCGAAGACAAGGACTTTTACGAGCGCTCACATCGGTGGGCCACTCAATCTGCAGCATTTTAAAAGAGGAACACTGCGACAAGTTAGAGACACGAGCCATGGTTTGATCACGAACGCAAAAATATCAAAAGACGCATATGTTGCCACAACGATTGGAGCCCATCAGGGCTGGCAAAACTAGCTGAACTGAAGAAGACGGATAAACGAATAATTCAGGGAAAGAGATATGAATATGAGACTGCGCAGCGCACACATCAGGCATGAGGAAGTATCAAAAAGCCATGAATCCTCTTACCAAAAAAACCTGCTATAACAAACCCACTAGTGAACGACGAGGAGTGGGCCTCGCATTTCACAACCCTACTGAGCCAAGATGTGCAACTGCCTGACAAGGAACACGCACCTGATATAGAGCCTGACTGGGAAGACTTTACGGAAGGGGAGGTCCGAAAGGCTATATTAGCATAAAGAACGAAAAATCATCAGGTCCTGATAATATTTACTTCGAACATCTAAAGCAGGGAACACAGCACGTAGTACCAAAGCTAACAGCGCTGTTTGCTTGCTTAGAACATGGGCACATCCCCAAGCAATGACGACGAAGCTACCTGCAACCAATTTACAAAAGCAAAGGCGACGCCACAGGTCCAGCGAACTACCGCAGGATAACATTGACTAGCGTAGTCTACAAATTATTACTAACTGTGACCCGACTATACAGCGAATGCAAAGACCTGATACCCATGGAACACAATGGGTTCTTGGAGGGCCGCTTAACTAAAAGAGCTCTCGTCGAGGCCCTTCATCACGTACAGGAACGTTTCAACGACGGACAGATGACCTACACAGCGTTTGTTGACTTCCAAACCACTTTTGATAGTGCACCTAGAGACTGCCTTCTGGAAGTTATGCGACATCGTTTTGGCATCAAAGGTCGAATGTTCAACTTAATAAGAAGCATTTCACTGCGAACTACATTGCAATCACAGAGGTTAAAAATATCATTGGGCTAGCACGAGGCGGCACGGCAGCCCTTTCTTATTCATCTTTTATGTCAGAGGGTTAAGTCAAATATTTCAAAATGCTAAAGTCTAGCATGTATTCTACGCTGACTATCTTACCACACCTACAGTTTTACCTGAATGAAATGAGCCAATCGTGCGCACAGTATAAGCTGACAAATAATGTATACAAGACAAAACATCCGAGGAGGTCGATACGCCAGTCCTGCCTATATCATCAGGTTGAAGAACCAAAATATTGAATAAGTAAGTCAATCTAGCTATCTCGGGCTAATCTTGACCCGGCCTATCTTTTGCAAAGCACATATAAAACAAGCATGCAAATGCACTATCGACCATGACGCTACTCGGAGACCTTACACAGATTGACACTAAGACTGGATTGAACTTTTTCAAGATAAAAATAGCTCCAATTATAACTTACTGCCTTCGGGCCAATGTACCAAACTTAACCTTAAACAATATAAACGAGATAGACAAAATTAAAGCTAATTTTGTGAAGTATATGCTCGGACTGCCGCATCGACAACATTGACGCTGAAATGCCAAGAACGAAGCTTCGTGGAAGACCTTAGCCTGGACAAATACGATTTCAGCGCGCTGGCCGTAAAGCAATATCGCGCCTACAGAGAAAAGCGTAATTTGAACTTTGCCAAAAAGGGGTTCACCGACGGTCCTGCATTTACGACAGACCGCTGGACGCAGGGAATGCAAGCAAACAGACGCATACTCTGTAGACTTTACTATATATATTTATTTTGTGTCTTTAAAAATACAATTGTCTTGTATGAACGTTTCAAATAATTATATAAATATTAAAAGCGGTTAAAGCTAACCTCCTGTGCGTCCGCACCTTGACTGCGCCGAGTCGCATCTGATAGGCTATTCAACGACGGTACCGCAGCACACGATGCCGCGTGGTACCTGGGGCATCTTTCACCGCATCTTGTACAGATACATGTATATGCAGGTGCATGAAACCCCCCCCCGTCCCGCATAAAACGTGATGAAAGCCATGAACAGCAAAGCGCGTGAGAACGTGTCGGTTCGTTCGTCCGGCCTGTTTCCATATTTCAGAGGTAATCGCACCCGTGCTATAGAAATCAGGATCGATCTCCGCCATTTTCACGTCCCAAGAGCTGATAAATTGCGCGTAGGCCGGAGTAGAAGGGAGCTTGAATCTACGCTTTAGGTCCTCTATAAGCAACGGCGTGTCACATAGCAGATAAACGTATCTGTTTAGCGATGTACGATGCAGACCTAGAGCTCGTTTTAGGAATGCAGGCTTAATCCGCTCGAGCTTTTCGAGTTGCGCCGACGAGAGATAATCCCAGATGACCTGTATTCCGTAGGAGGCGACTGGCGCTACCTTCATGTTGAACAAAGACAGCGTCGTTCGTAGGGATAGTCTCGAAGGAGTTCGTATACTAACACTCGCAACCAGCGCTCGGCGCGCTCTGTACGTAATGTGCTCCACGAAGGACCGACCGTTTGTAGGGAGTATCACCCCTAGATATTTGAAGTTGTTTACATATTTCAGGGATGTCCTGTTTATATGCAGAGCATCAGAAGCCGCAAGACGGCCACCGCGTCGGAATTTCATGGCTTCTGTCTTGTCCATATTAATCAATAGGCCAGCCTCTTCCACATACTCCGACAGCCTTGCCAGCGCCTGCTGAACGTGAAACCGACTTCTTCCAAAAATCACAAGATCATCGGCATATAGCAGAGTTTTCACGTGTCCCGACGGATCCTGAACGCGTCGTGGCAAATCGCTCAGCAATAGGGAGAAAAGTAGCGGGCTCAGGTTGTCACCCTGTGCTACACCCGTGGACTGAACAAACGGGTTTAGAAGGGCTACTCCGTCGTCTATGCTCACTGAATTCTCCTGCAGTATGGCCTTAATCAGCAGTAGCATGTTTTCAGGAACCCCGCTTTGAGCAAGTTTCATTAAAATCTTGTCACGTGGCGCCATATCGAACGCAGATTTAAAATCTACTCTGTAGACTTACCTGGCATAGTTACCACCAGTATATATACCTAACAGGGTATTGCTTTGAACTAGAAGACTATGTATGTAAATATTGTGGAACGTGTAATATTGACCGATACTACATATTGCAATGCAAGGAAACAGAAGCCGGTTCGATGTATGCAGTACTGAAAGATGTTACCAATTTCTGGTGAAATAAACTATATATATATATATGAGAAAAGTTCAACGTACGCGTGTAGGAGTAATCAGTGAACGGTGCAATATGATCAGGTCAACGTACGTCGGGTAGAGATATAGTTGAGGTATTATACAATCGTATTATATAAATAAGACCTCCTAGACAAAAGGACCGACGGCTGAGGAGGCGTTATCGGTCTCTCGCTAGTTTGGCCGTCCTCCGGAGGCTCCAATTGTGGTCTCAGTTGGCCGCATCAGAAAGAAGATCATGTGGACATGTACAAGAAACACCAATTCTTTACGATATTGGACCAATAGACGCCCACTGCTCGCTCGGAATCTCGGAATTGGTTGTTGTTGATGTTATTGTCGTCATCGGAAGTTGCAAAGCGTGGGATGAAGAGAACGTGTAAGTAGAAACTTTTTAAGTAAGTAGAAACTTGCGCCTTCACCGAAAACGCGCGGTTTCTTACAGCGGCGGGCAATAGCGCTTTTCACAACGGCAACTAGAGCAATACACTTACAGGGGCAAAGACGGCGTTACATGTACGCAGCAATAGCGCATCGGAACTATCTCCATCTTGAATGTGTCTGAGGTCCGCAAGCTCCGGCCGAATACATTTGCTGGATAACTGTATGACAGCGGCTTTTGTATCCCCCCAAATCTAGGAGCAAAACTAGGTTTTACTATCATATCCAGTTTGTCGGTATGCTTCTTAGCTTTAGGCAGGTCCGCTTAATTTTCGCTTTATGATCAGCTGCTGCATAGTCGAGACAAATGTTTGTCTTGACAATGATACCTATAGGCTCGCTCTTATAGTAGTACCGTGCGGTCGTGTTTCGGGAACATTCCGTTTAATCTCTGGTCGCTCCTTTCAATCTGGGTATGCTAACTTAGTACCATTGGCGTTTGTTTACGTTCGTACCGTTTGCATACCAGTCTCACATGTTATCTTAATAAAACTAAGTCATGGAAATGAAGACATGTTGTGATTAACTCAGACTGCATATAAAGAAAGCTCCTCGGTGAGAGATATAGAAAAAAACAGCCTGATCTTTGTTGGTTGTTTTTGCTGGTCTTAAAAACGTTAAACTTTAATGCAACATCCAGAAATAATACTGTGCTGGTCTTCAGTGGCACTTTGTTAGCACAGAAACAGTCCGGCCTTCTTGTGGTAAATTCTAATCAAAAACTCTGACGACGCTTTTAGGTGCTTATGTAATTTAATATTGTAGTTTTCTGCGCACCCTCTTCATGTTGAGGAGTATGTAATGTACAGTACGTCGCCTACTTAGTGGGTTTTTCTCTGTGTACACTTTAAAACTAGCTACTACATTCCTTGCAGGCTGCTTGGAGTTAATTAAAAATAGTCTTTTTCCGTGTTGAGGTTTCCTCAAGTAACAACCTACATGCCTGCATTTACTATCCTTAAATCTAGCATCAGTGTGTCCTTTACGAAAACCCTTTTAGGTCTAAATATATGTAAAATATTAGAGTGAGTATCACAGCAGAGAAGTATTACCGCCTGACATTCTTAACGAAAAACCGGCTTAGGTTCAACTTGCGAAGATGAAATACGGTGTCTTTTGTAGGACAGTCGGATGCAAATTAAAAATACTGCCGCGAAACGTCACACGTCCATTTTGGGATAATAGTGTGTGCCTATTGCTGCCCTCGTTTACTACTTGATTTCGAGCACGTGCAGAATGCGCTCGATTTCCATAGTGTCTCCACTGAACGAAGTGTGGCTCATTTTAAGGCTACTTCTCTGGTCACTTATTATGCGAAGTTTTCGTATAGAACACCTTCGACTTCGAGGTTCTTTAATTCTCGTTCTTATTACAGTAACTCCTTGTAAAGCATGTTGCGCACGTTATATGCAGAGGCGCAACATCCACCGCTTCTCACTGTCTATAGTACGTTTTGTTAAAGAATAAGATTAATTTCGGCTAAATAGTAATAAATAGTATAAATAGTAAATAAAAAAAACTATATGAGTACTGTAGTATTCTAGTCATGGACTTTTTTTCCATGACTACATCTCAGACCGACTCTATTTTAGCGTATATATTATATGGTAGCCGAGGTAATCGATCTTGCTTATGTAGAACCCACGTCTAGTCTGCTAGTCAACCTTGATCTGTGATGTGCCACTAGAACTTCTAAGTTGGTTAGTTAAACCCTGGAATAAATTCTCCACTAGCAAATTATTCACACCGTGCTACCAGGCGCCCAGAAAGGCTGCAGTGTTCTTGTCATAGACCGCGCATTTGCCTACAGTACTCAGCAAAGAGTTGAAAGATTAGCGCTTATACGATAACGACATCTATGCCTATACGTGGCAACATATCCGCCTATGCATGCATGATTGGAAGCTTGCTGCTAACCTGATAGAATGTTGCAACTTTATTTAGGGTGCACTTTCACCGTTTTGCCTGTACTTGCTGGTATGAGGTCACTGCGCAAACAGTGTGATGTGGCTGAACTCGTAATGAACTTCTTGGGCACCGTTAGTTGTAAGGCCCAACTTATCAGCAAAGGTTCCATAAGGTCGTGAGCGAAAAAACGTATCTATCCAAACTGCAATGCACTCACTATCACGGTTTTTTGGTGACATTTAACGGCAAGGGAAGGGATTTGAAGGTCAAAGCGACTTGCTTTGGAGTGTTACTAGTTGCGTGTGTATCAGGGTGGCAAAACATTTCGCTGATGAAGTGAGTAGAAGAGTGGAGTCGTCAGTAAAGCAAACTGCCTTCATCTTCGAATAAAGTTTATAGACGGCGTATAGTAGTACATTTATATATATAGAAGAAAACAAAAACACCGATAAAACAGCCGATGAACGATGATAAAATCTCTGAGAACACCATCTTCGCCGTCAGGCCCTCGCCGTCTAAGCTCAGTTATATCACTAAGAGCGAGTTCAGAAGAACGTGATTTACGGAATCCATAGTAAGTCTAGGCTAACAAACCACAACGCAAACGCATCCCATTATATAAGGTAATCCCCTTATACAATGAGATAACCTAAGCTTTCTAAACGGCCTGTGGGACGATTCTGCACTGAATAGACATATTAAACACGTGTGCGAGCGGACACGAATAGACATGTTAAACACGTGTACATCACCATATTTAGTACTAATATACATATATATATATATATATATATATATATATATATACTAATAAACGAATAAACCGAGCAAGATGGCTTAGTGGCAAAGTCTTTGTCTTGCATTCGGGAGGACTGGGTTCGAGACCCAAGCGGCCACTCTTAAATTGGTTTGCATGGCTTGCAATTTAGACAAGGTAAATGCCGGAGTGGATTAAAATGACATGAAAAACCGTTCACGGGCATTAACCTTACGAAAAAAAACTTATAGAAAAAAAATATATATATAAATAAGCAAGCCATTTTGGCAACTTGTGCGGCAGTATCCCCTAAGCACAGCTCAGGTAGCCTTAGCAGCAGCCGCACTCAGCAGTCCAAGCGGAGGGTTATCGGACGGATCGCACCAACCGCTCAGATCGGCTTGTCTATCAACTGGCTCATCGACACTACCCTCAGCAGCGAGATCATCTGGCTGCTGAGGTCTTAGTGCGGGCATTGGACGGCCTGGCATGCACCACTAATCACCCCCAGTCACCCCCACCGCAGTGGCATCTCATCTCAGTCATCCCATCTCATCCTCGTGCATCATCATCATCATCATCGCCGCCGCCGCCACCACCACCACCACACAACGTCTTCATCTCATCATTGGACCTCTCATTCGCATACTCATACTTACCTCGACTGGTGGTTGGTAACATGGTCCCCGTCGTCACATCTTCTCTCCCCCTACTTCCTGCTACCCTTACTCCTTTATATATATATATATATATATATATATATATATAAAACGAAAGTAGTTCCGATCGAAATACCTGTAACAGAAGTTATTGATGTTGTAGCGGCAGGAGATATATACATACACGCTACAACATCAATAAATTCTGTTACATCAATTTCGATCGGAACTACTTTCGTTTTAGTTGGCCAAACTACTACTACTGCTGCTACTAATGCTATTACTATAGTAAATATATAAAAAAAAACAACCACTACCGAGACCACTTCCCTTTCCCCGACTATCACTCCTGTCCGTTCTCACCGCACCCCGATACGATGGTCAATGCCATCGTATACGACGACGTGATCATCTTCTGCCGCCTTGGTCAAGACCCCTATAGCCCACATCCATATCGCCCTATGTTCTCTCCCCTATGCTGTGGTCTTGTCAGTGCTATGACACCTTCTAATGCTGCTGCTGCTGCGGTGTGTTGGTGTGTCTTAGCGGCTTCCTTTAGTTCTCCACCTTAGCCTACAACCTTCTCGCTGGAATCTGTACCCTGTGAGAGCCCCGCTCGCTGTTTCTGTCTCCACGGCCCCACCTTGCCTCATCTTTCCTATAATAGGTTGATGTACGTTGTCACCATCACCGGCGGCGTGGGTGGTCATAACCCGGTCGGAATCCGCCATGCTGCAGAAACCACCGCCCTCCCTGCATTACGTGTAGCTTTCTGTCGTATCACCGACAGCAGCTGTCCCGGTGCACCGAAATACTACGATGCACGAGTAGCCCTCACTCACCTGCTTGCTGGCCACCGCACTCGACACTCGAGATGAAACTATTTTACTGGCAATACTTGTTTCATAATAATGATAATAATAATAAAAAGTAACAGTAACTGCGACAACAAGCACTAGTGTATATTCAGAAAAAGACAAATCATCCAAAACATATACATATATATATATATATATATATACAGAGAGGGAGAGAAAGAGAGAAGAGGTATAGACTGAGGGAGAAGCAGGATCATAATTTACTGTGTATCTTGTGAAGCCGTAACAAACTGCCGCGCTCACTCGTATCCAGAATTTCTATGGAAAATAAGCAAAACCGCACGGGAATGAGGCTCGTATAAATGTGTACTCATTTATAGATCCACCCTAAAATGACAAACGGCCCGGTTTACGCGTTACGTTACTATCACCACTGGAACAGATCTAATCCGTACTTCAGATTATCAACGAGTACTGTTGTCTGCCATAATCGATCATTCGGATCAATGACCAAGGATGTATTTTTCACTACAATCCAAAATACAACAAGTAGTCTGCCTAAACAGGCTATGAAAAAAAGTGCCTGATTGCCAATATTACTTGCATGATACGGGTATGTTCATGCATTTCAACGATACGGCGTACTTGAAAAAAACTAGGCAGCAAAAATAGTGAGTTATTCCGCGTCATCACACTTGCCCGTAACAGCGTTTGAAACCCTGAGCGCTATCGTGATCGATAATGTGCTTCGAAATAGAATATGCCTTCTGGTTTGTGTTCGAGTGTACTTATTTTTTATAAAAAGCGCAAATTATGTTGCCGCTGACCGTGCATAGACCTAGCAGATATACGGCATAAGCCCTTCAAACGTTATTTGCCTGTGCATTAAATGGTTACGGCATTTCTTAGGCCAAAATACCTTTTACCTTAAAGGCTAGCGCAAGCATTAGGCTTTCTTACCTAGGGAAGGCTTGGTGAGATCCACTAGTGGGCACCTACCTGACTTAATGACAACACAACAAAGGCAATTAATACGCCTGGCATGTCGCCTGGTAACTGGCCATTAGTGCTAAACAGGTCGTAAAACTAAACCAGAACAGGACAAAGCTGACTCAGGTTAGCGCGAGCTGTCGCACCTAAAGACTGTAGGACAGCTATTTCCGTAGTACCCTTAACTCAACGAGACCTTCGGCGCCAATCACGTAGTAGATTGTCACAGAGATGCTGATAACAATAATAATTTGGGCAGGTTCTCTTGTCATCTACGCAGACAGCAAGCATCTGCGTATATATATGTATATATATATATATATATATATATATATATATATATATATATGAAAACGAAAATAAATTGTAAACATTTCTACTGGGAGTTTACACATCTGACTAACTAACTATTTGAGCTGAAGACTCCCACAGCACGAATAACTCGCGCACCGCGCAAACGACGCGGAAAGAGCATCAGAGTTACTCCAGCAATATATATATATATATATATATATATATATATATATATATATATACTGTAGCGATGTAGGCTCTAAACAATTAAGAACTGTTTGTTGTGACATTAAAAGTAAACACGTCAAAAATGCTCAGGATTTAGTCGTCCCACAAACTTTTCATACTGAGCGCGACTACTTGAGGCCAAGCACGGCTCTCAACGTATCGTTTCGAATTATCTGAATTATTTGCACTGCTTTTCGAGACGTAGGTTTTCCACACTGTAATACAGTAACTTATAATTCAGTGCAACCGCACTACAAAAATATTAGCATTTTGCCGTTCCCAAAACTTATAGAATACTGTCTCGTAGTTGAAATTAAGCGTATACTCCTTGGAGTGCATCCAAACTTATATGGTCTGGCAACATCAGCAACACCCATATCTACAAGGGGTAACACATCAAGCCTGCTTACACTGTCATACGCCAACTCCAACCAGTCAAAGCTATCAATCAGAAACATTGGAGCCTCCTACTGGAACAAAGTACCGGCCTCCGTTAGGCAGACAAAGTCCCTGCTCAAATTCAAATGCGATCTCAAAGATCATGATCTTGAAACTTTTGTATCTGGTCAAAAGTGATATAAGAATACAACCATGTTACAATATATTGTAAATAGGTGAAAATGACATATATAAATTATATGTTGTTATCTCATAAAAGGGACTCCGAACAGGCTATGTGCTTAATAGACCTTGAAATTAATGTATGCAATTATCTTACAAGAAATGTCAATACAACAAATAAAATGTCTTACAACTGGCGGCACATGCGTGCATTGCCGCATGGGCAGGAATCTCAGTGCCCGTGATCGAGAAAATGAGAGGAAGAAGAAGCTAGAAGGTCCTCTACAAGAGACCACTTCATGCTATCTTGTAGTGGGATACCAAGTACCAAAGCTGACTTGACCGGCGGGGTCTTGCTCATGTTTGCATTCCTTTGACGGGTGCTAAATTTAGAGTGAGCATAGATGAAAACAACGAGTCTTTTTTGATAGCATTTAGGCTTAGACGGAGGGAAGCAAATGCTGGTTATGTTCTCGGCAATACTTCGTTTACTCTACACTCTATATTGAGCTCTTTAATAATTCAAAAACTACAGACGTGTGTTACGTGCAAGTGACACAGCTCTGACTCTGAAATATACGTTGCTCATGACAGATAGAATAACCTTAATGCGTAAAAGGAAGCAAAACGAGGTAAATTATTTCACACCTACGTGACGAAGAACCTCAAAAAGATACCACGCTAAAGTGAACCGAAAGCCACGGGCGCGTCGAGAAACACTTCCACAACAACACGGCCATCATCGGCGCCGCGGGAAGTATACTAGTCAGCGATATCGCCGTTAGGCGCTGCTTCAGACGAGCACGAGGAGTGAAAGCCATACTGCGCACTTGCGAGTAAGCCATAGTTTCCAACGAGTTTAGAAAAGTATGTTCGTAAGTTTTCGCCCTTGAGCCCAAGGAAAATCTAAGTAAAACGTTATTATTAGCGTAAACAAAATACAACAATATATTTTTCTTTAACATTATCATTCATAAAATCATATGAGCGTATGATACGTTTTGTAACTCTTTATAGAAATAATTGAGGCAGACCTATATGACCGGGACCTTCATGTCGCACAACTGAACAAATTACGCTGTTATTGATGCGCAACTCCCTTTACGCTGCTTTAGTAGGTCGTGGGTATTACTCGTACGTTAATAGTTAGATTTTATAATTACAACCGTTTATACCACACGTGCTACTTAACATTGTTCTTACGACGACTAGCAAATAGGCTAAGTGACGAATTTTCCAAAAAAAAGTGGGAAAGAGCTGTTTATCCTTCACGGTGATTCAAGGTTGCAAAAATTGGATCCTACTGTTTCGCTTTTGCGCTTAACGACAAACCGTGAGCTAACTGACATTTAAATACAACTGACGGTTACGAGTTCAGTCTGCAGGACGAGATATGGCGAACCGTTGAAGGGCAAGGACACGGTATGACATGGCATCTGATAGACGTAGTAGTATCCCTGCTAGGCGGCCCCTGTCGGCAGGACAAACACTACCTTCGATTTAACAAATACAACTGATCAGCGTATAGCAATGACAGTGGGTTTGCATGTGGTACAAGTATAAATTGTAGAGTGCCTTCTGCCGCAGCTAGCTTTTGAATTATGATGGGGGCCTGTAAGTGGTGTCCACTGCGAACTCCACTGCGCAAAGCAGTATAGCAAACTTAATGATAGTGACATTTTGCCAAATCAAATCTAATCACTACAATCTATCACAAGATATGGTGTTTCACTATTATCACTGCTATCACGGCTGCAACGGCGCGAGCAGAACAATAACAACAGAACATTTCATTAAACTAAACTCATTGGTCGACACGGTACGGATCGAGTCGACACCTGAAAACCTGCTAGAAAAAAAATAATAATAATTCCGTAATTTGTAAAGTGACAGTCGACCGCTTAATTAAGAAAGTATCGATCTAGCAGGATAGCCTACTACACTAAGCCACATCCACTTGACTCCGCCTCGCGGTGGAAATACCTAAAAGGCTGCGAAATATATATATATATATATATATATACATATATTTATTTGCATACACACTTGTACTGCAGTGCAACCGCAAATGCGCGAGCAATACCCCGGCCCGCTCGCTCGTATATCAAAAGCCTGTAAGGAGGATAACAACAACAACAGCAACAACAATAACAACAACAACAACACTGACAGGCCACGATGCAGGGCGATACAAGTGTCTCTCTTTGCGGGCCGCAGCCGCCGCCGCCGTAGCCGCCTAACCGACGACGGCCACGATTCCCACCTGCGGCCCACAGACTGCAGCGGATAGGGCGATAGAATCCGCCGCATACCGCCATGATCATGCCCTCTCTTCATTCAGATCCGATTGTGCGACGTCGAGGATGAACCACCCAGCGACGCTAACGAGGTTTTGTGTACGCACTCGGTCCTCCCCGTCGGCCGGCCGGCCGCCAACGCCACTACTGTCCATCGTTGTTGTTGTTGTTGTTGTGGTGGACTCGGCTCGTCGTTGGAAAGACGTGACTATCGCCAATTATAACGACTCGTCAGCCCACTGGCCGGGCAGCCTAGCGGCAGTAGTAGCAGCAGTAGTTGTGGGGTAGATGGGGTAGTATGCGTGCTAGTCTAGCTATGATGGGCTAGCTGCTGCTGCTGCTACACGTTGCTTGAGCATGGCCGACAACCGACAGCCGACAGATGCCGCTTAAAACGCCCACCATCACCACGCAACTCTCTCTCCCACCCCCATCTCTCTCTCTCTCTCTCTCTCTATATATATATATATATATATATATATATATGTCTTTCTCTCGGCCTCTCCCGGTTGAGAGGAGTAGGCGTTCAATTGCTGAGCTACTCAGCTCGGCAAAGCGTGTCTAGAGCTAGGGTCTCCCTCGGGGAATGTGGGGGTTGTGGTTGATGTGGTGATCCTGATGTGATGGTCGTGATGGCGGTGGGGTCCCTGCTGTGGATATACGCACGGCTCTCGAAGTGGCAGCAACAGCAGCAGCGGCGGCGGCCGTCCTGAGCCACCACACTAGGTTGTGACATAACAGTAGGACATCACACGTAAATCTTCCCGTGTCATTTTGTTTTTTACGCTACACATACACTCCTTTCTCTTTCTAAATCTCCCCCTCTCTCTCTCTCTCTCGCTATATATATATATACATATTGCAGGACATCATACATCTCTCCTCCCGTGATATTTTTGTCACTCTACATAACCTATTTCTTCTCTCTCGTTATATATATATACCGCTAATCCACCTCTCTCTCTCTAGACACTGATCTGCAAAGTCAGGAACCAGCAGCAGCATCATCAACGTATACAATGTGAGAGCGTTGACTGTAGCATAACAGACCGGCTTGGTTGACGGCTTGATCTCTATTTGGTTGGACAACATGAACAACGGCGCTTTGTGCGTTACACACATTTCATGGCCTGGTTCTTGAGCATCACAGTATAGAGCATATAGCGATTTGAGTAGAGCAGAATTACGTTTCTATAATGGGATGGACGATAGATCGACCTCATTAGTTCACCGATGTCCAAGGTTGATGTGGCTTCGGCCTTCGATGTCTAGCCCCAATCGGTCTGCCTACACTCCCCTCCTCATTTGTTGAGTGGGCGGGCTTAACCCTAAGAAGGTCACTGATCCCTCGTTGAAACATAAATTCCCCTTCCGCGCTGTTCCAGACGCCGGCCGATTCCAATTAACTAAAGGTTCAGCTCTCAGTTCATTTCGCTGCGCGTTAGCAGAGAGGTATGTCTGTCTGCCCAGCATGGCCGGTTCGTTCATCATGACGGTTCTCTGCGCTTATATGAGATCGCCCATTATAAGGGCCTTATCATTCGACGTGGGCGGCTGTCGTGCGTAGGCGTTTGTTTTCACACAAATTGAAATAGTGTACTAAAAAAAATTTAAGCACTGAAGATGACCGTTTCTTCGTTTGACTCTTCCTAATTATTTAGTACTTTTCTGTTTAATAACACAGGCCGAAAAAGGTACCTGGCGTCACATATCCAATGAAATGGCTGCTGACAAAATGACAAAATAAAGCAAGATTTTAACTACTTAAATAACTCGACACAATTGTGATGGCCGCCAGAAATACAGGTAGTTCAATAAGTTCTTAGAATGAACTTTTTAGAATTCGAATTTTGGCGCGCTTCCACCGCTATTAGGAACTGCAACTTTTATGTTATTGCACCGTTATTAGGAACTGCAACATTTACTGTTATGTTTACTATTTATTTACTTATTATAATATGGTGATTGGCCGTTGCGATTTCGTTTGATCGCTTTTCCCGTGCAACGTATCGACGTGATTTTGAAAATGGAGAAAAAAGAGTTTCGAGTGGTTATCAAGCATTTTATTTCAAAGGTTGGAATGCGACCCAAGTGAAAACTGAGTTAGACGAGGTGTACGGTGACTCTGCGCCACTGTTTCCAACTGGATTAATGAGTTAAAAGAGGTCGCAGGAGCACCGGGATGAACTACGTTCAAAACGCCCAAAAACGGCAACTGATTAGGAAAACGTGGAAAAGGTGCGGAAAATCGTTGCCGCAGATAAGCGAGTGAACATTAGGGAGATAGCAGAGGCCTTGGGGATCAGTTTGGGTAGTGTGCATTTCATCCTGCACGAAAACTTGAAGATGAAAGAGCTCAGAGAAAAATGGCTGCCGCATTTGCTCAACCAAGGCCAAAAAACGCGCCTGTTTTCGCTTCACAGCGAAATTTGGCCAAGATGTCGAACAATCCGTCGGATTTTTGGCGCAGATTCATGACCGTCGATGAAAGCTAGGGTCCATCACTACACTCCCGAGACCCAAGAAGCATCTTGCCAATGGTGTGCACCTGATGAAGGACCTCCGAAGAGGGTGCGGACAACGGCATTGACCGGAAAGGTGATGGCTACAGTTTTTTAAGACCAACGTAGAATAATGCTGGTCGACTACCTTGAGAGCAGGTAAAACGATCACAGGAGAATATTAGGCAAGACTGTTAGACTGCCTTTAGCAAGAACTCATCGTGAAACGGCCCGCTTTGCAGAAGAAGGTTGTCCTGTTTCACCAGGACAATGCTCCTGCACAGAAGTCCCGGCAAGCATCGGCAAAACTGGCCCAACTGAGGTTACGAACTTATTGAACAACCTTCATATTCTCCAGACCTGGCCCCCTCTGATTATTTCCTCTTCGGACATTTGAAGAATAGTCTCGGTGGAAAGCGTTTTTCCAGCAATGAAGAGGTTAAGGCTGCTGTCAATGCCTATTTTCAGTCTAAAGACGCGGAATTCTACTTAAGAGGTATAAAAGCTCTGAAATCTTGGTGGGAAAAGTGTATTGAGCATCTCAGGGGAGTATATCGAATAAGATAAATTTAAAAACATGATTTGGAAAATTCTTGGTTTTCATTCTAAGAACTTATTGAACTACCTGTATGTAAAGGCCGTACGTGAACTTTTATTGATGCACTTGCTTATCGCATGCTGCAGTTTATCGGCGATACTTGCCCAGTTAGAGATGGTTTGCGCTGCTATTTCTGCGCTCAAACAAACGTCAAGCTTTCAGAGTAAATTCCCGAAAAGTGTCATGGTTGATAAGTGTTTTTTAATATATCTGAAACCTCTTGGCGCGAGTCCAATGGCCAAAAAATGTAACATACTTTTAATGCCGTTTTCTCTGGCTACCCGCTGGATGGAGACGGGAAGGGATTGTTTAGCAGACGCCTTGACTTTGCGGGGACTAGTTTCGATGTTCCTAACTGAATAAATGGAAAAGTGTCCTTTATGCCCTGTATGAGCTTAGTGATGGCGAGGATCAGGTTAAATCCAACGCACCACCACAACTTCATATATATTCATGCTGAGAGGCGCGCGTATGGTATACAGTGCTGTACGGTGTGTCGAGAACTCACAACGTACAGCCCTGCGTACGCACAAAGATCAACTCTACGTAGTGCAGAACTACGCACGCACAATTTAAAGCAACTACTGTCTCGTTCATTTTGTTTACCTAAAGATAGCGACAACGCTGATAGAGTCATCGACAAGCATTCAACAACAACAGCTCTCACTTCTGCTCCTATCTGATCATATCGATTAAGTCGACCGAACTTAACAAAATGACTGAACGAGCTACTTAGGACGGCTGCCGAGCAGAAACAAAATAGAAAAAAGAACACAAAAATAAATGAAGAGATCGGGTTGCTTACTAAGAGCTGGTAGATTAGCAGGTTCGTTGGTTGTGTCGCTTCGGTATTCGGCAATCATCATTCTCATGTGTCAGCGTTCTCTGATGGCTGACGCATAGGTGAAGCCGAGCCGGTCAGATGGCCGGGTTATCGTCGGGTGCGCATGGTAAATGGGTGCGACACGTGCTCGATGCATTTGATAAAGATCATTGTCTCACTGGAAAGTCGGAACACGCGGCGGATATTCGCGGACTGAGAACAACCTACGGCATATGCATGAGCCGCCTGGTGAGTCATATGATGATGATGATGATGCATCTCAGCATTCGAGTGCTCACTCTCATTGTAATAATCTACGCCACGACAAAGCTCCAGCAGCTGCAGGTAGCTAATGAAGCGTTCATTAGGTGGGCACTCGTAGATGTGCATCCGTCATTTCGTAATGAAGCTCATGAAACAACAACTACCACACCAACCACCACTCACTCAGCTAGCAAGAACGCTGCAGACAGGCCCCTGGTTTGTCCTGCGCTATGCCGGGTCAAGGTGCTCTCATGGGATGTACATTAAAGTAGCTGATCAACGAAAAACAAAACACAAAATAAAGCAAACGATAACCAGTGGTCATATGCCTTCCCTAAGCTTGAGTACAGACAGACGATAATTACGTTGTAGAAGAAGAAGAAGAAGCAAAAAGAAGGCGAAAAAGAAGAAATGATTCAAAAGCAGCGCATGAGGCATGTAGGCGCAAAGAGCAGGCTCTGCTATTCCTGTTCCATGGCAGTTGGCGTTCTCCATGCGAGCATCTGGTTCAAAATTAGTTTTGTCGCCACAAACTTTGGAAGAATATTCTTCTCATGACGCGGAGATGTATGTGTAGCGTTGAACATTTTCAGCATCGGTTTAATACAGTTCGTCCTCAAAATCAACGAGCATATCAGAATATCAATATGTGTCGTTTACCGTCCAGGTATGTACGAAGGCCGGACATGGTCACTTGAAACTCTTCGTTCGTATGCAAGCTACACTGGAATTTGCTCAAAATCTAGTGCAGAAGCCGCTGATTTTTATTCACAGACAGACTCCAAATTGTGCTGCATGTGTTTTATAGGCACTACGTAGACTTTGAGTAGTTGTTAGCATATGTAAAACTAATTATTTTTAAATAAGGTTATTTTTAATTCTAGACCATCCTCCGTCCCCTACGGTCTTAGAACACACCGTGAGATATATCTTCAATGCAGCGATGTTTAGGGTTTCCCCAAAAGTCCTTGTGACAGCATGGCCGCTGATACTCAGCGTCATGTTAGTATATCCACGGATCTTTAAGTATGAATTGCTCGATGCACTTGCTGTTCCGAGTTTTCTGTATTGCATAGTAATAGACGATATTATATCTGGCCTCTGGAAAGTTGTTCCATAGCACGGGCATGGCCACGGAGCAAGTAATTGTAGTGTGCATATCTACAGCCAAAATAAAGTAAAAAAAAGTTTCAAAAGAGTCAGACCACTTGTAAAAGTAATTCACCTTATCCTGCAGTTCTATGCAGTCTTCTTGTGAGTCTGCGCTCCCGCCCTTTTTTTTATTAATTTCAGGATCGATGAAAAATAATGGACAAAATCACGGGAACGCCTTAATACATCAAGAAAGTAACGCAAATGTACATTACTGATAATTGCAGCTGAAGGACATAACGCGTTCGAATAGTTTGCAAGGTTTAACGGTGAGCGAAATAGATTATTTTGAGGGTTCGAGGCAGTCTCCCGCTTGTGTGCTGAGCTAACTACTGCGTCCGAAGAATCTATAATCCGCCCGAATACAGTATTACTGACTCTTCAAGCGACCAACAGAATATCAATGGATGCATGTAAATATGCAAAAACTATAGACGAAGATATAGCTGAATTAAGGAGAAATGGCAGGGGCGCCTCTCCCATAGCTTCGAAGAAATGCCAAGTATGACCGAGCCTGGAGAGTGGGTCTTAGTGGGTTTGTAAGTCCCACACTAGGCACGCAGGTTCGCTAGTAACGCATGTGCATCCTGCACTCTTGAAACCTCGCAGAAAAAAAAACTGTTTGAGCGCAGCGAAGGTCTGGGCCCGTCTTTCACAAAGAAGCTATTTCGAAATTTAGAAGTGACGTCAACATCTTTCACGTCCGTTAAGCCGACCGTGACCACCCAGGACATCCATAGTGCACAAATCTCGCAGACGCGAATTTTTATGCAATGTAGGTATACGTTTTTGCGAACATGATGTTGCTAATTTTTGTTTTCTCGTAATCATCGCAAGCAAAGGAACCGATTCGGGAGGCGCGATTAATGCTAAATAATTACGAACTGCGGCTCTTTTGCGGAAATAACCGTGAATTAAGGACCCATTGCTACTTAATTCACGGTTATTTCCGCAAGGCGAAGATAACGCTGTGTAGTCTAAGTAGCCATTGCTACTTCTAATGCTACACAGCGTTATCTTCTAGAATTTTTTGTCGAATGTATGCAATTCCCAGTTCCTGCAGAAGCCGGTAAACGTTTTGCTTTTCAACCTCTTCAACAAGGACTGCTTGGAGTGTCATGTCACGCACATGTCTACCAGTAGTCGACGCGCAGCACATGTAGCTGTATAGGAAAGTACACAAAGTCAATGAGTTTAATATACTTACAATCCACCCAACAATAAGCTTAAATGAATGTGGCCCAGTTTGTATGGTCGACGTTTAGCGTTGCAATCTTCTTTCTTTGTTGTAATCCAACTTAGTTCTTATTAGTTGCTTGAGACGCTTGTAAAGGATAATCTAGTAGCAGCAAATTGCGCGGGTCTTCTGTAGCACATTATTGGAGTCCATACTCAGCTCAGAAGAAGCACTCTTTCGTTTTTATCCTCATGGTTCGCGATTGAAATCCCCGGTCTCCCATTGCCGCAATAAAACTGAATGGTCGCATTCCATCAGTAACGGAAACTTCTGTCTTCAAATGTCAATCTATTATTAGCAGGAATGTGCGTCTGCGAAAAATGGCGCATGCGCCACAAATCGGGAGTTACAATACGATGCATCAACCATAAAACATGTCAGCTCACTCCGGAAGAGGATCAGAACACCACCATCGCGTACGTTACGATCTTTCCTCAACACATAAATTAATATATTTATCACCTTTAACGCAATTTTTCTTACGATGTGCCGCCTTGGGTTAAAACAATGACTTACATACTTTTATTTACATTCATAAAAACATACATGCACAGCGCCTGGCTAGAGTCAAGACTCTATTTCTAAATACGCGCTTTAAGTATATGCAAACATTTCAAGCCAATTTTTGCCCGCAGCGACGACCATGCAGCCCTTCGGTTCCCCTGTGTGTAGAGGAACCTGCACATAACATAAAAAACGTGAGCCTGGCTGGCTCTTACAAACAGATCACTGCACTGCCCCTCTTGAATGACATGCCGAAGGCAGCTGACAACAGTATAAGTATCAACGTTATATGCATTCTCAATATGAGTGAAATGAATGTTATGTTTGTTGACTTATAAATAAAGGCTGAGGATGGCAAGGTTAGAGAAATGTGGTGGATCCTTGATGAGTTTCACACCCAGATAGCAAAGACCTGCGTTGTCCTGGCAAAATGGCTCATTCTTGTTGATCTGAGCTGATCTGAACTTACAGAGCCCACTCGGATAAATACGCTGCTTAGTGCCACAAAACTGCGATCTAACTGTAGTAGCATCGCGTCGCAGTCCGTTTTTAAAATATTCACAAGCCTTGAATTAGTACACTGTCAATTAGCACACTGACAGCTAGAACAAAGAAGCAACGTTCTGCAGAACTATCCGTACTCCAGCACCTTAGTCCAGCTTACGTCGAACACAATGGACTTGTTTGCAGACGGTGTTCAGGTAAAAAAGCGGCATCACTCTTAGATAAAGGAGGATGCCACAAACCCTACCAGTTCCTGTATGGCAATTTGGATTAGGTTTAACTAGAGCCAGCAGCCTCAACGGTAAAAAGTTTTGAAGCGTTAAAGTATTGTTACGGTCTCGTCAGCCAATCCAGTCGATGCACGACGCTGTACTCTTATTCGAAGTAGCAGTAATCTTTACAACAATATTACAATTTACGTACGGATTTATTGTAATAGTGTTGATGGACATCAAAACTGCAAGTAGCCACACATAACGCGACTGAAGCTAAATGGTCGGCTACAGTAGCTGCTCAACTGTGAACTACTACTGCAATAAACTCAACTTTTTATTGGAGGCCGAGTGGGCGGTGCCCTACAGTGCTGTCTCTGATCCGGAAATCCTCTCCAGCAACTTTTGTTCTACACCTTGGGCACTGTGCTAGCTGAGCACATTTTAGTGTCACCGCTTATTACAATTAATAAGGTGAATTGATATATAAGAAACGTGTAAACACTTTAGATTAAATTTAGTCTTTATTTTAAACATTTTATTAGGTAATTGTGCAATATTCAGATTCAGCATACTTGATGCTTTTTTCTATTCTACTAATTTTGACACACGAATAAGAATTACAAAAGATCATCCACCCTTTTGTATATCCGGGTGAAATTATATATATATATATATATATATATATATATATATATATACGAAGACGGATAAAAATGCTGATACAAATTTATAAAGAGTATTTACTGATTCTTTCAACGTAAGTTCGTTCCCTTCAAAGTAGCTTCCGCGCGCTGCAATGCTCACTAGCCACCTTCTTTCCCATTCTTCGCAACATATTTAAACGCGTCTTTTGGAATCGAATTGAGTTGCTCTTGCGAATTTTCTTGAGCTCCTCTATAGTCTCGAAACGATGTCTTTTCAAATGTTTTTATCCGTGGTAACAGCAAAAAGTCACACGGAGCAAGGTTTGGCGAGTGATGAACTATGTGCCGTAACAACGCCGGTACGTTGTCGTGATAGAGGATAAAAGAGTTGCTAGCCTAGAGTTCATGTCTCTTGGGTGGCAAAAATGGAAATTAGTCGAAGAAAACAGTCAAAGGAACCTTGGTGTTAGATTTGCTCGGTTCGGATTTCTTCGATCGACTCTCTCTGTGGAATCACCACTGAGAGGACATATTGATTTTTAACATAGAATTTCATGCAGATTCGTCGAACCAAAATAAAACAAATGCCTTGATGAATGGCACTTCTAAGCAAAATAAACCAGAAAACCTTGGTAATTACGGTAAAAAAAATTATATATATATATATATATATATATATATATATATGACAATGTAGAGACAATTGTCAACAATGAGACATGACAATGATATAATTTTCCATAGTAAACCTATGTGTTCAGGAAAAAATATACTGTGTTATCACCTAGATTTTTTCTTAATTAAAATATATAAGTACTATTTAGATCTTTATTCAGCGTGACTCATCAGGTAACAATTCGCAATTGAATCCATCATATCCTACCCGGCGATGACCACATTGCTCTGTAATATATACACGGCATTGTTGTTCTCATTGATTAACGAGCGCAGTCAGTTTAAATGTGTCAGTTGTCCGCGTCAACCATGATTAATGTACGAATTACAATTACTCTACAACTGGGTTGAATTCCTAATTTAAGTAATAAGTTTATTCAGCACGATTCCTCAAGTAACAATCCGTAAGTGAATCACATCCTGACCGGGGATGGCCACATTGACAGGTCATATATACACGGCGTTGTTGTCTTCATTTACTTAACGACCGCAGTCAGATCGAGCGTGTTAGTTGTCCATGAACCATGATTAACGTATGCATTAAAAAAACTGTACAAAACGTTGACTTCGTAAACTCTCAAGACGCGTCTGTTAGCAATATATATATATATATATATATATATATATATATATATATATATATATATATATATATATATGCTACAATGACACAATAACCTATGTTGGAATACTTTTAAACTGTTAATTGAATTGCTTGAGTCTGAGCATGAACACGGCAGGTTACAACTTCGGCGAAAGTGATTTAGTACCTAACCGAAACAAAACAAAGACTTTCATTGCCGACTTGATAGCTTACAGAAAAATCGCCGAAACTCCTTTTCTTCACTTCTTTGAATCAAACTTAAACAAAAGCCGCCACAGATGGGCGCGATAAGTTGACCTGTGTATAGCTGGTTAATAGCGCTTCTAAGCAAGATACCGGAAGTATCTTGCTTAGAAGCGCTATTGCGCTATATACTAAACCTTGTTGATTACGGTATATATATATATATATATATATATATATATATATATATATATACGCGGAAACAATTGTTTATGACAATGATATATTTTCCATAGTGAAAAATACACTATGTTAACACCTAAGCAGTGTCGACCTCAGCAGCTTGTCGGGCTTATTTTTTACATATTCTCCTTTACAAAGATCAAATTTGATAACCTATATATTTTACAAAAGAACCAAAAATGATTTATCGTGATCCGACTAAATTAAAGAAAGAAAAATGCATGTGATCGTTTGATCGTTGCCAGCCTTCGCTGCTGGGAACAGTGCTTATACACGTCCGTTCTCTCTCATCCGAATGAACACCAGCCTAAAAACTAGACATAACCAGAAAACATGGTGACGATAGACAGGTAAAGGATGATCTTCGCACACCAGGTCTTGGAGATCGGGAAACCGTATTCATCACTCGATTAATCCTACATTTGTTTTTGATAGCAGAGCCTATTCTACTGCTGGCTTTCCTGTTGAATGAGTGCCTCGTTTCTCACTAGGTACTGCATTTGGCTCATGTTTTGAAGAACATAGCTTTTGAAATCAGCCTGTACCTGAGCAGCCGATTTGTTCGCATCCAACTCCTGCAAGGCACACGACCGAGGTCACAAACAGAATTTTTCTATCAATGGTTTGACATTTATCAAAGTCACTTAGTTCTCAAATGGTTCATCCTAATGACTCCTGTTCTTACCAAAAGGTGATAGCTTCCACGCATATATCACATACATAGGCGACTGTTCAGATATTAGCTTTCGTTGAAGAACAAGCGAAATACCACTCACCACTACTGGCGCGGGCACCTTAAACTGCGAGGTGCCGGAGAGCCAATCGTCGTGAAGATCGTGCAGAGCCTGAAGATACTCGAGAGGAATTCCGGCCTCCTCGGTTCGACTTCGTCGACGTATTCGTTCAAGGGCGACATCGGGACTAGTGCGCAGATATACCAGCAGATCGACGCCTACATCCTGCGTTGCGCAAATAAACTCTAGCCACTCATTGCAGATTTCGCGCTCAACTTCCGTCATCATGTTTCTAAAAGCACATACATTTACAACCAAGGAAGCACCAATTAGTAATCAACGCATAGCTAAGGAACAGTAGACAGTAGTATTCAAAAGCCCAGCTATAATGACAACAACGATAGCCACAGTAGGCTGATAAACGGTGTATAAAGTACGTCTAAACATCTAAGCATCGGTGCATAAAGTACGTTGTGAACAAGAACAACCCACTGGCACGGTACGAGATATCAGCACTGTCACTCCGCCGCCTATTTCTGTCCTACTGATTCGCGGTATCATTCTTACGTGTTGATGTAGTTCTGGACGAAGCAATAGCGTGCACTGTACAAAGAGCGTTCCATCATCTTGAACGTAGTCGCCACTTTCTTCGTATGCATCTGCAGTCTGTAAACAATAAATCGATTATACGAGGTTCTATATGTATACCCATAAGATCGACCAAAGTCGCATAGAAGAACACCATTCTTGTTTTTCAGATGGCCACGTCATCTTCGCGCTATACACCATCAGTATTTTAAGATCCAAATAAATGTTTGCTATGTAATGTCATATTAGTGGTAAGACCTTGATGGTTTCCAGCACTTTCTGCACCAGCAACTCGCTAAAACAGTCTGATAGTCGTATAAGTGCAAGTATTCGAAAATACAACAGGTAATATATAAATCTACCTTTAGTCATTTACATAGTATTTTTATGCCATGCCTTATCAAAATAAGCACACAATATAGCTAGTTTTGCTTGCTGCTGCCATGCTATTTTTAGACAGTGTGATTTGCGACTCAATATGTCCACCTCTACGACTGAATAAGTGCTACTCCTCTTACGTGCCCAGCTACACCACGATATCTTATTAATTAGGAGTCCTCTCGAACGACAAAAACCTCTAAAAATGCCCTACAGGACATGTAAAGCACTTACTGTCCAGAATGGAATCTACATATATACGGCGAAGTTATATACACACGAGGGACAAACACAAATAGAGAGAAGCCTCGTTACAATTTACAATATACGTGCTGTGAAAGCAGAAGAATTCTGTAGCAACGCTATAAGACTAGAAACTAATAATTCAGTGCTATCACACAAATTATCTGATATTAAAAAAGCGCTACCGGAGATGTTCAATTTCCGAACCAGTACACGACTCAAACTAATAACTGAAATACGCACCCTCATAATTTGAAGGATGTAATACCTAATACTCGTTCAGCATAAAACAATGCAATATATAACGAAGGATTAGCTAAGCCAATATGCCTAATATGTTGACCACTACGAATATACATATGGTGCAAGCTAACCTCGTAAGCTGCACGTAGCTTTGAAAAGCCATATTCCATCTGAGAGGATCTTTGTAGATGAGCTCAAGGAGGTTATGTTTACCGCCGAGATTCTTCCAGCGATGCACTGGCTCCGGCATTATCGTTATGTCAGGCAAGCTAGCGAACGAGTTAAGGAAAGTCGACTTTCCCCGAACCAATGTTCCCTTCAACAACTATCTGCAAACAAACACATCCAAGGAACAATTCGAAATTTACATAGAAGAATCACCTAACACGGCCATAAAATCGGTTCAGTCAATAGCAAATAACACCCCCTATGTGAACTGTGGAAAATAGTCCCACAATGAAGACTCCATATAAATCTGAGATAAAAGAGTACAGAAACGTAAGGGCCACGAAATACGTACGTCAACACATGTATATGCTTTTAATAATTAAACATTAAAGATGTGCAGTAAGAGTCCATTCGTCTGGTCCTTCCAGATAAAACGGAAGCCATTTACGAATGCGAAAGCGTTTCTTTTCACCAATGTGCACCTACAGTGAAGTTCCTTTTGGCGGTTCCTTTCGCCATTGACTTTGGATTGATGTTTTCCATCTGAAATAGCGCTGAGTCCAAAGAACGCAGAGTATTATTCAATTGGCAGTCGCCTGTCACTATGCCGGCCTGCAAAAGCTTCATTATTGTGATCATTACCAATATAGCTTAAGTCTACGGGACAAGATAACCTGACTAAATAAGTACGACAATGGCATTATTAAAACATATGATTGAAGTATTTAATGTTTCTATCTAGTTGTTCATAGATAATGAGCATTTGGAATGTTTTTTTTTTCAGGTTTTTTGTGTTATATTATACATCACAGTCGAGATAGATCTAAAATCATGCATTTTTCATGTGATCACAACATCATCTTAACACGCAATGTCTTTTGAACATACCGACGAGGATACAGCGTGTAATTCTACTCTGTACTAATAACGGCTGTGCCAAACATCAGGGAGGGAGATATTGCGCGTTAAAAGTTTTGCGTCTGTTCGTGGCCAGGACGGTCAACTGCAGATGAAGCGCTTGACCCTCCAGACGTTCGCACTAAACTTAAGAACAAAGTAATTCGTTTCCTAATTCACCCAGAACGACTCACTTAATCACGGATGGCAGGGGAAACAAGCTTCGAGATATAGAAAAACCGGTAGCATCAAGCTTTAACAGTGTGTGAGGGGCCCACAACAACACGGACTGCTTGTGCCCTAGGTGCATAGAGCCTGCATGGAGTTTTGGCGGCATACTGTAGCTTGAGCAGCGGCGTTAACCCAAGAAAGGAGCAATTCTTCTTATTATTGTTGTTGTTGTTTTATTATTATTATTATCTGGGCATACATTTATTAGTACATAAAACGAGCAATTAAGATGTTCCAACGTATTGCATCGTTTATTATCGCTTAATTTCAGAGTGATAATGTTTATTAAAAACCGGATACCTATTATCATAATAACTATGATACAATTGAAAATTATTCTTATTACTAATTCAAATCAATCATCTATACATAGATAAATGTCTGCATACCTGTTGAGGACGAGAAAAGCCGTCGTAGAAGGCTCGTTTTCGCTGTCGATGCCGTTGTTGTTGTGGTTGTTGTTGTTGTTGTTGTTGTTGTTGTCGTCGTTGGGCGGCTGGGAAGCAACAAAAAAGGCGCGCGTCGCGAGTCAAACCACAACAACAACACTCGAAACGGCGTCGACCGTGATGAAGAGTGGCGTCGTCGTATGAGTATCATTTGTTGTTGTTGTTGTTGTTGTTGTTGTTGTTTTGAACCTCGGAGCAGATGAGGCCGTAGTCGATCTTCACAACATTCACAGAGTTCACAACAACTACATCGATGACAACAGCGCAATCGTGAATTTCAGCTACAAACACAGATGCAACAGCAGCAACAGCAGCAGCAGAAGCAGAAACAATAACTAATGCGACACCGGACGTATATAGCTTTGATTTTGTCTTCTCGCTAAATGTGGTGTTGCCTCTTCGAGTAGTGACTAACTAGCAAGCATGATGAGCACGAGTTCGTAACACGGCCATCACGCCACGGCAATCATCTGTATCAGCTGGCGACGGTGGCGGCCGAACTCGCCCTTGCGGCGCCGAGTTCGGCGTGAGGGGATCGCCGGCCGCTTCAATGACGGCACGCACCTAGTATCGAAAACGACAATCAACTCGTCTTCGAACACACATTAGTGTTGTGGTCGTCAAATCATACGAAGACTTGACTCGAATGATCCTCATCACCAAATCCAATAGTAAACCTAACCGGAGCGTACGACACACTCACATACATATATATATATACATATATATATATATATATATATATATATATATATATATAATACTGATTGTCTTGGTTTGGTTAATTGATTGCTATTTGACCCACTCACCGTAAAGCGAAGCAACCAATTAACCAGTTTGCGCACAAAACCGGCACGACACAGCCAGCCGGTAGGTTCTTTTCTCTCTTTCTGCCGGCGCAAAACAGACCGCGCGCAGCGACTTTAGACACAGAGATGAATATTTTTTTCTTTAGGGAGGGAATGTTCTTTTTCTTCAAAGAGGGAAACTACTTCTTACTAATTTCAAGGTCGCATCGACTTGTGGATGCAGTAGTAGTAGTAGTAGAAATAGTTACAGTAGTGGTAATAGCTGGCACAGACCCGTACGGCGTAACGTTGTTCGGTCGCGATTGATAAATCCGTCAACTCCGCCGTCCGCAGTTTATGCACGGAGACAGGAAGGAAGACACAGAGCGCCGCTAGTACCGGCATCAACCATACCGCTGAGTGTCAGCGGCCATGCTGCCACAAGGACTGTTAGAGAAACCCTAGATATCTTAACATATCTAGGGTCCGGCCCTCGGTGCTTTGAAGATATACCTCAGGTTGAGTTCCAAGCCCGTAGGGGACGGAGGATAGTCTAGAATTAAAAACAACCTCCTTAAAAAATGTTTTAATTCTAGTACCGGCATCAATAGAAACACTCCTTAGATATTTATTCGTAGTTGCAGTTTCTCGATTGTGTTACAACTTCATTTAGAGGTTCAAGTTGCTAGTCTAAAAGAATAACATTACATAATAAAATTAGAAGAATAAATATTCTAACTCAACTTCAATAATTCAGAATAATCTAACCAAAGCTGAATCAATACCGATTCACTAGTAATGTTTGTATCGTTGAATGTAAAGTACATATATATATATATATATATATATATATATATACGGGAGCGATGAGAAGTGCGACCTGGCGAGCAGCCGGTCATAAGAGTGGATATCCAACTACGGCCTTTGCAGCCCATAGGTTTTATCACGTGTTATGCAGCACGGAAGGATTCCACGATACTCCGAAGTGCTGTAGGTGTGCGAGGTGTCTGTGCGATTTTTATATATATATATATATATATGGATCGACATAAATAACTAGAATCATTTCTGTCATAGAATGCCTTCCCTGTGGGAAAGAGGCGAATCATAATATTCTAGTACAAGAGTGTTAGATTCGTGCCGGACGATATGTTACAGGATATGAAGGGGCTTATTGACTCATATAGAAATGAGTACATGCGGCGTACGGATGGTACAGAAAATTTCGAACGGGACATTTTAATATGTAAAACCAACACATTGAAAAACCGCCCAAAAACACGACTGAAAGATTTTCTTGGTGATTGCTTGTGATTTGTCAGAGAACAAAAAAGTGGCGCGGATCCTATTAGCCCAATGATTTCTAATAAAATTCAGTGAAAATAATCGTAGTTTTTGCCGAGTCTCGTTACAGGTGATGAGCTTTAATAGATTTTTATGCCTCTCTAGTCAAGTCCAAGAGTTCGCAGTGGTTAGGCGTTGGAGGGCCCGCACTTAAAAAAGTGAAGCGCCAGTGATCGGCTAGCAAGGTGATTGATTATTGCCATCTTCTCCAGCAGTGAAATTTTTTCGATGGTAGAATTGAAAGATGGTACAGTGACGGGTTTGTATACTATTTTCACTGCGCTCACCTGGAATAGCTTCAAGACGTCTCTTAGGCGATGATTTCTCCCTTCCGTCAGCGCGCCCACAAGAACTGAAAACGGAGGCTTTTTTCGCCACATCTGGAGTCACTGCACGATTGTATTCCACAGCTTATTTACCTGATGTGGCGTCGTTCGAACGCCTTGGTGCGTTTTGGAGGTGATGCTCCGATAATTGCTTCCTCTGCCTCAACGAATGTCTATAGCTTGGTGCAAATTACTAGATGGTTACTACAATGAATAACTTTACTAAAATTCTATCTCTCATATGAACTACAAAAACTTTGTCAGATCCTTACGTATATATACATTTCTACATTTAGACAGTTTGCATGCCCCTAGGGCCCTCCAGTCGAGCCTGGTGGCGTGGTGCATTTGCGTGCGCCTCGCGACCGGAGGATACACATATATGCACGGGCTCGAGCCCTACGGTTGCGCATTTCTATTTATGAGGTCTGTCTTACGAAGCAATGCGAGAGCAGTCCCGTGGATGTTAAACGCTAGATGAGGGTAGCAGCCCGAAAAAAGTAAGATGAGTGGTGCTTAAATATATATATATATATATATATATATATATATATATGAACCGACTGTATTAGTCGCTCCTCTCCACCACAAGCCTTTTTTCTTAAAAAAACCCGGATAATGCACAACTAAAAAGGCGAAACTCTACTTAAATGATGAGCCAGGGCTCATTAACCAGAATTTCAGCTACCATATATACATATATGTATATATATATATATATATAGATATACACGTATATATATATTCGTCTTGATATATTGTGTGCTTAGAGATATGGTATAAGCGACAAGCAACACGGCCTCGCTTTGCATCGGACTTAGTGTGTTTAAAGACTGTACGAAATCTCGGAGTCTCAAAAATTTGCATCGCGAGTATGTTTATCTAAAAAAGGACATTCGCATGCATAAATATCAGGTTTACCAATGAAAACAAGAAACGTCGTACAAAATTTGTTTCATGTAATTACACAATCGCGTACTATTCCAATTACCTATTAACTTATACATACTCCGCAGACATCTTTAAAAATGTACCACTTTACATGTATGTGTATACATATATAAGTATTCACAAATGGTTGTATATTCACTTCTGTGCAGAAGTTGTAATGAACATTTGCAGAGTCTCTCGCTCATTTCGCAAATTACTTCAAGATCCTGCCTACTAAGTAACAGCCGCAACCTATTGATATGTAACCAAAGATGTAACGTGCACAACCGATTCTTAACATCGGTTTCACACTGGACGCAGCAGCAGTGTGAACCTAACAACCTCGACTACAGAGTTCACAACTTGACCCGCTCATAACGGCCAAATTTAGCTATAAAGTAACTACGTACGCTAACCCGATTCGTTGGCGCGCGATATCTAACAGTAAGGGGTGAATTTCAGGAAAAATGGTAGATATGTTTTTGGAGAGACGGAGATAAATGAACAACAAAAAAGCCATAAATTAAAAGGTTGGCATATAAACCTATGTGACTGAACAAAGATGCGGGGCTGCGCGGAATACTGCCGCATACCTCGCAATAGTATGCAACGCACTAGGTATCATGCGTCGTTGTATGGTGAACGTTGCAATACTTAATAGTTAGTAAATAAGTAAAGCGAGTTTGTTGGTCAAGGAAACGATGGATGGCTACACACTAATAGCTTCTGACATTTGTTTCCGAAAAAGCCAGATCGTTGCAGATCGCTGCCGTTATTTTCTGCGCTACTTGAGAGTAGGCCCACTCTCACGTGCTGTAACGACACACACCATGGCAATGGTCTGTCTGCAAGTGTTGTCGGTAACATCTATGACCGATAGCTTTGTCGCTCAACTTATCAAGTTGTCTGATAGCCAATTGCAATCTCGGCTCGCGACATACGCGGACAACCTAACAGAAATGGCTCAACGCCGACGAGAATTGCCTGAGCGCACGGCTGGCAGTTCTCCAGGGAACGAGTGGGCACGTCACTGTTTTCCTTTCACGTGGGAATCGGACACCAGTCCGCTGCACTCGAGTGAACGCTTAACTGAGAGACGTCATAGATGGCTGTGGTGCTCGCGACAATTTCCGGCCAACAAAGTTTGACTAGCATTGCCGCCAGCAGTGCCACAATTGCCCAGAGAGCCTTCGTACGAGGAATCACCGAGGTCACGCTGGACAATGGTGCTGTACACCGTTCGCTGAGTCAGTGAGGTGCGGGCATCCCAGTCGAGCTTGCCACCCGACCTTGCGTCAGGCGGAGCAAAGCAATGCGTGTCACGTGGCAGATCCGACAGGACTTCGTCACGACCTCGTTTATGCTGATGTCTCGCTGAGCGTGAAGAGAAGGAGCCTCCCAACCGAGACACCGAAATGAACCGCGATTCTGCAAAGACATGCCCGTAAAACGTTAATCACCAATTTCGAGTCTCAAACAATCCAATATTTGCGTGCGGTTTTGACCAGTCCCCTTTCGTTCAAGATGTCTTCTAACGCTGACAGCAGCAGTGCGCATCGTCACTAACCCTACAAGCGGTGTTCATCTGAAACCTAATTTAGATTGACAATCGTTCATAAACATCACACATTTATCACTAAAAACGCAGACTTTTCCACATCTAAGCCGTTAACAGATAGTAGGCCATATCCGTCATCAACGCCACGCCAAGCCCTGTGCGACAAGGGCTATCAAGATTGATGCTCATTTTATACAGATATCGCTTCATAGAGATACATTTTGTTAAAATGATACAAATGTAATCTTCATATACACGAATAAATATACTTAAATTCTGCATGATAGAAATAAAAGCACTGCCGACCTATACAGACCCAATTATGACACAATCGGCCAGCGCTCATTGTCAGAACGGAGAGGCGTAAGGATGTTCGAACGTTACCATCATCGCTGCTCGATGACCCAGAGCTGTCCTCCTGGCTTGGAGGTGGGGTCAAGTTCGCGGCGACACTTCCGAGATACTTTGAGGCCACTTCATCGTACTGCTGCTGCTGCTGCTTGTCAAAGACTCCATCAAGTCGGCTAGGCCGTAGCATACTCGAGGCCCGCCGTCCGGTGATAGATGAACGGCCATATGGTTGCTGCTGCGTGTGAAGATCACGTGCGCCAAACTGGAACGGCTCGGATCGGCCCGCCACGCTCGCAGGACTCGTGGTGGTTGTCGATCGCGCACCTCCGAAAAAACTCCCGCCAATCTCCGAACGGCTGCTGCTGGCAGCCGTACGTGAAAAAGCTCTGTGGGGAGCCGACGACGTTCCTTGTGTAACATGCCGCTGGTGGATGTTGTTGGACTGCGAAGCCGAGGAGAATGACTGAAACGGCAGTGGGCGAACAGCAGCGATCTCCGAGCGAGCCTAGTCGGAGTGAATTGATCCGTGAGCCCAGGTCGAATGGAGCTCTGGCCACCCACCGACGACTTCGAAGCAGCGTTCGATATGCCGGCGACAGAAGGGGTGACAGAGCCTTCGATAGGTCAGGTAGTCCTCGAATATGGGCTGACAGGAGTAATGACCTAGACCAAGCACATAAACGGACACACTTAGAGGCAATATGCAGTAGAACTGATAGTACTCCATAAAGCGCGGAATGTGAGAATTAATAAATAGCTAAGCTGTATGTAACTAACCTCGAAGTAATCATGCCGAGAGGTATATCGGGCACCGCCCAACGCCTAGTATAATCATCACATGTTAACAGATTACAGCAGATGTACTTGTTGGCTTTAATTCAAGTCCATAGCCTCTTGCTGCCACTTAAATGTATTATTGCTGTGCGTAATAAACATCGATACGTGCTCACCAGATGATTTGGCATCTAGAGAATTCAGCTGAGTGATAGCGTCGTATTCTAAATAAATGGTTGGCCCTGTACACGGTTGCCGCATGCATCGCATACAAATTCAACGCAAAAAGCGGAGTAAGCGAAAGCACAACTACGCGTTACTCGATGAAAAAGAAGTCTAAGCACGATTCGGCAAAGAGGACGATACCACAGATCACGTAAGTACGATGTACGATGCCGACGAACTGTATAGATCAATGTGCTGAACAACCTAAAAAAACTACTTTTCGGGCTGAACCTCAGCCAAGGTTTAACGCCCACGAGTCTGCTTTTCGCATTAGTTCATAGACGGACCCCTATAAATACAAATGTGTAACGGTGGGGTTCGAAATTGAACAATCCACTATACTCTCGAAATTGAACAATCTACTATACTATCTAACATTGATATGGTTCTACTACTACCTTTTACGTCCAAGCAGTCTCGCCACGAGCGATTGCAGAGGCCTAACGAGCGCGACGGCACCACATAGCGCCGACAGGCTGTCGAGGACAGTGGGCGCCAATGAGAGATGGCTAACACTATCCATGTCCAAGTGTCCCAGGAGCGACGACTTTTGAAGTACACCCGTTGAGACACATATTGACCCACCGCGCAGCACCGCCGCCCACAGAAGTGACCTGCAAGCAAGCAATTTGAAGCATGCCTTCAAGGAAGCTGTTCCTAGTTTCGCCTATTCAAGTGTATACAGGCTGCCCTCTTGTATCTCTCTCTCGCACCTCGATACTTCTTCGTCGACGCACGCTATGCAGAACCATATAAACGAAACAGACTGCTCACATGTAATCATTTGGGCTGGAAGTTAATGAATATAGTGGCCAACGAACACGCCTAAAATAATAATCATAATATTATAAGTAACAGTAATAATAGCGTAGGGAAATCGACTTGAAAGTTGGTCGGTTGATGGCTAAGTAAAAATTGTATAAACATAATATTTTCCTTCCGTGGAGATTGCAATGCGTTGGCGTGCTATACAAATGTCTTTACACAGTCGAAATATGCGTACATGCGGCAGACCTAGTAATTCGGATCTTTTAGCACTGTCCTCCATTATATACGACATTCTGAATAACAACTAACGCTGCTGCCGTGAAAACGTACTACTGTTTTGTGGCAGCTATTATTCGTTTTGATAAATATTCTACAAATGTTCTTGCAAGGCGTACCACCAATGTGGTTACACACCTCCTAAACAATCGTATGACTTGCGTAGTAGAGAGAGCCGTTAACTCGTTTTCGATTACCATAGCGACTGAATGGCGATTATTTTCCCATATACAAGTCAACGTTAACTGATGTGGGCAGCTGTTTGTATTTAATGGGTAAAAACACACACGCTATCAAAGCCAAAGAAAGACGTCGAAGGGGCCAAGTGGGTCTTTCAGAAGCTCGTTTGTAACGATCAAACGGCGCAATTAGCAACTGACCTGTTAGTAACGACTCCATATAGCACTGGCAGAATAGTGAGTGCTAAAGGGACAAGCCGAGTCCAACCGTCGAGGTTGCCGGCGGCCGTATAGGCAAGCGCAGCGCACGCGAAAAGTTCGGTTAGCTCTGAGTTGAGTAGTCGCTCGAGACGCCTGGACCATCGTGCCGATTCCCGGGACATCACATGCGGCAGTAGCTTCGCATCCTGTAAATATGGAAGCAATGTCCAAATCGGCGGAAACAAAACGCAGTCACGCATTAATATTATAAGAAAATATCGCACATTGAAGCTTGACTGAGACAAACTTCGAAGGCAATACTTACGAATGTTCTCCGGAATTAATTTGTGTGTAACGTGTGGCACGTGTTATGTTGTAAAACCTGTGTAATCTCGCTGCTGTTAAATCTGGCTAGCGCCGTGGCCATTTAGAGCTTGGATACCAGGTTAACTTACGTGGTACTGCTATAATTAGTCTAATAATAATAATCGTCATTATCATCATCATCATCATAATAGTTATACTGCTATGTCCCTACGTATATATCAATAGGTTACTTAAAGTGCAGATGTCGACATTTGCCTGCGACGGGGCATGCTGATTGTATATATATATATATATATATATATATACCGAGAACTGAACCATTGTAAAAGGCAGCTTCATAAATTAACTATGTTCGAATTGAATTGCATGTCTGCAGAGTGGTCAGTGTTGCTTCTGTTATTGCTGTGGTCTCGTCCCCGTGGCTTTTCTATTGTTTTCGCCATTATTGCCATTCTACTATTGTCGTGTCTTTGTTTCGTTGACTTCGGTCTCCCTGTGTACAAGCAAGGTGATAACTGTGTATTGCAGCGTTTTGCTTTGGTTATTATTATTATTATTATTTAGGAAAGAGGTGCGTTTCAATCTTTCACTAACCTGAAACGAGATCCTGGAACGCACGTGTTGTTTGCAGGTGGCACACAAGCCATGCATCTTTTCCAACTTACGGCAGTACTCCTGGAACTCAACTTCCTCGTTCCACGAGTCTAAGACAAGCAACAGCAAACAACGTCGATACAGTTCTTACTCTATTGAGATCGCAAGCACAAACACCCAAGCATTTGAGCTCCACAAACACGCCTGGTGACGAAGACAATTCGGCAGCTAGTATTTTTGACATACATACCAACCAATCACTTAAGTTGACAAAAGTCTGCTCGAACATGAGCTATCCTCGACCAGACCAAGCGAACAACGTTTCCCATAACATGGCTCCCTTGACAGGCTTGCTTCCACGAAGGCGCAATATTAGTCCGAGCAACTGTATAAGAGAATTCTTATTAAATATATACCGGACACGCGTAATGAACCAACGCAACTTGTATTTTGCCTATGTTACAAGAAAGAATAGGGGGATACACAAAACTTAAATTTAAAATGACAATGTTTATATATATATGATGTGAAAACAATAATCAATCTCGAGCAGGTCGTTGAAGGTCCAACTGACGACAACAAAAATTCCTACGAGAACAGAGAAACGCACGCCTTTTGCACCTGCCTACCTTTGGCCTCAAACTGGTTCCGCAGCTGGATTTTGATGGTCTGCCGATGGTTACAGAGGTCGCACAAACCGTTGTGGTACATGTCGAGACATCGGCCCGAGGGCGTGGCGCCCGCCGAGAACACGTTCATCGTGGGTTCCCTCTGCGCGGGAATATCTTTGTTGTAATCGCCCGACGCTGCGAAGCCATTGTACTGCTCGCAGTGAAGACAATCGAAGTTGTTACGATTGGCGGCTGGCAGCCGATTAAGGCCGCCGCAAAACCAACAGTTCACGCGCACGGGAAGAATGGGCCTGAGTCGACGCGCCGTGAAGCAGATGGACACAGTGGCCACACAACAGGGACATCACAGCATGAAAATGTAAATCGAAGTAGAGCAAGTAAGTGTGTGTGACATTAATCCAGGACAGTGCCTAGCAATATCACGTCATCTGTATATGCGTGTATGTTGCGCAAACGAGACAAAATAAACGTTTGCTTGCGTCAGGCTAGGTTCGCGTGTTGTTTTTTTTACTTGAAACAAAAATGAACATGAGGCTCTAACAAAAGAAGACCAATAGAAGAGACAAAAGACAGAATTTGAATTACAAACCTTATCCCTAGTCATTTGCATAATGAATATTGACTACAACTACAACAATGGCAAAAACAGTACCGTGACAATTAGTCAACAAGTGTACAACTAATAGTTTTATCGGGACTATTTGAAGAAAGATAAGGAACATAATAGAGGAACGTCCCGATGAGGACATGATTGCTTTTAAAAGAGGCGAAAACAAAGCGACAAACCAGATACCAAGATCGGGTATCTAAAAATGTCCAGCAAAAGCGGCAGAGCGCTTTCTGCTTTGCCACCTATTTGATCTTTGGATATGCTCCAGTGGTAAAATTGTTTTTCGTGTTGCTAATATATTTTATATCAGTTAAAGTTAAGTCTGCAGATGTTAAGAACTATCGCTTCCAAAGGGTACGACACATATATGTACTCTTGTATATAAAGACAGCTGAACGGGATGACTCTTTACACAATAGCCGTGAATATGAACATGGCTCATTCTTATGAGGATAATAATAAACGACGTGTTATATAAATATATGTATAGATATATACATATATATTTTTTTAATGGGACGACCGTCTTTTCCGGAGGGCAAATGTATACATATATATATATATATATATATATATATGTCAAAACGCTCATTTATTTAAACTGGACTTACCGAAGATACTTGTAGAGTAGGCAGAGTACGAGGACGGACACAACTGTTAGAAGCGCGCCTAGGGGAATCGCCCATTGTAGCAGGCGCTCACTGTAGCCGTGGCTGCTACCGCTACTTGGAATTGCTGAAGAAGTGACCTCCAGAGCCGCGGCAACCTGCATCGGCAACGAGGACACAATTTCGGCAAACGAGCTCCGACGGCCGTTCATGGTCACCTGGCCGAGATTGTGTGGCGTGTCGTTGTTGTTGTTGTTGTCATGCATTGTTTCCTCTGCGTCGTGCTGCGGGGAAACACCTGCTCACCCACTATGGGAGGCCTATGGGAAGCAGTCGTGAACATGTTAGAACGAAACACCAGCACCAGGAGCCGCAAGCATTGGCAGACGCGACAACTTTTAACCACCCAATAACCACTTTACTTTTTGCTATCTATACCAGCGCCAGCAACTTACAACTAGCACTAGCCGGTGAAGTAAGAGCTTACAACTTACTACCTTAGCATTCGTCTAGTCACCACCTAGACCAAGACCTTAGACGAGGATGATGCTACAAAAACAAGATAGTTCGATTGTCCACTGAAAGAACTTCTCTAGTTTTGAGAGAGCTTAACACAGAGAGCACTTTACTTTGTCAGTACTGGAGAGTTAAGAAGAAGATGAAGAAGACGTTTTTGTCGCCGACGTCATATCTATCTAAACATACAGTGTATTTACAATGAAAGCAAATCTTCCTTAAATTATATATACACATATGAACTATATATACACACACACACGTTAATTTCGATCTGCATACAGCAGGAGCGGCATACATGTGCCGCCGAGGCTAGCCACAGCAAAGGCGGGTAATGCACCACCACTGCGCTCTGCGCAAGTCGCCGGCGAATACGAACGTTCGTCTGCTCGATGCCGCGGCCACCGACAATAGCCACAACAAACACAACAACAACAACAACAACAACAGCAGAAACGAACGCAAACAATAACAACAACAAGGCTTAGGGCCGACGCAGGCGTGGATGCATTGTTGTTATAGACGCTTTTGGCGCCACTTCCAATGCTCGACATAGATTATTATTAGGGGACTTTTTTTTTAAGAGGGGGAGAAATGCGTTACGCACGAACTGAAACCACTTTTAGATGTGGGCCGAACAGTGTCCGACTTATCGCAAAACTACCGGCGTTCCGACTAAAATTCCAGGTTTTCGAGAGTCTAAAAACCGCAGCCTCTTCTAAGATTCACTCCAAGCCTCCCAGATCTTCGGTTACTAGTACTATGGGTAAATGTTTATTATTAGAGATTTTTTATTATTATTAGAGGACCTGAAGTACATGTACATAACACCATACACGAATAGGTTGTCGACGCGCCGCATCATAATGAACTGTAATTTGTATCCATAGCATCGCACGCGGATTGTAATATTGACTGTTTTATGATGCGTTTTTCAACTCTTTCATTAGATCTCTCTCTATCTCCCCTTCCTGAGCCGGTGAGGCTGTCTGTGCCAAATCGCCTCGGGACCTCGCGCCAACTCGAGAATGAAGCTGCATTGATATGATATATACGATATGGCGGTTACTGTTACTTAATTGTAGTTTCTCATTTGTGTTACAACTTGATATAGCCACAGGCTAGTGCGAAGCATATGTACAAGTTACTGTAATATTTTATCTGTACACACACTATCACTGTAGTATCTCGTATTATTGCAATTATTGATCGATGGATTGTGTACATGCTTACATAGTTATGGTTTAATCAGACGCAAGTAAGATTAGATAGAACGGTTTCTCGCAGTGTTTTTGAATTGACTAAGCGATATAAGTGTCCTAATGTCACTAGGCAACTTGTTCCACAACTTGTAGCACCTAAATTACAGAGTTGTTTCTCCGTATTGACATTTTTCTTTGATCATGCTGCTTCACTACCCACCCCGGGTACAATGCTGTGACCTATACGAGACCTATTCCTCGTATACAAGGAAGCCATAGTGCAGGACAGTCTAACTTAAATCTATGCAAAGTATGTGCCGTGCAACTACAAGCGAATGGTCAGACCATGTGTGTGTTGTCGGCAGAGTCATACTTTACCCTAAAGGACAGAAAAAAGACTTAGAAGTCTACCAGAATTGCTCGGGCAGCTTCTGGGTAGATCCGCGCAGGCCGTCAGAGTTGACCCGATTTCCGCATGTCCCACAAGATGGGGGTTTACATATTAGAGCCCTATTATCCAGGCAACAAACCGCTAATAAGTTCCGTGCGGGCGACGGCCTTTGGTCTAACAAGCCATTGACTCCTTGGTCTATCGCATATGACATCAAGAAATGCCCAAGTAAATTAAGTACGTTTTTAGTTTTTGTCAAACAGCTATTCTATTGCGCAGTTAAGTAACAACGGGAAGAGCATCAAGTAATATGTAAGGTCACCTCAGTCGCAGACGTCTCAGAAAATAGCTTGCATGCCTTCCAGTAATTTTCTTTAATAGCTGTCAATTAGGTGGGGTTCACATGCAGAGGAGCAGTAGCGCGGTGCCTAGTCACAACTTTATTAATATTATTAATAATGTAATATAATAAATCGGTCTTCGTATTCTGTGCGTCGTTTACATTTGTACAAACGTTCACAGCTCTTCGACGCCATCAAAAGCAAGGAAAAACATAGAGTGTTTATATTACATGTCTTCTTAATATTTCGTATACTGTTACTATAACTCGTATGCGGATGATATTAGAGCAGGGCACCTAAATAGTATTCTTTTACATTTTGTGAATATTGTCAAACAACAAGTTGCGCGCACATCATAAAGCAAAGAGGAAGCTTGTTCCAATATGTGGAACCGAGTCTTGATATTGAGAAACGAGATCGGTTATATGAAACTGCAGACAAGATGAGAAGTTGTGAGTGGTTCTCTTGTGTTGAATGTGTTCCCGACATCTGAAAATGTCTGTCCGATCTGTATCATGTGTTTTCCTTCTGATATAAAAGTACGTCATACGTACTCAAATATATTCAAGAGTAAAAGCTGCCATACGTTATTGCTACGCCGCGGTGTTAGAAGTTGGGCTCTCGTTTCTGCTCCTTCACTTTTTATTCGGAAAATGTTTCACGCCGCAGGCCGCAGTTTAAATATTAATTCAGCTAAACTTTTGTTGATAACTGGGATCGGACTGTGCTATTTTAGTGTTCAAACTCAGACGTGTTGTTCTGTTTTAAATCTACCAGACTAAATTATTTCGACGCTTATGTTCTCGGAACAAAAATATAACATAAAAAATTAGTAAAATGCATAGCAAATTTGCATCATCATCATGGGGATTCCGCCAATGATTTGACGGATCTGCCTGAGCAAGCTTTCCGAGAAAGCTAACTCCATATTTACGGTAATTAATAAGGGCATGGCGACTTCACTCTTTGCTAACGCTTGGTCAACGGGCCGATTTAAAGATAACAGCAGTTAGCGCAAATGCGATTTCAAATGGCGTGGATACTCGTGACACTTTATAAGCTAGGAGTGCAGCTCTCAGCTGTTATAATTTATCTATGGGAATAAATGCATGTGTCTTAAAATCATTCGTACTTTCTGTGGCGCTGGGGTAAAATACCTCTCGAGATATAATTTTGAATGATTTTGGGTCGTATAATTATTTTTAGTTGTCGAGTAGCCCAGGGCGAAGATGCGTAGCACAGAAGAGGTTTTAATAGCATATTGTACACCGAGAGGAGTCCTTGCAATGAAACTGTACTTTTTAAAAGTCGTCTCAGCGACGACATAACTGCATAGTATTTTGGCGCCAGTGGTTTAAGGTAGAGCCGCCATTTTAGCGTCTCGTAGAATGTTAAACTCAAGCACTTAGTTGTGGTGAGGTAGGAATCGTGCATCCAAATAGTGGGGCTAAGACAGTTTGAATCACACATTGTAGTGCTCGGAACAACGTAACCCCTTAGAAAAATTCTACTGTGGAATCAACGTGTTTAAGTGCGTTCGAAAGCTTATTTGTCTAGTGTAGAAGTACCAAGAGGAGCGAGAACGCATTCCTAAGGTGTTCCTATGCCAACCTCACAACACATTGACTCAATATTTCCGACTTTTACTGCGTCCGTGTTTTGTTTCGAAAAGATAATGCATAAATTCAACTGCATTACTAATGTAGTTCAGTGTACTGGAATTACATCCTAGGTATGGGAGCGTCTGCAATAGGAAAAATGGCGTAATCAGTTCAACGCTGCTGCTACCTTCACGAAAACTTCAAAAATCTGTTTACTTTAATACTCGACAATTTTCTGCCACAAATGTGCAAGAATAGAACAGAATCTACAAAATCCTAACTGGCATGGCAAGAATAAGCTTATGGGCTGTAGATGGCATCCATCTCGCGTCATCTTACCAGTTTGTGAAAGGCTTTGGCGAGGTAGTCGATTAATAATATAAGCCGACAGTTGGACGCAAGCTTGCGATCAAATTTGTTTTTGAACATTGGGTTTACATGAACTGCTTGAGGTAATTTTCTTATCTTCATGGTTCAGTTAACACTTGCTAGTGAATGAGTCAGAACAGACGAACTTAGCTTGAGAAGCTTACTCTACTAGGTATAGTCGTAGAGCTTGCACTTCATCCAGCTCTTGTAGTTTTTAAGAGTTATTCGTCTTTCGTGAGAAGCGACATGCGCGAGTGAAAAAAATGGATTGCTTCTCGTTATATAGCAAATCTAGTGCAGAGCATATCTCAGACTGAACGAAGAGGGAAGTTACTACGTTTGAGCTGACGAGACGGTAGCGAGATGCCTACCAAGCTTATAAGGTATGTTGTGATAGCCTCCTTCAGTTCCCCGTACGGAAGGAAGCTCAGCCTTGGCATTGACCAAAACTGAGTAGTATCTCATTTTAGCCGCACCAATGCTACCCACCCATATTATGCCTTGAAAAGTAGTTTCCTTCGAGTTTCAAATGCAGACTCGATGTGTGTTTCAGACTTCGTACATATCACTGCTGCTGTATCTCTTAACTTTGTATTTATAAAGCTTTATCTCTACTGACATATACCTTATATATAAGGTTGGTCCAAAGTTGTCACTCGTTTCAAAAGCTTGTAGTGCCCTACAGTCAACAACAACATCAGCGTCGGGAAGGGTGGAACGTTTACGATCGAGCGGCCGTTACTGCATCAGCCCGTAGTCTTCGTTTTAGCGTCAAAAGCTTAGTTGCTTTCTGTGCATACGGAGAAATCGTGAATGTAAAATTCAGCCAATCTCTTTTAGTAACTTCTAAGCTTTGTAAGTGCGTTTCGCAAAATCAGAGTATCGCCAAGAAATTGGAGCGCATGCTCTGATCCTATATCCTCAATTGCCACCGCCAAGCTTCGTTCTTGGATCGTCTGGTCACCTGCGGTGAAAAAGAGGCTTCTAAAATTCTACAAGTATGTAAGCAGTCGGGTTCGTTGCTGGTGGAATATTAAAGGCATCGTTTACTTTCAACTTCTACGAGGGAACAAGACGATCGATACTTCCAACGAGTTGGAGGAAAATTGACTCAAACGCGTCCACAACTCGTAAACAGGAAAGAAATCACGTTTTACCAAGACAGCGCGGGACCCCATGTAAGTAACACCAGCTTTAAGAAAAGGATGTGATCTGAGCTAGGGAATTATTAAGCACCCATCACCCTCCGTACCTTGCACCTTAAGACCATAGCAAGACTATAATGATACCATAGCAATAATATACAACTATATACGAAGCTAGCAGCACGCTGTATGACATACTAACAGCGAGCGCATCTGATTCACAAGATATTCCACAAGGAATGGTAAATAAAGCTCATATATATATATATATATATATATATATATATATATATATTTACACACCCTTTAGCAGGGGGGCTTTATTAGAACAGATCAACTTGTTTGTACGTAGTTCGCATTCCTGGTACTGCGCCAGGCAAACATTTTGTTAACAATTTCTTTCCGGGCAACAGTTTTAGCATGTATGTTGATCCCGGCTCTTGTGTTCGTCAAAATAGAATCAAAGAATATGTTCGCTCGATCTGGGAACTTACAAATAGAGACGAACGTAGCCTTATCAATATCATCTAGAACAACACAAATATCATCACAATTTATATCACAAGTCCTCGCATTACAACGAAAAGCAACACGTTTTAAAAACTTCTTCTGCAGTTTCCTTAACGAATTTCTATCACGTTTCAATCCTAGATTCCATACTGGAGAGGCATATACAATCACAGGTAGGACATATTGCTTATAAAGTTTGACATACAGATTAGGGTCTTTCAAGACAAAGGATAGCAATATCCAGTGCATTCTCCGACTAGCTGACGCAGCTACCTCTAGAACATGCGGTGTGTAGCTCAGCGTATTACTTGTCAGAACTCCTAAGTCTTTTATCGATGGCTTTGCCGCTAGCTGTTCAGTACCTAATGTGTAGTTATGTACAGGATTGTTGCTGCCGAAGTGCAGAACTGCGCACTTATTTACAGAGAGCTTTAGGTCTAATCCTTTACACCAATCCATAAATTTATCGAGTGTTTCTTGAAGAATATTCATGTTCGTTTCATTTTCTACAGATATATACGCAAAATAGTAGATTTAAAGAATTAATGTTGAGGTTTCAACGTTTTTCTCTAAAGCCAGAAGGCTTGGCATCAAACGGGCCGATCCAACAGACTTTCCTTAGATAAGTCAGCTTCCACCATAGCCCTGTGCAACGGTAGTAAAGTAAATGATTTTGTCAGCATATGGCTCCGTTTCCGCTCTCGTAGAACTTAAAGATTACCTATTTGTTGGCCGCTCTGCTTTCACTGAAAATTTCATAGTGCCATAAAATATGGACCTTGTCCCTTGGAATGATAAGAATGAGCGTTCTTCCGAGTCCCGGTGACCACAATGTATAGTTTGGTGCTAGTCTTTCTTCAGGTTGACGACACTACGTGGGGTTAAAGGGCAATATGTATATTAAAATAAATTATTATGCGCTTATGCTAGCCGTTTCAAAGAAAAAAAATACCCTCCCGATGTAATATCCTTGTTGAATTCGACCGCGGGGAGTTAGAAGGTGACTTCTTTGTGGGTTAGAGACCCACAGTACTATCATATATATAGTTTTTTTGTGGTGGAGGGTGAATGTTTGGATCGCACTGTTGCTACGAGAGCGGGGTGTTCCCCCTATCGAGCTTTGTAGGTCTCGATCCTAGCGGTTGGATGTTGGCCCGCCAAGACCCCTACCCACCAAGTACACCTCCCCCTGAAGCTTCACTCCCTAATAGCCCGGATATCCATATAGCAGCACTATGGGCCATTAGGAGAAGTGGCAAGCGCCTAACGGATCATGTGGCCATTCACGAGGCCCCACCGTTCCGCCATGGTTGTTCTAACACCTGGCTATCCCTTCTCTTATGTGCCTGCCGAGCCCGGCTCTTTTCACCCCTGCTTCTTTTCTGGCTCATTTTAGCATCTTGGCGGCTGTCCTTGCCTGCTATAACTCCTTACATTTTAGAAATGTGTGTAGGGGTCATCGTCGATTCCGTCCACACAGTACACGCACTGCCCTTGTGCTATAACGCTGTTCCACCAGTATCTTAAAATCGCTCTTGAAGACCTCTTCGTTCTTGATCCTGTTCTTCTAGGCAGCGCTTGTTTGCTGCAGTTCCGTCGTAAATTCAATATATTTTGCCACGTTGCAGAGTGTTAAATCGACTGTTGACTCATGCAGTCAAGGATATTTGCCATTTTATACATTTACCCGCACGCCGTGGTAGAGGTCATAACGACATCAGCATAAGGTCGAATTTTTGTTGACAGTAAAATTGGGGTGACTGCTCTAGAAACCAGATATATGTATATATATATATATATATATATATATATATATATATATATATATATATATATATATATATAAATATATATGTAGGGTCCTTCATAACAATATGTACTTATTTTATAGTTTTGTAGAACTCGGCAAAAAAAAAAATTCCCAATGGAAGGCGGCGGGCGGGTCTATCTACTGATAGACCAAACGATTGCGGCACGACGTGTGGAGTAGAGAGCACTCGCTTGAAAAAGGCGGGTTTCACTCGGTCAAGCCTCGCGAAATGGGCCACACTCAAGTTCTCCCAGATAAGCTGGATGCCGTACGATGCCATTGGCGGGATCTTAATGTTAGAAGTCCCAGCGCCGAGTTGAGGGAGAGAAGCGTGGGTTTTTCAATCTCGAAGCTTGCTACGAGGGCTTTTCTGACCCTCTCGGCGATGTGCTCGGTAAACGACGTACCGGAGGTCCGGAGATAGAGTCCAAGATACAGTATGGATACTTGTTGACATACTCCAGTGGTGTGGAGTACAGCCGTAGCTCATCGCTCGCCGCGAGTCGACCAGCTTTACGGAACTTCATGGCCTTGGTCATAGCAAATTTAATGCCCATCATTTTCGTACCAAAGTGGCGGTGCTGCGTTACGTAGTTGTCAAGTAAGCTTTTTCGACAGTCATAGCTGTTATGTTTTACCTTAAAGCTTTCACGTTCAGAACCGTAAACTTTCCTTCCGATGTTTCCGCCCCCTCCTTCCATTAGGAAAAGTTATTCTGTTGCCGAGTTCTACCAAACCTCAAATTATATACCTAACATTCTCATACACTCTATGCAAGCATGCATGCCTTCGCTTTCGATATGGCTATCGAAAAAGCTTAGTCACTTAACATCTACCTAACGCAGCACCATCACTTTGGTACGAAAATTGTAGACATTAAATTAGCTATTGCGTAAGAGTGGTCATTTGGACGTATATTTTGGTCGTAATGGAAATGTGTCACGATTTTTCACGAAAAAGCGTTAACGCAAGACTTAACAACATATCGACTTTTTTTATCTGGCTATTCGCTTTTCGCAACGCAAGCTAGTAAAGTGTCTTCTGTTGCGCAGAATTTTCCGACTGAACACGTCAGTATAATCGGTTCATCGACATCATCACGTTGTCATTCATCACGACATCACTAAAAAATGTGTACCTTACGTACTGTTTGAGCGGCAAAATCGATCTATCTCTATATATATAATATTAAAACAAGTTGTAAAACTGTTAGAGGCATAAGTCTGCTATAGAGAATTCGTAACCCGGAACATGAAGGATTCTGCCGTTGTACTTCCTCCGGACAGCTGTCAGGTTATTCTCTCACGTTCGACCGACAGAACAGCTAAGGGATTCGGACTGAGATATACTCAATAGGGCCATCATCAAGGGATAACCGAAACCTAATTTTGTCTTTGTAGCCATATCACCTATTGTGGGGTCCGCGCAGTCTATCTATTTTCGATCCAATTGACATTCTACTTGCCCTGATTTTATTGATAAAGAACCCTAGATTACCTACAATCGTACATCTATATTTCCGTGCTATATAGTTGCGTATGTCTGATATTGCTGTGACGAAGCATCTATGGTGGAGTACCACGTAGTCGATGGCGCGTCCAACCAATCTGACGCAATCCAATCTAGAAGGCAAATTCTCCAAGCTAGAAGAACGGAGCGTAACGGCTACTCGTCTAGGCCCCATTGAGGAGGCTGGTGGAGGACGTTTGGCGCGCGAAACTTGAAGCAGCCGAGTGTCACGGCTGCGTCCTTACACCATACTATCATCACCCCATCCTGTTGCGGCAAATCAGCTGGTCACCGGCGAATAGTACAGACCGACAGACAAATTGATCGATCTCACGGCAGTTACAATGGGGTCGATCGAATTCGATTGAGTCATTGTTGTCATGTTACGCCAGTGTTGAAGCGGTGACGCTAGTGGCGGTGTCGTCCGTGGTCGTAGGTGTTGTTGGAGATTGCAGTAATTGCAGTGTTGTAGCTGTTGCTTGTATCGTCGACGTTGTTGTTGTTAACATTGTTGAGGTAGCGTGTCGCCTCTGCTGGTTGCTGGTGCCGCTCGTTAGGTAGGGGGGGGTAAAGTTTAGTTAACGCTGCAGTCCAAACGACGACGACGACGACATCAACAACACAGCAGCAGCACCAAGAGGATCGGTCATGGAGCTGATTCGGCACCGACATATCCGATTTCTTAACCACTGGTTGAAAGGGCTGCCTTCATCGGCAGTGACATTTATGGACAAAAGGCCACTTCTTGCTTTCTTCGCAATTTGTGGTAAGTGATATATATATATATATATATATATATATATATATATATATATATATATATATATACGTTGATGCAATCATACTTGCTTAAAATATTTGTTGCTGGAATTGGGTTGACGGTGAGGAAGTACTGTCTCGTGGGGACACACAATCTTAGAAGGAAATACGTTATTTCTTCTTCTTGGATTCTTTTTAGAATTAAGCATCAATAATATAATCTTTTTTGTAAACCGAACTATATAACAATTTAAGCATCCGACTGGGAGCAGGATGTGGTAGCAGCACATTACAGTTGCATTAATTTATAAAAATGTCATTACTTCCTCAATGCCTTCTCAGAAAGAACGCGTTGTTTTCTATTATTCGAGTTCTTGTGTTTCGTAGTGGCCAGACTTGTTGTCTGTGCAAGGTTCCAGATTTGCAGGTAGAGTAAAACCACAAATGGCTAGAATTGATGATGATAGCGTATTAGCAGTATACTCTGTGCAGGTTTGTGCAGCCTAGCTCGTAAATAATAGTTATATATCCAACTGGTTACTGAATTATATGTAGATAATTTCCACGCCGGAAAAATCGAATTCATATTTATTGGTGGAATCCTCCAATTCTCCTGAACGATCTTATTATAAGCCCATTCTAAGAGGTTTCGCTTGTACTCGGATAAAACTCTTCATAACAACAAAAAATATATATATATATTTTTTTTATTTCTTATTCCGTGTGAAATGTATTTTGAATCAGATGCGTTCGCTGAGCAGTCACACAGCGTGCTGCTGGCTTCGTATACTCTTATATTATTACTATGGTATCATTATATGTATTTTTCGGGTTGCTAAAGCCCGGGGCGTTGACCGACCGGCCCGGGTTTCGTGTGCAGCATACTTCCCCCGTACGTTTAAAGTAGCCTTAACAGCCCTCGAATGGGCCACGACAGAATGACAATATGAATTCGTTGCCACTCAATCGATATCGTATGTCTTGCCTCCCGGTCAGGCTAGTACTGAACGTTTGTCGTTATTAATAAATGAGGCAGAGCTGTTGGAAATATTTCTCACTAGTCCGCCCGGCACACAATTGAGATGACATGAGTAACCCTGCAATAAGGAATTCTGCTGTTAACATCTGCCTAGTTTAACATATAGCTGAATATGTTAAATCGTTTTTTAGCTAAATCAATCCAGCAACAATACAGATGCCTTCCAAGAAATATTCCTAACATAATTTATACGAGGTAAAACCTTCGTGCGAGGGTAAATGTCTAAAAGTCTATGTGCAAGTGTATACAGTGGTGAATGGAAAATCGAATAGGGCTACGCTCCAGGAAACTCTAGTTTAGTTAACATTACTTTAAGCTAAGCTGGATATGACTACACAGTAGGGGGTGAATGGCTCAAGTCAAAAACACCTGTTAATTATCTAGGGGTGCTGACAAGTACCACACTCAGTACAATTCGCACTTAACTGAGATTGTGGCGACCGCATTCTGTAACATCAATTGTAGAATCATGCGTTCATTTATAGTTAAAGTCACGGCACTCTTTATAAAAAAAAGTGTGTAGAGAGGTTCTCAGGCAAGTTGCGCAAGACTAGAATGTTCAAGTCAAATCAGTAAAGTTTAAGCAAATGAGTAGTCAATGTGTAAAACGACTGCTTATACGCATATCTACGTTTTAAATAAATACTTGTATTACATAATGTTTGTTCTTCCCATCGTTGCGTCACTGCTCAAACGAGGCACCAGATATGTATCTTGTCAATTCGAAAAGTATACCTTCCTTGATATAGATTGATATCAAATACAATAGCCTAAGGAGTGAATGGACCGTTCGACCGAAGGCCGTGGCTCACACGGAACTTATTAGCAAATTGTTTGCTTAGCGTATGGCCAAATAGATACATACTTATCTAAATCGCTGCAGCCTCTTCAACCCTTAGCAAGCACCACGCGTATGTCAGATATCAAGGTAATGCCGTTTGGCGCCCGCACAGCCTATTGTAATATCATCCTTTTCCTTTAAACAATCGTTTATTATTCAAATTCAATTATTTATAAGTGATTTATGATTTTATTATGAATATTACTAATGGGTTGATATCCTGCCAGCATCAGCTTGGCGTTTCCGCATTAAAGTTCCACCAACATACGTTGCCGAAGGAATGCGGTAGAGTGCGGCTCCAAAGTGGTTTCGAAAAGTTTTTTGCCAAGCTCATTGACTAGCGTGAGGGCGTTCTTGTCTCAGACTCCGGATGAATCAACCCCCGAATCCGAACTCCATGAAGACGTAGTCCTGCATGAAATGCATCTCCCTGGCTGGTGGATGATATGGCCGACGCTCACAGTCAGCCGTTCACGGTGCTCAAGGCCGTACGGGTCTGAAACAGTGTCGCCTCATACCAAAGGCCTATTCCGGTCTTAGTCTCGACTAGCTAAGCCATCAGAGCGACGCTTATTCTCGCTTTGAAGATCACCTGGCTTTAGTGCGACGCGGTAGCCGTATTATCGAAACGCACTCGCGAGGACGTTTCTAACGTCATGGCGGCCTTGCGTGAGCACGGAAAGCTCGGTACAGCTCAGCCGATGCATACCATGCTCGTCCACCATTCCACCGCATGAAATGTTTTTTCTCTCGAACATCGAGATTCCGGTTCTGAGGCCGCTGGCGGCGCGAAATTTGCGTCGGACAGATGGCTGCTACCGACCTCAGACGGCACCTCAGCCATACACCGGCGGCCTCAGATGCAACTTCTCTCAGTCTGATGTCGTCGACGTCCGACCCGCGAGTCGACAGAAAAGTTGATTGGAGATTTGGTTCCACTTCTTCTTGACCTCGGGTGAACTGCATAAATACGCACGCCACAAACTGCATTCCTATTGCGTGTCATCCCAGATCAACCAGTCGCTGGTAGAACCGAGAATGTTGTTCTCCGTTTTCTGCAAGCACAGAGCCGATCATGTCAAGAAACACCGCCGTTCCCAGGTCATCGAGCCCACAGTAATTCCTCACGAGGGTACCCAGAAGCTTTTCGCCAAACGAGACAATAATTTCTTTGACGTCTTGCAAACTCCTGTTCAAACGCCCTTAAGGACGATATGTCGTGGAGTAGAATATTGGGTGCGTTGCAGGGTTCCGTCATCGAGACACATCACCGCTTGTGTAGATTAATAGCATTTTCTATATTTAATCCATATTTAAAACGCAATGTACAACGCTGCAGCCAGAGAGTTAGCCGCACGAGACACGTTTAGTGGCGGCTTCCCTAAAGCCCTCCCTTCTTTGCTGGGTACCATGCTGGACAACTTCGCACGGTGACGGCTCTCCGACTGCAAACGTCTGTGGGATGATAGTCAGAAGGGATGGCCTACACCCTCTGAGTTGCACTCAAAGCCAAGGCAAAGCTTTCAGACATAAGCGCACGGAGACTGGGGATCGATAAAGACAACCGATCTTGTGGAGGCATAGGTTCGGTGATCAAGGCAACCAGGAGATTCATCACTCAGTGAGCTCAGTGTTTGGATAAGGAACAACGGGAGATCGACGGAAAGGCCAGTCCCTAGGCTCGTAGAGGAAATGCGGCATCTATTGTCGATGTTAATGGACTAAGCGCTAGGGAGTAAGGGAAGTTTAAATGGGTATACGCCCACACCTTTCAATTTAAGAATAATAAGTGAGAACGATAGACCAAATAGAAGAGCTGATTAAGTTCGTTTTAGGCCAAGAATACCAGCTAATTACTGTTGTTGGAGATTTCAATGCAAGGCTGGAATAAGGCTCTAAATATAGTTTGGTTTTAGACATATTTGCCACAAGTTCACCAGAATTAAACTTCTGATACACAGGCAGAGATCACTAACTTTAAAATGGAGAACACAAACGTGTCCGTGGGGGATTGATGCCACCCGTCACACTCAAAGCTCGTCTAAAGACACGAAAATCAACGAAGAAATTACTGGACAGCCTTGCATTAGCGCCGAATATAATAGTGGCACACGTCTCATTTTTTTTACATTTTTAAGGAGGAGGTTGCTTTTTATTTCTATCCTGCATTTTTGAGGGGCTTGGAATCGCCGCAAGGCTTACCTACAATGTACCGAGGACCGGACATGTAGAGATATCTAGGTATCCTTGTGCCATGCTACGGCCGCTGACTCTCAGCGGTATGGTCTATCATTTATTTTCAACGAGCAGCGCTCAATCAAAATTCGAACCGGCGACACCCCGATAGATGACAGCTATGACTAGCGCACTAGTCCACTAAACCACTGCGCCACGCGGGCACACCTCTACCAGCTCAAAACAGTCGGTGCTTGATGATCAGCATAGCCCTGGCCTTCACTGGTACTGTCCCCTTGCGTGTCCATCGAATTAAGCCTAGTCGGAAAGGATCATGGTAAAGGCCAGTACTCTCTGAAGCAAGTGCGTGACCGTCTTAGGTCCTAGACCACCGAGAGATCGGTGACTATTTGTACGACGGAAAACAGTATGTTACCGCTACGAAGCACAAAACTCGTTTACGAGAAAAGGTTAGAGCAAAGGCTGCTCGTTAGATCACCATAAGCACCTCTCACAAATTCGATATGCATAAGTGCCCAGACTAGCATCCCTGTGGAGCAACACCGCCTCCACAGTAATCAGAAGGCTAAAAAGAATAAAGAATTGCAACTAATACAGTGCCGCGAAAAACATATTTGTAGTTCAGTGTATAAACTGAGCAAACCACGTCGTGAATAAGCTTGCTTGAACAAAATTTTATGCAGCAGGAAGTGGAATATGGTATTTTGCGACTCCCAATGAGCCAATTTTCCAGATAAACTGATCGAAATAGACTTACACTGACAACATCAATGAGGGCCTCCGAGTAGAAATGTATCTGTCATCCCAATTGCCACATAATAGATAGGAGCACAGAGGTGCATGGGTTCCACCACGTTTTGTGTAGATCCGAGCAATATCATGAACTCTGCAAACATGCAGCTGCAAAAACAGTTGGGTTTTTGCACACTACATTTCGAGTCTCCGGTAATGGAGACTCGAAACACACCTGACAATAAACGTTGAATATAACGGTTTAAAACACAGTGTTATCCTTATATTGATTGTTAGGATAATGTAATCGCCTTCTGTCACTTAATATTGCTGGGACTCTTGGACGCGGCTTAGCTCAAGTGTGAGTCCCCCATTTCGCTATGTCCAACCACATTATAACATGCTACTAGCCGAATTAGGCTACATAAGCTGCTATTGATTGCTAGCGATTGCTTTTAGTGCCCTTCAGGAGTTTGGATCAATGATTTACCGTACCATTATCAGTTATCGCCGTCAATCGTGTCTGCACTGAAACTGGCCGCTTTCACTTCTCTTCTCTTCACAGGTCTCGACCTTCTGGACAGCCTTCCTTCAGACCGGCAAGCCCTCATCGAGTGGATCTATTCCATGCAGTACGTCGATGAAGATGCCGACACGGCAGGATTTCTTGGCGGATTCATCATCGGACGCGACAACTCCGGTGTAAGATGCAGACAGCCATAAACACAAACACTCTGCACTGACACACATAAAACACATGGACTTCAATGTTTTCGTATAATTTGATAACGTGTCCAAATGCGCAGCCGCGTTTCCGTACTATTTCGAAGAATAGCATCCGACGGAACAACTCCTCTGGCCGTTGATCGCTTGAAGCCAGTTATATCCTCACGCTCGGTGAGGTTTCCCGGCTCACCAAGAGCATTACAAACGCGAAGGGACGATACTCCATGCAATCCTTTAAAGACGTTCGATCGAAAGATTATGTTTTGCGACGTAGACACCTAAGAGCAGTGCTTTAATTTGTACTTATATAGAGCATAAGTTTAGCGGCACGTGTGTATTAATCTCTCTTTATTCACTTAATACGTTTAAGACGTTTTCTAGTATATTTTCTTAGAATTTTGTCAATGACGATGAAATGCGGCTTTGTCGATCTGATGTGCTTTTAGAAACAATCTCCACTGGACGTCCCATCGCTTGGGATTACATACACGGCTCTAGCATCACTTATTACGCTTGGAGACGACCTCGAGAGGGTCAAACGCACTCAGATTCTCAAAGGGTTAACACGGCTGCAGCTTGAAGATGGCAGCTTTGCTTCGCAGTGGTTTGACGGAGAAGTCGACATGAGGTGAGCCCTCGACCAAATTTGCTTTAGTAGTCACGGACTGGGTAAAAACTAAATTTAAACTGAAGCAAACAATTGTTTAGCATATGTAGCTGTATTAAGAAAAAGGCGGTTGTTGAGCATTACGAACTCTTTCAATACCCAACAGGCTTTATAAAGGCTCCAGATGCACGAGGAGCCCTTTTTCGTACTAATTTTTGCAAAACGTTCCTTTGACAGAAACGTTAGCCATCATAATCCAAAACAGATTGCTTAACGAGGATTGACTATGCCGTCTCCTGTCTTGCTGCTCTAACTTGTTTAAGACATCCAGGGAGGCGTCAGTCCAGCCTAAATTGTATAGCTAAGATTTCGTCATATATTAATTAAGGCGCGACATGGACCTCTGTGTTAATACAGTGCCTGCAGGTCGTCACATTAGACGTGTTTTTAACTAGCTAACCACTCGTCGACCATTTGTTTATTAGTATTAATGTTATTATTAGTATAATTCTTGTTATCATATGATTACTATGATCACCCCCTGCAGGTTCGTTTATTGCGCAGTGTCGGTTGCGTATATGCTGAACGATCTCTCGACCATTGACACCGATCGTTGCGTCCAGTTCATTCGGAGCTGTGTCACGTACGAAGGAGGGGTGGGATGCGTACCCGGCGCCGAAGCTCACGGTGGTTCGACGTTCTGTGCGGTCGCTTCGCTTGCTCTTCTCGGACGCCTTGAAGATATCAGCGATCATCGCTCTAAACTCATACGATGGTGTCTATTTAGGTTAGTCCTACGAGGCAGCAAAGCCGGACTCGGAGTGGCGTCCTGCAAAGGCGGGGATTTCGTCAGTTTCCTATTAGAGCACGCACTTCGTCAACAATAATAAGCACTTCTTTCGCCTCTACTAACATTACGTTTCGTTCAAACCCGTACTTATGTTTTTTTTTAAACTTTGTCCTGTTTGATTCAGAGGTATGCACGACCAATTTACGTGTTGTTGTTATTTTTTGTTGCAGGCAAGCTAGCTCGGGTTTCAATGGCCGCCCCAATAAAATGGAAGATACGTGTTACTCGTTTTGGGTCGGAGGTAAATAGTTCGTTGAGCCAAGCATAAACTGATTGTGCACATCCAGGAAAGCAACGACCATTCGCACCCAACGAAGGCTATAACTCTGTCGCACTTCACCCACAATACATTACGTATATGCTCTGCAAAGTATTGCCTATACTGATTTCGGTAAAATTATCATATTTTTTAATAGTGCTATTATTGTTGGTATTATTTACAGTCATACAATATCTACCATTCAATATACTCACAGCAATTTAGAGTTTTTCATTTTTATGGGAGTATTTTCATTACATAAAATGTCCTGTTCAGTTAGGCGATTAAGGCTATGTATGCACAATACCAATTTTCCAAAAAAATCAATTTTCAGAAAAAAATATGTACTCAATTCTGTCTGTGTTATGGAACTGTATAATTGGTGTTATAGATCGTAGGTTTTATGTCCACATGGTATCACGTAGAAATGGCACGAGATGGCTTAACGCAAGTTTATCTATCTTTGCTCTTATCCGGTGTACAGGTACTCTCCACATGCTGGACGCATTTAACTTATCTTCGGCAACGCAAAACCGCAATTTCCTGCTGAGCGCCCAAAATCCCATAAAGGGCGGATTGGGCAAACATGATCATCAGGAACCTGATCCGCACCACACCTACCTGGGAATGGCGGGACTCAGCTTTATCCAAGAGGACGAATTGGGCGAAATGCACATTCCGCTCAACATTCCAGAGCGTGCACATCGACGTCTCCGGGAGATACACGCTAAATGGTAGTTTAGTAATGGGTTAGACATTCCGACACAATATAGTGTCTTTTATTGCTCCGTTTTCCACCAAGCTAACCGAGTAGCGGTGGCCCTCGGTTAGCCTCTTCGACAGCAGACGAAATCAGTACCTATATACACATATAGACACCAACCTTGCAAAAAACGTGCCTCTAAATGACTTGCTTAGAAATTGTACGACGAACGAAACTCGAGAGAATGATGCTAAGCATTAAGAGTGAGAGAGCTTTGAGACTGCGCCGTGGTGTCCCGAAATTGCAAATGAATGAGCGCCAAATCATCCCGTGTCCGATGGGAACTCGGCGCAGGCGTCTCGAATGCGCATGCAGCATGTTTTTGGGACATGTAAAGTAACGGTTGTGAACCAACTGCATATACGGGACGCCCACTCCCTCATGGAACTAGGTAATGACAAAGCTATTCGATGTCCCCTAATATCTTTGGCGCACCTTGCGTTTCTCCATATCCTACGGGGGGCACACTGGCAAAACGTACATCGCAACGATTGCTAGTCTCTATCACTTAGTTAGGTTATAGAATATCCTAACCACTGTGCTTCTGTTGTAAAGATGTATCGTTTCAACACGGTTCGACGTGAGACCTAAACTGGTATCAGCCGCTTTTGCTTTATATATATATATATATATATAACCCTGCGTAATTCTAGTCCGCTCAATTCGTATCGAAAATAAGTATGTATTTGGTCCAACGTGAGCAGAGACATATGTATACAATAAGTTGACAATGCAAGCGCTACTTGACCTTGCGCCACCCAACAAAGAACGCTGCTTTTAAGTTATAAGCTACGTTATTCTTACGACGACCGCCGTTATGTACCCTGCTTGCTACAGTGACCTCTGCTATGTTCTGGTGTGTGACTACATCGAAGCCAAAATCTCGACAGAAAAGCTGTCTCCCCTGAAGATTAGTCGTCAGCACATTGCCGCGGTTGGTTAGAGACCCGGCAATGTTCCCGTACTTGGGTCGACGCCACTCAAGCAAACAATCCGGTGCATCGTGTCATTTTGTAATGATGTGTTTTTTAAATGCGGGGCAACTGTACCGTTCTGACAATATATTAGCATGTGTTTCAAGTTATGCAATTAGTAGACGGTGTCTGCGCAGGTAAACCCTTCATGAAGCGTGCAATTGTCCATACAAAACGCATGCTGATATTTTAAGTCGGCGGCGACGACATCTTTAGTACAATGTTTTCTTCGAATCTAAAAAAATATCTGATAGCAGTGCTGTCAGTGTACACCAGTTGGGAGCAAGTGTTGCGAGATGTTATGCAGGTGACTGTATTTAAATGTAAGGAAATCACGCAGAAATAAACATGACGCCTTGTTCATAAATAACTTTCATTTATAGGGTTGTTCAGACGGCGTAAAAACGATTTTTTAGCTCGAAATAAAAATGAAATTACATAACAAAAATGCATGGGTCAATATTTACACGGGCGACGGAGAACCAGCAGTGCGTACTAAAAATATTATTTTACTTACGTTTCCAATTCTTTCATTATAGCTACTAGAAAAAGTAAAAATTGAAAAACGGTAAGTACTGTATCCCAATACAAGCTTGCAATTTTTAATGATATATATTGCATTTTGAAGCCGCCTGGTTTTTTATTTGTGTCTATTGCTGTTCTCTATTAAATGTTACCTTCAGCTGAGTTCGTTTTACATGTTGGCATGTGCTTCCTCCGAAAGTTTGGGGCTACTGCTTCAACCTCGCCCTTTACTAACTTTAGGAGAAAAATAATCCATGGTGGTAACAAGCTTCACCGTTTGTCCTTTAAATTGAAAAATAATAATTTGCTACAAGCTTTAATATACATCGCCAGTTCGCCAGGATCACTCTTATATTACACGATTGACATATACGGCGGACCGGGCAACTTCCCAACGAAGCCGTTCCGTTTAAGAGTTGATATGGCCTTCAGTAGGCTTTGACCAAAACTTAATCTACGCTGTTTACTTAACTCATCTTCATCGAGTACAAAGTGCAACAAGCAGCTGTCTGTTTCATTCATAGTACTAATGAACGTGTGTACTAATGAACTTAGAAATGACTGTGCTCTACGTGGCAGGAAACCCCTACATACAATATTCAAGTATGCTCGCGTCGGTATGGGACCCCTGAACATACGCAATGTTACCTAAGGTAGATCATGGATACATATTGCATTCAGTTTGAACGTTCCGCTTAGTTAGCGACGACAAATTAAACATTACGATCATTATTGCGCAGCAGTTTGTGGACTAGAAAGAATGGCACCTACTACACATCCATGTGCAGGTTACCCGCTAAATATTTTGATATAGAAGGCAGATCAGACCGCTCATATGTTAGTCAATCCGATAGTTCATTACGGGTAAACATTAATACAACTCGCCCTTTTGCGTTGATAATTAGATACTTTTTAGCGCTATCTCTGTGTGCAAATTGGCTAGAGCAATTATAAATTGTCGGTCGTGAGATCTAGTTTTAGAGTTGACAAGCATGTCGAAGTAATTCCAATGCAATCCGGAACCCTAGGGAAGGGAATCAGGATATTGGTATTAGTGAGTTTATATCTTATGCGGCTGGTAGCTGCCAGTAGTGCATGTGCATTACGCTTTTTGAGACCTTCCCAGAAAAAGAGTTGGCAGTCAGCTTTGAGTCAGTGGACGCCCGCTATGAAACTGCATTTTTTTTTGTTTAAATTATAAGTGCGTTTTATTCATAGCATGCGCGATGACCATACCCTCATCCGTTTTCCCGTAAGGCAAACGCCCGTGTACAGTTTGGCCTGATACTTCCAAGCATCATCGACAAAGGAAGAAAATATTTTGTGTAAACACTATGCCCTACCTTATGCTCATACTAAAAATATAAACAGCAAACATTTGTTCTAGATTTACCGTCTGTGAACACTATTGGACTGTATATTCTCAAACTAACGAGCAAACAAATATACTAAAGGCGTTGTATACATTTTGTAGAATGAGCTCACATAGCCTTACCACAAGACGGGCTATTTATTGACTAATAAAAACAGACGACAAATAACTTACTCGAATAATGTGGCATCTCTTTTAGTAAAGACAACAAACACATGAGCATAACGTCGCTTTATGCAGGCGACGTAAGCTTTATTTTCACACTGCCGACTTGCCGAGTCATACGCCGCAAGCAATGGAGCATTGCCTCGCACTGCCACTGCCGCTGCATCTGCCGCCGTGCAGGCAGCGTTAATGTTGGAGCTAGCCTATAGACCCCTTTTACTGGGCCGGCCGGCCTCGGCCGAAGCCACCTCGGAACTGGAATTCGCCTTCGCCAGCACCAACATCCTTCTTGTCATCCGACTGAGGAGCATGCCGGTAGGTGTCGCGCTCGTCCTTACCTTCAGCGGCGCGCGGCCCGGCTGACCTTCGTGGTGTAATGTCGTCGGTCTTGATCTGTTCACACAGCGTACACGCATGATCGAAAAAAAACACAATTCAGTAATCGAATATAAACAAAACCACACCTAGGAACTCTGGGATTTGCACAGTAGACGGTCTCGAAGCCTAGTTAGAAGCCACTTCATTCAACTCGTACTGCTTTGAAACAAAAGTCGTTTGGCGCAATTGCTCGTGACGACGTGGTGCGTAAGCGCATATCCGCCGAGCAACACAACAAAGGAAATCAACGGGCAGCGATCGTTTGGGTAAATTATATTACTCTTGATCATTCTACTATAATACTATATAGTATCATAACTATTAAATCTGACATAGGCAACATATGACAAACAAGCTTTCGGTAGTCGGGCGCCCGGCCGTTTACTTGACGTGCTACACAGCTATTTAGGTCCCTTCTTTCATTGTATGTGTTAGTTAAGCACTGAATTGAGCACTGATCAACAGGTAGATCAATACGCACCTTCCTGATGAGGGTTGACGGAACGCACTCTGACGGCAGATGGAGGTAGGCCCGTAGGAACTCAGTACCTTCATTCGTCAGGTACCAGTAGTAGTGATTCCAGGCGAATTGTTCGTTAACGAAGCCTCGCGACTTCAGCGACTGGCACGCCTTGATCACGTGCAAATTGGGCACTCCGTCAAGTTCCGGATGCACCTGCAGGTGGAAGTTTTTCTCCGCCACCATGACGCCATTCTGCAACCAAACGAAATCCAAGCAGATAGACGAACGAGTGTCTAACAATGAGAACGATGCACGACGTTTGTTTGTTCGCAGACAGTTTGCAAAATAAGTTTTATAAACGAAATCACCCTAGCTCTAAACTAGAGAAAATAAACATACGCAAATGCTGACAGTTCAAGACATCTCTCGTGTAGTTTACGATGGTTAGCATCTAGCACGATCATTCGTTTCACACACCCTGTTGTGTTTCCGTAACTTGCGTTCAGATTCGCTGGCACGAGACGCGTACATGTCAACGTACTATATAGCTTTCTTATATAAGATATTCTACCATCTTACCGGTACGGTGACTCATGTCTATCGCCAGCTCTCAACGGAGCAGGATTCCAGCAGAATCAAGTTCTATTAAGTGAGAACAATTGAGGATTAACCGACCATTCACAGTCCTGTTCATCCATCCATCTCTCCGTGCACTATTGGTGTTATGCACATACAACGCTATGTTGAAGTCGCGCTTATGCGTCTATGCGGCGCATGCGCTCATGAACGCTATTCGCCACAGTATGGCATCAATATAGTGAGCCATCAACTGATAATATTGGTTCGATTCCGTCTACTAAAAGAAAAGTTCACGTACCTGGAAGAGGCGATCATAGATCGCAATGATGTTCTTCTTTGGCATCAACATCTTGATGGTTCTGCAAGTGAAGTTCCAACAAAGAGGCACGAGAGGTGATTAATGAATGGTTATTCCACAAACAACTAACTTCTACTATAACGTACACCGGTCATAGGCATGAGACGGATTGAACGGACCACCACACACGCACACGCGAACGGTCACGTCTATCTGCAAACTGCTATGTATCTGCTAAATGGCTGTCGCGATCAATGCGGGACCGGCCGACCGACCGTGCCGTTCTCTTAGAATACTGTCGTAATTCATAAGGTAAAGTGCTAAACGAAAGGCGACGACAACGTTCACGACACATGGAGCCGCCGCCGCTGCTCTGAACCACCACTACCCACTGAGCACACACCACACTGTTCGTTCGAAGTTAATCAGACAAAACATACATGGTAATATGAAATAAGGGTGGTTTATCTCGTTATCCCCATATGCCTCCGTCATATTACATTTTGCATCAAGAATATAGTAATAATAATTATGATTATTATTAATATTGGCTATGTTTCTCAGCCAGGGATGATGGAACAACTGGACGGCGACACCGAGAGGCCGCCCTCATGCCGGCAGGTTTTTTATCGCGGGTGACACGTTAAAAGCCATTTCTCGCGCACAGTCGAGCAGGTCGCAACCCAGGCGAGTCATGACACGCCACATTGACACCTAATACACGGCAAAATCGGACGATTTCCATGGATTTTCGCAACCAACCTGGCGACACAACCCGATACACAAGGGGGCCAACGCGAAAAGGAAGGTCTCACAGCAGACGGCCCCGACAACGACGACAACAAACGACGACGACGATGATGATGACATGAGCTGCCAACCACCAACAAAAACGAGAAAGGGAAACCAGAAACCAAACGCAATGATCTTTGCTTGTTTACGGTAGGGCGCATCGGGCGCGCGATCGCGTGTGGCGCCAACACGAGTCCAATTCAAAATCGTGTGCGTATCTGATCATGGTAACCCACAAACGGTTCAATGACTCCTCGACGGCATACCGTGGATAATCGTGGATAGTTGGAAACAAAATAAAGTCGATACAGGCGCCGGATACTACCGGATAAGGACGTATGTTTCATTTGCCAGCATTCCAGAGGTAGATAGAATAAAGTAACTTGTTTTTAACATGGCTTTACGACGAATATTGGTTTGGGTCATACACGGGACGACGTTGCCCTCCAGAAACACATCGCTCATGAAAAACATTTTTTTTGATGTAACTCAAGATATAATAGTTACTTTCTTCGCACAAGATATGCATCTTACAGGTTTGCATCGTTTTTTTCATTCTGGTGATATTATCATTGCTTTCATAATCCCACAACTTGTTATGTTGTAAACTACACTTTATAAGATCAAGTATATTGGGCCCTATAAAAGCCAATATACTGCACACTTAAACAAAATAATATGCAAACCTTATCCCAGAGAAATATAGGCGATTAGCAATATACGTGCACCAGCTGGCCTTACAGAGATTATAAAGGAGACGAAAAATTATGAAGTTTCTTAAATATACTAAGGATGTAACCACAAATGTTTTTACCTGAAAAGGAGTACCTGATTAAACCAATGGCTACGACTGTACTTTAAGTCTTTGCATACAAAGGGGTAACGTTCAAGAATATGTTCAAGAACTTTGCAGAGTGTTGGCTTCCGCTATAAGCTTGTCCAATGGGAGCATTAATTACAAAAGCTAAGCAAGTTTGATTCTTGACACGAAAGAACGCTACGCATTCACGAGCACGGAAAATATTGTAAACATTACAACAAATATATGGCAAAAATTCAAAAATGTGCCGTGCAGCTCGACCATTTTTGATTAGCTTTTACTTCACAGTGATCCACGTAATGTTTAAAAACAGATGCAGTGATTATTGAACATTGTCTATATATATATATATATATATATATATATATATATATATATATATATATATATAGAGAGAGAGAGAGAGAGTAAACTGAAGTTGTTATTTTGTAATGAACAATAATGGCCGCACATTTAATAGTCAGCGTTTATTTCCAAAGAAAGCCAAAGAGTAAATAAATTCGATCGTCCTGTGGGTTCAAATGTACCGATCGATGGTAAGCGATGATTTGTATAGGCTTTCATTCATTCATTCATTCAATCCCGTTCCGGTAGCACTGACGCGAGGAGTTATGCAACACGAATGGATGCATTCGTCATGGGCAAATCGAACGTCGGTCGTGCCCGGTTGTTGTTTTGTGGAAGATACCTACCTATCTATCTGCCTCCAGCCGATGCCGAACGAGTATGATGAAGTGTCTTTCAAGTCAACTAACGAAGCGAACATATCAGTGGACTGGCGATTTTTTCAATTGTAATCCCGTTTTTGGCATCGTCCCAAAAGCATCGTCCACACATGTTTGTTTGCCGTTCAATAGTGCTCGCTGCAGTACTGGTTAGCAATTGGGCGTTGAGGGGAGCAATACGTCTATTGTCTCGCCCTCTGTATCTGTTCGTTAATTTTATACCTCAATTCTGATGCCGTTCCGTACAGGGCCCGGCCACGGTTCGGCCGGGCCCTCCTGTAGTAGGCAGCAGGTCGGCAATTCGCAATTGTCCAGCTTGATGATCGTAAATAATTCCTTTTGACTAAATAAAGGTGTTTTCGTGTAGTAATACTGCTAGCATTGGTGGCAGTAGCAGTAGTAGTAGTAGTAGTATTTTTTTAAAATAGTAATTAAGTTACAAATATTTGAAACGTGTTCACCACTGTGTACTAGGTCGCCTTAAATAAGGCTGGCCGAAAACCACACCAGACAGACGTTTGCCTAATGCCTTCATAATGTTGTCACTCCTACCCTATTAATGTCCCTACTGCAACTAAAACAACAATAACAACAACAACAATAGCACTGCTGTTGCTACTAGTAGAACTAGTCATAATAAAATGGTTAACATAAATTACACTTGATTTTGAGACAGGACCACTATTTCCTTGACGTGTAAGAAGAAGAAGAAGTCGAAGACGAAGAAAAACTACATCAGGAAGACGGCGACATGAAGAATAAATAGAAAATCGTGTTTGTCTTCCTGCTACTGCGGCTTTTGCTGCTGCTGCTGCGGCTGCCGATCCTATCCTGGTCGTCCTGAAGTAGGATATTTGTTCGAATGGCACTGAATGAACTGGCTCGACCTTGGCGTAAATGTTTCTATCAGTGCTGCCAGGCGCGATTGCCGCGGCTTAAAAGCCTGTCTGAACATCGTGGCGCTCTGAGTAGCAGCGCCGTTGCCGCCGGCCGGAGTCCGAGAAGCCGCTTTCACGCACAGAACAAGCTCACAGCTCAGCAGACTTGGAAGCAGCTCTTCGCTGCTCACACGTTTCCCTGAAATCGCTCTGTTATCACACCTACCCCCTCACTGGTCGTTAAACGGAGTGTGTTTGCAAAACTGTGTGTGAGTGTATGTGGCTGTCGACATAGCCGGACGTGGACTCCGTTATTGATTTCGAACTGATTAGTAATTATTATCACTGTTGGCCCTTTAAGGCATTCGCATTGCCTCTCTTCGGTCACTCCACTGTAGCCGATCAGCGTCGACATGCCGAGGTAAATAAACGTCAAAGCGAGTTCGAGTAGAAGCTACAATATTTTTAAGAATAGTAGTAGTAGTAGTAGTAGTATTAAAAATAATCTTTTTACAAAGCCTATTTATTATGAATATGTAAATGTATCAAAATTAATAATAATACTATTAATTTTGATACATTTACATATTCATAATAAATAAGCCTTGTAAAAAGATTACTTTTATTATTATTATTATTATTATTATTATTATTATTATTATGCATTGACACTGCGACGCAAGTGTTCTTATGTTCGTAGTGCCTTGACTAAAAAAAAACAACTTGACACGGTGTGTCTCTTTTGTGATTGTTTCATATGTGAAACCTTGTTCGGCGTTTTACTGTCCAGTAAAACGATGTAAACAATGTTATGTGCCTTATCGGGTGTCATATTTTTTATAAGCTTTACTTTGTAAGAGGGAGAGAGAGCGAGACGGAGTTCTCAGCATAAGAGTCTTGGCTATAACACTTTACGTCTTGATTTGTCTGTGTTTGCATTACAGGGCACCGAAGAGCGGTGGTGGAGGCGGATCGACCTGGCGGCGACCCGGGCCGGCCCAGATTCGGGCGCGTCAGAACGTTCTGCTCGAAAATGCCCAAAAGAAGTACTTTACGCCGGTTGAATTTCAGGTAACCACTATCACAGCTAGCGTCTATATTAGTATCAGTATCAATTTTTTTTTTACAAATGACTAAATACGCCAAAGGGTACGCACATAGTGCATAGTGGCCAGTTGTTGCATACGTGGTGCTGATGAGACGATTGAGGAAAGTGATGAGCTCTGTTGAAATTCTGGCTGACTGAAATTTTGCAGGTAGAGCTGGTCGGCGAGGCTACAAATGAATTGAAAGGCAATCGGGTGATCTTTATCGGCGGACAAGACAAAGCGTTCTTCATCGTTAGCCTGGTCAAGGAGCTGTCTCACAAGCTTCGCCCGATTACGGGAACGTGTACGTGATCATTCACCTTTGACCGTGGCACAGTGACGATATTATTCGATCTACTAGAGGCAATTGGAATGGCTTGCCGATGCATGACGCGGCCGTGTACAATAAGCACATAAACGTCTTTGGTTGTTGTTGCAGTAAGCATTATATATATATATATATATATATATATATGTATATATATATATATATATATATATATATATATATATATATATATATATATATATATATATATATCTATATCTCTCTCTATCATCTCATATCTATATTATATATATATCTACTCTATATATATCTATATATATCTATCTCTCTCCTCGATCTCTGTCTCTATCTCATCTCTATATGTCTAACGCTCTCTCATATCCTCCTCGATATATATCATATATATCATCTATGCCTATATATTCTATATATATCTCTCTATCGTCTTCCTCTCTATATGCTATATATCATCCCTCTCTATCTACTTTTTTTTTTTTTTTTTTGTGGAGGAGGGTAAATGCAGTTACGCACTACTGCTGCGAGAAAGGAGTTTCCATCTCGAGCTGTGTGGGACTCGACCCCAGCGGATGGATGTTACGCCGCTGAGACCCATACCCACTAAACGCACCTCCCCCCTTAAACTTCACTCTCTGATGGCCCAGATCTCCATAGAACAGTGCTATGGGCCATCAGGAGAAGTGGCGAGTGCCCTATCGGATCAATTGGCTGGGGTAACTCACGGGTTCCCCCACCTGTCAAGCGCACTTTGTCCCAGCCCTTGCGAACCCGTTTGATTCAAAGTTGCGCTTTCTTCAGCCGTGCTGGCCTCAAAAAGATTCTGTCTCTCCTTGCATCTTCTGTGCTTTGTTTTTAGCACTTCCTGTGCAACTTCCGCTCCCAATTCCCATGTTTGGGTCGAACACAGGATGTATTCCACGAACTCTTTTATACCATTTCGCGGGGGGTCCTGTACTTCGGGATAGGTAAGTCCCGCTCTGGACCATCTCTCACGAATCTTTCTAATTGCCATGGTTCTGGCCTCTTCCCATGCCTGGCACCTGAGGAGTGTGTGTTGTGGGGTGTCTTCCACGGCTTCGTTGCAAAAAAGGCATGTTTCTGATGGGGCCTTCCCTATTCGGTAAAGGTATGACTGGAAGTTGCCATGTCCCGTGAGAACCTGCGTTAGGTAGAAGGTTAAGTCCCCTCCCGACCTTGCTATCCACGCTCGTATGTTTGGGAGCAGTTTGCTGAGACTCTTTCCGGGGGCACCAAAGGGAATTGCGTCCCACTCTGCTTGCCAGCTCTCTATAGTGGCGTTTCTCTCTCTTTCTTTGTCGCTCTCTGTGGGTGTGCCAATATCCCACAGGCGCTGTCTTTCGGACGCCTTAAGGTCCCAGGGGATTTCTCCGGCAAGCAGCAGATCTGCGTTTGTGCTGACCGTTCTGTAGCCTTGTATTACCCTAAGGGCTGCGATCCGCTGTGTTTTGCGCAGGATCAACTTTGCTTTTTTTGACTTAAGAGTCGCCCTGGCCCAAACGGCAGCCCCGAAGAGCGCAATTGACTCCGCTACCGTCATCAGTAGTTTCCTTATACGAGCCCGCGGTCCATGTATATTCGGAAGTATCCTGGCAATAGCGTTTGCCGTCTTTAATGGTTTTTCCGTAGCCTTCTTGATCTGCCATAAGCCGGTCATGGACGTGTCCAACGTGATCCCTATATATATATATATATATATATATATATATGTATATATATATATATATATATATATATATATATATATATATATATATATATATATATATATATATATACATATATATATATATATATATATATATATATATATATATATATACTATATATATATATATATATATATATATATATATATATGACGGTAATGGTCAAATTGGACTTCCGAAACGCCTTCAATAGCGTCCGGAGAGACCATTTGCTTCGAGCCGTCAAGTCGTGGGCACCATTACTGTTTCACCAGACGAACCTGGCCTATGGTTCAGGACCATCCCACCTAGTAATGCCCCAGAGCGTTATGGCCTCGCAGACAGGTCTTCAGCAGGGTGATCCCCTGGGTCCTCCACTTTTTTGTTTGTGTATCAAGGAATTGGTGGATTCACTGCAGTCCCCCCTTAACGCCTGGTACTTGGATGACGGGATTCTGGGCGGGGACCTCCCGACCGTACTTGACGATATCCGGAAAGTTCATGATTTTAGTGCAATTAGCGGGCTGACACTGAACCCGGCCAAATGTGAAGTATATGTCACAGCTCCCAAAGAATTTGAGCCGTTAGACTTAAGTAACCTTTTAAACTTGCTCCTGGGCTGTCGCGTAGTGGACAAGGTTGACCTGGAGCTGCTAGGTGTCCCCTTATTGCAGGACGGCATTGCAAAAGCATTGGACAGTCAAAGAGATAAACTCGACTTCGCCACAGGCAGACTACCCCAATTGGGCGCCCACTGCGGTCTATTCCTTCTTAGATCTTGTTTTTCAGCCACGAGGTTAACACACCTTCTTAGAGGTTCCAACCTGTTTTTATCACCAGAGCTTTTACAACCATTTAATGGACTTAGTTTAGACATTTTAGAGATCATACTAAATCTTAAGCTGACTGATGCGGCAAGGGAACAAGTAATGCTCCCGGTTTCTTTAGGCAGTCTAGGTGTGCCGGACGTGGTCATGATGGCAGGACCCGCCATCGTGGCGTCATTGACCCAGGCGGCGGACAGAGTTAAAACATTATTGGACAGTGATGGTTGGGATGCCTATAACGTTGAACTTCAAAAGCTGACCGAAGAATTGTCGTTGCTATTTGATTCTCCTCCGGAGGATAGGTCTAACCAGGGTAGTTGGACAGCCCCCTTACATGATAAGCGACTAGCAGGCCTGATTAATAGAGCACCTTCTGTTGCTGATACAGCCAGGCTTCGAGCTGTTAGCAGTCAAGGGGCTGGGGCTTGGTTACAGGCCCTACCCTGCCCGCGAATTGGGACTCTGTTAGACGACGAGACGACGCGTATAAGCGCAGGGCTGCGGCTTGGTGTTGACCTAGTCGTGCCCCACCGATGTCGTTGTGGTGATTTCGTAGACGCCTTGGCCCATCATGGTCTGTCATGCGCGTTGAGTGCAGGCCGACGAGCGCGTCATTCCGCTTTAAATGGTACCTTTAGCCGCGCACTTAGGTCCGCCGGCTTTCCGTGCGTTCTAGAGCCCCCGGGTCTTTCGAGGGATGATGGAAAAGACCTGACGGTCTGACTTTGACGCCCTTTGAGCGTGGCCGCATGCTTATTTGGGACGCAACTGTAACCGACTCATTAGCCCCTTCGATGGTCGGTGCAGGTGCGGACCGAGCAGGTCATGCCTCCAGGTTAGCTGAGGCTAATAAATGCAGAATATACTCAAGCGTCGATTATCCGCACGAATTTTGTCCGTTGGCGTTCGAGACTATGGGAGCTGCAGGTCCCCTTACGCTCAAGCTGATTCAGCGGGTCGGTAAAAGTCTTAATCTTTCGACAGGAGACTCGAGGGCATCCGAATTCTTGCGTCAGAGGCTGTCGCTCGACATTCAACGAGGAAACGCAGCGTCTGTTTGGGGCACATTGTTGAACTGGGCTAACCCTGGGTTAGAGAACCCGTGATCACACGTTCGCGCGGAGACAATTGTCCACTCCACAGTGCGAACATAATAATAAAACATTGAAATATATTAGTCACTATTTCAAAAATAATTTAAAAAAAATATATATATATATATACATATACATATAGGTATATATATATATATACAAATATATATATATATATATATATATATATATATATATATATATATATTTGTGCAGTTCATCAGTAATGCCCTGAAGTATAGACGGTTAAGTTGCGTCATTGCTACGTACAACGATTTAAAACGTGTTCTGCCCTGTGTGATGTGTAAATGTTTGCATACATATTGCTTCTTAGAAGGTATATATAATGACCCGTCTGCGTTAGACATCTATAGACAGCTTCTGTCCTAGGAAGACGCCGGCGCGTTTCTCACCGAAGGACATTGCCGACTGAAATCCGAGCTTATAAAATAGCTGTACGGAGAAGGGGGCTGCATTTCTTATCATTTCAAACGCGAGTGGCTAAAACTGGCAATTGTGCAAAGTTTTGTAGGTTAGACTCAATTGGTATGATACCATATTGCTATCTAGTTTAGTGCACCTCTCCTAACTTGCTAATGTAAGTAAGAACATCAAGCATCCTCTTCATGTATGTAAACAAACTATGCTAATAAAGGCTTCTTTGGTTTCAGCAAAGAAAATATTGGTTGTGTGTAGGAGTTTGGAAGAGTTGGTGGCTATACGTCAGTGGGTCGAGGACTACACGGACCTGTTGTGCGCGACTCTGGACACCGTAGAAGATTTAAAGGCACTGCCTTCAGCATTGGAAAAGTGCGCAGTTCTTCTGACGACCACTCGCGGTCTGGATGTCTTGCCAGCCTCCGTCGACATTCTGACCATCGTGCTGGACCGGTGCGATGCCCTTCTGAAAGACAACGATTTTGCCGACCTTCCAGAGGCTGATAATAAGCCGGAGTACGCGTTCACAAGTCGCACTAATGAACAAGGTAGTAACGGCAAAAAGGACAACGATGACAACAACAATAGCAGCAGCATCAGCGGAAAGGGTAATAATGATAGCAACAAAAAGGTCGACACGGAGCGCCTTTTGCAGCTGGTGAACAAAAAGGGACTACGCCTAGTGGGTGTGACGAATGCGCTAAGCGGCGTGGGAAGCGCCGACGTCGCTAGGGCTCGCATTGAGTGTCTAGAGAACACCTGGAAAGCATCCGCAACAGTGTCAAACGAACTCACGGTCCTGTCGAAGTATGGGCCGAAGCCAACCGAAAAAGTGCTGGAGTACGGTATCTACTACGAAGGAACGTACGACTACGATTTGGCGCTCGCGCTGATTGAGGAGAACCTTGAGTTTCTCGAGCTATTCGTCAAAGCAAAGGGCAACCACTCGGAGGTTATACAAGAGGCAATGCGATATCCCATGGAACTGGCATATATCTTCATCACATTAGGACCGTGGTGTGCAGCCGAGGCAGCACAGGAATTTCTCGTTGAGGTTTCGCGCTCAATTGATAACATCGAGTGGCTGCAGGATATCCAGATATCAAAGACTACACTTCAAGTCGTGCATACATTTCTACAACAGGTGCACGAACTTTGTCGGCGTCTTGTAACAAATACGAAGTTTGATCCTTCTAAAGAGGTATGTATCGCTGATCTAATGTCTTCTTATAAATGGATATGTAGATCGGAGTTACAACAAAAGGATATGCAGATATAGAACCTGGAAAAAGTTTATGTGACAGTGATATCTATTACTACTATTGGTTTTCGGCCCAAAAACAGCAGTTGGTCTAATATTGCTGCGTATTGTATGGGGACTTTGTTGTAACTCTGCGGTATTTACTTGCTGTTATTGCATGTGAATGAAGGGAGCTGTTCATCCGGACAAATTGGTGACACTGCTGGGCGCAATTAAGCAATATACGGAGCCAAAGATGATGCCCTCACAGCCGCCCGAAGATGGTGAAGGAAGAAAGCAGTTACGACCGCACTATGTACCTTGGCACGAAGACCCAACGGCGCTGTGTGGGCTAGTTATTGTCCGCCATCGTATCACTGCTCTGGTCGTGAATAAGTGGCTGCAGGCGATTGCCAAGACAGTACCCGAACTAGCCTTCCTCAAATCGAATTTCATTATCGGCCAGACGACGCTTGATGGAGATGATCCTAAACTTGTTGCCGCAGGCCTGACCCGACAAGAGGAGGTGCTGCAGAAATTTCGTTTTCGGGAGTACAACTTGCTGATCACGACGACCGCGACTGAAGACACTCTTGAGCTTCCTCACTGCAATCTTGTGGTGCGGTTTGACCCGCCCGAGAGCTACAAAAGCTATATCGTCTGCAAGGCGAAAGCGAAAGCTTCGTCTAAATGTGCGCGTTTTTTCATTATGCTATCTCAGTACGAAACGGCAAAGTTCACCCACTTGTTTAGTGATTATCGCAAGATGGAACGGCTTATGGTCGAAAGAAGTCATCGGGACGACATCACGATTGAAGGAGATGAGGGGGCGTCACCGGGAGAAAAGGAGCTCTGTTATCGGCCGTCGCAGGGCGACTGTCTTCTAGCGACGTTATCGAATGCGATACCTATCGTGAATCGGTACTGTGCACGCCTGCCCTCTGATACGTTAACGAAGCTGGCGCCGATCTTTAACATTAGTCAAGTCCACGGCGGATATTATCGGTGTACTCTTCGGCTGCCTATCAATAGTCCACTTAAAGATGTGATCGTTGGCGAGGCGATGACGTCACCTGTTCTGGCCAAGCAGGCAGTGGCACTAAAGGCAGTCGAGATGCTTCATAAAGCTGGCGACATCGACGATCACCTGTCGCCGCTTGGAAAAGATTCGCTCAAGGCGCAATTAGAGGATCAGGTCGCTCCGGTCAATGAAGTCGTGCCACAGGGAGCACCGCGGCCAGGAACGACAAAGCGCCGCCAGTATTACTACAAGGAAATAGCGGAGGCATTCAAAGGGGACTTGACTGGCGATAGCTGGTATCTGTACAAAATGTCCATGAAGTTAGTGTGCGCAATTCCAGATGAGCAGAACGCCAGAGCACGGGCATTATACGACCCAGCCGATACCCAGCGAGGGTTTGGTCTGCTGTCGAGTAAAAAGTTAGCCACGTTGTGCCCATTCCCGATCTACACTAGATCGGGGGAGGTACTCATTGAGGTTGAAAAAGTCTGTGATAACCTAATAGTGTCCGAGCGGCAGAAAGAGATGACGGAGTTCTTTCATTTGTACGTGTTCCGCGACGTTCTGCGGCTTGAGAAGTTTCCGATGAAGTTTGACCTCAAAGGTGCCCAATCTAGCTTGCTCATTGTGCCCGTGGTTGAGAATGCAGTGGAGTGGGATTTCGTAACAAAAATATACTCGCAGAAGGATTTTAAGCCGCAAAAAGTTAATGAAGAAGAAAGAAAGAACTTCCGATTCGACCGGGAGGTTTTTGCCGATGCAGTGATAATGCCGTGGTACCGTAATATTGATAAGCCACAATTCTTTTACGTCGCCCAGATCTGCGACGATCTGAGCCCGATGAGCGGCTTTCCAGATAGCTCGATAGCCACGTTTGACGAATATTATCGTCATAAGTATGGAATTAATGTATGCAACAAGTCCCAACCACTACTTGATGTCGATCACACCTCCGCACGCCTTAATCTTCTCACGCCGCGCTACGTCAATCGAAAGGGAGTAACACTTCCAGCTAGCAGCGAAGAGACACGAAAAGCAAAACGGGAAAATCTCCAGCAGAAGCAGATCCTTATCCCGGAACTGTGCCTCGTTCACCCGTTTCCAGCATCTCTCTGGAGGAAGGCTGTATGCTTGCCATGTATCCTTTATCGAATGAATTACCTACTCTTAGCAGACGATATTCGACTCCGAATTGTTCGAGAAGTGGGCATCGGAAGGTCGGAACTGCCGCCAGGTTTCAAATGGGACCCCTTGAACTTCGGCTGGACATTGGCCGAGGTCCTTGAAGAGGCAGCTAATAAAGAGAATGCAGCTTCTGCTCGAAAGCGAGTTCGAGAGCCCGTCAGTGCCGAGAAGATTGCCGAAATACGAAAACCATTTATCGGCGGACTCCGCAAGGAAGGCGTCGAACTTACTCCATCAGGAGAGCTGGTCATTGATACATTCGATCCAACAAAGGTAACCATTCCTAACGATGAAGAGCTACTTGAAGCAGAACTTCGCGACGTCGAATTTGCCCGGCCAAATTTCGATTGGAAACCCGTTCCCGGTGTTGAAGAGCCCAGAGTTCGGGTGGGATCGCCTTCGCTGTTTGAGACCGAGCCAGAGTGGCATATGGACTTTGAGACGGAATGCGTTAGCATTGACATGCCTGGGCTAGGTTATATCTCGGCGCCGGGCATGTTCAACATCAACGGGCTATCTGAGGCGCTTGCGCGGCAGCGAGATGAGGACATCTATGATAGTGCCGATGAAGAGAGCTTACTGGAGGACATGCAGAATCCGGACGATGTGCCCCCGCCCGACAAACAGGGCGACGGTAAAGAGGATATCGAGTACAATTCGTTATGGCTCTCGCCTTGTAGCAACCTTCAGCAGTCGAAGCTTCTCGATGGCACTCACTCGGATGCAGCAGAAGTTTGCGATGATTTACTGGGTTTGCAGATTCAAGTGTGCAGCGGAGGCCGAATGGGTATTGATTTTAGTAAGCTGCCGCTTATTAAGCGCGCTCTTAGCTACATGGAAGCGGCTTCCGAGTTTGATGAAAACGAAGATTCCAATGCACTAATTGAAGATCACTATGTGAGCAATGAGGTCATTTTCGGCGAACTGCTCCAAGGACGGGATGAACTCGAGGAGTCAATCTCTGAGCTACGCGACATTAAATTTGATGAAGACGTAGAGAGTTTTGGACCAAGCCCCGCCATCATCCTACAGGCTTTAACGATGTCCAACGCTAACGATGGCGTGAACCTCGAACGACTGGAGACGGTGGGCGACTCCTTTCTTAAGTACGCTGTCACCAACTACTTATATTGTGCCTACCCTGGTGTCCACGAAGGCAAGTTGAGCTTTCTTCGTTCGAAGCAGATCTCCAACGTAAATCTCTACAGGCTCGGCCGTGACAAGGGCATCGCAGGACGAATGGTTGCAACAAAATTTGATCCATCGGACAATTGGCTTCCGCCGGGCTTTTGTATTCCGGAAGGCCTTGAGAAGGCAGTACTCGACGCCGGGGTTCCTAACAACTATTGCAACCTTGGACAGCTGAAAGTAAGTAGTCGTGTATATATATGTATATATAGGTAAGTATATATATATATATGAATGTATTGTTTATTAAGCAATATTTAGTTTATGCACATATGTGCTACAGCTCTTCTAAGTAACTTTCATCAGCGATATTGCTTTTGTACACTGTTGGAGATGATACAGATCACATGAATTTCCGCATAGGTTGCATTCACACTCGGTTGATATCTCATGCCACTCATTTCATATACATATCTTCATATGAAATCCATGCATTGCAAACCCAGTAACGAAGTATCTGTTTCTACAATATGGGCTCTTCCAGTAGTTTGTAGTCATCGCTCTAGTATCATAAAAACGCCAATCAACATCCGCAAATTTATACTCTCATTCGGCAAGATGATTCTCAAAGGCCTCCGTTCTCGGTAAAGCACAAGTTGCTCTGAGCTCCTCCACAAAGAGTGGTGTCGAGGCCAACATATAAACAAGCCGGTGCGGTGGACTACTAGCACTCTTTTTAGAAAACTGGCTTTAATTTTGTCAAGTACTTCCAGATTTGCTTTTGATAGGTAGGGCCATATGACCTGTATCCCGTAAGCAGCGGTCGGCGCAATCTTTAAATTAAAAAGTTTGAGAGCGACATCCAGCGACAACCGATGAGGCTCTGGGATATTATGAAACGATAAATATATATATATATATATATATAAGAAATAAACTCTATAATTAACTATACATTTGAGAAAATAGCAGAAAGCCCGTGTAGCATTTTGTCCACGCTATGCTAAAGAAGAGCTCTTGTCTATAATTTCAGGAAGGAGATCCGGATCGGGATGGCAGCGCAAGCGACGAGTTTGTTCCGTATTCGCTGTTAACTCACCACTCTATCCCTGATAAAAGCTTGGCGGATTGCGTTGAAGCATTGATTGGTGCATACCTGGTTTCCTGTGGCAGACGAAGCACCCTTAAGTTCATGACCTGGATGGGCCTTAGGGTGCTACCCTTACCCTCCAGTAAAGCATGCGCGACGCCTGCAGGCGCCAATGAAGCTAACGTTGATATCTCATTGAGTGCGGCACAAGGTTAGTATGCTTGGCCATTATACTGATGATAAATCGGAAATGGTCCTATATGTAATGTAAATTGATAATATATCTTTCCTCCCTCGCTTACTATGTGTCGTTAAGAGTTAATTACACACAATTAGAGACGGAGAGGGAGTGTGAACCGATAGTTCACACTACTAGCATTGCACTCTTAAGTGAGGCGTTCTTGTATGTATCATAAAAGAAGAAAAAAAAAGTATCGATAACAAACTAAGAATTTTTCAGATATTTAGTCACAAATGTATTGGTGGAACATACAACACATTCCCTACCTTCGTTATTGCTCAGATCCGTTGCAGCCTCCGCTGTTTTTGCAGCATGGTATAAAAATATTACGTATTAATATCGCAACAAGATGCCTGCTCAATGCGTATGCATTATTTAATGCAGTGGTGCATATATACAGTTGTTTAATAATATTATATTGTTGCTTTTCATCAACGTAGGTGCTCAGACAGCAGGTCAAGCCGACATCGAGTCTCTCTTTGCTACTGTGCCGTCGCCTCTACCATCGACCTATGACATGCGTGTACTCGATCGCCTGCTTAGCGGTCACCACTCATTTGAAGACAAAATTGGCTATCGCTTCCGCAACAAAGGATTTCTTCTGCAAGCGTTTACGCACGCGTCCTACTCGTACAACACACTTACAGATTGCTACCAACGACTGGAGTTTCTCGGAGACGCAGTGCTGGACTACCTAATCACGAGGTAAGTTTCGATACGTTTTTGTCTTTCTCTCCATTTCCTCTCTCGTTGTGCGTAGTCTATCGGTAGTTAATCGTTTGTTACACTACTAGCTTATCTTGACGCTTTACAGCTGTACAGAATGCCACGTACCGGGAGCTGCATTGCATCTCTCATTATCGCGTACGATGGGGATAATAGTTTTAAGCCTCGTGCCTACTGTCATCCCTGTACGGCGCTGAAGGCACTACAATAACAGTGTCTGACAGAGGGCGCTCTAACCGACACACGTGATACGATCGAACTCCCTGCATAATTAAGCGCCATGCTCTCCCCGGCAGCTGGTGCGTTTCTAGTCGTAAATCGTACCTGCATATGCTGTGCGGTATTATGAGCGCAAGCCGTACTCCCAAATTGACGTATTATATACATAATAACGGCGCTTTGCTCAAAATTGGCAATGTTTCCTCTTTGCGCTCGACTTTGGCGGCTCTCACTGGATACCGATCACGCTTTAGCTAATCTGGTTAAAGGAGTCAACAAACGGCTTATCTACGTAACCAGTGCCTGATTATTTAATCAAGCCAAGTCTTGACGTTTGGAGGGAAAAATTGCGGCAGTGGTAAAAACAGTGACTATTCAGTACAATTGATTTCATCACATGATGCAACCAAAACCAGGCCACTCTTCATTGAGCCAACCACATTGCAATTTTAACTCAGACAAACTCCTTATATTTATCTGGAGGTATCAATTTCTAAAATGGTTATCGGTTTTACTACAGCGCAAGCTGGACTATTGTGGTAGCTCTAAGTGCGTTAGCTGCTAAACGTTAACTTACTTTACAGCTAGCGCAATTATTGTTTGCAAGTCATTCTGCAGAACGATCGTGATTGCCGTTATGCGTCGTCTCGTGTGACAAACCTGTTTATTTCAGATACCTTTATGAGGATCCCCGAGCGCAACACAGTCCCGGCGCACTGACAGACCTACGGTCCGCGCTAGTCAACAACACATTCTTCGCGGCATTGGCAGTTAAATACGAGTTCCACAAGTACTTCCTTAATCTGTCACCAAGGCTGTTTAACCTCATACATCGTTTCGTCAACACAAAGAAGCATCTGAGTGGGACCCAATACTTCGAGAAGTACTACCTCGGGGAAGACGAGTGTGAAGAAGCAGAAGAGATTGAAGTGCCGAAGGCATTAGGTGATATCTTTGAATCAGTGGCAGGAGCGATCTATCTTGACTCTGGTCTCTCGCTCGACGCCGTATGGTCAGTGTATCTGGCAATGATGGCGCCCGAAATCGCCTATTTCTCTAAGCATGTTCCGAAATCGCCGATCCGCGAGCTGCTCGAACTCGAACCACAGACGGCTAAGTTCGAACGAGCTGAGCTCACATTAAACGGTAAGATTCGCGTTCGGGTTGAGGTCTTTGGACGAGGAAGCTTCATAGGAATTGGTCGGAACAAGCGAATTGCCAAGTGCACTGCGGCCAAGCGCGCTCTTAGAGTGCTTAAGGGCCCTGATGCCAATCGAACGAGTCCACCTTGAATCTAAAACGTTAAGAAAAAAATCGGCACATACGTATGTACTGATTACATTTGCTCATTTAATTTTATATATAATGTTGTTGACCGAGTCACACAGATCCAACATAACTGAGAAAAACAGTTGTGGCCTCCGGTGCATCGGGGGGGGCAATACTGGTCGTAGCTCGTTATTCTAGGTGAACAGAAAACTTATGACACAAACGGGCTAGTTCTTCAGATGCTGGATGCTTATGGGACCGATTGATAAGGATAATGTTTTCTATTCTGATCTTGTCATATGACGGTGTACATGGTGTGAATGTGTGATGTGTACGCCTGTGAACATGGACACAGCGGCACATGGCCAGGGCGTTTGATATATTTAGGTGTGGGCTGGTGAGCAAACAATGGACGAAACTTCATCGTGCTAGCCGTGGGTTGGTGTTTTAGTGAACTACACAATTATCCTTCCCAGGTGTCCATAGTGTAAATGACATCGGTGATTCAGTGATTGGTCTGGATAACTGTAGGCAAGTTTAAGTTATGATAGAAGCAACCGCCATTAAGCAAGTTGCAAACGTGGACACATACATGGTGGACCCCTGCGTACTGCAGTTGCTCTACTGTAAATAGCGTAAACGTCTTGCTCTATGCACGCGCTGCAGCGCCGTTAAGGTATAAGCAGAAGACCTGGAATAAAGACGGTCCTACATACAAGAGGAGTTTTATGATTATATATATATATATATATATATATATATATATATATATATATATATATATATATATATATGGTTAGTGTCAAACGGATAATAACAGGGGATGTTTTAGAATCACCTGAGGGGGCTAACTTAACTTAGGTATAGTTAACGTTTATTAATATCGGGTAGTATACATGTTTGCAGCAAGACGAGATTTGATGCAGTGACCCTAAGCACTAAAATAAACTATGATGATTTAGCACGGTTTACCACTCTAATTCCAAGCGGATGATAGTTTACTTTAAAGAAAATGCGAAAAGGTTATACGTTCACATATTCGTCGCATATACGCGAATATATATATAGCTCAACGTTTTACTTTACAAAAATGCATACAAGTCAAGTATGCCTAACAAGTTACATGGGAGATTAGATTTTTACCCCAATAACTATATCCAATGTCTAACGGAGCCAGCGGAACGTTACAGATGTTACATATACCAATATACTGGTACGTAACTATACATAAACCAGCTGAGAATACGACATTGTTTCGTATTTTCAACAGGTTCATGAACAATTGAGAATTTATCATCTTTCGTGTCCTGTATCCACTTTACCGGTATGCATCTACACATTATAGTGTATTTTTGGCTATAATGTTTCGTTTCACATTTTATTCCAATGCGTTATTATGCATACAGGGCCGCCGGTATACGAGAATATTCGAATTCTACTTAGATGGATCGCTTTAGTTATACATACCTATATTTCTTCTTTAGCATTTTCAATTCCCCGCATAATTACTAGATCTGCCGTCATTAAAAAAACAGCTATACTTACTGTGACACCACTTTCAATACAAGGTTCTTTCTTCCAAACATAGGGTAAAATATCTACTTACACAAGTCAACCAAAGTCGCTGGACAGATCCTTGGGAGACCCCGGCTGTTACTGCGTAGACCAACTACGATGGAATACTTAAGACTACGGCATCCCCCGGGAGTTTATTCCATTGCCTACGCAGACGACCTGGCACTGATCGTTACCGCACGCGACGAGGATCTGCTCGAAGGAACAGCCAACCTAGCCTTAGCGGTAAATTGTCTGAAGCGTCCTCCATGGGTTCTAAATTTACACCTGGTAGGTAATCCAATAACACCCACGCCCATGGTCAAGTATCTGGGCGTGATCCTAGATAGGGCTCTCACAGGAACACCGTATGTGCGCTATGCAGCAAAAAGGCAGCCCAAGCCTCAGCAGAGCTACGGAAGATCCTCCCACGGACCATAGGAGCAATCGATTCTCGGCACCGCCTTTTAGAATCAGTAATAGACTCTTATGGGAGCGCACGACTGCCGGAGCTTCAACACGCCGCCACCTCAACAAGACCCAATTACCTATGGCGCTTAACATAGCACGAGTAAATCGCACGGCTTCCACAGCAGGCATACAAGCCGTTTCCAGACAAATTCTCTGGGACCTAAGAGTTAAAGAATTGGCATCAAGAAATCCTTTAATTAACGGCCGGACGGAAGGAACACTATCAGCAGAACCGACACCCTAGACAAATGCAGCCAACGATGGGAAACAATCCAGCCGGGCCATCCTAAATATTGTAATGGTACAGCTCAGTCAAACACGACTCGCTTACCTACCAATTCCAATACCTACCAAACAGCAATGCCTACACCGCATTGGTAAAACTGACTCGCCCGTATGCCGTATGCCCAACTCGGGGAAGGCTGACGATGTATGGCACTGCTATGAACGCTGTGCCTTTTTCGACACTGAGCGAGAGCTACTGTCCCGGAACTTGTAGGGGGACTGAGGAACCTCCTAACATGCCAAGCCCTTGAAGAACCGCTCCTCAAAAATCATAAATCCTGGATGATTTTAAGAAGATTCGCAGAAACTCTCTCCGTGTCTAAAATAACCGCCACACAAAGTCGAGCAGCCTAAATGGCAAGAAGTGTGCCCAGGTGGAGTAATCTCGAGAAGACCGTACTACGGTCACCACCCGACAAGGGGCAAAGACGAATGGATTCTAGTGGGTTTGTAAGTCCCACACTACTGGGGTTTTAACGACGACACCCGGTGTGTATCAAGCATTTGACCACTTACCTCTAGAAAAAGAAAAACATAATCACCAAAGGCAGAATACCCAATCACGCTTACTTCAACATTTCCACGTCTAAAATAGTTTTACCATAAGCACAAGCAAGCTGGTTGTGTACTAATGGCAAAGTCATTTTAGACGAAGTTTTACGAGACTTAATGCACATTGTAATGTAATGTAATAATTGTAGCAAGACCAAAAGGTGACATAATAATAATAATAATAATAATAATAATAATAATAATAATAATAATAACTACACCCACTGAGTTGCCCGAAGAGCGCCGGTAGATCGTCCAGACATGCTGAACTAAACGGTGTGATCATAAGGTCCCTTAGGAAAGCCGGTATACCATCTACACTTGAACCGAGAGGTTTAGTGTCCGCTGGCGAAGAAAGACCTGATGGGGTGACCATTGCATTATGGTCACGTGGAAAGTGCCTAGCTTGGGATGCAACGGTTTCGTGCACAACCGCGGCTTCCTATTTACACCACAGCTCTGTTGAGCCGGGGTGGGTAGCAAAGCACGCAGACGCCAGAAAACGGTTTAAATATGCTGGACTGGAAACAAGATATATTTTGTGCCTATCGCCATGGAGACACTAGGACCAATCAGCAAGGGAACCGAAGCATTTCTCAAAGATTTGAGTAAGCGTATTCAGGAGGTCACGAACGACCGAAGAGAGGGTCAATTCTTGAGGCAAGCGTTGTCCTTGGCCGTTTGCAGAGGAAAGCGGCATCTATTTTAGGCGCCATGGAGTGAACTAATTATTTAAAAAACTTTGCAATAATACGTTCAGACCTCTCAACTGTAACATCGTTTAACATGTAATAAATAATATAATAAAGAATTATTTATTCAATTTTTCAGTATTTATTAATAAATCAGTAATTATTATTATTATTATTATTATAATAATTAGCTCAGGCAAGGTTCCTCTAGATTTCCAATGAAGTGATACCCTATAATATACTTTGAGTCCGTAAACAAATAGTCCATTGAGTTTTTGTAAAACGTCGAGGCGCGAAGGAACAAAACATTGAGAAGTTCAAATTATGGTGGGAGATCTTATTTGTACACGGCGTAGCTCCAGCTCCTGATTTTAGGGTCCTTTCGTGCCTGCCACGTATTTCATAAGCCAGAGCAAGGTACACAGGGTCATCCTCTAGAAAGTAAAGCTCACTAGACTCGAACACGAGAAGTGCCATCTTTCAATCCATGTCACCTGTATGATGCCGACGGACTTTGAGAGGATTCTGAGCGCATTGGTATGCTATAATTAAAAATAAAATAGTGCCTAACAACACAGTTTGCTACTATTCATTGCTCCAAAGTTACTTCTTAACATACTGAGTCTCGTCCGTATTAATTCTGCGTTCTGTCGAATATGCTGATGAGATCACCATAACAATATGCTCTTACAAAGCCCCATGCAAAACACAACACGCCATTACTTCTCGGCCGCTTTTATTTTGTCAGCCGAGCAAAACCACGATGAGAAGCCAACGCAGAAGCAGGTCATCTACGCCTTAAGAGCAAACTTCCTCAGAGGGAAGCAACACTCGCGACGATGCTGTTTTCGCGTTTTTCGGGATTTCTCGTAGGGCGTGAGGGCCCGACGCTGCGCACGTGTTCGCTTGAGACGCAGATCGAGGGGAACACGCTTCTTGTTGCGATAGAACTTGACCAAGTTCTCCCTTTGCATCTGTAGAAAGACATCAAGTAGCGTACATTTTAGCTAGAAGCTCACAACCCACGCCAACAGGCAAAATGTGCAGCAATACTGTCAAATGTATTTTCTATCTTAAGGTAAACATCTATTTAATTATTTAAGGTCGAAATCTACATGGTGTCTAATAGTACGCCATGTCCATCGTCGTTATTCCGATAGGACGTATACGTAAAAACTGTGATAATGTTGTTACGGTGCCTGTAACAATTTCCATCCCAGAAAGATATATCTTTTTTATGACTCATCTATCATGACACGCTCACTGATATTTTTCACCAGTGCAACTTTAACTTTAATGACATTAATACGACATAAGTGCTTTATAACAGACATCTTAACTAAGCTCCATATAGACTTTAAAACTGAGTTGTGTCCCGATACGAACGATACAGCAAAATACCTGTTAAATGAGGGATTTCGATGGCAACAATAAAAGGAACATATTAACACAAGTTCTGAACATGTAAACTTCGGGTTCAATCTACGTGAGCACGAAAAGTATTAAAGTACTATTAAAGATTCTAATAGTAAGAATCTATGTGGCAACAACAGTGGCTGCGCATAAGACACGCTGTAAACAGCCGGTCAAGTCAACCAATGTTGCTCATTTATTGTTCTCCCTGGGTAGAATCGAGACATGTGATTGCATCGAAGTGCGCACATTCTCGGGGTTCGTGGGAGCCCAACGCAAAGTTTACGAACGCTACAGCAAACTACCTGCTAACTGAGGGAATTCTATATTAATAATAATCAGAACACATAAACACAAGCTCTGAACATGTACACATCGTGTAAATTGGGGTCTGTGTGGCAACAACAGGGGCTGCGTTCAAGACACGTCCTAAAAAGCCGGTCACTTCAACCAATGTTGCTCATTCATTGTTCTCCCTGGGTAGAATCGAGACCTGCGATTGCAACGAAGTGCGCACATTCTCGGGGTTCGTGGGAGCCCAACGCGAAGTTTACGAACACTACAGCGAAATACCTGGTAAATAAGGAAATTCGAGAAAAATAATAATAATAATCCGAACACATCAACACAAGCTCTGAACACGTACACATCGTGTAAAATGGAATCTGTGTGGCAACAACTATGGCTGAGCCCAAAACACGTCCTAAAAAGCCGGTCAGGCTAACCAATGTTGCTCACTTATTGTTCTCCCTGGGTAGAATCGAGACATGCGATTGCATCGAAGTGCGCACATTCTCGGGGTTCGTGGGAGCCCACCAAGTTTACGAACGCTACAGCGAAATATCTGTTAACTGAAGGAATTCGATATTAATAAAAATAACAACACATCAACAAGCTATGAACACGTACACATCGTGTTCATTAGAATACTTGTGGCAACAACAGTGGCTGCGTCTAAGACACGTCGTAAACAGCCGGTCAAGTCAAGCAATGTTGCTCAATTATTGCATTGAAGCAACGTTTACAAACGTTATGGTGGTGTTCAAATCTGAACGCTATAGCAAAATACCTGATAACCGAGAGATTTCGATAAGTCCAGATAAAAATGCCTGCTATGATTGAGTGATCTTGAGGCCTCGAGAGGCTAAGCGTAGAGCGCTTTCGTCTAGCACTCCATAGGTAAGTACATATAATATATAACATAAAAAACAAATCTGTAGATAAACCCTTTTATGCGAGACTCTAGTAGATTATGGCATTGACCGTTTTACGCAGCACCTGGGAGTTTCAAAATACCGAATAATAAAATAAATATATATATATATATATATATATATATATATATATATATATACAAAAGTTAGGCTTCTATATCTACCTCAGTCATGATGGTGAGAAGACGTGCAATGTTTCGTCGAACCACGCGTATCTTAGAAACCTTCGATGCCGTGGTACCGGTCACCTGCAATTCAAATAACAAACGTCCCGTAACACAGTTCACTTATTTCCATTATCATTAATACTATAGTTGCATCTGTACGCAATTACATACATTTTTTGCGCGAGAACCATGTAGTCCTACAGCAGATAATAAAAGTTACGTTTGAGTTGAATATAAATCGTATAAAAAATTGTAATCGCGTACAGATATATATATATATATATATATATATATAGGTAGCAATATTTGAGTTCAATGAAGGCCAGGTAAAAGGGTCAAGATGTGCGGGCATGTACGCACATTCTCGGGGTTCATAGGAGCTGCCGCGGTATAAATTAACTGAATATCAATCACGTATTTCACGCCAATTAATAGAAGACCTCGAACATGTATTTTGCACAAATACTAACGCATCAACGAAACACCATATTATATCCAGCTTTGAACATATACAGGCTGTGTTAGAAAACTCTGTGGCAACATCACTGGTACAGTGGCTGCGCCAGAAATACGCCGTGAGCAGCTCAATTCCAATAACGTTGCTCATTTATTGTTCTCCCTGGGTAGAATCGAGACATGTGATTGCATCAAAGTGCGCACATTCCCGGGGTTCGTGGGAGCCAGAAGAGCCAGAGAATGGAGAGCAAATGCAAAATTACCCTACTCTAAAGATATTATCGTCTTGCCAAACAAGACAGCTTCATTACAACTCCAATCATCACTTCGCCTCAGAATATCACTAATCAAAGCACACCGATATGACACGTTGTTACCTCAAAGCGACTTATGTCTGCTATCTCATGCGCTTCTATCTCACGGTACTGCATCTTCCCGACTTCAGCATCATTCAAATCAAATATTCACACACCTTTGCCACACGAAGATTGGCCAATTCGAGTTTGAGTTCATCGAGCTTCTTCTCGAGCTCCTCCTTCTTCATGCCACGCAGCTCGGCGGCGCGTAACTTCGTCTGTAAGGCAATCCAGCAAGGAAAAGAAGTGCACATGTTAATCAGGATTGCAAAGCATCCATAGCGGTCTCACCTACAACAGCGCCAATCAACAACACAGTATCGCTATACAGAAAATATGACATAACACGTGAAGCTAGTGAGGAAAGTCATTAAAATACTACACGCAATAGACAAATAAAGTTTTTCGTAGAAGCACTGCAGTCTACGGACACCTTCAATGCACACTCGCCTCTCAAGCGCAAATTACATTACATATTTGTATAGATGCATACTTGTTCCAATGTTTCCAGGCAGGCTCCCACCGCAAAGGATGTGGTTTTCACCACCTGCATTGATGCAATGGATTCATCTACCCCCGGCAGGTACACCTCTCGGAGTAAATCAGCTCCGACAAGCCAAGTCCAGGGATTATCGCAAGAATTATATATATATATAGATCCTTAATTGTTCTAATGTTTCCAGACAGGCTCCCAACTTGAAGGGCACGGTTTTCACCACCTACATTGTAACAATAGGCTCATCTACCCCCGGCAGGTACACCTCTTAAAGTACAATCAGCTCCGACAAGCCAAGTCCAAAGATTATCGCAATAATTATATATATAGATGCATAATTGTTCTAATGTTTCCAGGCAGGCTCCCAACGTGAAGGGTACGGTTTTCACCACCTACATTGTTACAATAGATTCATCTACCCCCGGCAGGTACACTTCTCAGAGGAAACTCACCTCCGACAAGCCAAGTCCAAAGATTATCGCAATAATTATATATATAGATGCATAATTGTTCTAATGTTTCCAGGCAGGCTCCCAACGTGAAGGGTACGGTTTTCACCACCTACATTGTTACAATAGATTCATCTACCCCCGGCAGGTACACTTCTCAGAGGAAAATCACCTCCGACAAGCCAAGTCCAGGGATTATCGCAATAATTATATAGATAAATGTATAATTGTTCTAATGTTTCCAGGCAGGCTCCCAACGTGAAGGGTACGGTTTTCACCACCTACATTGTTACAATAGATTCATCTACCCCCGGCAGGTACACTTCTCAGAGAAAAATCACCTCCGACAAGCCAAGTCCAGGGATTATCGCAATAATTATATAGATAAATGTATAATTGTTCTAATGTTTCCAGGCAGGCTCCCAACGTGAAGGGTACGGTTTTCACCACCTACATTGTTACAATAGATTCATCTACCCCCGGCAGGTACACTTCTCAGAGAAAAATCACCTCCGACAAGCCAAGTCCAGGGATTATCGCAATAATTATATAGATAAATGTATAATTGTTCTAATGTTTCCAGGCAGGCTCCCAACGTGAAGGGTACGGTTTTCACCACCTACATTGTTACAATAGATTCATCTACCCCCGGCAGGTACACTTCTCAGAGAAAAATCACCTCCGACAAGCCAAGTCCAGGGATTATCGCAATAATTATATAGATAAATGCATAATTGTCCTAATGTTTCCAGGCAGGCTCCCAACGTGAAGGGTACGGTTTTCACCACCTACATTGTTACAATAGATTCATCTACCCCCGGCAGGTACACTTCTCAGAAGAAAATCAGCTCCGACAAGCCAAGTCCAGGGATTATCGCAATAATTATAAATATATATATATATAGATGCATAATTGTCCTAATGTTTCCAGGCAGGCTCCCAACGTGAAGGGTACGGTTTTCACCACCTACATTGTTACAATAGATTCATCTACCCCCGGCAGGTACACTTCTCAGAGGAAAATCAGCTCCGACAAGCCAAGTCCAGGGATTAAGCGACTGTCTTTGCTGTTCTCCTCTATCACAACCACAAGCAACTCAATTTTGCCTCTCAATGTGGGTTCGAGGATCTACAACGTGAGGTCATGGTATTTAAAAAATCCTACTCCAAGCATATATCCTCGCCACTTATCAGCATCATCATCGCCCGTGAGTGACAATTTTAATCAGGAAAATATCATTCTCACTTGAGAAAATGAATAACAAATACAATCCAATAGCCTGCAGTGTGTGTTCCTGACATCGTACAAGTCCGAGCCAACTTTGTCCGGCCAAACGTACTTCACATTTATCAGGTTGCTCCTAGCCGCCGAAAGACGTGCGGAGCACATTATACTCCCAATTTATTGCAAATGTCGACGACGGACGCCACAGATTCGCTGGTTGTTGGGAGATGCCATCACAAATGCCTAAAAACTGTAATGCTAGTATAACAAATACATTACGAGTCGTACAACTTCAAGTCTTGCCATTACTGGACAAACCCCGATAGTACGGATATATTAATGTCGCAGACCTAACGGGCGCAACAGTACGTCTTATATCAGTGTCTGCGACAATGATTATCCGCTGGATAACAAATAAATAAAAAGACAATAACGACACCTCGAACATTCACTTCGAACACATTAAATAACGGATTTTGTTACCCGTGTGGGCATCAATCGGTCGAATGCATAGGGAGAGGCGGTTCGCCAATTTAAAAGTGCATTTATGTTGGCACGATTGACGCTGTTAACTACATGAATACGCAAGATAAAAACAATGAATAACCACAACAAAGACAACCGTTCGGCATTCATATTGTTACCATTCTTCTCCTTCTCCACGCTGATTGTCTGCTGATATATCAATGGTTTGTGTCTTGTGACAACACAGTCTACACAGCTCTTTAACTGCTTAATTGCTCTAAAGACCTAGAAAAATTTTCCAAAATCCACCCAGTTTGTGGCCTCGTAACACGTGTAATGGTGGTTCGTCTAAGTGACCATTCTTGGTTAGGTGATATCCAATACGGAAAGCCGAAGCCACGAAAACCACATGCACGACGCATTTCCTATTCATCCAGCGTGTTCCTTTCATCACACAACCGACATATTTCGGCCTAAATTTCTTGATTATCACGGATTTTCAACACCTACTCACCATTGTGGCGACTTTCGTGCTCGGGCGCACAATCGAAAAGAGCGAACAGCTACCAAAGTGAAACCGAAACCAAAACAAACGGCATCGCTGAGTACCGCTTGGCGGCAAATTCAAACCGAAAAGTTTCGAATTCTGCATTGATGTTTAGGCTAGATTAATTAGCATAAGATCTAAGAACAAAAGCGGGGTTGTTTATTTTTTTTGTCATCTATGATCTGCACAACTTAAGCGACGAATCGAAGCTTGAATACGCGGAAAAATTGACAACGATTAAAATAAACAAAGAAAATAAGAGTGCTACGCGTCAGACGTGCGTTTTCGCTCGTCCGAACCCGGGCCTTTGCGCGATGTAGTTGGCGCCGTACTGAGATCTACATACCCGGTTAACTTAGCTGACGCCCTCGTAACATTTGGTAAAGATACGTCGTTACGTTAACACACTAGTAATCATAATAACAATTTACTAAAGACATGTAATATAGACACTTCATTCGAGCCCCTGATAGCTTTGAGGAGCTGTGAACCTCTGTATAAATATAAACTACACATAAAAATAATTATATTTATCTACAATATCAAGATTCAAAATTCAAACTGTGGTCTATTGCATAAACTGAATAAAAACAAGTTGATTCCTGTCAGTCGTGAACCGCCATACTTTCTAAAGAAGAAAAATCGCAGGAATGTTAAAGCCCAGCATAACATTCTTCAGCAGGTAAAGCGAGCCAGCTGGAAGTAGTCATCACCAGAAATGTATATGATCATCAATGTTTATCATCAATGTATTATGATAATTTAAAAATGCTGTCACAATGTTATATTAATGTATTGTTATAATTTAAATTTGGTGTCACAGCGTTAACATCAATGTATTATGATAATTAAATATATTAAAACGATGTGGCTCTAGAACACGTTTTGTAAAAAAATATTGTTCAAGTACGCTTCAAAACGGATTGCCAGGAATGACTCAAGCTTGTTCAAGATAGATGCCGAAGTCAGAATATCAGCCACTAGATCTGTATATCTCAAACATTTCTTACTTTTCAAATGTGAAGCGCCAATTGGCAACATTTTTTCACTTCTATTTAAGTCCGTATGGCTGAGTCACCGATATAGGCTAAGCCAGTACGACATTATTTCTTATATATATTATTTTTATTTTGTACGTGACTGGACTCACGGACTTACAGCGTAATCTTAGAGCTCATTTTGCATTTTATGCTCACGACCTAGTCATTTTAGCAAAAACTCGTAAGCATCTACAGTTTTACCTCAACGAAACTGCGAAGTGGTGCGAAGAAAACAAGCTCAAGATTAACGCGGAAAAGTCACAGATCTTTTGTTTTAGTAGAGGAGGGTCATACGCGGCCAGGGATCAAGATCTGTCAGTATATGGACAACCACTCAAATTAGTTAGCCACTTCTCGTAACTAGGCGTCACACTAACCCCCGGGCTCTCTTTTAGCAGACATATCGAGGAGATACAAGCAAAAGCTACGTCTGCAATGTTTTTGTTAGGCAATATGCACGATGTGCACGTAAAAACAGCTATAAATTGCTTTAAAATCAAAGTACTCCCTGTAGCAACATACCGCCTTTCTACAATTGCACCATACCTGACCCTCAGCCATTTAAAAAGTCTAGACAAGCTAAAGGCCAGATATGTTAAGCGTGTTTTGCGGCTTCTAAAGTGCGCGTCGGCAACACTTGCCTTAGAGATGTGCGGAGAGAGAACACTTATTGAAGACCTAGCAATTAGTAACACACCATTTACACCGCATATTCTAGACTCATATCAAGCCTACAGAGAAAACTGAAATTTAAAATTTGTAGCTGAGAATTATACTAATGGCCCGGCCTTTTCTTCACGTAGATGGAAAGGAGCCATGCAAAGGAACCGCTCGCTAATCTGCCGAATAACCTGGCACGGGTACCACCATAACATATGCATGAAGCCAAGCTGTTTTACCATTGAAGAATGTGTTTGTAGCTTTTGCGGAGATATTGATATTGGACGCTATCATATACTTGTGTGCCCATAAATTTGCGGAACGTCCTTATCATCCAAAGTTAAATTTATATTGTAAGACCAAAAAGTCACATTGTGACACCTTGTGAAAATTGAATCAACTGTCTACCAATTTTGTGGTGAAATAAATGCTGAATTGAATTTTAGTCTTACTGGTGATCACATTATCAGATGTGAACGCGGGTTCAGATCACATAGTATAGTAGGATTTTGATAGCAACCCCAGGCAAACTGTCTCCGGGCCGTAAACCGTTTTATGGACCGGCGAGAGAAAAGGGTAACTGAATAGAAAGATTCCAGAGGACGAAGTGAAAAAAAAACGCAGTTCGCAGAGGAAGGCCTGTGGAGGAAGACGATACTGCCGTTAGGGGCATAGCCGAGGCGGAACGACAAAATACGGAGGACTAGAGAACCGTGCATAGACTTGCTGTAGGATATTGTCTTTAAGTCAATCGAAATTGACTATATACCAGGCGATGAGAGTAAATGATTTACCTCGGAGACGCCAGGTGCACTCTTTAGGATAAGATCAGTGGTATTGCCTTCGACTGATTTTGCTGATAAACGAACACTTTTACAACTATTCCCTACCATCCTCTCTTACGTGGACAGCCGTCTTTACAAGAACAAGTAAGTTTGAATCGTTTAAACGATACATTGTTTAGTAAAGTATGTACGAGACAATGAGATTTATCTCATCCATTTTACGTATTGGGAAGGTTTTTGTTTTGGCTAAACTTGGCTAGAAATGCGTTAGATGAATATGAACACTGCCAATGTAGTGTTATACACAAATTAGTTTGGTAGCCTTCTTTGTATGAAGTAAGACGGCGCTAAATATTTTACTAGATTTGCAAAAGGTCTCACGACACACAATTGCTCGTAGCAACAATTAGTTTTTATTTTTCAATAGTCATTTTCCTTATAGCCTTACGGTCTAAATAATCAATATATATATATATATATATATATATATATTTATATTTATATATATATATATATATATATATATATATATATATATATATATATATATATATATATATATATATATATATATATTTATATATATATATATATATATATTTATATATATATATATATATATATATAGGGCAGAAAATATTCAAGCATCAGTTATCCACACTTGTTCTCACCGCTTGCTTTCGAGACATTGGGGGGGCCTGGGTCGCTCACGACGAAACTGCTCAAGGATGTCGGGAAAAGATTGGCGCTCACTACAGGAGACAAGAGGGCGGGCGAGTATTTACTGCAACGTCTGTCATTAGATGTTCAGAGGGGGAATGCCGCTTCGGTGATAGGTACCATGGCTAGGTGGACCAGCCCAGGCCTGGACCTAGTGCCTTGAGGGACCTTGACCCTTGCCCCAGCGGGCTGTGCACACGTTCTTACATCACAAATGTATATTTTGCTACACTTAAATAAATAATGATATATATATATATATATATATATATATATATATATATATATATGTACATATATATATATATATATATATATATATATATATATATATATATTAACGTATATATATATATATATATATATATATATAATAGATACGACGAATAGATAGAATTATATGCAAAAAACGTTATCTGGAAGTGTAAACCATTTTTGGCGTTAGTTAACTACCGAAGAGCTGAGTACTTAAGTCAAACGCCATTACAATAAGCTGGCATCACCAACAAAGCATGCAGTACTGAATACTGTCAGGAAACCCCTTATGAGGTATTGACGGTGCCAATGGCCGTCGTCTTGGGGAGATCAGGATATCACAAAACAATATGTGTATATATCACTCATATTTTAGTAAGTCGAGAGTCCGATGCTCTTACAGGAAATCAAAAGAGAGGAATGACTATCTGGCGCGGTGGCGCATTAAATACTTCTCCTTACATCACACAGGGCATGCGTCGTTGCAATGTCAGCAGTGATCGTCATTGAAAAAATCTGTTAACATTTGCTGGGAACATGATCATGTCGAAGAAATATCCAATGTATGTCCAAGCCAGGGCGAGGGGAAGAATCCAGGTTTTTGTGGGCTTATGAGAGATTGCTAACTGCCAGTAGTGCATGAGAATCATGCACACCACAAGACCTCTAGAAAAAGGAGGCATAATCGTGCACACGCTTCTCTATTTAGAAACGCTCAGGCCAAGTCTTCCTCAAGGCGAAGTCTGCGTTGATAACGTGACAATGCCGCCATGAACGTTAATTATGCGCAACATTTATAAATTGACTCTGCGACTGCTACATAATTCTTCTAAGGGCAGTTGTTCAGGAAACGAAGCGTTAAAATTGCCCAAAAGTCTGGTCAAAAAGTACTTGCAATGTACTCGTTGTACCATTTACTCTTCATTGATTTTACCTGAAATATTGTCTAGGCTTCACTGTTATCTAAAAACACACTCGCAGACACCTACTAGGCTCACAAATATTTTGTTTTGCGTAAGTGTGCGTGTGTGCAAAGCCTAAATCTACCCCTTCTCCCAACATAGCAGCTCACGGTATAGGGTGTTTGGCGTCAAACGTATATGCATACAACACAACGGGAAGCTCTCTATCAGCACTAGTCTAACTAGTGCAGCTGAACAAGGCTATCTCACATATAATGACGTCCGACACTTGTATTACGCCAATCAGTGCAGTAAAGGCAAAAACGCATGTTTCATGTTTTGTTAAAGCTTCTGACATTATTGGCAGTACGTTGCTACGGCAATCAATGATCACTATAGCTATCAGGAAATTAACATGAGATTCATATGAAGTTTATCCGACAATGTGTAAACATCCCCTAAATAAAAACTATTGCTTTTAGGTAAAACTTTGTACATGATGCTGCGCCAATTTTAAAAGCACACATTCATAAATTCTAGGTAACATACTCAGCATCCTGAATACAGAGAAAAACAAGTTTTTGCATCTTATCAGCGGCGATGCAAATATGAAGTACGCTACTTACGGGTGTCAGCATCTTTCAGAGAAACTCTACCCAGCAAACCACAGTCCACTTAACAGCTGACTTAGGTGACGTCAGCCAAGTAAGCTGACTTCAAGTTAAATCACGGGCGACTTAATTACATTTTATAAAACGGAGATATTAGTCCAGACAAAACGCACGCACATGTGAGCTCGAATAAGTTATTGCAGGTAAACACGATATGGCATTTAGGTCAACATACCGCAAGATCACAGAGAGAACGAAAGTTTACAAACACAATCGATATTTACAAATACTCCGGTCAGAAATAGCTTCACCCTTAAAAAGTAGAGCAAAACGTTCACAAGCTATTTAAATGAATGAATAACACACGTGATAATAACAATAGTAAACGAAAAGCGAAATGCAGCTATCGTTTAGATTCTCACTTCATTGGAGGGGTACGCACATGCTGTATGTATATATATATATATATAATATGTGTTTGTCCTCCACTAGCATAGCAGTCTTAACTATGTATAGCAGTTATTGTTTTATCCGTGTATCTGCTCCACAGTCCTATTCCCACTAAAATAGCAACAATTAATATGTGTTCGAAAGAAACCGAAACAATCAACCTGAATTGTCCAAATGGTTCGATCATAAGCCTTCTGTCAGTTCGAGGAGTGAGTAAGTGATTGCTGATTTGGTGACTGATGATTGCTCGAGATTGTTTTTGTTTAGTGGGAGAGGTACCGCCCGTCGTACTGAAATGACCCACTGATATCCTCTGTACGTCTTTGTATCATTCGTTGTCTGGCAGTGACTGACTGTGTCTGATTGTGTGGCCTGTCGGCAGCGGATCGTTCTTCGCGTTCTCGTCTGCGCGGCCGCCTGCTTGCTTTGATAATGACGGATTAAGAGGAGGCGCTGACTTGCATGCAGGTGGTCATTTGACGGGTCTCCGCACGTCAAGCAAACAATCGTTGTCCGGAATAGTATTGCCCTATTTGACCATTTGGTCATCGGTCCCAGCTATCGCTAGGGACTAGCCGAAAATCGGGATCGCGACTGGTCATCAACTGGTTTGGCCGAGCTCTTTCGCCCGCCTTTCGGCTGTTAGCGATGGGCCCGAGCTTGGTAAAAAGAAGCTCGTCTCCGTCCCACCATTGCAGTCTCTGCGACTGGCCGGACCGCCCGATGACTCCTGGGACGTCATCGTACGGAGAACCTCACGTTCGAACGAGAAGTCGTAGTTGTACTGAGAGTAGATTTGACTTGCCGTCTTCAGGTGTATCACCGGAAGCTGAAGCGTCGAAACCAATCAGCAAGCGATCATTATTATAAACAGTCTAATATAGTTAAAAGTGACATGAACATATCGTTAGGCTACTACAATATGCGCGAGAACCATATAATCATAACAATAGGTAATTGCTTTTAGGGGCTTCTTTGTATTCAGTGACTGAATTTTGTGTATATAAGCTGATACGTTGCTTTAGGCTTTCCAATTTACTTTAATTTGTTTAGACGTTTCAACGTATTATCATTTTATTTTACTGCATCTAGAAGAAGTTCTACGATATATTTAAAGAAGGAAAAGACATACTAAAAGTAAAAAAAACGACAGATTAAACAAGATTTTTAACGTTCAAAGTATCGAGCGAAAATAGCTTGTTAGAATTGACAATGTTGTAAGGTGGTCTTACCCGAGTAGCTGGAAGTAACATCGGGTTGAGTCGATACGGAATATCATCAATCCAGTTTCTGGCGCTCGCCGAGAGACACCCAACATCTCCGATAGAGCCTCTTGTGGCTCCGAACGCCACCTGCTCATCCCGTTGGCTGCCTTGTGTGTTATCAGTGGCAAGTTAGTCAATATATTTACTTGAAAGTTTTATTTTCGGATTCTCTCGAAGCCCTGCTAATAACTGAACATCTTGCAACATTAATAGCGTTACATATGAGGCATGCACCAAGCAGAATTTCCCAAAAGGCATTTCTTAACAATATAACTATAACGGCCCCCGTGGTGTGGACGGCAAAAAAGACTGCTTTTCAAGGATTTTAGACACATAAGACCGTTATCAGTCGTTAACAGGACTCGCTTCAGTATCAACCACCAGTTAAATCTTCTTACTCTATTGGCTTCGCCGCGTCCATTGCCTAACCTATGCACGTGGACGAGTATGTCTAATAATTTGAATAAGGACGTTCGACAGGAATGGCTTATAAGACTTACCTGGTGAATCTATTTAATTAATCTGATTAATTGTTGTTATAACTATTATCATTACTAAAATGCGCAAACCCCTTTACTACCCATCTTAAGAAAACGACCGATACGGACAACCGCGGACATCGCGATGAATCCATCGAACTGTAATTATGTTAGCCACAATTAGCGGGGAGAGTCTAGCCGCACGACCCATATAACCAGTCTGTGACGTGAGAACTTACCCAGATTGGAAGCTCGGTCTGGTTCCACATTAATCTTAATTGTTTTGTAGGCGATAAGAAATCCGTTGAGCTCTCCGGCCAGCATAAAACCGTCAGGAATGTTTTTTGAAAACACACCTATATCGGACACGACCGAGCTGTTGCGAATATCTCGGCCAATGACCGTATAACAGAGATGACGCTTCCGAAGACATTTTTGCCCTGAAAGAATGCGCAATCGAACTGTTATAAACTAAATAATTCTACCTGACACGAAACAGTGTAAGGCAAATTAATGAACACGAATTATATCTGTAATAGATTTTGCGCGTACAACTTAACATGCGACTCCAACCACGTTATTACAGCTATGAGAGCAGTTATAACAAAGCCTAGACTAAGCCTCTAAACACAATCAATTTTGTGCTGGTCACGACAAAGTAAAAAACCTGAAGTTGAACTGCAAAGCTATAGAAGCACCACCATTACTCACCGGTGTCACGTGTTAGAGAGATTGTCAGGACATTTGGCGGTGGTGTAACCTGAAACACAAAACATTTTTATTTTGCCGTGTACAAGCTACCATTTGAGGTTAATATTTATCACTCACTGATAGTTTCTATATAACGTTCGCTAGTATTGAAACAGAATAAGAAGTAAATATCCTACTTTTGCGCAACAAGAAGCAATTTCCAACCTGCTTGGAACTAAACCCCAGAAATAAATGAGAAAATATATGTTATTAGTCAGCGAAAGTTCGAAGTTAAGAATACACACGCACTGGTCACCTTCTCATTTAATTGTAAGTGTCCCAAGGATTTTGCGACAATCCGGATGTAGGCGGGGAGTAAAACTGTCAGAGTTAAGCTGAGGTCATCGATAATAGAGCCTTTTTTCGTGAATAGTTTGACAATTTATTTTGTGAGAAGTGAAGGTAAGCGAGGCCTCGTCGGTCGTAGAACGTCTATTTTTCGAGGTATCTTTAAATTGAAATGGCGCGCTAGCTGACCGGTGTACACAAGTTATACCGTACACGGCGATAACCTCTTGGTGTGTTCCACACCTTTATTACACTAAGCCGGCAATCACAGTCACTACCGTTTATGCTCGCAATCTTCCGCTAAACATCCTACGGCGAGCACATGCCTCGCCAATTTCAATAGTCATTGGAGTCCATATTACAGTCTCTAGAGGCTATAGCAAATTCATATCTTTAGAGCGGTTAAAACCTAAAATATGAAGCAATTACAACTTCTGAACCGTTCAGATATAGGTAGGCCAACAATTAAGCGGGCTCTATATAGGAACGACTTTTGGAGTCCGCTGGTAAGCCCGGCTACAACGACAACACATACAACAAGAAAACTAAACCTGTCACATGAATAACCATAACCAGTGACATGCACATTCTATATGTACAGCAAAGGCGAGCACTGCCGAGTGTGCAAACGTATTGTAAATGATTAATAAATCATAATAATATCATCACAATATTTTCTACAGCAATTAAAGGGAACACAAGCCAGTGAATACACGGATGATTTATCATTTATGGACACTGGCGTGAGTATTTTTTAAGTAAGGGTAGACAGCCCACGTAGCTTATTGCGATAAAATGGTAAAGATACTATCTTACAATTTTAACAAGCGATCTTTTTTTTGAAAGCACCACTAACAGTAAATTGCCACCTTGTTTCTAACCCATTCAAAACACTTAAACGCGTCTTTCGGGATATAGGTTATCTTTTTTTTACTTTTACTTTTATTTATCTTCCCTATAGTCTTGAAACGTTGTTTCTTCAATTGTTTATCCGTAGGTGCAGGAAAGAGCCGCACGGAGTAAAATCCGGCGAATAGGAAATTTGCGGAAATATGTAATTCGAATTATTCACTAAATTATCCACTGAACCAGCAACGATAAGTGTGCCGATGTGTTGTCTTAATAGAGGCTCCAAAAGTTGCTTGCCCAGAGATCAGGCCTCTGACGTCGGATGTTCTCGCGTAATATTCGTAGTGCTTGAAACTTTGCCGTAGTGTTGACCAAGTGGCAAAAATTCGTGAAAGATGATTCATTTTTTCAAGAACTTTTTCATTTATTATCAATTCATATTACTATCTTGCGTAAGTGAACGTTAATTTTAATTCATTAAAAGATGATTAATTTGTAGTTGAAAAAGACAGACAAAGAACCTTGATGTTGTCTGCTCTGGCTGAATTTCTTCGATCCACTCTCCTTGGAAACACCAATGGAACGATTGGGCCGTAACCATATACATATGACTCGTCCCGTGTAATCACTCTCTGAAGAAATCCAGGGTATTCTGCTAAGTTCAATTCGGACATTTCCCGACGGCCGTTAATTTGCTAGAAATTCAACACTTTTGGAACAAATCTCGCCGTCACTTTTCTGGCGCATAAAATATCGGTCAATACTGTTACAACTGATACGTAAGATATCTCCGATTCTTCAGCTATCTTCCTGATGGTAATTCGGGCATTGTTGAGAACGATTTCACAAACTTTTTCAACGTCATCTCGCTGTTATTGACATCGAAGGCCTTCACGAACGGAGGCTAGCTTCGGTCTCCTCAGATTCCTTGCGAAATCGACGATACAACGTATAAATTGTAAACAAAAAATAACTTGATGCTTCGTTGCTGCTTAATTTTCGACTCCGTGAAAATCGCCGATTGCTTCATTTATTTTAAGCAAACTCAAACTATAAGAGCCGCCACTAATTGGAACATTACATTTGGCCTGTAGCTGATGTATGGCGCTTCTAAGCAAAACAAACCAGAATACCTCGGTACTGTCAGTAGCAGAACCGTTCTATTTATCGTCCAGTACTATCCCTTGTAATTTCTCCTCGGTGCAAAATGCGTATGGGGCGATATCTGAGCAGACCAAAGCGATTACTAACTAATATATGTCCCATGCGTTAAGGCATGCAACATATTGCATCAAAACTCACCTGTACAGAAAGGCTCTCGACGCAGTCTAAGGAGAACTTTCTTGCAAAACAAAGATAACGTGTTTCCTTACGGCCGAAGAAAAGTCCTTTATCTTTCCAGAGATCCGCGTCTTGGCCTGTATCACCTGCGTCGACGGACCATGATACCGACATTGTTAAGGAAAAGGTACGGTCTGGAGATATACGTGTATGCAACCAGTCAGTTTAAGGCTTAGTTCAATCTCAGTCATCTATATGTATTTCTCTGTACTTTATGTTTATACCAATTTGCGTACGACACAAACTGGTCGATACTTCTAGGTATCATCTTGATTAAAAAGGTCAAATTACGCGCATGAAACTAAGACATTGAGATAGCGGGACCACTTCGATAACTCGGCACGGAACCCAGGTATTAGAAATATGCCTCTGGTGTAGCAGCTGCTGCGTTTCGTTCTGGGGGCACTGTATGACACATAAGCAGTCATCTACTTTTGTTGTAACCATGGTGAGCCCTTTGAGAATGTCTTTAGACGCAATCGAATCATCCAGATCCCTGCTAATTACAGGCTTGATCTTGGAGACTGCTTATACTGTCGTTTCTGGAAGTGTTCTCCTTTATTTATTGTAAGAATATGCCGCTTACATTGATAGTGGCCTCATGCACGCTATGATCAAAATACTGCATAACAACTAAAGTTACCTCTAAAGACCTGCCAATACAAGTTGTATCACAAAGGGTTGGGGAAAAATGTTTTCATTTTAAATAGGCGAGTGGCCACACAATAAGTAACAATGTACTTAAAAACAATAGAAAGAGCATGCATATACAATACCCGAGCAACAGCCATGTATTAGGTGACACAAAACTTGTACATAAAAGCCAGATTAAAAACTGCCGACTGAGCGCCGAGTGCATCGAAAACTGAGTATACAATATATATATATATATATATATATATATATATATATATATAGCATATTGTTTTTATACGTACAAATATAAGTTACATCTAACTTTTAGATATTGTGTGCAATTTATCTGTATTCAATTACCTTAATTTCATTTTTAGATTTCATCAAAATTTTGCCATGTCTTTTTCTAAGCGTATAACGCACCTACACGTATATAGTAGTAACACTTGACACAGTGAAGGTTGTCGCGCATTCGTGGCTGCCTTACCGGTGAGTTCAATAACGCAGTATCCTGCTGGTGCGTTTTTGGCCTCCTCAACAACGCAGACGTCCGTGACTGGATCCATGCAATACTGCACAATGTTCGTACTTCTCGCTCTTTGTCGCTCTATAAACCGCTGGGCGCAGGAACTGTCTCCTCGTCGCCAGATGTGTCATGTGTGTCTCTCACACCTCTCGGCTTACCTGTAATTAATTATCAGTAAGTTCTGATAACATTCACACACTGAGTTTTCATAGATGTAACTGGTGCATTGGCGTTCTGTACAGCAGGCGTCGTTGTTAAATCCACGGTAGTGTGGGACTCGCACCCACTAAAATCCAGTCGTCCTCTTTGCCCCTTGCCGGGGGTGGCCGCAGTACTGTCTTCTCGAGCTTACTTCACCACCATTCACACACTGATACAATCAACTGCATGAACGAACAACGACAAATCATATGCATTCCTTCTTAAGAGTGTCAATTCTCTGAGCTATGTTAAAGATTCGAAGAAGCAACAAAAGTGGTTCGAGTGCTTGAATCCAGGTGCGGGCGCCATATAACTACAAATCGCGCATGTATCTCCAGCTATAGCCATTTTTATGGCGGACTGCTCTTTGTCGTTATTGGAAGCATTACTACGGCTACAATGTCACCCGCAATGTGACCATCTGTAGTAACTGTTACTATCTATCTTTTTTTTGGAGGGGAAATGCTTGTAGGCGCGCTGTGCAGGAGTACTCGCCAGCTGATGGCTCGACGACTACCAAGGCCTGCTAATATATATCCTAACAGTCTCAGTATATATCTATATATATATATATATATATATATATATATATATATATATATATATAGTGTTCCAGAATTCGCCCAACACAAATATCCCGGCCATGTAGGTTAGGGGATCACCAGGTTTTTAGTGGGTTTGAGAGTCCCACACTATTCAGACCAAAAGGTTTTCTTTATGCATTTTGCTCCAGGCCCCCAGTAAAAAATAAATAAAACAAAATACTTCTCCCAACATGCTTTTAGGGTCTAGTACAACTCGGCGAAAAACACATTTTTACGATGCGATGATGGAACGATGCACGGAAATGTCTTCTAGAAATAACTAATTGAGCGTAAAAGCCTAAATAAAGAATTGCAAGAATTTTCATTTCTGCAGAATTATCTCTAATGCAACATTTGTTCTGCTTTGAGCTAACGTATAATGCAGCATGACTGGAACTTTGGAAACCGCAGATTTAGTGAAGATATGTCAGGATAAAAGCTTGATAAAACCATTTTTGGTCATTTAACTCTCTCCAAAAAATACATTTATGCCCCCTCGTTCCATTGAAAAAAAATTCGCCGAGTTGTACCTACGAGAGGTACTAGACCTCAAAGTTTGCTGGACAAATTCTTGAAGACCTTGTATACATATATATATTTATATATATATATATATTTTTTTTTGCTGTTTCTCTTCTCTTTCTCGACATGACTTGGGTGCGTGAAATGAGACTGTGAGCAAAGCATAACAAGAAGCATCCAACCTTGAGCGCAATCGGAAGTGGTAGATTTTCTGGCTGAGGCAACAATTTTCAACACTATCCACGGGCCGACACATAACCATGTGTAGAGTAGCTCATCGCGCATACCGGTGTTGTTGATGGTGGTGATAATGTTGTTCCATTACAGATGATCAATCCCGTAAGACGACTGGCTAGCGCAAACACAGCTGATAGACAAAAGCTACACCGACATATAGCTGGAGTGCTGTATAAAACCACACTTCCATGCGGCACATCCACACGACATCCGCGCTCTACAGTGCGGCTGGAGGCTCTCTAAGTCAACTGACAGTCGGATACACGCAAAGGGACAGAGAGCGACACACACACATATATATATATATATATATATATCTTTATTTATATATATTTGGAATACAGATGGACATGGTTGCAGGTTGGGGCTTGATGCAGCCCGCAAGCCACTGAGAGAGGGTGCAATCCAAGCGCGTCACATTTCAAACCCGCAAGCAGACAGTAACTTTGTCGTCAAAAAGTAACGTAATCAATTGCATTGCTTTTCCGGTTCAATCAAAAGCTACTTAAATTTTAAGTGTCGAGGGGCATCATTCGTTAACCGATAACAGTTAAATAAACATACCGACGTTTATTTCATTGTTATCGGTAATAGAATATCTTGCCACGCGATTTTCATTTCGCTTGTCGTTGACCAATGAAGAGTTGGTGTCATAACGTAGAGTTCTAGAAGATTTTATAATCAAACTTAGCTATACCTTTTAGATGTCACATAGGGAAATTTGTTTGCTTAACCCAAGTTCTATCTATTCAATGAAATATCATATGATGGTTTATTGATATTCTTAATTGTTAGTTTTTTTTGTTTGTGTTACAAACTGCTATAGCCACATGCTAGCGCGGAAGCACCTGTACAAGTAACAGTACATTTAATACACTATTCACCAGAGTATGGTGATCTATGCGATGGCATATATTATACAAAATAAATTATTGGTAATCGTTATTTAGTATTTGAGACTTAAGCGAATTAATATTTATATATAGGATGCATATATATATATATGAGATATATAGATATATATCATATAGAGTAAATATATAGATTAAGAGATATAATAATATATATATAATAGTAAAAAATATATATTATATATATGTATATATATATATATATATATAATATATATATATCATATATCTATATATATATATATACGTGCATAAAGTCACATTACTGCTTATAATTGCTCAAAGCTTACCACCATCTAGCCTACGTTTCTCGAAACTCTGCTTTTCCCTGATCATTATTCGGTTATCTTGTTTCCATATTCTCGTATGAACGTGGTCTACTCGAGGACTGTTGAGGCTCACTGCATAACAGACATTTGTCTGCGCACTGATCACGGGAGCCGACTGGTTAACGCCCCGGGCCTAGTCAACCTAGGGGTACAGATTAGGATGCCTGCTGCCTTGGCTTAATGGGCATAATGACAAGAAATTCCCCACACGAAGCAGACCTCCCTGCGAGAGTATCGTCCTTAACTCATACATGATTCATACAGAATCGCACGCTGCCCTGGTAAAGCACTTTATTAGCTTGCTGAAGTTCTTGTTCGTCAAACAAACTACTAAATAGATAGGTTTGTTCATGTTCTTGGGTTATTTAGATTTGTGCACACAACTTCTCTTTGGATGACTATATATATATATATATATATGCCAAAACGTATTTCAATAGTTAATGTTGCATAACTTGAGGAAGATGGAAACACTTAAATAGCATATATAATATAGTATAAGCACGTAGAAGTACTAAACATTACCTGTGCTCGGCAGGTGCATTCACAAGATTCTGTCTAAAAATGACAGCAATATTCCCATACATTCGGCCTATTTGGATGTTGTACGGCAAATAAGTAACCGGTCTGAATTTAACATAAAGCCACGTTTTTTCTTATGACATACACGTGTGTATGGAATGTCACATTATAAACGTGACATTTATTACATAAACATTATTCTTTTAAAGTGTGACATAATTGAATGAGTTTGTTTATTGGCATTTCTTATGAGATAATTGCACTTGTTAATTCCGAACTCCATTAAGCACATAGCTTGTTCGATGCCCCTTTTATGAGATTTCAGTATATAATATATATTTGTCCCTTTCATCTATTTACAATGTGTTGTTGTGATATAGCTTGTGTTACTTATATTATTTTTAACCAGATACCAGAGTTTCGAGATAATGCTCTGACGCCACATTTAAATTTGAGTAGAATTGAATTCAACTGTTTCAACTGTTTGTTTATTGACATTTCTTGTAGATAATTGCACACATTAATCGCAAGCTCCATTAAGCACATAGCTTGTTCGGAGCCCCTTTTATGAATAACAATGTATAATTTATATATGCCATTTTCACCTATTTACAATATATTGCAACATGATTGTATTTTTATATCACTTTTAACCAGATACCAAAGTTTCAAGATAATGCTCTTTGAGATTGCATTTGAATTTGAGCAGGGACTTTGTCTGCCTAAGGGAGGCCGGTACTTTGTTCCAGTAGGAGGCCCCAATGTTTCTGATTGATAGCCTTGACTGGTTGGAGTTGGCGTGTGACAGAGTAAGCAGGTTTGGTGCGTTACCCCTTGTAGATATGGGTGTTGCTGATGTTGCCAGACCATATAAGTTTGGATGCACTCCAATGAGTATACGCTTAATTTCAACTACGAGACAGTATTCTATAAGTTTTGGGAACGGCAAAATGTTAATATTTTTGTAGTGCGGTTGCACTGAATCATCATGCATCAAGAGATCCTGAGTTGTTCTCAGTGCTCGTTTATGGAGTCGGTGAAGCGACCTGATAAGACGCATCTGTGTTAAGCCATAAACTTCTACAGCGTAGGTCAGGTGAGTTCTCCAATAAGAACTTGTTGCAGATAATTGGCTTTGTGTGCATGCCTACCTGGCGGCTACCCGGCATGAAAACGGAACTGAGTAAGCTTTAAAGGATCCATCGCTTCATGGAATACTGTTAGAATTCATGGAATACTGAGGTCTTAAATCATTTGATCAACTACGTGCTCTAGCAAATCCGCTCGACTGGGCTGATGTAAGTAGGAACTTTGCCCAGGATGGAAGTCCAAGAGCGGAAAAACTTTTGCAGTCGTGGTAAGATAACTCTTTACGCAACATTTAAAAAATCTGGACCGCACGTTGTTAACGATTTTCTTGTGTTTCTTGGGCCGAAGTTTCCAAACCGGAAAGCAGTACGAAGGCTTGGAAAGTACAAGGACCCTATAAAAACATGCTTAAATTTCAGGTTTAGATAGAACCACGAAAAATTGTGTTAACAAGTAGAATTGAGAAGGCTTGACACTAGCTAGCTCACTGACTTTTCCTTCACTGACGACTTCGAGGTGAATTTCACAAGACAATTATAAGGCTTTGGCCGCCACAACCTGAATTGGAATAATCAGCCGACCAAATGAGGTGTCTATTTTCTTCAAATAATAATAATAATAATCGCAGGGACCCAATAAGTTTGCAGGGACCCAAATTTCATGTTACGACCACGAATGATTGATTACATTGAATAAATTAATTAAAATAATAATAATGTTAGTCTTGCTTTGCGAGTCCGTATACCCCCCCCCCACACACAAGAGACTAAAGACAAAGCGACGAACATTTACACTTCTTTTTTTACATAATCCCAATATTTTTTCGGTCGTTCGAATAATAATAAATACTAATGATTAAGAATAGAAAGAAACATCATATATATATATATATATATATATATATATATATATATATATATATATATATATATATATATGTCACATCGGGACCTTACAAGGGCAAAACCTTTCCCTCCTCGCCGTCCAACTCGGCTGTATCGAGCTGCCGGTCTGTCAGTCGTCCGCGGTTCTGCGGCATCCGTCGTCTGTCTGCCCGAGTATTTTGGCGACTTGTTTATTTCTGGCTGTTGTCGGTGTTGTTTTCAGCAGGCGCGCTGGAGCAGCTGGTGTTTAATAGGTTGGTCGGCGTCGATTTTGGTGCATTGCTCGGAGAAAGAAGAAGAGCTCAACGGCCAATGAAGTTCGACGATCTGGCCTACTCAAGACTGTAATTGATAGACTAACCAGCTTACACACAGCGGGGCTGCGACGTCGGTCGACGATACCTAAACAGTACGTATACAATAACTAGTCTAGAGCAGCAATAATGCAGTCACAGTTAGTGAATGAACTTTCAATTCGAATATATAATAATAATAATAATAATAATAATAATAATAATAATAATAATAATAATAATAATAATAATAATAATAATAATTAATACGGCAAGGACTGACGAGGTGGAGTGTGTTGCAATGATCTGCCAAAGTAACAGTACCTGTATTGTTATTATTGCATAAAAAAATATGTTAAGATGTATTCCAAAACGTGTTTCAGGTATATGTAAAAGTTGCATAGCTTGGGGAAGTTCGAGACACTTAAATAGCATATATAATATAGTATAAGCATGTAGCAGTATTAAATAATGTTTGTATTAGAAGGTATTGCATTATATAGCAAATGTGTATTTAAGCATTTTTATATAAAGGTGCGTGTCGTACAAATTATTCCAGGAATCTTGTAGAAGCTGTAGAGCCTAGACAAATTCGAGACGCTGAAATAGCCCAGCCATGGCGCACACAATCCTTCTTCTTCAGCCGGGTAAACCTGAATCAAGAACCTACTCGGATTTTGAAAGGTAATGCTGGAATGGACACTGCTACATATATAGCTACCTTTTAACACACTAATATATTCACTTAATAAACCGAGCGTTTGCCAATCACTATTTCCTTTAAGACTAAGGAAATTCCAGAACTTTGCCAGTAAGCGGTGAAGTCTATTTCCGCGAAAATAGGCCCAATTTCTTAACGAGTTGCGTTTTGAGACCTACGTTCTCAGTGTTATTCCCGTACAGTTCCATTAGATTATTCCAGTCTTACGATAACACTGAAAAAGTATTTATCTATGCAATCAATCTTTGTTAACCAAATGATCTAGTTAAAGATGACGTTGTCGGTGAGTAAACGTTGTGTACATTTTATGAAATGAATGCGAACGGCCGTGTGAAGCCGTGCAGCGTGTTTCGATCGCTTTCATAGTACGGACTGCGTGATGCGAAAAAAAAATCGATTACGGACGGAAGTCGGCCGTTCACACTGAATACAGATTACATATTTTCCCTCATAATGGACTGTAACACACAGTTACAGTGGTAAGTGCGCCGTGCGACTGTGTCTAACCGGCCTTGATTACGTGACACATGCCAATGTGTGTGTGTGCTAAATAGGCTCAACACAGACGACGTGCTGGCTACCGAATGCGGCCTGAATGTGCACGTTCTTTTCTCTTGACAAAGGTGTATTGTCTTCTACAACAACGTAAGGTAATGAATGGCCAAAGCGAAGCACTGGTGCTACCACCGTCGTGAAAGCAGGCCTTCACGCTAAGATCACATACATGTTATGTGCCTCATGAGATTGGAGAGCCGTGGTGTACCATGAGACTTTCACAGAACAAAGAAACGATGAAGAGTGAAAAGTACTGCTAGCCACTCAATTGTTGGAAGCGAGCCAAAACTAACAGACCGACCTGTGCAATCGAAAAAGTGTCCTATTTCAATATGACAACGCTATACATTTTTGAATTTGTTTTAAGAATCTGACAAAACGTTCTGACTGGCCCAATATTATATATATATATATATATATATATATATATATATATATATATATATATATATATATATGGAAGATTATTTGAAAATAACTCGGTCGTATGTGTTTTCTATGTTATTGCTATGGCCGATCCTGGATCGTCAGTGTGAACGAGTGTATGGAGGGGATCTGTCATGTATTTGAGGAGCACTTAAAGCGGCAGAACCCACAGTCCGCCTCCATCACATACGACATCTCCCAGCTGTTCGAATTCATCGATCAACTCAGCGATCTCACGTGCCTCGTAAGTCATTGTGGATATATGTAAAATATACACGAGTGGTTTGAGTTGAAGGAGGTCTTGCGGTCTGACCGTCTGGATCAGTATATTACATATGAATGCTAGTACACGAAGGCGAGTAAATCGACACGTTTACTTTAGGTAAGTCGACTTTCGACCTGCGTGTGTGTTCTCTTCCGCTAGGTACATACGTGTACTTGTGCCACCTTTTTCCTACTCTTCAAAACATTTCAAACAACAAGCCACCCTTTAAACACTTCTTTGAGTTGAGTTGCTCCTGCGAATTTTTGTTTATGTTCTCTATACTTTCGAAACGTTCAAACTAAATTTGTTCATTCATGGGAATAGAAAAACGCACATAGCCTGGTTCTGCAAAAGGGAGGCTGCGGAAATTTAGAAATAATTGTTTTCATCAAATAATCTGAAATCAGTAACTATCTGTACGTCGGTGTGTTGTCGTGATGGAGCATCCACGATTTGTTTGCCCAGAGTTCAGGCCTCTTGTGTCGGACGTCTTTGCGCAGTTTTTCTAAAGTTTGCGGTAGTACTCCTTATTGGCAAGTAGAACCAAGGTGCGAAAATTTGTGGAAGATTATTTCCTTATAGTCGCAAAAAATACTGTCAAAATAAACTTGGTCTGCTCTGCATTTCTTCGTTAGACTTTTGTCTTGAAAGCAGCCCTGGGAGTATTGGGCTTTGGTCTCGATGACATAACCAGACTATCTAAGTATTTTTGCTACCGCCTGAAGGTTTAGTTCGGACATTTCCCGATGGGTGTTAATTTACTGGAAATTCAACATTTTTGGGACGAATTGTTTTCTGACGCATAAAATATTAGTCAAGGCTGCTACAACCGATCCATACGAGATTTCTAATTCCTAAGCTATCATGATAGTAATTCGGCGTCGAAGGCCTTCCCGAACCGGAGTCATCTTCGGTCTCCTTACGTCGGTCGCGAAATCGACGGTACCACGTATACACAGTGTTTCGGGACACCACTTTAAACATATGATTTGATTTTTAACACATAATTTGTTGCAGATTTGTTGCCCTTTTATTTTCGAATCACTAAAAGTCGCCAAAAACCTTCGTTCTGTTCACTTTTTATCAAACTCAAGTAATACACGCCGCTATTGAGTGGAGCGAAATTTAACCTGTGTGATGAATAGCGCTTCTAAGCAACACAAATGAAAGGTGTTGACCTTGGTGGTTTCGGTCTGGCCTCGTATATATATATATATATATATATATATATATATATATATATATAATATGAATGACTCCTTTTGTTCCAGGTTCACCAGAAGACGACAAACACGTACGCACCGTATAATAAAGCGTGGATAAAAGAGAAAATCTACGCGCTGCTCCGACAGCAAGCCAGCCATTGATAACGTTTCTTGCTGGCTACCGACATGATGTCGTACCTATTTCCATCCCCTTTGTACCCCTTCGAAGACTGACAGGAGCAGGGGGCGGGCAGGGGGAATTTCGATTACAAGACTTGCGGGATGGTCAGAGGCAGTAGCAGCAAAGCAGTACAGCGCGCTAATGATATACCATCTTGTGCGTGACACGTGGTTTTCGTAGTCAACGCCGTAGTGCATGCGATGGAATATCTATCAATATATCTGGTAGATGATCTTTCGTCATCTTCACTACTACTACTACTGTATCATCGGCGACCTGTTTTGGATTCGTACCAAAGCGTATTTTGTGCGCCGACCGACGTAGCTGCGAGCAGATTACCTGCATGCACTCCAAGTTTGGACTTCTCTCGCTTTTTATTTTGCATAAATACGCGCTAGAATGCGTTGAGGTGCGAGGACACTATGCATTTCGTCTGCGCTCTTAAGTATTTAGTAGAACCGTGTGGCTGTATGTACGGGCTCATCCAAAGTGTACAAATGTTCTCTCTTAAAGCATGTAGCACTCTCATGTGTATAGCTACCTGGTGGGCTATAATTACTGTATCGACGCTTGTCGGGTGGAAGGGGAGAATGTCAGATGCTCCGCTCTCATCTTTGGTGAGGCGGAGATCACGATCACATATAGCAGAAACTATTTTGGATTTGTGAGTGTCGGTAAAATGGCTTAAGCTAGTGTAGACCGAGCAGCTAGCTGTTCAGGAGCCGGGTTGCGGAGGTTGCGAAACTAAAGCGGGTCGCTGTAAAACAAACTCTTGATAGATTTTGTGAGTCGGGGGTTCTCAGACAACCGACAAGCGGTAACGTAGTAAATATTGCCCACCCGGAAATGACAGAAAGGGAGGCACTTAACTCAAGATCCCCAGAAAGAAACTGAACGCATATATGTATGTATACATATATATATATATATATATTGGGGGTGTAAACTTGTTTGTGTGCAGCGTTTAATACGGAATTCGTTTTTTTTTTTATCGTGAATTAATTTTGTGATAGAAGAAATTAACGCAGAAGCTATCTCATGTGAAATAATTGTTAGCTCGAATTATTGTAAGACCCGTGCGCGTATGAAGGCTGTGTAAGATCGATTACAAACGAAATTGTTGAGCTTTAGTGGGAGCCGAACGAGCATACATCTGACAATGGAATTACTGCGACTACTTTATAATGATGGTGACTTAGGCTTGGTGATGCTGATCTCGTAAATCGACGATTGATGCCATATCAGAAAAAGCCTATTCAATGACAAAGTATGGTCACGGAGTTGGGAGTCGACTGTGTTGTGAATAAATGAAAGATTGACGATTGATAGTGCGATAAGATTAGTTGGCTCTTGATTGAAGTTTGGAGTTATCGTCGACTGGTAAAAGTCTCATAGGTGTTATATGTCTACAGATGTCTACAGAAACAAGTGTGACTGGTGTAAATTGACTGGAATATTGTTTCTAGTACGAACTGCTTGTTTTTTTAGAGATACTTGTATCTAGTGTATCTACTTATTTGCATTACATTAATTTCACTTATATTGAATATGTATAAAACATTAACACTTATAAATATTATTGTATCTAATTATTTTACACTTATTAAACGCTTTTTTGTTTGGTAGAACGGGGGCGGGTACGAGTACCTTATTGCCTTTCTTCGCCACCAATGCAAGGTCACAAAATTCCTTAGTATAGGCTCAAATTATTGTAATACTATTGACCAAGAGTGGCTCTTTTTAAAGCGTGGGCTTGAAGGAGTCTTTACACTCTTTCTGTAAAGTCACTCGTCCTTTCGGCGCCCTGCTCAACTAATACGTGATTGATTGTCCACAACACTTAAGGTACACGAAAATGACTGTGTTGATGGTGTAGTAGAGATATCATGTTCTTTTGTGTAGGTTTATACGATATCGTAGCTGTGGGGATAGAGATATTAACGATACGTGTACGCTTCGACTCAATTCATTCATATTCTAACACTGTTCTATGTTTTACATCATTCACACGAGTAACACAAACATTCTTCACTCAAACTAGTTAGAGCCGTACTCTTAACTTGATGTGAAAGTGATACATGAATATATATACACAGCTTAAGTTCTACTTTGTTGTGTGTTTCGAAAACACTTTTTTTTTTTTGTAGAGGTGGAAAATACTTTACGCACACTCTCCGATGTTAATGAAGGGTAGTGTGGGACTAAACGCCGGGGGAGAGTATAATACTCGATCCAATCCGCGCAGCAATATAGGCCTAAGGTTGCTTAATCTGCTGGTACATATTCTTCAGGTTTGTAAGCACTGCCCTATTTGATAGCCCACCGGCTACGTCTCCTAGCATCCGTAGTAGATAGCATCATGCTATATGTGGTGCTCCTGTTGGAGCTTACAATTTCCAGGGTTACAACACACCGGCTCCTCAACAGGACCCAAAGGCCTATGACGCTCAACATCGCGCGGTCTAGTCGCATGGATTCCACAGTATCCATTGACTCCGTGCCAAAAATAATCGCCGCACAAAGTCAAGCAGCATTATTATTAATCCTAACGGCTTCTCAAGCAAATTTTGAGATTGGAACATCTAATCTACAAAGTGGCGTTAACAGTTATTTCATTACGCCGACAATGAAAACGGCGGTTTTCTTTGGAAAGGCAAGAATTTTACAGCCACAGCAAAGCCAGTAATAGTTATGTTTCAACATGAGAAGCAATTGCAATGGCTAATGAGTTCCAATGCCTGTGGTGTTCCAAGTGCTTCCCTACGAAGAGGGGTATCCAAATTCACGCAGGAAGAACTCATAAAAAGAAAATAGCCGAGTTTAGTGGATCAGCAGCGCTCCAACAGGCCACCGCCACTAATAGCAGCATCTCACAGCCGCTGGTTTCCTCTCGCTGCTCACTCTCGCCCCAAAAGTCCTCCACGTCGACAAAGAAACTCAAAGAGACCATAGCCCGGTCAGCGTGGTCAAGGAAAAGGTGGCTCTCTTCGAAGGTGCAGATCTCAATCGCGTAGAAGCCGAGGGCCGAGGCAAACGTGCAATGACGGATATAGCTCGTGCTCAGATTGCTGCTCACAAGCTCTCCATGGATTTTAATGTGCGAAGCGCCATTAGAATCTTGTCTTCTGACGACACGATTGCATCCTTAACGGAGGAGTTGAGGAGGGTGAGGTGATGGCAAAGCACCCTTCTGCTCCTGCAGGGGACGTGGTTCCACCGTCCCCCATCGGCTTGCCTGCGGTCGGGTTGTGCTCGAGCAAAGATGTCGCCAAGGCACTTCGTACCTTTCCATCTGGTGCGGCGGGAGGGCTCGACGGCTTTACGCCCGACCATCTAAAATGCCTTCTTCCTGCCAACGGAGACCACAACGATGTGCTGGAGACACTTGCCAAGGTATGCGACATCATACGTAACGGGCAAGTTCCGGAGGCTGTGAGAAGCGTCATATATGGCGGGTGGCTCATCGCCCTGAAAAGGAAAACCGGGGGATACCGACCCATAGCCGTTGGTTGCACTCTGCGGAGATTGGCCACAAAGACCCTGCTTCCCCTGGCCAAAGTGAAAAACAACCTGCAGCCCAGGCAGATTGGGTACGCCACTGATAATGGAGCGGAAATAATTGTTCATACAGCTCGCAGCTTTCTCAAAAACAACGAGAAATGTTGCTATTTAAAATTAGATTTTAAGAATGCTTTCAACTTAAACAAACGGGGGCACCTATTGACAGAAGTTTCCAAGCACGCCCCAGCCCTCTATTTATTGACGTATAGCAGGCCGACTCTCCTGATGTTCGGTGAGACTGAAATCACGTCATCAGCCGGTTGTCAGCAGGGGGACGTAGCGGCTCCACTTGCGTTTAGCCTGCTTCTGCATCAGTGCGTCAACCAGGTTAAGTGCAGGTTCCCTCTGTTATACCTCGACGATGGGACCCTAAGACAACGATCCGTCGGTGTTACTCAGAGACATCAAAGATCTTCGAGCGTTTGAGCAATGGCGTGGGCTGCAGCTCAGCCCCTCTAAATGCGAGCTTTTCCTTCAGGGTTTCGAAGATGAAGAAAGACAGCAGGTAATCGCGAAATTCAACAACAAGCTCCCGGGAATTCTTGTAAAGGACCGGTGTGAGCTGGACCTGCTGGGTACGGCGGTGTTCCCCGACATGATTGGACCGATACTGGCCGAGAAGGGAGAGCAACTCTCCCGGCTTTACCAGCAGCTGGGACATCTCGGGAGACACCAAGCCTACTTTCTGCTCCGGCACGCAATGGGAGTGCAAAAGGTCTTGTACGTACTACGGACTTCACCTGCCTTCCTTCTGCCGTCAGAAGCTTTGGATCTGGCAAGCCTACCGGTCCGGCTGGGTGGAATGGGCATTTGCTCAGCCACGAATCTTGCTTTTCCCGCCTTCCTGGCCTCGTTACATAGCTGCGCCCCCGCCGTGGCCATTACTGCCGGCGGATCCATCAGTCACCAACAAGGCGCCGTTCGGCTCTGGGACGCGCGTCAATCTGGTCGTCCTTCTGAGGAACAGGTCACTAGACAGAAGGGGTGGGACCAAATCGCCACTCAGGCTACCCACTTAATTCTTTTGTCGGCCTGCGAGTTAGATATAGACAATATTAGACTGGATGCGGTCTCATCCGACGTCGCTGGAGCGTGGCTCGACGTGTTTCCCTTCGAGCTCGTAGGCAGTAAGCTGGCCGACGACCAGTTCCGTGCCGCTAGTGGTCGTAGACTTGGCATTGCCATGTTTGAGGAAGAGGAATGTCCATGCGGCGGGCCTTACGCAGGGCAGCCACGATGCCATCAATGACGTCCTCGGGCGCGCTTTTTGAATGTATTGTTTATTAACCAATATTTGGTTTATGCACATATGTGCTACAGCTCTTCTAAGTAACTTTCATCAGCGACTTTGCTTTTGTACACTGTTGGAGTTGATACAGATCACATGATTTTCCGCATAGGTTGCATTCACACTCGGTTGATATCTCATGCCACCCATTTCGTATACATATCTTCATATGAAATCCATGCATTGCAAACCCAGTAACGAAGTATCTGTTTCTACAACATGGGCTCTTCCAGTATTCTGTAGTCATCGCTCTAGTCTCATAAAAACGCCAATCAACATCCGCAAATTTATACTCCCATTCGGCAAGATGATTCTTAAAGGCCTCCGTTTTCGGTAAAGCATAAGTTGCCCAGAACTCCTCCACAAAAAGTGGTGTCGAGGCCAACAGATACACAAGACGATTGCGGCTAGTGCGGTGAACTACTAGCACTCTTTTTAGAAATCTGGCTTTAATTTTGTCAAGTACTTCCAGATTTGCTTTTGATAGGTGGGGCCATATGACCTGTATCCCGTACGCAGCGGTCGGCGCAATCTTTAAATTAAAAAGTTTGAGAGCGACATCTAGTGACAACCGATGAGGCTCTGGGATATTATGAAACGATAAAATGCCCTTACGAGCTCTTACCTCGATATGTTTAGTGAAATTTAAACCCTGCGTTGAAAAGATTACTCCAAGATAAGAAAAATGTTGAACAAAATCTATTGGTGCTGACCTTAAGCGCAATTCGTCTTTTTCTGCGAGCCTACCTCCGCGGCGAAACTTCATTGCTTTCGTTTTTGCTACGTTTATCACTAGAGCATTTAGGTCAACAAACTTTTGGAGTGAAGCAAGCGATTGCTGCAGATGAAATCGACTCCGGGAGTAGAGGACGAGGTCATCAGCATACATGAGTGTACTAACTTGCGGGTGTCGACGCTGGATTTTGTCCGGGAGATCGCTCACCAATATTGAGAATAATAGCGGGCTAAGATTATCGCCTTGTGCAACTCCTGTAGTCTGAGTAATAGGGGTGTGTTCAGTTACCCCGTCGTCGATAATTACATACCCCTCCTGCAGCATAGCTTGTAATAACTTCAGTATTACCGCTGGAACACCACATAGCGCTAATTTCTCTAGGATTATTGTTCGTGACGCCGTATCAAAAGCCGCCTTAAAGTCTACGAAAACAGCAAAAAGAAAGTTACGTTTAACCCGAAGAGTCATTTGAATACTATTGAGAAGAACGGAGCAAGCCGTCATCGTCGACCTCCCTCGCCTAAAGCCGTGCTGCTGCTCTGGCAAGCACTCGGTACTTTCCAAAAAATCTTCTAGTCGACGTGCTACCAATGCTGACAGTACTTTGTAAATGACGCTTTTCTTTGCTATGCCACGGTACGACGAAGGTATCAAGGGATCCCCTTTTCCCTTCGGTAACACACTTAAAAGGCTGACTTTCCAATCTTCAGGTAAGTGCGATGTCTTCAAGATTTCGTTGAAGAGAGAAGCAAGACAAGGAGCCAGAATAATCGCCTGCTGCAGATGTTCATTCCGAACGAGGTCTGGGCCCGCAGCCTTTCCTGACGGCGCTTTCATTATCACATCAACAACCTCCGAAATACCGATAGGGCGAACCAGCTCCTGTCGAGCTTTGGTTGTCCTTTGTCCCCAAACGGAGACATATATCGGGATGCAACTAGGAATCGTTGATGAGCTGGCAAATATCTGTCGAAAATAACTATGCAGCCTCTCAGGTGATACTGGACAGGCTGTTGAGCGCATCTCGGAGCGTAGCCATTTATGTGGATGAAGCTGGGACTGTCTGAGAAGCTTGCTTTGTGCTTCTATCTCGTGCTCCAGTTTAGCTCTACGCACCGCCTTTTTATAGATCCGACTGGCATTCGTATACAGGAAGGTCATTTCCGGACGAATTTTTGCCAAGATATACGTCTGAATCATACAGTGTTTCAGAGATCGGCATTCTCGGGTATACCAACAGGTTTTTCGAGGTTTACTCGGCTTGGGACGCACGCTGTGCAGTATGACATTTTGAACTTGTGTTGCATATACTTCAACATTCAGGGGGTTCGGAACAGGGAGAACATCTGACGAGAGTTCCAGTAAGCGGGTTGAGTCAACGGCAGCGTTTAACCGTTGCCGCCTTTGGCCTGCTGCCTGATAATGTACCGTAAGCGACATTGCAACAGGAAGATGTCGTCTAGTACCAAAGGCCAGAGTGTTTAACTGTGGACCCTCGTACCTGATGCTATCGTGTCTGGCGTTTGTGGCGAATATATCTATCGTAGACCTCCCTTGTGGGGCTACATAGGTCGGTTCCTCGGCTGTGGAAACCACCCACATACAACGGGACGCTAACGTGCTGATAAGTGCATCTGTTCTAACATTGGCCGGTTTGTCGAGAGGGCAGTTGAGATCCCCGCAAAGCACTGTTGTTTTGTTAAGATCGACTTTGTCCAAGCAATACACTAGCTTCTCCAAGAGGTCGGGAATAGCTTCCGATGGACTAGAATACATTGCAATTATATTTATGGAACTTCCTGCAAGTACAACGGGCGCGCTTTTAGACAAGCCGGAGACCGCGTCACTCTGGAGCCTGGCGAATTGCAGAGGGACGACCGGCGTCGACCGGATGGCCTTACCAGCCGGGACTGCGACCGTAATCGGCCGCTGGCATGGGACGTCACTGTCTCTGACACGTACGCCTTCGGATATCGTGCACTAGCCAGCGCAAGCGTCGGCCACATCATTCACCAACGGGAGATGCACAAACGGCGCCTATACGCGCATCTTTTTGGGGACCATGTGGTAATGGCGTTTGATCTTGAGTCATCTGGCATTTGGGGCAAGGATGCACTCAAACTGACGGAAGAGCTTGGGAAGAAGCTCTTTGAGGCTACAGCGGAGCCAAGATCAACCGCGTGCCTCCGACAGAGGGTGTCATTGGAGCTCCAGAGAGGCAACGCCAAGATGATGTTGAGCGGTCAGCGACACTCGAGCAATAGCAATGATGTTATATAATTAATTTATTAGTGTTGTGATACATGTACATAATGATAATAATAATAATAATAATAATAATAAAACCCTGTTTCTACAAAAAAGATTATTATTATTATTATTATCACAGCTGATGCACTTCGAGCAGAATATGAGAGAAGTGCCAGAAGCGTTCTACAAAACACCGGCAATGTTTGTCAATGAAACTGCTCATCCATAACTCTTCCGAGGAGTGTTGCTATATATTTTGCAGCTTCATTTGCACCAAATAGCATCATGAAGTATGTCGGTTAGCACCAGCTATCTGGGTTTTGGATGGGTAACATTTTCCGGAGGTTCATCTTCAACATATTTTATATATATTGCGTGTTAACAGCACGCTGTATGACATACTACACAGCGAGCGTCTGATTCAAAAGTTATTCCACAAGGAATGTGTATATATATAAATGTATATATATATATATATATATATATATATATATAGCCAAAATTAACGGAAACAAATGACGTTTTCGAGACTCAATGAACATGTGTGATGTTATGTAATTAACAATACCAAAATATGATTTAATAGCAATTAAATGCTAATAATAATTAATATTGATATTACATAACGCACGCCATCAGAATATACGGCCCAAAGAAATCATTCTAACGGCACCAGGAAGGAAAAATCGCTTAACGACCTATGTCGCAGCTAATTTGAATCGGAAGCACAAGCTGTATAAACTGAACTTCGAGCTCAAACAAAGATTCATGCATTAACGTACACGGATATCGTAGCCGTCGCTAACTAAAGTTTAAATTGCGCACAAACTAAGCAAGATAAGCTTATTGCTCAGACGCAGGAAACTCAACGAAAACGTCGAAGTCGCATCACATGGCTCGAAAGCCCGTTAGGGACTGGGACTATTATTATTATCTGCTACCATTTGCCAATATGAGTTCATTGGTTGCAGGGTCGTTCCTCTGCAGGGCAACGTTTACTTAAAGTAAGGCACAATTAGAGAGAACATGCCGAACAGAAGAGCCCTACGTAGATATGTCGTTAATCAGGCCTATTCTCATGACTATTATTTTTTTAATACTTAATGGCAACCTATATGTTTACTGCATATTAGGACAAAAACGAATGAATTACCACACGCTGCCTCTAAATAAGCCAAGTGGAGCATTAGCAAATCTTTTAAATTCACGTTAGTAAAGGGAATTCGAGAAGCCTTAAGTCTGCCCGTCCGTAATTTCACTGATTTCCCGCGAAGATAAGTACCTTTAAATAAAGCTTCGAGCCTGTATTTATATCTGCAAGCACACTGTTCAAGCAAAGTCGATTTCTTTTCGCGCTACTACCGCTATTGTTAAGGAAGTATTTAAATGCAAAACTAATTTTGTAGTGGCTGAATGCTGCGCACGTAGATATTCGCCTGCGGCCATCAGTAATCATGCTAAACGCTTAATATTGAGATTAATATTGTAAATTATTGAGAATAATATAATAAAGATTAATATTGACGTACACACAATAGTGATTTTAACGACTAATTCCTTTTAGACCATTATTTTGAGTGCGACACATTTACTTTCAACGATCCTGCGCTTGGCATGCCTCCTAAATTTCGTAGGCGAATATTTAGTGCACAATATTCAGCCACTACAATATATAATCCTCTCCATATATGTATATATATATAAACATATATATATAAACTTTCCGTGTGTGAATACCTGCCTCGATTTAGGTTCACCGACAGGGACACCGTTTTGCTGTATATCATCGATATGTCTAGCAAGCAAATGCCTATCTATATGCAAAAACAACCCCGTTGTTGATTTCAAGCGGTTCTGAGCCTATGTAGTACTGTGTGGATGTGCGTTTGTGTGTGTGTGAGTGAGTGTAATACGGCGGTGGTGAGCTTCTCCTGAGTTCTGACAGTGGCTGGGTCGTGTTCGCTGGGCTAGTTGGGTGCGACCAGAGAGCATTATTGTCTGGGTATCGAGGAGGGCCATGGGCCGATGGCGGCGGCGGCGGTGGCGCATTCGTGGGGGCCGTTGTCACTGTCGCCGTCGTGTGGGGTTGTGGTGGTGGGATAGGGGTTTAGACGGGCCGGAGGGGAGTTGTCACAGTATGTATGATGTATGCGCGCATATGTTCGCAAGCTCGTTTGCTCGTTGTCGTCGTCGTCGTTGTCGGCGTCCTCCTCCGAAGTGAGCTAGCTGCCTTGGCTCCGAACATTGGGCTGGATGGCTGGGTGGCGAGCGGGCTTTTAGACAGGCTAGTCGTCGTAGTAGCAGCAGCAGCAGCTAGAATTACGACGCCCCCGATGATGACTGCAGTTTGCTGGCGGGAAAGGGCCGACGTGTGCGAACGGACGACAACGGCGACTACCACCGCCGAACGACCAACCGACCGATGAGTGCCTGGAGGCTTCTGCGAGGGTAGAGCGGACCGGCGGCGAATGGACTTCCCCATCTCTCTATCTCTGTCTATCTGCCTATCTATCTATGTTCATGGGGGTAGAGGAAAAGTTGGGCCTGCGGTAAAGGCCATGCAATGGCATGATCAACATCAATGGCATCACCACCACCATTACCAACAACAACAACATCACCACCACCACCATCATCATCATCTTTCATCATCATCATCATCATCATTATTATCATCGTCACCACCACCACCATCATCATCATCATCGTCATCGGTGCACACTGGGAACACCCACCTACCTACACATGCACACAATTACACCCATGCACAGAAGCAGAGAGAGGGGCGGACGGACAGACGCCCACACGTGACCCGTAGAGGAGAAGACGCAGTCAGGCACGCGCGCACAGGCAGGCAGGGTAAGCTCGACGACGACGACAATAACAATTCGACAGCAGCCGCCTCGCGCCGTCCAAACTGGATACAGTCTATGGCAGCCTGCCATAGCAGCGGTACTGTCAGTATTAGCAGCAGCAGCAGTAGTAGCAGCAGTGGTGGTGGTGGTGGTGGTGGTAGTAGTAGTCAAGTCAAGTCAGCCAAACGCCACAGTCAACGCTGCCGCCACTGCCGCTAACACCGAGCCGGATTGCGCAGCTGGGTCACTTATGATATAAAGGCCAAAGCGCTAGACTGAGGGTGTGGTGTACTCACCCCCTATTTCTTTGCCCTCCACTATTCCCCCTCTCGCCCTCTCTTCCTTGCTGTCTCTTTCTCCCCCCTTTCACCCCCGTCTCTCGTTCGTTTTTCACAGTGTACATTTTTCCGTTCTCTCTCAGCCTCTTTGCTCTGTGTCGGCCTGTTCTTTTTTCGTAACTCGCCAGGCTGGAGGGCTGGCGGGCTGTGTTTGGTGGCTGTGGTGGTGGTGGTGGAGGCGGCGGCTGATGGTTGAGACTTGAAACACACAGCCAGAGAGATTTAAATATAGAAGGAAAATGTTAGAGAGAAATGGAGAAAAGAGATGCGAGCGAGAGGGAGTGAACGAGACAGAGAGAGGAAAAGCGAAAATGAGGAAAGAAAAACACGGGGGGGTTCGGGGAAACAAGGGAAGCGAAGGCGGGGTTCGGCAAGATATGAGCAGCAGCTCGGGAAAGAGAGAGAGCGTGGAGGGAAGGCGAGGGCAACATGCAGAAAACTTGACAAAACGCAATGCAGCATTGCCGAGGAGCTACTGAGGAAGGGAAAGAGAGAGAGAGAGAGCTGTCTATCGAGGACGAGGAACGTAGAAGAACCGAGAAGGAAAAGCTGCGCAGCTGCAGCGGCCTCGAAGAGACGCGGTCATCGTCATCTTCCACCAATGCTGCCGCTGCTGCCGCCGCCTCCGCCACGACCACCAGGATCGCCTTCTCTCAATCTCCCGCCTGACTACCCCTATTGGGCACTGGAGGAGGAAGAGGGGGCTGGGAAAATAGTGGTTAAGAACTGTATGAAGTTAGATCTCGGATACATAGCGCAATGACGACGACGACAACGATGATGACGACAGAGTTTAGGGTGTATGTCGATCTGTCTGTAAGTAAGTCTGTCTGTATGTCTGTCCGTCGTCGTCTGTTTTTTGGGAGAAAGGGAGCGGGGTCGTTTACAGGGGGTACTACGGCAGAAGCAGCAGCAGCGGTGGGCGCATGATACGGCCGGGGATGACTAGGAGCACCCGGAGGGGCATGGCGGCGCACCCCCTCTTGCTCCGCAATCCGAGATCTTCTCGTCGCCTTCACCGCTCTCTCTCTCCCCTATCTCTCTTTCTTTCACACACTCCTTCCCTCTCTAGGTCTTCTCCATGTTTTGCCGTCGGTCTCTCTATGCTAGACCTCAATCCTCCATTCTCCCTTCGTGGCACACCCGTAGCCCTCTCGGCACGCACAGCTTCGCAGCAGCGAGCAGCAAGCGGGTTCAAGCGGGGATAGCGAGCTGCTTTGCCACTCTGACTATCTCGACTCACTCTAAACGAAACGAAGAAAATGTGCGTACGCGACCACCGACGTCACACTTGGCCGCCAAAGAACGCCATTTATACCAAGGTGCGGCTGTCTGATTGGGCGGGAGGAGGTTGGGGGGGGGGGAAGAGAACTGAGAGAGACTCAGCGAGCCAGAAAGCGAGAGAGACAAAAGAAGGCCGCCGAGAACTAGACGGGGGTGTGGGGTGTGGGATGTGGGGTGCGGGGAAGGGAGACACGACAGAAAACACTGCCGCTCGAGCGACAACACAGTTGCCACTGCGGCCGCCCCGCCCTTATGTCTCATCTCATGTGGATGTATCTGTGTCGAAGTGTGTAAGAGATATGTATATGCGAGCGGGCGGGCGAGCGGTCGTGTATCGATAAAGACGAAGCGCAGTCTGTGCGCTTCTTTGCCGCCGCGGCATGTCTTTTCCCTGTATGTATGTAGCCTATCCGTCTATCTCGGCTCTCCTCGGGGGGGAGGCGGAGAGCTGCTAACACCGTTATGCCGCCACAGACAGAGCAGCGAGAACCAACTGCCATCTGCTGACTACTATTTCAAATCATAACTGTGCCAGATATATGCCATAATTTATTTTGGCGGCTTACATGGCGAGATCACTAATATTTCTACTTCTGCCAGGACTGCTGCTGCTGTCTTATATCGCATATAAGTACAATTGCTGGCGAAGACAATTGGGGTGCTCTTGTTTTTTTTGGATTTGTTACTGCTATTTTACTACAACATGGCTTATGTTTATACGCTGCATCTAGCCATGCAAATGTTTTGGCCGCCACAGAGTTTTTCTCGAGGTTGTGCATGCAGAAAGACACCGCTTAACTTACATATCATAACCACATCACGTCGTTTACTCGAAGATGAAAATGCACAGAGTGGGTGGTACATTCAATGAACGAGTGTTGTATATATGTGTATATTTATTATTATTATTATTATTATTATTATTGTAAGGTATGAACGTCTAAGCCAGGCTCATCATGCTCTATTCGCTATGTACGTGTATATTAATGTATATCTGTTTATATGATATGTCACGCACACATCTTCTATAAATATATATATATATGCTAGCCGTACAAAATATTGGCACATGACACATAATCACACGCCCACGCGTAAAATCGAACTCGTAAAATCAAAAGTACTCGATACTCTAACTTGCATCAATAAATAGACCTCTTAAGCATAGTTTAAGAGCGAAATACTGCCAGCCAGAAGCAGACGGCCATAGCCTTTGCCTTCCAAGTTTTATATTAGATAAATTAAATGTATTTACTGTCGGTTAAATGGGAAATACATTTGTCCCCAACTGGACGTGTACTAAACTTTCCTCCAATCCCCACGTTTATGCCGACAGCAGCGGAAGGCTCTGCTGAGGAGAGTTGCTCGGTAGAGTACACAATACTGCAGCTGTGTTGCGGCACTGTATACGGACAGATGGCTTCTGCCGCACAAAGGTACCACCCACCCTCTTGTCGCCAGTGACGATAGATAACCAACTGTTTCACGAATGTGACAAGTAGGCGCGTTTTGTAAGCTGCATATGCGTTCTGTTTGTAGGCCCCATGTACGCCCGAATCGAGTAAATCGATTGGACACCCTCGAGAGGCCTTCGGTCCAACTGTGCAGGTACGAACAGAACTATTAAACTATTGGGGAAGCTCGCAATAGCGCGTCGAAACGAACTATGTTTGGCCGTCATAGGTTTTAAGTCGGCATACTGTCAACGCAATAACTTTGGCCAAAGTCACTGGCCAAAGGACAAATGCACTGGCTTTTACGCGTCTCCTAGTTACCTGGTTGTGTATCTGAAACGTCTTTGGTGATATTTCACTGTTGGTACTGCATCGACTTCATTGATTCATGCATGCTTATTCACCATCGCTCAGTGAATTCCCGCTGCTGCCAAAGAATAGACAACCAAAAATGAAGATGACCGACCGCGAGAAGGAAGGTAGTGGTAGTGCCGATACCACTATAATTTCCTCGATCATCAAACCTTGGCGTTGATGGGACGCTCCAGCCCTGTTGGCATGCGGGAGGGGGGAGGCACGTACTCGAGAGGCATCTATTCAATATCGTTCTTATATTTTGTTTTTCGCACAGAGGTACGAACTGTAATTGAGCCACAAATGCTGTGCACAAAAACTGCGAAGAGTGCGTCGGGGCTCTTTTTCCCACGTACATATATATATATATATAAACTTCACTGCCAGCAAATTGTGCACGAGGCACTTTAAGTCGGCTTAGACTAACACGTTCCGGCGCTGCACCGGATGTGTTCGGTGACACGTACCGTGCGTACTACCAAAATATAACTACTTTACTTTAGATTCGTGGCCAATCAATCTGGACGCTTCTTAATGGCTACTGCTAGCGGCCATGCCAGCGATTAACTTTTAATTATGGTTTTATGTAGGAAACCGGTTATCAATATTCTCTCATTTTTGCCGTATCAGACCCAAAGCCACGCAACGAAAACTCATCCTACGTTCCACATTACGTCCATTTCGTTTCTTTTTCACAGCGTTCGCAGACGCTATCTGAGATCTTTGAGGAGTTCCTATCTTCAACATCTGACAGTAACTCGCGATGAGCACAGCTATCACCCTCCGTTGCCGTGGCAGTCGCATGATCTCGGATCCATACTTATTCAGCGCTGCCAAAGTAGTCCGCTTTCTACATGCGAATATAAAGTTCACAAACGTTCAGTTCATACAGAATTGAAAGAAAATATAAAACGAGCCCTTAGGAATCTGAATCGACAACAAAACCCTGAGGACTCGGTCTGAATAATGTCAGAGCACAAATAAATCTCAAATCTGATGGCGTGACCATTCCCTTGTGATCATAGAAAGTGCTTGGCATGTCCTGAAATGTGGCTCGCTTTTTCGTAAATCATAGCTCTATAAACACAGAGTGGGTAGCGAAGCATGCTGAAAGTCAAAACGTAAAAACGCAGATCTCAAGGATAGATAATGGTTCGTGTAATTAGCTATGGAGCCACCGGGGTCTATCAATGGCAAGCTTTATTCGAGACGTGCAGAATAAAGGCAGACGGAAAACCAACACGTTGAAGATCATTTGAAACTACTGGGAGGCGAGTGGGAGGCGACAATGCCACCCCAATAATTGGCGCTATATATATATATATATATCTAAAGATCTATAAAAAAAAAAAAAAAAAAATATATATATATATATATATATATATATATATATATATATATATATATATATATATATATATATATATATATATATATATAAAGATTAAAAAAGATCTTGCAAAAACAAGAGTTCTTTGCGAGCGCTTGGGAACCTCCATTGAGACCGCTACACAAGAGACCGACTACTGGTCTCAACAACTACACAACACGTTCGATGGGGCACATTTTAAAAAAGCACACGAAACGCCCTTTGTACATTTATGGATTAAGGGTATGCCCTACCTATCTGGTAAGGAATATTTAAACCTACTAAAGCTCAGGATCAACGCACTACCAACGCGTGCCAGATTGGCCAGGGGACGCCCGGGCTACAACAAACGTTGTAGGCACGGGTGTCATGCGCCTGAGATGTTGGCTCATGTCGCTCAGATGTGCGATACAACACACAAACAAACCATAAAGAGACATGACGACGTCTGTGATCGCGTGGCGCGTCTTCTCCGCGAAAAGGGTCATGAGGTGGTTCGTGAGCGAGTATTCCGTCGACCGGGAGCACCGGGTCTAAAGCCCGACCTCGTAATAACAACACCTACCGAGGTCTGAGTTTTAGATGCCGAGGTTTGCGGCCCGAACCGGGACCTGGCAAAAGCACGGCAAGACAAGATCGCCAAATATGACGTCGAGTTCCTAAGAGCGGCGCTCCCCGACCCGCAAAAACCTCGCAGATTCGGATCCATCACTATCTCTATGAGTGGTGTATGGGACTCCGAATCTGCGAGGACGCTCTTGGGGCTCGGCGTCACGAAGAGGAATCTTATGGATCTCACCGTTTTAACTTTGCAAGGAACCTTGATGATATACCGCTTGCACCGGGTCCATAAGAGCGGGGGCTACCATCAAGCAAGGACACGGACAACTGACTCTTAACTTCACGTGACACCTTTTTACCACCATTTTTATTAAGGCGAGCACTGCCGAGTGTGCAAACGTATTGTAAATGATTAATAAATCATAACAATATTTTCTATATATATACATATATAGGACCGGCATAGCCCGCCGGCAAATTTATTTGTCCATGTTGTCTGTAATCACAATGTGTCACATAACGCACTGAAAAGTAACGACTCAAGGCTCTAGGTCCAAGATGGGGCTGGTCCACCTGGCCAAAGTTCCTCTCACCGACGCAGCGTTCCCCCTCTGAACGTCTAACGACAAGCGCTGCAGTAAGTACTCCCCCGCTCTTTTGTCTCCTGTAGCAACCACCAATCTTCTCCCGACGTCTCTGAGTAATATTTTGGTAAGCAACCCTGGTCCCCCCAACGCCTCAAAAGCTAGAGGTGAGAACAAGTGGGGATACTCCAGGCTTGAGTACTTCCTGCACTTGGCTGTTTCCGCTAAGGCAACCGCATGCCCAGGGCGGGCTGCGCCAGTACCGACCATTGAAGGGGCTAAAGATTCGGTAACAGTCGCGTCCCACACCAGCATCTGGCCCCGATCGAATGGGGTCAGAGTCATTCCGTCAGGCCTTTTTCCGTCATCTCTGACTAAGCCGGGGGGCTCCAACACACATAGGTAGCCTGCCAACCGTAATCCTCTGCAGAACGTCTCGTTCAGGGCCGAGTGGCGTGCGATCCTGCCTGAACTCTGGGCGCAAGAAAGACCGTGGTGGCCTAGGGAGTCGACTTCGTCACCATAACCACAGCGATGGGGGGAAACCAGTTCTGCTCCCACTCTCAAACCGACTAATATTCGTGTAGACTCATCGTCTAAAAGGGTACCCAGTTGAGGACTCGGGAGGGCGTGTAGCCATACGCTTGCACCCGGCGAGGAGACGGCTTGTAACCTCGCTTTGTCCGCGTCGGAAGTTGCTCGGCTCCACAGATCGCTCCATCGATGGTCGTGTGTCAAATCTGACCACGCAGACTGAAGAGAAGGGGTCCCCGCAGAATGCGATGGCTTTCTTTACCTTGGGTCTTTTTCAACGTAGATCGGTTAGCACCACAGCCTGGGGGTCTAGGATGGCCTCGATATCGCTGATCGCTGAATGCAGAGAGGCAATATGCGCCGCAACTGAAAGGGAAACTGCCTCGGGGAGTCCCAACCCGCCTCTTGCGACCGGTAGTGATGCTTGGGTTAAGGGGTCGCCCCGTAGCCGCAGGTTAAGTAGAAATTCCAACGCGTCGCCTTGCTTCACATTTAGTTCTTCCAAGTGAGATGAAAAGGCTATGCAGTTGACACCTCTGAACAGGTAGTTCAGATTCGAAGCGGAGAAACACGAACGTAGAAGGTACAATCCCCTATGAGCGCCAAGCTGAGGGAGGCGGTTGAGACCGACCTGGAGTTTTTCTCTCCATCGCTCGATCGTCGAGGTGAGGTTGTTGGAGGATAAAGGCACCCCAAGAAGGTCTAGGTCGTCGCCAACTACACGGCACCCCGGAAGTAAATCCAGGATGACAGGGGTGTCATTTGCGCCCATTCCTTTTATATGGACCTCACACTTGGTCGGGTTCAGTAGCGAAGCCTAGTATTTTCTTTATGTCCTCACATACTGTACTGGCGCTACCTCCTATGATACCATCGTCCAAATACCACAGGTTAAGTGGACTTTCGAGAGAGTTGAGCAGATCTTTCACGGCAAGGCAGAACAAAGGGGGAGCGAGGGGATCTCCCTGCTGGACACCCACTGCCGAGGTAAGCAATGCCGAGGGTAAGATCAGGTGTGATGAATCACCGTAGGCCAATTTGACTTGATGGTAGATGGCGGGAGCTTCTTCTGCAACGGTTTGTAGCAAGTGATCTCTCTTCACGGTGTTGAACGCGTTTTTAAAATCCAGTTTCACTAGTACGGAGGACTCCTGCCGAGAGTCGATGAATGCCCTGGTAGCGTGGACCATTATTTCTGCACCCCGCTTGGTAGACAAACCCAACTGGTGAGGCCCTATAACCCGGCAGATGACATCTCTGGAGTCCCTCACTGCCAGTTTCGCCGCGACCCTGCGTATCACCGATGAACAGGCGATGGGTCTATATGAGCCGTTATTCTTCTTCAGTGCAAACAGCCTTGCCCCAAAAATGAGAGGACGCCACCCAGGATGTGGGGCTCCCCAGCGCAGTACGTCAATCAGCTTTGCTAGCGCTTTGCCAAGTCTCTCGGACGAGCTGCCAAGACTCGGTGAAAGAAGGTCTTGTAGCAGACGGGGCCGGATGAAATCTAGGCCGGCACTCGAGCTCTTTGAAATGAACCCACCGCGTAGCGCACATCCTCAGCCGAGGTGGAAGAAGGCTTGAGCTGTTGAGGGGGAGAGATAGAAGAGAGAGAGAGAGGAGAGAGAGATAGAGAGAGAGAGAGAGAGAGAGAGAGAGGAGAGACAGGAGAGAGAGAGAGATGAGAGATGGAGAGAGAGAGAGAGAGAGAGAGGGGAGAGGGAGAGAGAGGGGGAAGAGAGAGAGTAGAGAGAGAGAGCGAGAGAGATGAAAGATGAGAGAGAACAAGAGAGAGAGGGAGAGAGAGAGAGAGAGAGAGCCGAGAGAGAGAGAGGAGAAGAGAGAGAGGAGAGAGAGAGAGAGAGAGAGAGATATATATATTATACATATATATATATATATATATATATATATATATATATATATATATATCTATATATATACATATATATACATATATATATATATATATATATATATATATATATATAATGTTCTGTCGTTATTGAAGTACTAATGATACGAGAGCGGAAATTATCCTAAACATGTACTTTATATTTTGGGTAACCTTTATCGTCTCCAGAGGACGTGAAAGGACGAAATGCATACAAACAAATCTTCCCGCACCGACTGGGGTCCGATGGTATAAAAATAGTGTGAGCACTTCCTTCCACTATGTGCGCTCACAGGAGACAAATACAGTAAATGAGCGATTCAAATCAACCTTCTGGGCACTCTATACCATACCAGAATACGAGAGTATCGCGCTAACACCACTAGGATAACTGCACTTAGTTCGTCATGAGGCACCAGTCCTATCCTGAGGCTCGGTTAATATTACTAATAGGCGGTGTCACAAAAAATTAAAGATGGTCTTAATCAATTCGTTACTGAATCAACTTTTTACCACGTGTGTAGCTTTAATAAAGACGAAGGAAAGCTCAAGTTTATAAGCTAAAAATAACAACTAAAAGTAATTCAGGACAGCTTTATTTCGTCAAAAGGTATTTTCGTCAATTTAGTTCATGGCTATCATCACTTGGTCTGTTCGGGCACGAGCTTCCACGAGAAGAACACGGAGGGCATCTTTTTTAAAATATAAAATACACATTTCTTTAAAATAAATTCAGTACAAAGCATGTCTCGACGCTTGCAATGGGCATTAAGACCTGTGGCACGGACGCCGAGCGGAATTTGTCGACTGTGCTCTCAGGCATGTACGAAGTTTCATGCGTCTGCCTGTCAGGCCCTTGCAAAGAGGTCACTGCACTGCCTCTCTGGAATAACATGCCGCGAGCAGCTAACAACTGCATAATTGTCTATGTTATATGCATAATTAAAATATAAGCAAAATAAATCTGATGATGATAATATCGTCAAAAAGGGGACAATACAATAATATCACGTCTCTACTTCAGCAATTGTGTGCACATTCGTTGTCTGCTTTAGCGTGAAGGTCGGTAGCTGGTGTCAGTTATATCTTATTCATCACAACATTGCATCTAATAGAAGTCGGATTGACAAACTTTCACTCAAAACGCTATAAGCAGTGAGCACGTCCAGAAGCCACGAGACCTTTTTATAGACTTAAATAAATTCAGGTTTATTTACGATAGAGCAATACAACAGAATAATTGTAGTAAAACAAACACGATTTTCAGACTGAAAAACTTGGGCGATATGCTGGCTAAAATCGATTTCTAGATCCACCAACAATATATCTAAAACTATGCAAAATTAGAATCGATTTTGCGCAACAGCTTTGTAACAGTCGACGTGAGATTTGCTGCCTTTCTTATAAGCGGGTGCAAACGTAGAGTTTCTGAAACACTCGGGTACTTGTCGTTCTCGTTCTACTATCTAGTGAACAGGAGAAATAGCGGTATCAATAAAGTTGCAGCAAATATTTTATAAACTTTGCGAGGAAGGTGATCCGGAGTCAAGCTGCACTTATTTGAGAGGTGTATGTTGTTTGAGAAACAATTGTTTCCTCCAAAAATATAACAGGGGACATGTTGGTCAAGTGATGCGTTGTAAACTTTATTTCGCTGTGCTTAAAATTAAGGAGTTTATAAGGTAGCAAAAACAATCATTTTAACTAGCTGTTTTATTACCAGCGCTAGTCAGAGTAATGTAGTCTTTTAGTTAATTGCCCTTCAGAGGCCAGTTGTTGTCCGTCTAACCGCTTGTTTCCATATCTGAAAAATAACACTGAAAATTAAGTACTCTAACTCTGAAAATAACCATGTGAACGGCACGAACGAATATCATGTTTTCACATATACTATATAAATGACTGCCTCTAAGATAATTGTGCCACTATATTTTTATTTTATTTGCTAACTGCCCAAACTTAAGACAATACTGTGCATGTTGAAAACAGAAAGTATGAGTAGTTTTTCTCGACCAATTGCAGCCAAAACTAAAGCAAGCCAAAACTAAAGCCAAAACAAAAGCAATGAAGTTTACCAGACCAGAGGACGACCTGCAATATCCGCTCGCCTTCAACCCGGAGCTGAAAATACCCCAAGGACAGTTCAAACTGTTCGTCAGAGTTAATAACACTGTGTCCCTCAACGACGTCTGCAGCCGAATAGGTTATCATGCTAGCATGTATAAAAACATCTATCATGATTTCGTTCAGGTCTGGCTTGGGATCTGGCGCTAGAGAGGGGTTCGAAGAACAGTATCCATGAAACGCTGCCAAAGTTAACCCCCCGAAGTTTTGTCGCACCTCGACGATGACAACGAATAGTTGAAAAGCCCCAATTTACGCACCACATTGGACTGTTTCCACGTACGCCGTGTATGCGACAACCTACCAACTCAGCTGGCTTTATAACTTGATTGTTCAATTGCGTGCGATAGTATTATCAACGTACCTTCTAATGATAATAATATACTGTTGGATAGCTTTTGCCAAAAACTCTACCCGTTAACGAGATAAGTGCTGCAGTAATTAGAAGTATGCGTCAGCTTGAGCCACACGATATCGCATTGCATGCAGCTGCATAATATGTGAATACCGCCGCGATCATCAGTCGCTCTGTGACTCTTGGAAGTGAGTTAGTAATTATTTCTACGCAAAGCCCAAACAAGAGAGTAATCATTTGGTTTGCCTTTCAGAATTTTGACACTGTTGTCGTATGCAATGATTTGATGGTGTTTGGTCATTGGCACGGTCCGCGGATAATGAGATACTTGGATTATAGAATATGCGGGAATTATAGAGCGGGATTATAGAATATGTGGCTTCAACAGAATACAACGATATGACTGATTACATATATGACCGGCAGACCAATAGTGGTCGATGTAGCTAAAAGACGTATTGTCAGACCTACAGTAGATGTAATATGACCTTACGAGTGTAAATGACACGTTCCTGGCAAAGTAAAGGCCTTTGTATTTGGTAAGACGTGTGCTCAATATTGATTAGTGTCAATAGATGTCAGCTACATAGAAATGCTGTACTTGGCGGATAGCAATGTTGTTTGTGGACCCAAACCTGTCACTGAAAACTGGGAACAGCATGCGAGCGTCACAATAGACTTGTCATACTCACATGTAGAAAAGCCTCGCGCACGTGTATGCATATATTGGTCTAATGCGTACAGTATTTTGTATTTTTTTTGGAAACCAGATTCTGATTTCCAATACAGCAAGCATGACAATCCTACTACAGATTTTTACGCCAAACTATGTCAACATTAGTTACTGTTTATTAGTCAAGGAGCAGGCTAGCTGCTTTGGGTACGTCCTATGGGAGAAGACTCGTTCTACTTGTACATGAGAAAGTATTTACTTACGCATAGAGGTCACAAAATGCGCCTTACATGTGGTTGCTGACAGCACCGGGAGCCGCATTTTACACACTTTCTAAGGTTTGGAAAGTTTTGTGTCAGATGAATAGCTTTTATGTACGGTGACCTAAATAAAAGCCTAAATGTACTGGACAGGACTCATTATTGAAGATACTGAGTTACATCTGTGCAAACATGTATACTACAAAATACAAATATATTAATTACTAGGAATTCTACTACTCAAGGCAATTCTATATGACTAATTAATCAGCTTCGTTTGACAATTTCAGTTTCTGTCCACAACGGCTTTTAACAATAACAGAAGTACATCTAACAACGATAATAATATTTTTTTTTTCGAAACCAGGATTTATCATTGTTATCGTTATGCATATGTATCACAATTACCCATATATTAGTTATATAATATTTACAATATTGCCTATATTATAATTGCTCAAGTGTCGCTGACCACTCAACATCATCTTGGCGTTGCCTCTCTGAAGCTCCAATAACACCCTGTGCCGGAGGAACGCGGTCTATCTTGGCTCCGCTGTGGCCTCAAAGAGCTTCTTCCCAAGCATTTTCGTCAGTTTGAGTGCATCCTTGCCCCAAACGCCAGATGATTCGAGACCAAACGCCATTACCACGTGGTCTTTATGAAAATGCGCGTATAGGCGCCGTTTGTGCATCTCCCGTTGGTAAATGATGCCCAGAGCGTACGTGTCAAGGACAGTGACGTCCGACGCCAGCGGCCGATTATGCTCCCAATCCCGGCTGGTAAGGCCATCCGGTCGACGCCTCTGCAGTCCACCAGGCTCCAGCGTGACGCGGTAGCCGGTTTGTCTAAAAGCGCGCCCGAGATGTCATTGATGGCATCGTGGCGGCCGTGAGTAAGCCCCGCCAGCTTAGTGCAGCTAAGCCGGTGCAGCCCGCGCTCATCCGCTGTTCTCCCGCATGGATATTCCTCTCTCTCTCTCATGGCATTGCCAAGTCTGAGATGATCACTGGCGTCACGGAACTGATCGTCGGCCAGCTTACTGCCTACGAGCTTGGACGGAAACACGTCGAGCCACGCTCCGGCCGCGTCGGATGAGACCGCTTTCAGTCTAATATCGTCTACATCTAATTCGCAGGCCGACAAAAGAGTTAAGTGGGTAGCCTGAGTGGCGATTTGGTCCCACCACGTCTGCCTAGCAATCAGTTCCTCAGAAGGACGGCCAGACTGATGGCGCCTTGCTGATTGCTCATAGGTTCGCCGGCAGTAGTGGCCACTGCGGAGGCGTACTTATGTGACGAGGAAGGATGACGGGCAAGACAAGGTCCGTGCCAAGCAAAGACCAAGCAAATGCCCATTCCACCCTGCTGAACCGGTAGGCATGCCTTATGCTCGAGCGTCAGGTTAAGGATGTTTTCCAAAACTCTCCTCACCTGGTCGTCGAGATCTAAAGTTTCTGACGACAGACAGAAGGCAGGTGAAGTCCGTAGTACCTACAAGATCTTTTGCACTCCCATTGCGTGCCGGTGTAGAAAGTTGGCTTGGTGTCTTCCGAGATGTCCTAGCCGCTGGTAAAACCGGGAGAGTTGTCCTCCCTTCTCGGCCAGTACCGGGCCAATCATGTCCGCCACACCATTCATCAACAGGAGAACACAAACGGCGTCTGTGCGCCATATTCTTGAAGACCATAAGTCCTGTGGCGTTTGGAGCAAGGATGCACTCAAATTGACAAAATAGTTTGGAAATAAGCGTTGAGGCTACAGCAAAGCTAAGATCGACCACGTTTTTCCGACAGAAGGTTTCATTGGAACTCGTCGGGCATTCCAAACGCGATGTCGATCTTCCTATATATATATATATATATATATATATATATATATATATATATATATATATATATACTTATACTTATTGATATTGCTCGTTCCGATCGCTTGAAGCTCAGTACTGGTACAGTAGAGTTCGTTAACATATTCTGCTATAGGTTGCTATATTCTAGGGGTTAACTTTTTGATGAAGGGCACAACCTTCGGACAAGGTTGAAAAGCCCCAACAGTTATCTCTGAGCACACTGCTTGCGAAAAAACGCCTAGTTTACCTTCTACAACGTACACAGAAGCTTATGTGTACCAATCAAAATGTATGTTATGGAACGTAGAATCATTGAATTCTCTATGTAGAACAGCAGCGGAGGATGAGTTCAGCGAGTGTGATATACTCTTCTTAACCGAAACGTTTGTGACAGACTGCTCTGACACATCACTCCTCAGTCACAAATTATTCCATGGACAAGCGGTGAAAGCAGAGGAGCAGGGACGACCAAAGTGGGGCGTCTGTATCGGGGTACGCACGGCAGAACATGCGAAGCTCGTCTACAGCTCAGCTAGAAGCATAGTCGTAGAGTTAGTAGACTTGTACTTAATCTGTATTTATTGTCCACCAGAGAAGAACCCGCACCAAATGATACAAGATATTGGTAACTGCCAAGCGCACTGTACCAACATAACTAAACATATTATAATTAGCGGTGATTTAAATTGTGATTTGACCAAGGAAGGAGCAAGACAAATGGCTTTTAAAATAGGTATCAATGAACTTGGGCTAAATATTGAGAATAATTGTAAGCACCCAACATATTATAGTTGGAACGGATGTAGCTGTATCGACTTAGTTTTATCATCCGTCTCTCAGGCAGCATGTGCGATTAGCAAATTAACGAAAATCCCGTCAGCCCACCGTAAGCATTGTAAAGTCGATTTTAGACTTCAACGTAGTCAAAACTTAAAGGTATCTCAACTCGTAGGCACACGGCTCGGCCGCTTACTTAACACTCACTTACTAGAGCAAGCATTAGAACTAGTCAATTTTTGTGAGGATATAAACTATACAGAAAGAACAATTCGTTGGGCAATCCATACAGCTGCGAAGAGCAAAAATCACACGTCGGTGCAAAAACACAAACCGTGGTTCGATAGGGAATGTCGTCAAATGAAAGATGCTATCTGCAGCCCAAGGAACGAAACTCTCGCAGACCTTCGTCAACTTTCGGAAATGAAAAGAACATTTAAAACTATGAAGAGAGTCAAAAGACAACGTTTTGAAACTGAGCAACGCATAAGACTCATTAAGGAAAGTGTGAAAAAGCCCTGGCTGCTGCTTCCTAAAAGGCCGGTTCCTCCGCACCCACTAATCAACGACGACGATTGGGCTAGCCATTTTACAAGACTCCTCTACAAAGATATGGTATTGCCACCCCGAGATACTGCAAACGATGATTTTCCGCTGTTTAGTGAGGGGGAAGTAAAAACCGCCCTTAGTACTAAACAAAACGGAAAATCAGCGGGACCGGATTCCATTGTTTACAAACACATTAAAGTGAATATTGATGTTTTATGCCCCGTTCTTACAAGACTATACAATAAATGCCTTCAACTAGGTCGTATGCCCGACGAGTGGCGAAAAAGCTTTTTCCAGCCAATCTTCAAGCGAAAAGGAGACGCTACGGACCCGCGAAACTACAGGGGCATTGCTCTCACAAGCGTCCTATACAAGATTCTGACGTCGTTAGTCGTTTCAAGGTTACAAGCGATTACGCAAGATATGATTCCACAGGAACAATATCGTTTTATTCAAGGCCGATCAACTGCGGGTGCAGTAAAGTTTGTTTTAGAACATGTGACACATCGCTATCGTAACAAGGAAATTACATACGCGGCTTTTATCGATTTTAAAACTGCATTCGATTGTATACCTAGAGATCGACTCCTCGAGATAATCAGGTCTAACTTTTCAATAACAGGGACGATATTTAATCTACTGCGTGACATTCTAAGTCATAACGTCATAACCATTAAAAATGGTGACCACTATGTACTGGAGACCGTCACGCATGTAGGATAGCTGTGTCCGTTAAGCAGCGCGGGCATAGACAGCGTCGGTTAGCGGCAATGCCGAAGCAAGCTAAATACATGGCGCCAATTAGAAGATGCCGCCACCCTACTAGCGAAGACGCGGGAAGTCACTAAATGCGCGGGCAATCTGTGAGTATATAAGGAGGCATGAGAATAAATGAGTCAGTAGTCGTTTGTTCGAGCCAGGCAGAAGACGTGTGTTGTTTGAGCGAGAGAATGGTGAACTCGTAACGGTCGTTGCCCGCTCATGGGGGTGATGGACACTACAACGCAGAACACGGGCGTGGCACAGGGCGATTCGGCCAGCCCTTTTTTATTCATATTGTATGTGGCCGGACTAGCATCAACGTGACATCAAAGCACCCCACGTATTTTATGCTGACGACCTTGTAATACTAGCCAAATCCCGGGACCATCTGCAGTATTACCTCAATGCAACAGCAAAATGGTGCGAAGAAAACAAGCTAACAATCAACATTGCGAAGACGAAAGTTCTCCGCTTTAGCAGAGGAGGAGCATATGCCGCGGCAGACCACCACGTTGAAGTTAACGGACAATCTTTCGAACTCGTCAGCCACTTTACTTACCTTCGAGTCACCATAACCCCAAAACTCTCCTTCAATCGACATATTGAGGAGATGCGGGCCAAAGCCACAGCTGCAATGATTCTGCTTGGTGACCTCCGTGACGTAGACTTGAAAACCGGCATGAATTTTTTTCGTATGAAAATACTACCAATCGTGAGTTACTGCTTGCCCGTAGTCGCAACATACTTGACCCTAAGCGATATGAAAAGTCTAGATAAAATAAAAGCTTGGTATATAAAACGAATATTGGGCTTACCAAAGAACGCGTCAGCAACACTCGCAATGGAGCTGTGTAGAGAACAAACATTAACAGAAGAGTTGGTACTGAACAAGCTACCGGTCAGTCCACAAGTGTTAGACGTCTACAAAGATTTTCGAGAAACTAAGAACATGCAATTCGTTATGAATATTTATACCGAAGGACCAGCTTTCGCCTCCCAGAGGTGGAAAGAAGCGCCACAAAATAATCGTACAACCATCTGTCGAATCACGTGGCATGGATATCACAATTATATATGTATGAAACCTAACTGTTTCAGCATTGAAGATTGTGTATGTAGTTTGTGTGGAGAATGTGACATCGGGCGCTACCACATACTCGAAAGTACTGAAATTAAAGAGGAGTCTGTTACCTCGCGAGTGAAATGTGTATTGTCCTAAATCGTTGTATTGCTCCTAATCTACCAATTTGTGGTGAAATAAAAGCTTGACTGATTGATTGATAAATAATGACTAATACTTTTATATTTTCACGTAGACTTTGGAACTTCTATATTGTCTCCTATATATCCTAGATATTCAGCTGTTGTGCAGAGAGTAGACGTGTTTAACATGTGCTTCCATTCAACTGACTCGTTTACCTTGTTGCAAATGCGACAATTGCAAGGAAAACTACAACAGTGGCGAACGATCGGGCAGACGCGATGTTCGTCGCGTTAACTCGGAGAGACCAAGCAATTTGTTAGCAACTCCTGGGAGACCGTTTAACCGGACTCAATCGTGAAGCGAGCAACAAATGGGTCAGCAGAACAGTCGCGACGCATTGGCTCAATTCTCTCCGTCCAAAAGATGGCGCGATCCTCGTCCGTGGCGCAGATACGATAAACCATTGCCGCAACAACCTGACAGACAAACAGCCTGTATATGCAACAATCTACCCAGCAAAAGATGCCTAGCACTAACTGGACAGTTCAGGCACCTAATGTGGGTCAGCTCCCTCTGGGACTTTAGAACCCTTATCATTTTTCCGTTGATATACCACGAAGATAAAACAGCAAGGGCAACTACCCTTTTAGAGTCGCCAGCAGCGGACCACTCGATCCGGTCGAAACTTCAAGTTTGCTTCTGCGATAAGTCTCAAGTTAAGATTCTCCAGTAGAGCGTCGAGGGCATTGGTAACGGTTTACCTCTGCTGGTACTACCGAAAGCGCACAAGTTCGGTATTATTGTTTTTGCCAAGACATGGTCTGTTAGGGTTGACATTTTAGGGTTCTACTTAGCCTAATAGCCCGGCTCTTAAGCGTCATGATCGGGGCTGGCCCAGCGGTGGAGTGTCGGTCTGTTATAATCAACTTTTAGGAGCCGACAACCTCTCTCGGTTCTCGAGGCAGATGGAATCAACATAGTCGCCGTATACTCTAGCCCACATAAAGATATATACAGACTTGTAGATCAACTGGTGCAAGTCATATCTGCAAATGATTTAAATAAAACAACAGTGGCAGGCGACGTAAACTGTCGGCTCGACTAACCGATATTATCTCCCATTATGGTATGTGGGTGATCACAGACCCAGCACACAATACCTTTTAAAGAGCACCAAGGATCATCAACATTCGACATTTTCGCCACCAACGTAGGCCCAAACGACATCCAACATTGCGGATATTAGAGCGATATTACAGTTTTTGGCAGTAGGCTGCACCTACCGACAACTTTGCTATTTAAGGTAAGCACAAACGGTACTACGGCAAACAAAAAAACGTCGGAAAATTGTATATCCAGATCGCATTAGCCTTCTATCTAGGACACTGAACTTTGATTCAGGTGGCATCGGCATGTAAGTCTCTGCGAAACACTTACTACGACAATCGGGAGTTGCGTAGCTCTATCCACCACTCGGCGCCCGAAACCATGGTTCAACAGACAGTTCTACGAGGTTCAAAAGTATGTAAAGCAATCATTCTTTCTTGCCCATTACTGACCTGAAATACCCGATTTCAACAATAGGGTCTGCAAGTCGTACTCTAATACCATAAAAGAGGTCCTGCTCGTATATATTGAAACATAAGCAAAGATGCATTATGCAACAGAATGCCAGACCTACAAATGGAGCTGCCAAATAAAGAAACGGGTTGTGTGCACCATTTCGTCCACAATTCTTGTCCAGCATTTCAGAGATATGCTCTCGTCAGCGTACACAATTCTTTACGAAGTGTCAACGTTTCAACTCCCGCACAATGGAAATAGGCAGCATCTTCCGGACAGATACCGACAAACCCTTTACTTTACAGAAAGTTGCCGTGGCAATTTTGCAACTTGAAAATAGAAAAGCGCCGGATATGAATAGAAATGATCATATCAAGAACTCGGGATCACTGCAACCAGCGATTACTCACTTAATGAATAGGTGCCTGGACTTCGGGGATATGACGGCTAGTTGGCGAGACTGTATACTGGTCGTGATTCTCAAAAGGCAAAGATGACGTGTTAAATCCTTCAGCCTTGAGAGGAATTTAAAAAAGCTGTATCTATAAACTATTGTCGTTGCTCCTAACTTGCCAACTGCAAATTTTTTCGAACTACAGAGCTTCATACCCTAAGAACAGCATAACTCTTCGAGGTTAAGAAATAAGAGCCGCCGGGGCGGTCATAAATTGTGAATTGAATCTGCTTTGATACTGCCCTCGACGCAGCCCTTTTGAAAACATTGGGATGGCACTATAAAATGTGGCAACGTTCATCCAATACGCTGATGATATGTGCTTCATAGCTGCACTAAACTAAATAGCACTCACATACGTGATGATTTGCTTCTACTCAAGTCGCTTCATATTAGCAAGCGTTGGTCACTATTGCAAAGCTTACTACAGATATTCACTGGACAGAAATATTTCAAAGACAACAGCAATGAAGTTCCGTCGTGGAGGACGCCTTGCAACAGCTGAGACCATTAAGCCAACGTATAGAAATGTCAAAAATGTTTCATGTTTGGGCTTAAAACTTACGCCAAATGGCACCTCGTTATCACGACGTATAGAAGAAAGTGTCCGTAACGCGCCGATTGGTATCTATTTAAATAACAATCCGCAACTCCTCTCACTAGGGACGACCTTTGAAATGATTTGACCTGAAATTAAACCCCTGCGGCAAGCTATGCGCCCGGTCTTGTATGGGAATATCGTAGAGTCTCGAGCTTTGACGAAGTCGACCGCCTTGAGGCCACGTATATTAAACGAGTCATGGGCGAAGCAGCCGCAACCAATTGGTGTATCTGGCTATGAACACCCCACATTTCACAAAATACCTCCAGCGTCGCTTCAACCTGGGGCTAACTCGCGAGTATCAAGAGCATTTGCTAAAATGGGAACCTAAGATGTGTTAAGTGGACATAGAATTCTATCGGACACAAGTTATGATGAGCAACTCGTAGAAGGATGCTCAATACGAAACTCGCCACCTTATTATGCGTCATGCAAGCACGGCTTTTCACCATACATTGTGCACGAAAATTAACTTCCATACGGTAGACGAACAGTGCACCTGTCGGCACTGTGGAACAACTTGCTCAACCTATCATCTATTGTATTGCCGGAACCCACCAGCACTCCGGCAGATTAACATATTTAACATATACTCGACTTGATTAATAAATTATTGTTGAACATATATGTTACGAAGCAGTTTTAAGGATAGTTAAGATCAGTGCGGAAAAGGGAAGGCGGTTTGGCTTGGGCGAATCTGTTGAATGGCTAATTTTTACCTCTGTTTGCACATAATACCAACGTATGTTTTCTCTCGCTCACATAATCTTAGTGGTATCTGCAAATCTTTAGCATTCGTGTGTTTGTGCTTAGCTAGTGCTTTCTGCATCGATCCGACTGCTGGTATTCTCAAAAAAGAAGACCCATTTGGCAGCCAAATAGAAACCCATTTTGTCTCCCACCGTGTGTGCGGCTCTACCACATGTCCTCTAACGATCGTACATCTAAAATTGGATAATGAACCCTAAATGCTCATGCTCTCATATACGAGCAAAATGTTAATACACCTACATTCATACCCCCAACAGATCCTGGCCCAGTAGCCTATAGCTTTGGGCGACACGGAGTTGTACTATATCATGAACCCTCGCAGTGCTATAGGTGTTATAGTCTAGATCACTTCGCCGCTAACTGTAAAGCCCCAAGGCCCAAATGTCGAAAATGCGGCTCCATGGAGCACCTCAGAAAAGACTGCAACGCTCAGGCCCGCTGTTGTTTGTGCAACGGGGAGCATGAGGCTACGTGGGGAGAATGCCCGCAAAGGCTGCTGCGAATGGAACAACTAAAAAGGGCCTCACGAAGCATAGCACAGAAGCAGCACGACGCCCCGTCGGTTCCAATATGTATACCAGTATCCAACGTGCAAGCATCTGAAAAAATTACAAAACGAAGTTGGTCCTCTGTCGTTAAGAATGGAGTAAGAGAAGTGAACCATGGAATTAATATTCCCACGACCACGACGCACGCAGAGAACGCTGACCGTATCAAACCAACGCCAGCAGCCCCCCCACAACAGCCAAACCTATTGGCACAGCCATCAACAGACAGTATCGTTGAAGAAGTACTCCGCAGACTGTCTCCAATCATACAAGACACCATAACGACGGTTATCTCAAAGGTTTTAGAAAATGTACGGCCCGTGGAGAAAAAACTCAGTGACGCTTGGGAGAGACTGGGCCCAAGAATCAGAATATAAACACGAGTGCACCGAATACAAGCATTTGGACTCCACAAGAGAACGTAAGAAACAATATCCTCTCCTGCAATCGAGAAAAGCTTACACCGGTTATCAAAGTAGTGATGTGGAACTAAGAAGGGCATGGCGTATTAGATTTGTTAGGCATGGAGGCACTTCGAGGAGTGGATATTCTAATATTGACGGAAACTTGGGCGCTTAAACCATTCTCTTTGGGGGGCTTCTACGGATATCACGCACTAGCACATAAAGGTGAGGGACGGGGCAGGCCAACTGGGGGGTGTCAGTATTCACGAGAGCAGAAATTGGAGAGATGACAATAGGAATAATAGCCGAAAATTTAGTAGCAATAGCGTCGAGGGAGTTTGAAATTGTGGCAGCATATGTTAAACCGGCAGGTGTAGAGTCTACTGAAGTCATGACAGAGCGTATCATGCTTGGAGTTTTATTAATCAATTTATATTACAATCCTGTGTAAGTGAACGTGTTAACTTTCAGCCTATAACAGCCCTGGTGTGCACCATTCGGCAAGCGACCCAAAACTGAGATCGCGTTGCCCCGCTGGACGTCTTGGAGTTGGAGCGGTGCCGAGAAAGGCACCGATGATTCTAGCGGGGGATTTCAATGCGAGGTTGGATAGGGGTAATCTGGAACGAACTGAAGCATTTTTAGATATTATAACGGAGATAGGATGCTGGTTAGTCAGCAAGCCAGGCGTAAACACCTTTGAATGTAGTACTGGGGCGTCAGTAATTGACGTTTTTGCCACCGACGGAAATGTAGAGGATATAACTTTTTTGGAAGAAAATACATCATTTAGGGAAGGCGCGAGGCTTAGAAGGCATATATCGATGGGGATGGCATTCAAAGTTAGTAATAGTGGGAGTATAGCCGTAGGCCGGGGACCGGGACAAGACTAGATAGAAAGATCTTCTTAGAGGGAGTGGGGGAAGTGTACCCACCAGGGGAGATTCAAATAGAGTCATATGAGCGTAAATTGACAAATCTGATCAAAGGTGCACTGGTTCCTCGCCAAGAACGGAAAGGAAGGCCCTGGTTCAACGATCGGTGTAGAGCAGCGAAAGATGCCAACAGACTAACTACAGAATATGTGAAGATTTTTCCTGTATTAAGGCCGTTCGCAAGTGTGGTAAAGAAAATTACACAAAAGGCATACAAAGAAGAGAAACAAAAATATTGGGAAAGCCAGAAGTGCGCGCTGTTGCAAGAAGCAGAGAAACAACAGCACAAGTGGCTAAAACAGAAAAGAAAACGGCAGTGCCCAGTGGAGACTGAGCGATTAATTAAGCACTTTGCTAGTGTGCTGCAGGGAGCCGATACTACCCCAAAGGAAATCCCATTATTCAACGGGCCTTGGGACGAGGAAACAAACTTACACGGGAATGGGTAATTCGACCAGTCACAATCGAAGACGTTGTCAGGGCAATTGAAAGGGCGCCTAGAGGCAAAGCTGCCGGGAACGATATGATACGAAACGAGCATTTAAAGCAAACGCTGGCACTCGCACCATGCTGGAAAGCTTTATTTGACGAGTGCCTAAAATCCGGGGAAGTACCAAAAGCGTGGAAGGAGGATACCTTGATTGTCATACCAAAAGAAAAAGGCATAGAAACTGAGCCGGAATCTTGGAGGGGCATAACAATTAAGAGTTGCCCCTATAAAATTTTCTCGGGAATAATATAGATAGACTAGAGCATTACCTCAAAACCAGAAACGCAATACCAGAAGAACAACATGGGTTCAGACGGTCGAAGTCGACCCATACGGCCCTGCGACAGTTGCTAGCAGAAATTTGGGAAACTCTATCAGAACCTAGAAGACCATTATATGCAATATTTATAGACCTTAAAGCTGCCTTTGACTGAGCCACGAAGTAGGATTATAGAAAAGTTAGCCTTGGAGGGAGTTCCGTATCGCTTACTAAAACTTTTAAGTACCATTCTTGGGGAGAGAATCTTATATGGGAGAAATTAGGAGAGGCAGATCTAATGTTACTAGATAGAGTTCGATTTTTCTTCATGAAGCGGGTTTTGGGGTTAGCAAACTCTTGTAGGAATAGAATAGTTCATATATTAGAAGGGGGGGCTCTAATGACACAGGAATTACAAGTAAAACGGGGTTTACCTAAGACGACGGCCTTCGTGGCCTACACTATGAAGTGGGGAAAAAAATTAAAGGATAGAGACATAGCAATATACACGACGATAGCGCCAGGAGTACAACCTGGCGAGCAGCCGGATATAACAATAGGCACCTAACTACGGCATTTGCAGCCCACGGGTTCCATCACGTGTTATGCAGCACCCAAGAATTCCACAATCTTCAAAAGTGTTGTAGGTGCGCGAGATGCTTAGGCCATTGTGATAGATACCACGCCGCAGCATGTCCAGCAGTGCAATCAATAGCTGAACTCGCAAGATAAGGGAAGATCCAGTGACGCAGAAAAAACATTGATTGAGACTGATGTACTTATTTAGAATTTACCCAACCTGGGTGTTAATAAACCATAATAATATAGCTTTGGGCTCAGCCCGCGCAAACCATAGAGCAGCTAGTGTGGTCATGCTCGCTTTCGTTTTTCACTTTTTGCTCTACAGATGCCCAGGTCACTGAGTGACGTTGAACGTGCTTCGCGCAGCAAAGACACGGACATTCGATGCTTATAGGCGGAAACGTTGTCTAAAGCCGACAAACGTCAGTGGACACATAAAACGAACTCGAGTTTACGAGCGAACTCTAAGCTATGATTTCTTATCTCAGGGTGTTTCCATACGCAAAGCGATATGGGTCTCTGTGCCAAGTGCTGACCAACCTTGGCATTGCTCAGACATTTTACCAGTTCATCGGCACAGGTGGCAGACACCCCGTACTGCGACACCGACGAAGTCGATGATGCATAACTCGCGTTTTGGTTTCCTCGCTTTTTGAGCCGAACCGGTGCCGCTTGACACTGACCATGGGTTTCGTTATAAGGCGAAAAGTTCGGTTTCAGTTGGGTATTTATTATACGTAGCACTAACATCGCTCGTGTAGAGCCTCGCGATACCTTGTGGCATCTGAGGTGTGCGTATACGGAAAAGGTGCGTTAATTCAAATTAGCTGCAGTCGTTGCACTGAACCTCCCGTTACCTCCCGTTAGTTATTGATGTATTCAGCGATTGGTTTAAGTGAACAAGCATGTCGCGCAGATGACTCGCGATCAGTATTAATACCTGGCTTCTAGATAATTTCTTCCTGATTAGGATGCGGTCGATCGGTGGTGTTTATGATATTTTGATTGTCAAAATAGCTTAGAGATAACTGAGGGAGGTATCCACTTGTCCCGCTAGCTACTCAACTATTTGTTTATGCAGGTTATTTACACGCCTCGGTACGGTAAATTCTCGTGGCAACGGGACATACAATATAGTGAGGAAGTGAATTTGGAACAACAAAAGTTGGTTGCAAAAGAAGCAGAGCGAATTATGGCGATAGTAGAGCACAATCTTCTAAAGCACTGAAACTTTCCTTTGATTGCCTCCACGCGGGGTAAGCGGCATTCTGAAGATGACTTGGAGGTCACTCGCCGCCGCTTTTTGAACGACCAGTGGTAGCAATCCAAATCACAAAAGAACAGTTGCGCTCCAGGAAGCTGGTGGCTTTCCAAGGGCCAGATGCACGCCCTTGAAGGCGAGTAACCGCAGTCGTTATCTCAATAGGAAACACGCCGCTCACCTGTGAGCCGTCTAGATTGCACGATGGATTCTTTGATTGGCTACCTCAAAATGCGACACGGTGACGGAACACGACCAGTTTGTGGTCTTCTGTGTACACAAGGCAGGACATGCCTAGGTAAGGCCATTTTAAGAAGAGGCATCTGACTCACAGGATAAGCCCCCCTCCGTCAGTATTCAGAGATCACGTGATCATGATCAGAGATTCAGAGATCATGATCAAGACTATGTAGGGTCTTCGATAGAACTCACTGCTAAGAGCACACTGCATAGTTTGGATCCTGGGCTACCCGTTCCTGTTTGCTACTACGACCCAACCCAGTATCAGGTGCCCGGCAAATGACGTTTTAATATTTTAACATAATAGTGGACGGGGAATTCACCCTTCGATTTGCTCCCTTTTCGCGGCCAAAGCGACAATAATCCCTCCGATGGAAGACATCGTTTACGGAAGAACATTCGAGTCGTGTTGAACCCACAACCGAATGCAGGCAGTGCTACGTCACTGTCGTATCTAAATGTATGTCACGTTTTATATCGAGGTTAGGCAATTTTAAGACAAGATTAAAGGCAATTAGATCAACGACATATTTTCTTTATAGACGGTCCTTCTACGTGTGGGCTGCTATACTAGTCCTTTGGTTTACTGATGCCGGGTTGCCTTGCCGAGGCGACGCACGCTGTCATCAGCTGTCTACCAAAATTGTCGGTTGTTCAATAGATTGACTTCGTGCTCTATATTAATGATTGCTTTTATCGCTAGTGTTAACACTAATATAAATCCTGCTAATACTAACACTAGTATAGCCAGCTGCTTGCCACGCTTGCTGTCAGCAACGGCAGGTGGCATCAGCAGCAGCATCACCATTTGAACTGGTAGCTGTAGTTACACTAGAATTAAACGATTCTTAGGAAGTTTTTTTAATTCTAGACCATCTTCCATTCCATCTGGGCCTTGAACTCACCGTGAGACATATCATTGCACCGAGGGCCGGACATGTTGGGATACCTAGAGTTTCCCTAGCAGTCCTTGTGGCAACAGCATGGCCGCGGATTTTAACGGTACGGTACGGTTTACAGTCTATTCTGAATGAGCATCGCTCAAAGAAACTTTAATCAATATTGTGCCTCACTACCCCCTCCCCCCCCGCCCGCCCCTTAGACTACATCGCCACTAGTGATAGTTAGTCTAACAGATGGTAGTCGTCATATGGTAATGGTCACGTTGGTAATTGTCACAAGAAGAGCAATACTACTTGCTTGAATTAGTAGCAGTTTGTTAGCAGCAGATATTGGTGGTTTGGCATTGCTATGATTGTTGTAGTTGTGCTTGCTGTTGTTATAATAATAATAATGGACGTCGTAGGCGTCGAACATAAGGCGTAAACGCGTGCCAACCGTTGTCGGCCGTGGCTGCCAAACGTGTTGTTTCTCTCGCTTTCGTTTTTGGTTTGTGCCTTTGTTCATTCATCCGTGTGTCCTATGTTTGTCTGTCCGTCCGTACGCCCATCGGACTACCACTAATTCTAGAACTGCTACTACTACTACTACTGGGGTTACTATGCGGCCCCTGCCCCGGCTAGGTGGGGCTCTATGAGATGAGAGTGTATCGAGCAGAATGCTCCGAGCCACACGCTCTACTGTTGTCGGCCGTAGCGTTGTTGCTACTCGGCCGCTCGGGACCCCCGGGTCCCTTACGACAGACATCCTCGACCGCAGACGCAGTCAGACTAAGACACACACACACACAGCCAGACAAGCCGACCGACCGACTGACAGACCTCTCGTCGATCTCCACGCCATCGACATCGAGCGCCGTTTCGGCCTCTGCCTGTGTCGCCCGCCGGTGGCGGCCGGCACCAAGGAAAGCGCCACGCTTCGCTCCCACGACCGAGGCCGCTACCGCGTCTTCCACTGCACTCTACTACTACTACTACTACTACGACTACTACAACAGCTACTACGAGTAGTGCAGCTCCCACTGTTGAAGTCGCTGCTGTGGCCGCCTTTGTCATCGGGACTCGTTGCTGTCGTTGTCGTCGTCGTCCTGGCTGGGGAAGCGAGGTTCCCGGAGGAGGAGAGAGCGGCCGGGAGGTAGTTGCTCTGCAGCAGCAGCAGCACCAGCAGGCAGAACGAAGCTCTTCGTCGTCGTTGCCTCCGCTTTTGCCTTCTTCGTTGTGGTCGTCGTCATAGTCGTCTGTGCCGGTGTCGTCTCCTTCGTCTGAATGGTGGTGATCTTCCTGCCGGTGGGTCGCTTGATCGGCTCTGTCTCTCTGTCTCCCTATTTCTCTGCCTGTTCCTGTCTGTCTGTCTGTCTGTCTGCCTAGCGCGGCCTGGCCTGAGTATGGCCTGGGTATGGCCGATGGCGCGACTGTTCCCCATGGCCACAACCGCCGCCGCTGATGGTGGCGATAGTGCCGCTGCTGCTGCTGCTGCTGCCGCACTTGTTCTGCCACCGTAGCCGCGGCCAGCGCCGCCAAACCCCCAAACGACGAATGGAAGAACAACCGAGTGCGGAGCCGACGCTAATGTTCTTTCCACGTCGACGTCTCCACGCTCGATTGTTGGTTTAGTAGTGACGCCAAACACGGTTGCTGTAGCTGTAGTAGCAGAAGTAGTAGTAGGAGAAGGTGAAGGAGGAGAAGGAGGAGGAGGAGGAAGAAGGACAGCAGGAGGAGGGGTAGGAAAAATGGGAGTAGTAATATTGGGGGTTCAGTGGGTGGCGTTTCCTTTTCCCATCATGCCGTCTCCCGCCACCGCCGCCGCCAACACCGCTGATGCCGCAGATGCCGTCGCTGTCCCCACCACTGCAACAGCTATCGGCGAGTGTATCAAAAACTGCGCCAAATCGACACAGCGATACGAATGCGGCCGGATCTCGGATAACGGTTGGTAGCCGCTGATTCGGATCTGAGTCGGGACCGAACTCATACGACCAAGCGAACGAACCACCGCAGCGACCGTTGCGACCAACGACCTCCTATGCATGCATGCATGTATATGTGTGTGTGTGTGTATGGTCTTCATGGCTGTATCTGTGTCTATGCGTGGGCTCGTGCGGGCGTCTCTCTATCTAGCTACGTCTGGCTAGCTGCCTGACTGGCTGTGTGAGAATGGGTAAGCGTAATCTGTCCTTCTCTCTCTTTGTCCGTCTGCCTTTCGTTTTCTCTTTCGTCTCCTCTCCCTTGCTCTTTCTCTACCCCCTCTCTCTCTCTCTGTCGCTTTTCTCGGCGCTCTATAGCACTGCACGACTTCTCTTCTAGTTGTGTCGTTGTCCTCCTTCCTTCGTGCAATGCTCCTGCTCCGTATGGAATGTCGTTCTCGTCATCCCGCCGTCCTTTTCGGCAGACTGCTCCTCGGCGCGGAGAAGGTGGGGGGGCACTCGTGGTCTAGTTGGCACGGGTGGTGGGAGTAGCTGCTCATGCTGCCGCCACTGCCTCTCCCGCCACCGTTATAGTCGCAGCGGCAGCTGTAGTTGGGGTAGCTGCACTGATCGTGGGGGAAGGGGGAAGTTGTACTATAGTAGTAGTAGCGATGGTGGATAGAACTTTAGAGAAGGGACGGATGGAATCAGAGACTAAATCGAGAGAGGGCGTGCGGGAGGGCGCAGGAGAGGAACAGGGAGGTAGAGAAAGGGGGGAGAACAAAAGACGAGAGCAGAGATCGGGGGGCGGGGGGGGAGAAATGGCGAGGCGGCCACAGCAGGAGCAGCAGAAGCTCGAGGACAGGGGCGGGCGGGGGGTGACACTACCCATCGGGTGAGTACGGAGAGGCGCGGGAAGCGGGGGAGGGAAAGAAAGGGGGAGTGTTTTGGACTGAGGGACTTTAGGGCTGGGGGGGGGGGGATGAGGGATAAGGGCGGCCTAGGGGTTGCGTTGAGGAGTAAGTAGCAAGTCGGACCGACACCGCTGGTTGAGTTGGGCTCGGCTCGGCTTGACTCGACTCGGATCGCTTCGGTCCAGCCCAGTCCTGCTAGGAGTCCAAGTCGAAGGACTAAGGGGGAATAAGAAAAACGAAGAGATCAAGAAAAAAGGGGGAGTAGAAGAAGGAGAAAGAGATCAAGGAGAAAAGGAAGAAGAGGAGTTGGAGGAGAAAAGAAGAGATCATAGACGAAGACGAAAAGGGCGGGCGCGTGGGGCGCTGTGGTGCCGTGGAGGCGCGCAGCAACTCTGCTGAACTAGTCTGCTCCGTTCTGGGGAAACTAGCGGTGGTAGTGGTAGTGGCAATGGCGGCGGCGGCCCAAGAGAGCGGTGACTGCTGGCTGGCAGGATATTATTGCAGACACCACACGACAAGAAGGAGCTGGAGGAGGTTGGTCCACGCTGGCGGCCCGCTCACTAGCTGCTGGTCGGGCGTTCGGTCGGTCGGTCCACCGGGGGTGAGGCACGAGGTATGGTAGCTGGTGGAGAGTATGGTCTGTCAGCCTGCTAGGGGTGCACATACATACATGTATGTACGCACGCAACTACGTTTATATATGAGTGTGTCTCTATCTGAATGTCCGTGTGGCCGTCTGTCTGTATGTCTGAACGAGTCTGTGAGAGCAAGCGAGAGGATCTCAACCGACTAAGCGGGGTGAGCAGCAATTTATGATATACGCGAAGGGGGAGGGAGTAGAATGGGAACGGCGGGTTGGGGGTAACGAGTGGGGAACCGAGGCGCGGGCAACACAGCAGCAGCAGAACTGCAGCGGCGGCCGTAACGGCAGCGGCGGCAATGGGGTAGTGGCGGCATAAAGGAGCCACTGGCACCGCTGTATGGATGGATGGCCGACCGACCGACCGACCGGCCTCCCCCCTCTCTCTCTCCCTCCACCCCTCCCTCCCTCCCTCGTTCCCTCGGCAAAATCGGCGCTCCGGCCGCTGCCGCTGCTGCTCTGACAGCGACTACGGCTGGGTTGTAGTTGTACCCGTAGTAGCTGCAGTAGCAGCAGCAGCAGCTGTAGTAGTTGTAGTAGTAGTAGTAGCTGTAGTAGTGGAACCACAGTCACCATCAACTAACTACAACCTCCACTGCGACTACTAGCAGTGTTACTAGCGCAGGACAGAACAGTAGAACGGCTCTGCTGCTGCTGCTGCTGTTGTTGTGTTGGTCATATTGTTGTTCTTACTACTACAACAACACTAAGCAATACCAGCTACTACTACTACTACTACTACTAGGATGGCGACAACGATAACGGTGATTCTGCTGGAACTGCTGGCCGTCTGCGGCTAGCTCAAGCAGAGAGCACCCCCATCCCCACACGCACCAGTGGTAGCTGGTACAGTAGCAGCAGAGGTCGTGTAGACCATTTCTCCACACTACAGTTCGACACTACGGTCAGTCACTACGCTTACTTCTACTACTACTACTGATCTACGTAGACTGTTGTGACCTTACTGACAGTGCTCTGTGCTATTCCTATTCCCGCTCCCGTGGTGGTGCAGGCGGTTACCCCGAGTAGGACCGTCGTTGTTCGGAGTAGCCAGCCAACATATTCATTCATTACGAGTGCGAAAAGCACGCAAAGGCGCAAAACCAAGCTGATGGACCAGCAGTAAGTGTCTGGTATCAACAAACAAATCATAAACATCAACCACTGTCGGAGAGCCGAAAAAACAACAACAACAACAACAACAACAGCAGCAGCACCAGTAACAGCATCACTACCAGCTGCTGTAACAGCAGCAAGATCGGAATTTGCTTCGAAAGCTGCAACCAGCTGCAACAACAACAACAGCAATATAAACAGAAACGACATAGAACAGAAGAACATATAAGAAGAAAAAGAACAAGAACTACAACAGCTACAACGATAACAAAGAAAAAACCAACGACCACAACAACACAACGAGAATCAGCGGCAGAATTGTTACCATATCGGTAGTGGCGCTGGCAGCTGCAGGCAGGTACGGGGGAAAAACGTAGTGATCATTATGTGATGGTGGTGTACAGTGAGCACATATCGTTGCGTGAGATCGGTTGACTGAGGAATGGCTAGGGAGTAGTAAATAGAGCTAACTGCTTGCCATACAGGGTGGCGGTGGTGTTAATGTTAGTGGTGATAGTAGTTGTGTCGTGAGTATGGAGTGCTTGGATGTACGTCTCATCTGTTCGACTGTAACCGTAGCTTCTGCAGCGCCTGATACTTCGGCAAAATGTGCTCAACGTCATTTGTGACTACTGTTGCAGCAACGACGTTTGCTCTAAATCTAGATATCTACTGCACAGTGTACAATTAGCTGCACGGATCACCCCTCGCCTCTGCCCTTCGCACTGCCAGCGCCAACGAAGACACCAACGACAACAACATCAATAAAATCAAAAGTTACCAGCGCCACGAGCGGTAAAGCCGGCGAAAACGACACGCCGGCGACAATAACAACAACAACAACGCTGTGCCATTGAGCCTTGTGCCTCTTTTGCAGCCGGCGGAATCACGAGCTTTTGCAGCGTCGCCCTCCAAGCCGCCGACGCGTAATCCGCCGCCGCCGCCGCTAGTTTTAGTTGATCGTGTACGACACGGCAATATATTGTGCACGACGTGCTACTATATAGTGCACGACTCGGAAACCTATCGTGCAGCACGCAGCAGTTCGTTGTGCTGCATTCCTGTGCAGCGCGCGACGGCATAACAGTAATAGCGCCCACAGGACAAGCAAGAGCATCGTGGTCGTAGGTGTTTCCCCCTTCTTCTTATCGGTGTCCTTATCGTCCTCTTTGTTCTCGCCGTAGACATCGTGGTTGTCGTGCAGAACACAAGCGACAACAATAGCAGCAGCAGCAACAACAACGACTACGATTCAAAAAAGCAACAACAACAGCGACAACCACTACACCTCATCACCGATGTAGCTGTAACTACTTTTACTCCTATTATGAATCCCGTCAACTTCACGCCTGTTGTTTCAGCCCGCTTTCCAGCGCAAGAAGAAGCTAACATCAAAAGAAGACTCAGAGGGTTGCACACTCTGATCGGTGGCTGACCAACGAATCGTCAACACGATGGCGTTGATTTGACGACAAACGCAAACTACAGGACCCAGTGGGCGTTCATGTCGCTGCTGCCCACGCTGTGGGTCTAACCGATTGCATAGAGAAACGGGCGGCGCTGCAAGAACAAGCCAGGTGTTTTGCGTTTGTCCATGATTTCGTTTACGTGATTGTTGCTGTGATTGTTGTTGCAAGTGTTGGTGTTTTTTCTGTTGTTGTCGTTGCTGCTGCTGCTGCTGTCGCTGTTAATGTTGCTGCGGACTAATTTGTTGTTGCTAGCGTTTTTGTTAGCATCACGTCGGTGGGGCGCGACAACGCTAGCATCTCAGCGACAACAATAACACATCTATCAGCAATGATACGCAGCACTACTGTGTAGCCACTTTCATTATACTACAACGAGTAGAATCAGTTGCCCAAAGGTTGTGCTGAGAGAATGAACCCCATCCCCACATGTGCTGCGTTGGCCACTGACGAAAATTAACGACGAAACTCCACAGCGCTAACGGGAAGTGGCCGTACCGCAACAGCAACGACAGCTGTTGCTCCAACAACAACAGCAGCAGCAGCGGCAGCAACAATAATCGCCTCCGCGACGACGACGACGACAGCAACAACAGCAACAAGAACAATAGCCCAACAACAAAGGCTATGAAAAGAACGCGCCAACGACGCGGCAGTGACAAAGCCAATATATGACTCATGGGTCAAATTCCTGTCACACGCACGCATATTGCCTCCCGCGCCCCTCCTTCAGCCTAAGAATAACAATAATTCTAAAAAGGCATAAAAATAATCATACTAATAATAATTTGCGCCTGTATGGTGGGCGGGTGTGTATATGGTTGCGTGCACGATTGATCGATTGGTAATGTCGATCCTTCGGTCCGTGCTCGCCGGCTGGCTATCGACGAGGACGTCGAGTAAAACGACGATAAAGAGGAGCACGAGACAAAGATCCAGCACCTGGGGCGGCTACACTGCCTGACCTGTCGGATCTCCGCGATGGAAAGTTCGGAAGTGCCGGTCGCTGTGTCGACGGTAGTGACCTTCTGTCAACATTGACCACAATCGTATGCGGGACGGAACTCGAGCGGTTTGATGTGTTGTCAGGTCCCTAACTGAAACGGTTAGCCGAAGGATTACAAGAAGAAGAATAAGATGAAGAAGTAGGAGCAGCAGCAGACGAACGATGGATGTAGAAATGTCTTCGTACTGGTAGCAGTGTGAGGAAGTGGTTGTAGAAGTCTTTGTTGTTGTTGCTGTTGCTGTCGTTGTTGTTCTCTGCTTGCGATGGTAGAACAACAATGTGGGGGGTCATTGAAGTCCTCGCCACCGCCCTCACCACCGCCCGAAGTACGTGACCCAACGTGGCACGACTGAAAACACGCGGAATACGCTTGCATGCGCTAGTTCGACGGAATCGACCGAGTTCAGAGGTGACGCGCGACGATGATGGTGTTCTGTTTTTGGCCCTTTGGCTGTCGGCTCGAAACGCCGTCCTCATCCTCGACAGGTTCCACCACAATCGGAATGATTACCGCGACTTTTCTAGCGCAGTTGCTATTCGCTTAACGCATGGACACGGCGAACGGCGAGATGCAAGCGTGAGCGTTACCCAAGGGGCTCCAAGAACGTAACCAAAAGCGGAACGCAGAACGACGACCCGAAAACTGAACCGGCTGCAAACCGAAGAGAAACACAGACACGCACACGAGGTCCGTCGGCGTGGCGTCTTCGATGCTCACCCCCGCTGCTTGATGGTTGCCCCGCAGTGCCGCGCGCGCGGTTGTGCAAGCATCGTCAACGTTATTGGATAGTGACCCGCCACCCCCCCCCCTCCTCTCCCCCATCACGTTGATACGGTGGTTCAACCCCATTCAAAGCAAGCCAAGGAGGTCACAATGGAAAGGTTCAGTGCCGTGTCGCGCAGTGCAGTGCTCAAAGCCTCGATGTGAGTAGCCCTCCCTCGCCCCATTTGGCCGGTGTTACAGGGGTTCGCCGCCAGAGAGGTAGTGAAAGATCCCCTCGTCAAAGGTGGTACGTGTCGCGGTTTCTCGCGATCTTCGCAGGACGCCGTCGTCGAACAACGTCTCAAGAGCCTCCGCGACAACGACTGGCATTGGTGCACTGCCAGTGTGGCGAGGGAACGACGCCACTTGGCTGCACATGAGGCATCGCCACGACGTTCACTATGGAAGAGCTCGCTAGCGCCTCCCAGGTAGGTTCAATTGACGGTGGCTTAGTTGGCCTTGTAAGGTCACGCCGCTGACAAAATCCATACGCTTATCCAAACAGACTCTCACAGATTGACAGCGGAGGCAGGATGAGCAAGGATGATCACCAACCCGACCTGATTGATGAATGCTTGTAGAGTACACGGACGCAAGCATCACAAACGAGTATGCATATATGCTACCTTATATATCTATTTAATATCGGCTCGGATAGGGCATATATCGCTGTGTATCTGGTGTACTGTTTTGCAATGGCTATGCCACGTGAAACATGTACCGAAGGTTAGGGGCTGTCATCAGAAGTCAAACTTTTTGCGGGCTGACCCTCAGCCAACACTTAACTCCCACGAAATTGCTCTTTCTTTCTCGCAATGATTCTTAAGATGGGCGCCCTAAATACATATTTATACATTAGAAGTCAATGCATGCTTATATTATCTACAGATTTATTTTTCGTATATTACATTATGTTTGTGGGACACATATTACAAGAGATTAGCTAAGCCAGTGTGCCTAGCGAGTATGTATTGTGACTATCACGTGTCCGCCTCGTCTAAGCTAGGCCGAGACCACTTCAGAAATGTGCCCCGAACGGAGGCCGCGTTTCCACGTTGTATTATCTACATATGATTGAGATTGAATTATCTAGATACCGAATCTATACATAGTAAATTGACCTACCTTGAGTGTGCTGGACACATATACTGATGAATAAGGCTACTACTTAATCCACCCGATCTTGGGTGGATTGAGTAGAAGTCACAAGTTTTTTTCGTAGAACCTCGAGGCGTGCCACAACATTCGTAGGGCCATTAGTTACTAAGAGATGTAGTCATCAAGCTCTTGCTTTTCGCTTGCCCGTGATATGAAGTATTATACCACAGCGTATTCGCCGCATCACTTCCCTGAAATGTTTTACACGTGAGGTCCAGAAATGGTTACTCACTAATGGGTGTTGACATGGCGGAGGCACACGTACTATTTGTGTTGTGTTAGGATGTCTGATTCTGCAAGGCTGAACAAACTTAGTTTGTGATTGTCTATGGCTGACAGGAAGATATCTTAATCATTTTATTATTATTATTATTATTATTATTATTATTATTATTATTATTATTATTATTATTATTATTATTATTATTATTAATTTTATATTTTTTTAAATGAGAACTAAAGCATTGTATAATGCAGTTCCTTTAATAAACCACGATTTGAATCTTGAATCTTGAATCAATGCCATTTATCTAACAATTGTTTCTACTAAAATGTCATGGCAATTGACATGGCATGTTTCGACATTTATGACGATATTAAGATCGTGTATGAGTGGGGTTTTCATGGGTGCGCCGCCTCATTGTGTCCTCCCTAAGTGAAAATTAAACGGACGCTGCCGTTTGCGGTAAACTATCAAATTCATAGCAACATATTTATCGCATTGACAACCGATGTGCCGCGCATTACGTGCAGTAGTAGTACTAGGCCAATGCTTGTGGTTATTTTAGCTGATCTGAGCCGGCATTTTGATCACTGTCGACAGACCGTTACTGATCGAACCGTTCGATCGACGCGGTATTCCTGTTTCGGAGTTGTTTGTCCGTTCGGGCCGTAGTCACGTTCGATCCGCCGACATGCTTTCTATGCGTTGGTTCGATGCCAGACGGAAGCGTAAAGAAGAGGTTACATACTTGCATAAAACAAAACAAAAACGTTGCCATCATCATTAATCAGTCATTTGCTTCACGTATTATGTGGCAAGCCACCTAAATAGTGAATTATGAATTGGGTAAACATGTGTTTATTTCTAAAGTTGGTTGCCTGTTTCGACTAAACACACCACCATTGCGGATTGGCGCCAATCGTGCTATAGTGAAGACGCGCATCAGCATTCGTGTCTTGTATGTGTATGTTGTTGAAGTTGTTTGAACTCTAGAAGATGCCCACCGTATTGTCGTTTAGAGTACGTAGCGTGGTTAGCAGCAGAAAGGCTGATTATCACTTAATCGCGTTCAGTCGCAAGGTTTGAGCGTATCGCATCGGTTCTAGTAACAGCAATAACTTATTTTCGGATCGCTTGGCGCCGACTACGGAAGTACAATTTATTATGCACACTAACCATTATATAATAATTATATATTGTTATTTGGACAAGGGTGATTTGTGTGTCACCCGCCCATAGGTTAACGGCGTCCTCCCCTCCATCCACTTTTCTCATCAAGTGGACCGTTAGGGGCACCGTGGTATATATATATATATATATTCGCATAGAAAGCGCATCCACGTACGCATTCGAACATAGGAGCATTCTCGTACAGCTAGCAGCCCTGGGTCTTGCGGGCCTATTATCATCATCAAGATCGTCAACAACGGCCACATCTATCTCCGATTCGCTTGTCCAGTTGTTGAAGGAGAAGACGAAGATGGGACGGACGAGAGATGGGGTACGGTGGAGTTAGGCAGTTGTAGCTCAGATTGGTTGTTCATAGCGCCGACGACAGTCGAGAGCACGCCGTTGATGTTGACAGCTAAATCTGCCGCTGGTTGACGGCTCCCACGACGCCCACTCCGACGTGGGCGGCAGCTCTAGGGGTAACGTAGGCAGGCGAGGGGTGACACTTATCAGTGCATATCAGCTAGTCAGTCAGCTGTCAGTCAGCTTGTTGTTAAAAATGAATACGGCAATAACAGCAACAACGACGACAACAACAACAACAGCAATTGGCGTGGCACATGGTGTCGTGACCTCTCTTACTGTCCGATAATAATAATAATGATAATGCTAACGATAATAGCACTGTAGTTATAAGCTAGTAATATTAGTAACCAACCATTTCACCGAAAAAAAAAGAGGCAAGCTAATTTCTTTTTCGTTCATTGACCTTTACCGAGGCCGTGATATAGCGGCGAAACTTAGCTGCACCGGGCGTAGGGGCAGGTTGCCATAATGCCAAAACGTTGACAAATACGCTAGCTCTCTTCGTGGAAAATAAAACTAACAGGCCTTGTCAAGCAAGTGAATCTTAAGGACATATTAGGCGCTATGCTCTAGACCATTTGTTGTGACCGTTTAAGCTTTTTTTCTAACATCAATGCGCCCATTATATTCTCCTAGTAATCTCTAGGTTTTCTCGTTTGCTCATTAGTTCACTTCCCTCTCCAGTGCCTCATTTGCACTATTAATATTCAATACTTTGCTCATTGAGGCTCTCATATGAGCGTATTTTTGAAGATTCGGACTTCTTTGCTACAGTACATATTATGGCAATAGCAACGCTTATCGGCATACATACAATAAATAGATAGCAATTATAATATGAACGACTAATGGCCGTCACTAGCAATATATATATATATATATATATATATATATATATATATATATACTCAAGAACAACTACAATAGCCAAACTACTAGCAAACTTTATAACGGCTTAACGAGCGGAAAATGCCTGCGTACAATACGAGGCGAACACAGAATGTGTGCCGTTGCACACTCGCATCGCTCGCTGCATTAATCGTGCCTTCTTAGCAACTCGTTGTCATAGTTGTTGTTGGTGTCGTCGTCGTTGTTGTTGCTCTCGTGGCCGTTACATAATTATGCTCTTTCTATTTCTTTGGTTAATGTAGTCTCTATCTAAAATCGTTGTTGTCGAGGGGAACAATAACGACCCAGCGACGACGTGCAGTTCACGCTTGGCTACATCGTGTGAACATGATTGGTCAGTGTGCCACCATCAACATACATGCATATATATATATATATATATACCTGTATGTGAGTGAACAGGTGTGGAGATAGTAGACGGAAGTTGGTATCCTCTATAGAGTGTGTGAGCCCGCCATTACATCGGGCTAGCGATAACGTTTTAGCGACTCGACACGCAAACACGAACATGGACGAGCCGAAAGATACGCGCAATCATCCAGTTGGCGCTCACGTCACAATTATATGTACACCCGTACAAGTCTGACTGGTGTGCGAAACAATAATCATAATTATAATTATAATGACTATGATACTGATATTTATGCTAATGCGTGTGACGATTAGAGCGCTCACACAGAACATATAAATAACAATAGTTTGTTTTTGCTGTGGTTGTATTTTTTTTATTATCCATATTTGTGTTATCAGCATACAGTTGTGAGGTTTGAACGTGTCGCCTAGGACCATGTCGCCTATAATAGTCATAAGATAAATAACCGTAGCATTAGTAGCAGTATTAGCGGTACTGTCGATGTAGTTGTAGATAACAACTTTATCGCGTTAGTTACGAGGCAGTGTGTTGTTGTTACATGGCTGGCTGAACACTGTTGCTGAACGTTGTGTCTATCCCGTTACCAGTGCAGTGCTAGCTTTCATCATTACCTTCATCAAGTTTTATCTGATGAAGATGTGATCGTCATCAGCATCATCACCACTATGAGCCGTCGAACTCATGAAGAGTATAACGGCTCTGAGCTCGGAATCGAACGTCAGACGAGGGAGGCAGCGACTCAGTACTGGAACGCAGTCCGCCGACAGCGGCAAAAGTACGAGTCCACGTCGTGCTTGTATTGTCAGTTTATTATTATTATTATTCGAGTTTTGTTCAGCTGTTGGCTCAGCTCAGCTTGAGCGGCCGTCCTAACATTAGAACAATTGCGCTGTGGAAAAATGAATACTATTATCATCTACAATCCCAAAAATATGCATTTCATTCGTTTGCTCTTGACTTAGTTCGTTTGTCGTTTAGCGCTTGATGTGCCGCTTGTCGATTACCAAGGGTGCACGCTCTTGTATATGTACACCCACGTACGGCATGCAAGTGGCCCCGACACCTGGGGGAAACTTGCCTGCAACAATAATATTAATAACAACAACAACAAGAGCAGTAATCACAAGCATAACAGTAGCCGTACTGGTCTTCATTGTTTGTCATTCACGAGATGATTGTTCTTGAAGTCATCAACGCGCTGCATTACAGTGTTTCAGAGTACTCGACTATCTCTCTCTCTCTCATGTGCGCCTGAGCGCGTTCTTCCTTCATATTTTCGTTTGCTTATATTTTCCGCGTTTCGTTCTCTTAGTATTCATCAGCATCGGCTGTCGGAACGACTTGATTGCATGACGGCTGGCGACGTTGGAGGAGCCGCTCGAGATCTAATCGCTAATTTCGCTACGCCCTCACGCTGCTGAGTGTGGGCGGCTAAGTTCATCTTCTGCACGGCGGCATTTATTCATCAGGGTGGAGACCGTTCGCACTGTCTGTCGTCTGAGAGTCGTCAGCGCGGTCGTGTCAGAGCGTCCGAGCCAAACACAGTGGCTCATTGGCCGCCCAGCACCACTGTCATCACAGCACACTCGACAGCGGAGGACTCGACGCTGTACGCTGACCAACCACACTCATGACGACGGCGCACGTGCATACATGCATGCATGCATGCCTTAGTGACTGCTCTGTTGGACTACGAAAGTCATTTGAATCGTATACATACATTACATGCAATAATTACTCATTCAGTCGCAATTTAGCGGATTTGGTGATGAATCATTGTTAGATATCCTCTTATGTAAATGAATATATATATATATACATGGTGTTCAAACGTATCGCGACTTTTGTGTTTTTTCAAAAATTATTCATTTATTCATGAATATCTATTTTGTCCCCTTCAAGTAATCCCCATGAGATATTATACACTTGTGCCAACGGTTTTTCCAATCTTCGAAGCACTTCAAAAAACAATTTTTTTAAATCTTGTTCAGCTCCTCCTTCGATGGCCGTCTTTATCTCGTCAAGCGTAGCGTAACGTAACGTCGTCCTTTCATGGGCCTCTTCAGTTTAGGGAACAAGAAAAAGTCACAGGAGGCCAGATCTGGGGAATACGGTGGCTGCGGCATCATTAGTGTGTTGTTTTTGGCCAAAAACTCGCGCACAAGCAACGATGTGTGAGCAGGGGCGTTATCGTGGTGCAAAAGCCAATTTTTGTTCTTCCACAAATCCGGGCGTTTCTGGCGGATTGCTTCGCGCAAATTGCGCATAACTTGCAGGTAATATTCCTTATTGACCGTTCTACCCTGTGGCAAGAACTCATGATGCACCACGCCCCTGCAATCGAAGAAAACTGTCAGCAAAACTTTCACATTCGACCGAACTTGGCGCGCTTTTTTCGGTCTTGGTTCGTGCGGCAGCTTCCATTGAGATGATTGAGCTTTGGTTTCCACGTCATAACCATAAACCCACGATTCGTCACCAGTTATGACCCTCTGGAGCAAATTTGGGTCGTCGCGGACAGAGTCCAACATCTCATTAGCAATGTTCATGCGATGCTGTTTTTGGTCGCAATTGAGCAATTTTGGTACGAATTTCGCGGCGACCCGTCTCATGCCCAAATCATTGATAAAAATCGAATGGCACGAGCCAATCGATATGTTTAGGTCCTCAGCAACTTCTCTAACGGTGATTCGACGATTGGCCAATACCATTTTCTCCACTTCATTAATTTTTTCGTCTGTTGTTGAAGTGCTCGGGCGTCCGGCACGCTCTTCGTCGTTCACATCTTCTCGACCTTCTGAGAACATTTTGTACCACCGATAAACGTTGCTTCGGTCCAAGGTAGCTTCTCCGTATGCCACAGTCAACATTCGGAATGCATCCGCGCACTTAATTTCGTTTTTCACACAAAATTTGATACAGGTTCTTTGATCCATTTTTTTGAATAGGTAAAAATCGAAGACGATCCAAAACACGTGCAAGCAAAGCAGCTGTCAACAATTAAGTGAACATTCAAAATGGCCGAGCTTGTCGGCATAAGTGAGAGACATGAGTACCAACATAACGCCACAAAAAATCGAAATTCGAATATACGTAACCCGCGAAAATTCAAAAGTCGCGATACGTTTTGAACACACCGTGTATATATACATATGCGCAAATTAACACTGATCTCTTTCAACAAGCTGACAAAAGTATATCTAAGTTCGAAAAATGGTTGTATGTGCACCTCTTCTAAATGGCAGAACAACATGGTAGTCTTAAAGTGCTACGTCCGAGCGAAAATCGTAAAGTCTTTTTGAGTCTTTAGCTCAGACATCTAATTTTTAAAGGCCACGCTAATGGCTCGCATCAAGTCGCGTGTCGCTGTGGAGGAGAACAACTTTCTTCCGATTGATGCACTGCGGACGCGTTCAAGTCGATTTTATTTGACTAAGTTATTGGAGTTATTAAGAGTAAGGCACGTATTAATCACATGACTAATTCCTGGAAATCCGAAGTGAGCAATGTCTCTGGTATACTATTAACGGCACGACATAGACCGCTCTAGTGTGTACTACATATCTCGCTAGAGAGGCTTCTGCGGTAACTGCTAGCATTTTATTTTTAAAATCATAATTTTTAGTTAAACAGCCATGCCTTATCACCTGACGATTAAAAAACGGGGCTTGGAATTCGATGACAAGCAGTTAAAGTCCTGTGTGCCAATTGCTATAAAGTGCTGACATCACTTGGTACATCAGCAAGCCATTTACAGAACTCAGGAATGACTTCAAGCTTGATTGCATTTTCTGACAATAGGAGATCTTTCGGATATTAGTTTTTGTTTATCCAAAACTTCTCACCGATTTATAAAGTTCTAAGTGCTGAAATTGACACATTTTCTGTCTAGGTAATGCAGAATGATTCAAACGTGTGCACATAAAAAAAATTGTATGTACATCTGTATAGCATATCATTAACACGTGTTGCTTCAACCACATGCCTGTAAAACTACAATATAATCGCAGGTCATAAATGTAGTAGTATTAGTGTCGGCAGTCGCAACTTGTTATCTCGCCTTTTTTCGTCATCTTGCCTGCGACTCGCGTCTTCTCCGCGGACCCGCAGACCCGGACATAAGGAAAGCTTGTTCTGCTAGGTAATATGCGCTAACGTACAAATAGGTGTACGTCCTTTTCGTGGCGGCTGTGGTCTAAGGCATTACTGTTATCTACTGGGGTGTCGCCGGTTCGATCCCCGTTGCTGATTCGAATCTTCTTTGAGCGATGCTCATTGACAATAGACTATAAACCGTACTGTTGAGGGCCAGAGACCATGCCGCTGCCACAAGGACTGTTGGGGAAATGCTAGATATCTCAACATGTCCGGCTCTCGGTGTATTGAAGATCTGCGTCACGGCGACTCCAAGCCCGCAGGGGCGGAGGAAGGCCTAGAATTAAAAACCTCCTTAAACATTGTGTTAAAGAATATGTATGACTTTTATGAACCAGTGAGGTCTTAAGTCAGTGGACAACGACCGCGTGCAGCTCAACACGCGGTCGTGGCCCACTTGTTGCAACACAGCCTGCGCCGCTAATGATGCTAAGAATGATAATGATGATGATGATGATGTTGTTGTTTGTTGGTGGTGGTGAAGATGGCCACCATCGCTATAATCTTCACCATTACTACACGAGATCCCCGTCTCGTCGGCGTTGTGTCGTTGTCGTCCTAGTGATAAATGGATTGGACCCCTCGTGTACCTATCTATCTCTGTATCGAGGATTATTAGGTGGGTGGGTGGGTAGGTGTCTGGCTGTATGTCTGTATGTATGTTTGTCGGAATATCTGTTCGTCTGGGTGCGTATGGGCAGAGTCCCAGGCCGCGAGCTCCACCGTTCGTCGACCTATAATATCTCGTTATGTTGTTGTCGTCCCTGTGGCCTCGCGAGCTGTATGTCGAGTTGCCGTCCGGTCGACGTATGTGTATGTAGGCGACGAAGTGCTCTCGAAGGTCGCCATGCTCAGCCTCCTCCTCAGCACGATCACCGCCGCTGCTTCCGCCATCCCGACCGACCACCGCGAAGGGAGGCCACCGCGGCCGTGTTTACTCTCTCGCGAGGCTGGTTTTCCGCCGCTGTCTCGCCGTACTAATGGCTTGTTCGACCATAACGATCCCATTAGAGCGGCTGGCGGTGCGACCCGCTGCCGCTGCGCCGCCACCGCTCAACTGGGCGCCCCCCTCGCAACTAGAGAGATCCTCGATCAGCAAATGGCTCGGCCACCTTGCTCAGTATGTCTCTACTTGTCTTTGTCCTTCTCTCAGTCTTGCATCTTGTTCTCGCTCGTTTGCGCCCATAGTCTTCGTAGAGCCTGCGTAGAGTTCCCGGCCCCGGTCGAACCACTACCGCCTCCTATTTGCTGGCTGTCTGGCTGGCTTGCTCCGGGCGGACAGGCGGGCTTGTAGACGCGCGCGCCTGCGGTGCCGTCGCCGTCATGATTAATGGATTCTCAAATGGCCCCACCGAACGCCCTGAGCCGCCGCAGCAGCAGCAGCAGAACCGCCACCGCCTAGGGTGCGGGAATGCTCGCCGCCCGTTCTATTTATCGTTCCGACCAACAACCACCTCGTGGCTTCTGCTACGACGACCTGCTGAAGCTGTCGCTGCTGCTGCCACAACGGCACTGGTGTTATCTACGCTATCTCTCTCTCTCTCTTCTCTCTCTGTGTCTCTCTCTCTCGCTACCTAGTAGCATCCCTCCCCTTGTCGCTGGCGCTTGTCGTCGCCATCGAAATCGCGCCTAGACCTCAGCCAGGCCCGATGTCGCCCGGTGAGTCCGGTCGCGCCCATGTCGCGCAAACGGGCGGCGCGATGTTCTTGATCCCGAATCTCGAATGCCGGCAGGGGCAGCCATCCAGCCGAATCCGTGCCGACGACAACATCTGTGGCGCTGTGCCGCGTCCCGCCCCGCCGCCGCCGCCGCATTCGCATTGCACCCGACCGCAGCCCAGCCGCAGCAGTCGAGTTATTACAACGCGTTCTACGTCGCCAACATACGCGACAGAGACACACAGACAAGCAAACAGGCAGATAGCTTGCTTGCTGAAGGCTGCAGGCCGAGGGCAGACCCGACCACCTCTGCTGTAGACGACAAACCACCACGACCACCATGCGGCTGCTCGCTTGTTGGCTTCTCGGCGTGGGTAGCGACTTTTCGCCGGTCGCCGGTCGCCGGTATATGGGACGACCCGACGGGAGTGAGGCCCGATTCATTTATCATCGGCCTCCTATCGTTGCAAAGCAGGTCATCATCTGTCGAGCTGCAGCGCGGATTGTGGCGGTACTCGTTGAGATGGTAATCGCCGCATGTCCGTATTCGCATCGAAACAGTAGTAGTAGTAGTAGTAGTGGAAAGGAAGTAACACCAAAGAAGTCGCTATTCCTGTTGTCATAGTAGTGGTGACGGTGGTGGTGGTGATGGTCGCTGTAGCAGGAAGGCGGCACGCGCGTGCAAACATGCAACAGAGACCTGACACGAGCAACACGCCTCGCAGACTTAACAAACAGAGATATCATAACTGACAGTAGATATCTCGAGCGAAACATTCCTCAAATGGCCAACTTACGTTGGCAAAATGCCGCCACTGCCGTAACAACGGCGACAACAGACTGATAAGAGAACTATACGATGAACGTTTTACATTTAAACGTTTTAGGTCCTATATGTATATATATATATATATATATATATAACCGTTAACACTAAATGGTATCGAGTCAATTAGCGAGTTTGTGGATCTCTCACGCCTCAATTCACGTCTCATTTATATCTCGGTCGTGCGTCCGTATTTCTCTTTTGCTAGCCGAGGCTTATCAAATAACAGTTTCAGATGTTCTTTATATTTGATACTGATCATTTTTTTAGTTATTTTTTATTAGTTACAGCTTTATTTGCTTATATGCAAAAGGTAACAATTGTCTCTTTATGAACGTGCACACCGGATAAAAATAAGTGCAAACGTCACCCAGAACTGATAACTATACTTAGTCCAGCGCTCAAGTTTGTGCTCAGGTACCAGGATAGAATATTTGGCCAGCTTTCTCAAGACACTTTTAGTATGGTGGCAACGTAAATAAAAAAACTTAATCCACCAAAATTCAAATCACACTTTGTGTGACAATATAAACTGAAGCGAACGTGTGTTTGCTTAAAATAATATTTATATATATACATATATCTGCACAAACCTAGATTGAACCTACGAAGTAGCTCAAATGCACAGTTGCTTTATCGATTAAAATACTTCTCTCAATTTTCAATACCAGCGGTGAGACATACCTTTATCCCTGTTTCGTACGCTGGGTGCTCAATAAGTTCCCAATTCACCTCTTGTATAGTTTGCAGGGCGGATAAATGGCCAGGTGCACAGTAGTACACGCTCAAACTTGTTTGCATTTTTTATTTGAGATACTTATATACAAAGCGCTTAAGCGCTTAATTTTAAGTTTTTAAAGTGTTTTCGAAATGGCTGACGTGCTTGCTCTAGGTTCTTCTTCAAACTCGCAAGCAGTCGTCGTTGTCAGAGTAATGTTAAGTCTGAGAACGTTGGGAGGAATTCAGAACTAGTAGACGTGTGGGTCCCACACTAGTCGCATGCCAGTGACGCATGTGCATTACGCATTTCCCGAAACATCCCATATGGAAACAATTGGGGGCCTTGATTGGCTGGTTTCTACATTGATTGAGAGCACACACTCAATATGTTACGATACGCTTGACCGGTACTGCTGCCTTTTGAACTCGTAGACAAAGCATTCAAATTTAGTCTTCCACACGTATCTTTATTTTGCGCTATATCGTAAAATTAACGAAGCGCAAATTGCATTAAAAAACTTACTTTAAGCATTCGCGAATTTTAGCATAGTCTACTACAGATAGCTACTCTCTCCCGCCACGGGCGCCCCCTGGCGATCCCTGAGAAATTAAAACAATAATTCAAGGAAGCACACAAGAACTTCGTAACAAAGAGCATACGCGAGAAAGGATCGGAAAGTTCTATTACTTTGAATTGTGTTGCCAGACCGAAACTACCAAGGTCTTGTTTTGCTTAGACGCGCCATTCATCCAGCGCTAACCACACACAGGTCAATTTTCGCCCCAATCGGAGCTGACGCTTATTGCTTGAGTTGGGTTCAAAGAAGTGAAAGAAAACAAAGTTTGGCGATTTATAAGGGGTCGAAAATGGAGATGCAACGAGTCTGATTCTGTGTTAACAACTAAATCATATGTTTTCAAGTGGTGGAAATATTACAAATTGCTTATAGTGATCAAACATTGTCCCGAAACACCGTGTATACGTAGTACCGTCGATTTCGCGACGAAATCTAAAGAGACCAAAGATGACCCCCGTTTGAAAAGGCGTTTGCGGTGAGTAACACAAGCAAAACTTAAGTTCGTGATATCGCACTCAACAATCGCCGAATCACTATCAGGGAGATTGCCGCAAAATCGAAGATGTCTTATGGATCAGTTGTAACAATCTTGACCAGTATTTCATGCGTCAGAAGAATGGCAGCGAAGTTCATTTAAAATTTTTATATTTACAGCTAATGGATGCCCGTCGGGAAATGTCCAAATTAAACCCTCAAACTGTAGCAGAAGAATCTAGGTTGCTTCAGGGAGTGATTGCAGGAGACGAATCATGGGTATGTAGTTATGACTTCGAGACCAACGCCCAACCTCCCAGTGGTGGCTTCTAAGGAGACAGTCACATGAAAAGAGCAGCAGCTATTTGACGGAGCAAACTGTTGAAAGGTTACCCAGCTTTTATTTTCAAATGATATAAGTTTCGATCTCTCGTAACTAAGATATATATGAGCATATAACTATAGATTATGAAAGATAAGAGTTATAAACCTATATTTGTTATTTTTATAAATATTAATTAGAAGTTGCTATATCTATTCTATATATTATATATATGATATATAATATGTATAATATATCTAGTATATATATATGATATAATATATATATATATATATATATATATATATATATATCGTGGTTTCGCTTATAAATAATACTCATCTATACTTTCGTGGGCACTTGCGTTTACTATAACTAAGAACAGCTCCACTTATCTTTGTGACTTTCTCTAGATATTGATGCTTTGGTGAAAATTTCTTTCGTAAACGGGTGACTTCGACCTGGGATCTGAAGAAGACGACCTAAGTTTGGCATTCGAGCGTACCACCCTGGCATACATAAAAAAACCGGTTGAGTTAGGGAAAGCAATGATCGCACTTTATGTCTATGTTTTGTGCAAGTGAAGCGGAGCGCATTTCACTAATAGTTACAGTCGTAGACTAGGCTCATTCGTTCGTACAAAATTTGTAGTGACGAGAAGCGTCATAAGCAACCTTTCCCTGGCGAGTTTAGTCTTTAGTTAATAATAAAGGTATATGGGTTTAGTGTGCATTATTGTGTGTGCCTCTAGCTGACTCAAAAAGTCAGAGCTAGTGTGAATTGTTATGGAAGGCCTGCAACTTATGCGTGTGGACACCTATATACTCACATCAGGACACGAAAGCATTTTTTGTTTTCTAGCGTTCTTTGTTTCTACATATTTCACTAGTAGGCTAGCCGACTATGAGATGATCCGAACGTTGCCAAGCGTTATTATAGGGATACTTTATTTAACTCGTAACGGGGTTAACAATTGTCCCCTAGCGAACGTGACGACAAACTACATCAGCCCTAGGTCCAGGCCTGGTGTAGACCACTTGGACAAGGTGCCAAGCACCGCCGTGGCGTTTCCACGTTGTATATCCAATGATAGCCTTTGCCGAAAAAAATCACCAGCGCGTGGGTCCCCCGTAGCCAATCTGAGACACTTGCATATCTTAGTAATAACTCCCTCAGTAATTTTACCTGGGCCCCCTAAGGTCTCAAAGGCAAAAGGTCGAAAGTCCATAGAGTCTCCAATATGTGCATACTTCCGACACTTATTTCTTTCCGCATGCGAAACAGCATAACCAGCCTGGGTAGCGCCGTGACTGACCATTGAAGAAGCGTTATTATATATACTTCGCGCGCGACCTGATCACGGTCCGTGGTCCGTAAGTAGAACGTTTGATGTGAAACAGAAGCTGGTCCGAGTCCGGGAGGTAATCGTGCATTGAATCACACTAGACACAGTAGGCACGTTTGTTTGAGTGGTTACATGCACTAGTAACCATCCGCCCACATCTACATATGTATATATATATATAGTCAGGCAACATTCAACATTCGACATTGGAGGGCACGTTACGGGCGTAGTCCGCTTTGCCGCTCAAGCCGTCTCGTAGCTCGTAGACCCAAAGGGTCAGTGTGCAGCTATCGATGCATCATCGTCCATCGGCTTTGTTTCTCTCTCTCTCTCTCTTTCTCTCTCTCTCTATCGCTCTGTCTTTCTATTGTGCTGGACATTTCTGGTCCCTCTGCATACGAACGAGCGTTATGTGACCACCACCGCTACCGCCAGACACGACAAGCCGCCTAAATACATATATACATCTACACAAGGAGACACACACCATACATAATCGTGTGTATATATATATATATATATATATATATATACACGCTGTACTTGCATACTGCGCGATTAATATACTATGCATCTCGACTACCAGGCTGTTCAGGGGCTGCTGTACGCCCATTTGGCAAGCGACACCCAGCAGCAGCAGCGAATCAAGCCTACAGCGCTCCAGCGCAATCAACGCAAACGAAAGAAACGCTAACTTCTGCTACTGAACGATCGGCTCGGCAGGCAGACTGACTGACTGACGGCAAAAGCGGCCGATTCAGCCAGGCGAAACTGGACAAGCCTGAACTCCCTCGTAGTAGAAAGGGAGGGAGGGAGGGAGAGAGAGAGGCCTGCCGGCGGGCTCGCCGGGCGAGCGGTAGAATTCAGACACAGGCTTCAATCAAACGCACGAACCAATGGCGGCAGGGTCGCAGCGCCGCACTGGCGTCCATGGGCCATCAGCACAAGGGCGGCAACGGGCGCCGGCGGTGGCGGTAGCCGGAGGAGGACAACGACGAGATCAGGGAGCAGGAGAAGCAGATGAGGATATATCGGCAGATAATGATGATAATGCTGTTGATGTTGACGATGATGAGGATGATGATGATGTTGATGATGATAACGACGACGACGACAATAATCATAATAATCATGATGAAGATGATGATCGGCGGGGGTCGATTTCCGAGACGAACGGGCGAACAACATGCCCGTTCCGCCGGATCCGCCCGCCGAATGGGATCCTTGGCTGGGCCTCGCTACCTCTCTCATCGGCTCCCTCTCCCCGCCCCTTACCCCATTTTTCTCTCTCTCTCTCTCTCCCAGGCTCATTCTGTGGTCTCAGGGGGGTCCCAGGGCTGAACTCTGGGCGGCAGCGACAGCAATGACGGCAACAACGCTCAGCCGACGTACTCAACCGACCGACCGATTGCTACCAGCTAACCAACGAACCGAGCCACCGGCCGATCTGCGTGCCAGGCTGTTGTCTGCGATGATACCGACGATGTCCTGAACAGGCAGACGGTCAGACGGACTTACGCACGACGGACGGACGGACAGACAGACAGACAGACACCCAGATACACAGGCACGCATTCAGTCGACGACAACGACAACAGGCAACGACAGTCAACGAGAACGACAACAGACCGGGACAGTCAACGATGACGACGACGACGACGACGAACACAACGACAACCATGGAGGAGAAGGGAGAACGCCCGTCGTTGAGGTCCTTCCTGTCGGTCTGTCTTTGACTGACAGCGCCAGCCTACAGCCGTCTGCTGTCGTGCAGGAAACAACGGCAGGATCATCACCGAGGGCAGAAACATGAACATGGCGGTGGCAGGGGGGGGGGCCGGCGTATGAAGGAGGCCCATCGTGGTTATGTTCGGCCACATCATCCACCCGCTCGCCGCCCAGGCTCGATAGAGAGCGACGGCATGATGAGGGCGATTATGATGTTGGTAGTGGTGCTGATGAAAATGATGAGGGCGATTATGATGCTGGTGATGATGCTGATGAGGGCGATGATGATCATGACGACCAGCCAGAACGCCAGGAAGGAGAAGCAAACCAACAGCCCTGCTGCTACTGCTGCTTCTGCAGCCCGTTTCGGTGGGGAAGCTACCATCCCGTAGTGGATCTCGTGTCAAATTGCTCGTCAAAGTCGAATTGAAGCCACCCCTCCTCCCACGCCCCGACGTATCATCATCATCATAATCTTTGTCTTCGTCATCACGACAACCACTACCACACGCATCAACAACTGCATTCATCATTACTATGGTCATCATTATTGCCCAGATCAATATTGGTATTCAAACAATTCTAACAGGGAACGAGATAAAGAGAGAGAGAGAGAGAGACCGATGAGCCAACGACAATGTCGATTGTCACGGCTGAACGACAACCCGCCTACATACGCTTATACAGACACACGAATATATATGTGTATATATATATAATTGGATGATCATATATACACATACCTATTAAATACGCACGTAGATACACTCACGATGTGTATATATATATATATATATATATGTATATATATGTCTATTGAATTGTATGAAGTTCTGATTATGCTTCGACCTCGGCACAACACACGTGCGCTAGAGATAGAGTGAAAGCGCAGTGAAGAGGGAGAAATGTAGAGAGAGAGAGAGAGATTATATTGGGAAAGGGAGCTATGCAGAGTCGCTTTCAGGTCGTTCAATTCAAACGAACCTGTACGGACTTGGCTGTGCAGTTTTGCTGTCCTCCACAAACAACAATAACATTGCCTGTAATCAGCTTGAATCTAAATATCCCCAAGCTTTCACGCATACATCTAAAATTCAGAGGACGCATTTAAATTTAATACGTAAAAAATATCTATTAAACTCTCGTGAGGACCATCTATTGCTGATAACGACAAGCCGTAGCACTGTTATGTAACCATTAAGTAGCCAATTTGAGTACCATTTTCCACTAACGGTGCGCATAAATAAATGCTTCTTAAAGTTGCGGATTTTTTTGTTCCTATTTTTGAAATTGTTCCGTTGATGCATACAGGTAACTTGTTCACAAACTTTAACCTCCAAGAAATGCTGTCGGGTCAAATAGTTAGATTTGACTTTGGCTAAAAAGGGCCAACGTACTACAAAGAAATCGTATGTCAGCAATACAACGAAACTTTATTGATGCGCTTGACTGGATAAAAGAATACACGATTATTTTATTGAGCTGAGCTATAAGTTTGACGATGGTCGTTCTTATTCGAACGCCGTTCCAATGCTTCAAGTCAGTGAGATTATAAATATACGCCCAATATACGCATATATGTGCTGGGATTACCAGCTCCGTCACGTTCGAGCGATGTCGTGACGATGATGAAGTCTGTATATATATATATATATATATATATATATATATATATTGCCACTGTTATACTACATTTCAAAAGCCATCTACCGAGTTGAATAAACGACGAGCACTATTACTACGATTTATCTGGTACGGCTGCCGTAGTTCAGTTCTATTGTTAGGCTAGTTCAACAGGTATAGGCTGAACTAGTATAACTAGAGTGCTGGTAGCCGTGGGCAGGCCGTAGTTGCTGGCGAGCTACTACTGTCAGACACTGGCGGATTTCTATACATCGAATACATTGTACTCGAATGGCTTCGGCAGTCGGCGGTCATTTACCCGCCTCTCTCTCTCTCTCTCTATCTCCCTCTCTATACCTCTCTCCGTCCTCCTCCTCCTCCAACTCGTGTCTCTGTTACTTTCTCTCACGCCACACGATCTAATTCACGCCTCTTTCTTTGTGTCACTCACTTTGCGTGCACACACACACACACACCACGAGCCTTACGTTGCGCTGCTAGATTGCGTTGATGCGTTGATCTAGAGCGGAATCAACGAAAGCAAGAGACGAACTATGCTTCGAGAGAGCCCCCTGCTTCGGGAGAGCCCCCTGACACATACGCATGTGGGTGAGAGCACAAAAGAGCGGCGAAGTGAGAACAGGGCGAGAGTGATCCGGCTATGGAAGAACGGCTGTGTAGAGACGCCACGTCTCTTCTCCACGTATTGTCCAGGTGTTACTTCAGCTGCTGCTGCCGCTGCTGTTGCTTGTGGCGCACATGCGTGCGCTGTCTGCTCCACCAGTTAATCGGCGGACACGATATTCTAGCCGGAGTCGCTGCGACACGAACCGCCATCCAAAATTGATCCGAAAATCGTTAGAATCCCGAGGACAACCGAAGCGATCGGCTACCGCGGCCGGCCGCCGGCCTCGCTCGAGTTCGTCGCCTCTCGGCCAAATGTGTTGTTGTTGTTGTTAAGGACGACGACGACAACGAGCCACATCCGTCCATCCATCCACCTTTACTAATAATAATAATAATAATAGTAATACACGGCATTCGCACGACAATGGTCAAAACTGCTGGGCTCAACAAAACGGCTGACTACGACTTACGTGACTATGTGAATAGACGACATCTTAAACAACTCGTCTCAATCGGCGGCTCAACTGCAACGAAAAGTAAACTGAGAGAGAGAGAGAAGTCCTTGAGATGCCAATAAAATAATAATAATAATAATAATAATAATAATATTAATAATAATAATAATAATAATAATGTATACAAAGCACACTTTCTTGGAATGCACAAGAAACCTAATTTAGTTTTTTAATCTTTGTAGTAGAATACAGATATTTTTGGCTACAGGCACAACCCTAACTGTCGTAATCAATGTAACCGTCACTTGCTTAAACCATCTCTTCAATTCGAGACGTGGACAGCTTACAGGCATTTTGAAAAACATTCCTATTAAGATTCGCAAATAGCTTCTGAGTAAAGGCATTAAGCAAAACATTTGTGCTGCTATGTCAAATTTTGTTAGACTCTCGCTCAGTGGCGCACACACCCGCAAATAATAATCCAGATAATTTAAATCTGGATTGCTTGGCGGCTACGATTGCTTACCTCAGTCCAAGCCCGTAGGGGACGGAGGATAGTCTAGAATTTAAAACAACCTCCTTAAAAATTTTAATTCTGGAACATGTTTATATGCTCTACCAGCCAGTGTTGCACTCAACGGGTGGTATGGACAAACCATTACACACAGAATTTGTACATTATTCCACTACAGTTTGCAGAACATGCACATGTCGCTGGTTGCTATTTGGCCTTTTTGAAAAGTAAGAGTGGTGCCATCACCTCATCACTAGGCCATTCAAGACCCGCATATACATACGTAAACTGGAAAGTTGCTCTGTCCCACGATAGGGACATCTTTGTAGTCAAGCCGACGATTATTTCGCCGGTTGATTTCTGCCTCTACGGCGGATATCGCGTTATTCGCTATTATGTTAGGCCTCGGAGAGATTGTGTCGGACTTCTATGATATAAGACTGAGGATGAAACGATGGTACTTAGCCGCAATCTTGGACACGGTCGTTTTCGGAACGAAGAGCTCTACAATCTCATTAGGGTCCGCCTTGCGCAACAAGCGAGAACAATAGCTGATCTTTGCTGAGATTCCCTAATGCAGTTGCTCGGTGGGCGATAGTTAGTGCTTGCTTACAATGTACTTGAAACAGGCTTCTGTTGGATACAAGACATGGACGCACACTTTGAATACGTTTAGGCAGTGTCCCGGTGTTCGATCGGTTTAGCCACCGCCGCTCCCTGCACATGTTATGCTCCCTAGCCATGATGATCCATGACACCGAAGTTGCAGGTCATCTCTTAGTTACTACACCGTCACGCCGACGGCGCAGTAACTAAGTAACTAATTTTGATTAGAATTATAAATTTATAACTATTAGCATCGTGAGATTATCGACGTAGTGATTCTAATTGCCGCCATTAGTTTAATTGTTGTCACTGATGTCGTCCGGAGATGTCGTAAAGAAGAGAGATGAAAGCTTGCACAGTGAACTCTATAGACTGACGATGGAGGTACGAATAAAGAACACAAACTGCGTAGAATGATTACTATACTATAGGCTCTGCTTCGTTGCATAACGGCATAGCGTAAATACACATCGTATGTCTGTTTTGCAAAGAGTGGAAATATGACTTTGGTCGTAATTGTCAACAAGTTACGAGACAACTACTCTGCGGGTGGCGTCTTTATGACGTCGAATATTGCGATGGTCTGCGTTGTCTCTCTTGCTACTCATCTGCTTCATATATAAATGTATGACTAATCGAAAGAATCTCCCTGGGGGTACGCAAATAAATAGGCTTTAGATCCACTTCGGAATCGGCGTATCCGAAAGCAGATTTAAAACGTACAAAAACATTCTTGTCATATAATTACGTTACGGTCACGTTTCAGTAGGATTCCCGTAGAAATCCCACAGACATGACCTGCGCAGTTAGAGTCACGTTAAAACGACTTGGCTAGCCTACGCACACAAACATATTTAAAGCTCGTAAATGTATGTTCATGTCCACTACTAGACTGTATATATGAATTTAACTAAACATTGCGCGTGACGTGACCTTTCTCTGCTCTCTCCAATAGGTGATGCTACAGCTGTGTCAGCCGGGAGGCCCGTTGTCGTTGGGAGGCGCAGGCTCTGGATCAGCAGCGGGGGGTGGAAGTCTCAATGGTTTGCCGGTCGGCGTTGGAGCACTCGTCTCTGCGACGGGAGCCAACGGATCATCAACGTCAGCGTCTGCTGCCGGCTCGCTAAGCGCAGCCAGTCCAGGCGCCACAAGTGGGAATGGCTCGCCCGGTGAACCTCTGGGCAGCCCACTCGTCGTGAGAAGGTACGTTGTTCTCGATGCCCTCATCTCGAAATAGCATCATTATCATCATCGGCAGCAGCAGCAGCAGTAAAACGATACAGTACCCTCGCAAATATTCCGCTAACAAACGCGTTTTTGCCGCCGAGTTTTGCTCGCCACCCATGTCTGAAAACCTATAAATTTCAAAGAAGATACGTTATAATCAAACATCATATAATGTTACCATGATAACGTTATGCAGCTTGTCAAGCTAAGGTACGTTAGTTAATCCATTAAAATCTGCAGGCCAGTTGATAAAGATCTGAAAAATTAAAACACTGCAACGTTTTAAGTGACTAGGTAGGCCTTCACCTGCACACAACCGAAAGTACTGTAGATAGTGCTGTGGCTTCTGGGAGAGGAAATGTCTTACAAGAGTACTAGTTAAGACGGCCTTCCATAATGTTCAACATCGGACGCAGTTATTTGTTCTAAACGAGATAAAGATGGCAAAACCAGAACATTCAACTATGCCTTAGTGGCGCGACAGGAACTTTTCCTTGTGATATTGGGATATGTTAACCAAAGAGAAGCGCTTCCGGGAATAACGCTGGTTAACACAATTTGCGTAGCCATTCTTGCCGCTTCGGTGAGCTAAAGCGTAATCTTACCGGTACATATTTTAAGCAGAAACCTTTGCGAGCCTATCGTTAAAGTTAATTAAAAAAAAAAAAAAAAACTGTTTTCTGGTGGCATAGACAGGGTTTGCTTATAGGACGCTGGAGTACCCTGGCCCGTTCATATCTTAAATATAAGTATTTTCTTATTCCCTATCATTATGGGTGTATTACTAATGGTGCAGGTCAATTTATTCAGGACACCCCAAGGCAAATGAAAATTGAAGGAGTACGTGAGGTTACGATTGTTTTCTGTGTTGTATAGGCGAGACGTCGTGTAAGTTCCCCGGCGGTGATAAGGCATTTAATAAGCATATTGCCTATCCGTTTTTGTGCGTATGCCAACCCGTCGTTGCAACGTCTTGTATTAATACAAGACTCATTTGCGCCGCGCCTCTGCGATCATGCTAAACGAGCGTTGTGATTAGTTCCAAATGACGTTGACCGCGGTTCGTTCGAGAATTCACGCCTTTTTGGTGCTTTTCTTTGTGTGCAGACGGCGTCAATGGCGTGAGAGCGAAACGATGCTTTTCATTCGATCGTGGGAAAGGCATCACGAGGCCTTGAAAAGCCATCGGCGGAACGCCCACATCTACGAGAAGATGCGGGACGAGCTTGCCTCCAATGGGCTCTCTGTGACTACGCAGCAGATTCGCGTCAAGATCGACAATCTCACACAGGCGTACAGGTGACTGACACGAAATAACACACAATTAGAGAGATCTACTTCTTCTCCGGTCTGGCTAATCTATAACTGCTGATAGAGAACGAGCATCAAGACCATTGTGGAGTTGCATGAGGGGAAAAACGAACTTGAACAGCGCGTTTACTTAAGTATCAATGAGCTTTGTACGTACAAAACGGATCCGTAAGATTTCCATGAACCAACCCTGTAATGTTTGTGTTACGTTTAACTTGCCTGTCTTTTGCTGCCAAATATATTACAGGCGAACAATGCGTGGCGCCCCTCTGCGAGGCGGCGACATCCGCTGGTTTCAGTATATGCACCGTTTCCTCGGGGATAACTTCATCTACCAAGTAAGTGTTAATAAACATATATACACATTGTACAGCTCTATACGGGTGTAAAAACAAGTTGATACTTGAGAAATTCGCAACAGTAGTAGTAGTAGTAGAAGTGGGTCTGCGCCTCGCAACCGGAGGAGACATATAAGTGCCGGGTTCGAGCCCCACCGTTGCACATTTGTATTTATGGGGGTTTGTCTATGAAGCATAGTGAAAAACAGTTCCGCGGACGTTAAATCTTGGCTGAGGGTCAGCCTGAAAAGTTTAATTACTACCTGTTGCTGTTACAGTAGTCGTTGCGTGTTGACCGACAGACTCTCAGACCTTGGACGATGAGAACGAACCTTCCATGCGTATGGCACTAACTATCGAACTCTTCCCTGTTGTTGCCGCTGCTGTTGTGATTGTTGTTGTTGCTGCTGCTGTTGTTATTGGTGGTGGAAACAGAGCGACTCATCGGACGAGCCAGTAGCGTTGGTGTGCCCGAAGCGGTCATCGGCGGCCGTTGTGTCGCAATCGCACAACGGGGGAGCGGCTGGTCCCCAGCTGACGGGCGCTACCGGCGCGTCCGGTGCTGCAGATCTGCCCGACGCTCTAGGTGCGACAACTGCGGGAGGCCGAGACGCCGAGATCTCGAGCTCGCTCAAAGCCCCACGCATCAGTAAGCATCTCGTCGCTTCTCGTCCAATCTCACCCACGAGCTCCGTTACTCAATATATATATATATATATATATATATATGTATAGCTATATAATTTCATAAATGTAATTTACTGCTCTCTCTTTTTCTCTCTCCCTCGCGCGCGCTCTCTCTCTGTATATATATATATATATATATATACAAATTAAAACACATCAAACGGCGACAAACTTTGCTCCGTTAGGGAAACGTTTGCATATATGATGCGAATCCTCTGCTCTTCTTCTTTGCTCGCCGGTTGTGGGCCGGCGGCAGTGAAAACAATCAGAGTCGGGCAAAAATCACCGATTATCGAACCATTCCTGCATTTTTGCAAGACTGACAGGGAAAGATTGCCGAAGCCTCGGCCGAAATTGGGGAGATTGATATCTCTTTCTCGCGGCATCTTTAAGTAGCATGTTTATCTAGACCGAGGTAAAAAGCTGATAAGACGAAAAGTTCGAGGGGTGTGCAAATGTGCAATTTGTTAAGACTGTTGGAGGTAGCTCGAACTGACCGTGTCAATAAACTGACTTTCTTTTGGGTCATTTTGTATCATGTAACACTTCATGAGGGCAACAGAAAATGCTTTATAATTGTCTAATATTAACTTAATCCGCCGTTGTGTCATACTTCTCTAGCTGGTAGCGAACCTTCGTCGGAAGTAACCTCGTCGTACGTAGATGAGGAACGAAACTGCTCTACTACGCCACTCTCCAGTTGCAGTTCAGGTAACAGCGCAAGCTTTCGTAGAAGAGCACTCACAGACAAACATATGTGTGGGTAACCCACGTTAGCAACCACTTACCAACATACATATATATATATATATATGTATATATATATATACGTATATATATATATATATATATATATGTATATATATATATACGTATATATATATATATATATATATATATATAATTAGCATCCCATCCATAAAGTATGTGTGGGACCGGAATCAAAACTGTCATTTACTGTCAAATTGACAGCCGTGCTTAGCTGTTACATTGTTCTCTAATCATACGCTCCCTTTCTCTTTCTCTCTATCTCTCGCTGTGTCGTTTATGAAGGCTCGGCCGTACTGCAGGCGCTCCAGACGTCGCTCGCAGTGCACGCATCAGTGACTGCGGAAATTCCAGAGACTACAACGCCCACGCCGGCATCGACGTGCCGAAACGCCAACGGCACAAGCAGTAAGGACTTGTCGCTGACCGGAGCCGGTGTTAAAGACGCCCCTGTTGGTCTGCTGAAGTCATCGGCGTCGTCGAATGGCAAAAACCACAGCTGCGATGCCCGCAACATCGACAATCTCCTCACGGCCAAGGTTCGTCTACGGTTTTCATTCCCGGAGCATAAGCGTGAACTACCTAATAATAAACGTAATCTCTCTAACCCTTATGGGGAGATACGCAAACCTTATTGATCCTCGTCTGCCTGGGCGCCATTTTATTAGCCTCTTTTTAAACTAAATATATAGTCGAAAATGCGGGGAATATTCTCCTGTTGAGTACGCGACTCCAGATTATCTTTGCGGGTGCACTAAACGAGCTGTCTCCGGATTTTTAGTAGAGCGAATCGTTATCATTCGTATATTGCGCAATTTTTCCGCCAAGTTCTCGGTCTGGTTGGGCTTTGGGATATATGCGCAGAGGGCTGAAAAAAGCCTTTCCTACTCCTTCGTAGGTCATCAAGTCCGTTAACTACTGGCGTTGTGTAATAGTTTAGCTCACCGCCCGACCGGTTAATCTAATCTCGTGATGTTAGGAATGAGATCTCTTACCTGTCCTCCACGTGTGCATAAAACCATTCTGGCCCTAGCGAATTGTTTCTGCGAGTGTAATCTTGATCAGGAAGCAGTGTTTCTGTCGGACCAATTTGCGCTTGTATACATATTCTACAAGAATGGCGTCTTGCACTTTCTCTTTGTACTCGACGAGCTGCGGTTGCCATTGTAATACGCAAAGTACAAGAGTGAGGGCGTATTCATAAAGTGGTGTAGTGGAGACTCCGATCGTCTTCTAATAACGATTTTGAAGTAGCTCGTTTAGCTAGCTTGATGGAACTACAATATCAAGAACTGAAGTAGTTGTTGGGCGACCTGGATAGGTGCTATTTAATTTCCCGACTACAAGACTCCAGACTACAGATGTGCTAACTCTCCAACTTACTCCGGACTATAAGTGTGCTAACGATTCAGCTTACTCCAGCGTATACGTCTGCTAACTTTCCTGTCGTCTTGGCTCATCTTTGTGCGACTGTCTCTGCGGCCGTTTTCAGAGGGCAGAGCGGGCCGCCAGCCGCGATGGAGGCGGCAGCAGCAGCAGTATTGGCCACGAGGGCGGGGCCGATCTAGACCCCGACGAGGATATGGTCGAGGACATTAAACCCCCGTTGGCCAGCCTGCCGTCAGCGCTGCCCTCGGCGCTTTCGGCGGCCCTACACAACGTTCCCCTATCGCTGCCACTGGATGCCGTCGTGGTGTCAGCGAAAAAGCTGCTCCGATTACATTCGGCCGCCGCAACGGCCAACTCGGCAAGAGCACCAGCCGGCGGTGGACATGGCAATGGACATGCTGCTCTTCATTCGGACGATCGCCTGCGACGATCCGAGGCGATGACGCACAGTGGAGGCGTCGTCGTCGGCGGCGGTGGAGGCGGTGGTAGTGTTGGTGTTGGAACGACACGGAAAAAGTGCTGCCATCATCCCCACATTCTTTCACGTAGGTCACCAATCTATCCACGCAGACATAATACGTAGAGATAGATGCACAGATCCAACAATTGATCGTTGCAATCGTTCTAATCCGCTAACCAGATCATCTATTTTACATTTAGACTTGTAGGCTCTACTTCTAGTAGAGAAACTGTGCCTGCATACAGGTACACGTAAACGTAGGTCGGATAACGATGGTGGAAATTTAATTATACGACAGTATCTGCTGTGTGCCTGCAACATATGCTCGATACAACCACACTATGACTGTTTTGATGCATCGCCTGTCGGCGCTCACTCGCTTGCAGTCCTGCAAGCCTTAGGGCCGTACATGCTGTCATTGCATGGGTTGTTTGCAATTGCCGTGATCTGCCAACCCTTGACATTTGCTTGCTCACTCGCATAGTTTTCGACAAGCAGGATGTCAGGCACTTCGGAGTGCTTGGCTGCACTGATTTGGCGCCAAAGTCGTAGCCGTTTCCTAATCTATACAGCTGATTTACTCCAAATAAGCAACCTATAGATGACGACCCTAGCTAGTAGGCGACTTCTGCTTTGTTCAGTGCCTTTTGATTTCCAGATAATCAGTTCTAGAATATTTTTCCTACCTAAACCAATCCTGGCCGTCGATGGCACCGTCCTCAGTTTTAGCCTGTTCGGTAGTGGGAGCGAACCTTTGATCTTGGTGTGAGATACATAGAGTTCTCATCCGTTTTCGACCTAGCAATAGCATTGCCGCGTTCTTCAAGAATTAGTTCTCTAAAGTACGCTGAACAAAGAGAGATACTTGTTTTTCTCTTTGTGTTTCGAAAGAAACCGTTGTTTCTGTTAATACGGAAGCTACCACCGTTATTCGACAACTTTGCGGCGGCTGTCGCTGATGTGATTCTTACTGTATCATCACTAAGACGCATCGCGCATCTGTCGAGGCGAGTGGACAGTCTTGAAAGGAATCAATAAGCAAATTTGCATCATGTCGTGCTTCTATCTGTGAGTTATGTCAATCGATGACATTCTTGGTGTCGTCTATATGTTACCTGATGTTTATTCGGGAAATCTGCCATAGGTCGGGCCGTACGAAGTGTAAATATATGTTGGAATTCTCTTATTATGCCTGGTAGTTTGCTTTTTGTTTATTTCACCTCGGCACCTTGGTTACTGCTGCCTCGTAGTACTGTACAATAGTACTCACTGTGAGCTATGTATCTGTTACGGTTACAGGAAAGCTGGTCTCATCTGTGGAGCGTATGCTACACGCGCAACTTTTGGTAGCGCAACAGGCCCTGGTTTCTCAACAACAGCTTCAACAGGTAATGCAAACCAGAATGGCAGCAATAACCGTCTTTCTAGCTAAGCTCTAACACGTGTTGTATGCAAATAAAATTGGTACAAATCTATGAAAATATGGAGAGGTAGGCGATATCTAGTTGACTAGTAAACATATATTTAACATATTGGAATAAGAGGAGATCAAACAGTGGGTAAAAATTATGTTTTCGCTGAATGTAGAGGTTTATAAATGTACTTATTGTAAAATTGTTTCTACATACTTTCTAGCATATTTAAGTTCTTTCTGGTTAGTATCCTGAGGAGACAATGAATACTGCTGAGTTTGTTGATTATTGGCTGAGTACATAAATATAAAGTCTAATTTATGCATCTATATCCTAAATTGCGAAGCACGTAAATGCAGGTCTCCGATCGCAACGCACCTGCTTTAACTTGTTGCCGTTACCACAACGTTGATACAATACCGATACCAAGAGTTAGGTCTTAGTACAAATAAACGACGAAGAAGAAAAATAGAGAATGAAAAAATAAAAATTAACATCGATTCTACACCAGTCATGGAAAAACATGAACTTCAATCAGCTTTGGCGATCAGCTTCAGTTCAGATCAAGTCCTAACGAACCGATATGTTAAATATTTACAGGCAATCCTGGGCCAACAGCAGTTGATGCAGTGCCTTGTTGCTCTTCAAGACTCTAACAATAATCGGCAGCAACAACAACAACAGGAAAAACAAAAGCACGAGGAACGACAACCACAACAACAACAACAAGAACAACCAAAGCAACAACAGCTGCAGCAACGACAGCAACAACCACAGCAGCAGGACGATACCTCTTAGATATGTTTCTACTGCAGCGAAGACTCGTATTGTGTTCACTGCCGAAAGGGTAGTTCATCCCGTGAGACCTGAACGAGTAGACCGATGCGTAAGCTATGGCGCGGGGCTTCTATTTTTGGCTTTCTCTCGGTCTATATATATATGATGCAACACCCACATGGCTTAAGCGTTCTTGCGAAATGTTGTTTTATTTACCTAGAAATCTCGATACTCTGTGTGTGTGTGTTTGTGGAAGACTGCTGCACGCAGCGTTCCATTAACACATAGTGCATCATGGCTTCGAGGAGTGGAGGGGTGACACGCGCCTGCTTCATCGAGCCAACGACCAACAATCGCTTTCTAACCCAATTAGGTCCTTGCTTTGCCATCCTGTAATCAAGCGCACAGGGGCACTTACTGATTTAATGCTAAAGGAATACTCGACAAATAAGCAGGCGGCAATACTAGACGAAGTTCTATAACTGCTTTGCGTACCCTTCAACGTTACAGCTAGTCGAGCAGCCCTTGATTCTATATGACGGCTGACCTATCGGCGCCCATTCGTTTCGTATGTACGTATCCAACTTGCAACGGCACAGGCGGAGCGTCAACCGGGTCGAGAAGGCTGATTGGATGATTGGATTGTTTGTCGTTGATGTCTATGGGACAATTTATGCGTTGTTGTTCTTCGAGCACGAGCAACCACTTCGCGGGTTCGAAGCTCGCTGCTCCTTTGGGCCAACTGCGTCTCGGCCTTGACGGTGTGAACCAGATCAATTCGATCGGATCGCAATTGTGGACACTGTGTTGTTTTTCTCGCAATTCGAGCAGAACACGCGCGGAGCACGGGGTCGCATCAGGCGCCTCGCAGCCACTCCGAAGTCAGGGGTCAGGTCAGGGCAGCGAGGTGAACTGCAGCACTCAGCGCCGCTGCTGCACTTACAGGTCATCAACGGTGCCTCGACGATGTGGTGTCGCCAGCAAACAGACGACGAGTTCCAATAAGGCGGTTATGATGAACACTTTCAGGAGAAACTCCAAGACTTACACCTGAAATATGCAGATTGTCTATGCCTCTCTCTATCCAATCGAATAATGATGATGATGATGATGATGCTGATGATACAAATGCTACGAATACCAATTATGACAACGGTGACCCTGATGACATTCATGAGAAGAATTAGTGTGTTACCTACTGAATGACAGGCAGACGAATATACACGTTACCATATTATTATTATTAAGCATTGTAATACTCTTGTACAACGTATACTGTAGCAAATGAACACGAATGCTTTAGGCAATTTTCGGTACAGGGTAATCACCGTCTATACGACCTTCCAGTAGTAACACTTCAGTTATAAGCCAGTTGCGCTATACAGGGCGGCAGATCTGAGTTGTCTGCCATCCTCTGGCATCATAACACGTTTGCCGCTTTCAAATCGTCAGGTAGCGCCAGCAACAACAACAACAACAACAACAACAACAACGATAGCAGATACGATAAGTGTTGCGCCGATAGGACGAACTGACATGATTTCGTTTACTTTGAGTTGCCCGTTCGCTTGACGCCTAATTAGGATCGACTCTCATGAACGTTGTTGTTTCCGTTGTCACCCATCAGTCATTTACTGTGTGCATGTGTTCTAGTCTACCTGCAATTGTGGCACGCGCATCCACAATGTCGATATATTTAGTACGCGCTGCTGATGGCAGCGTGCCGAAAGAGCTTGAATTGTGAACTCGTTTACCACGGCCGCTGCCCGTCAAGATCTCTCCGTTGATCACGAGAGCAGACATTCTAATGAAGAAGAAGCTAGCTCTTTACTTGATCGATGCTGTATCGAGACGGCGTGCCCATTCGACGGTCCTTTGGGTTCTGTTTGTTCCGGAATGCTTCTCTGCTTCTGTTACGGCCAATGATCAGCAAGCAGCCTTACATGACTGCCATTGAATTACTGTTGATCTTACGAGAAAAAACTTGCAGGGTTGTTTCTTAGTTACTGTTGGAACGGAAACCGTCATAGACAGAAAGACATAGTCGGTTTGTTGTCGAAGTATCGTCACAAATTACTTCTATTACCGCAACCCCCAGTAAAACTTTCCATTCATTTTCTCACCCTTTTTTGCTACCTTTTTGCTGTCATTATCCCCGCGTTTTACACCGTAGAAGGCCATTTAGCCAGAACCAGCTCTCAACAAAGAACCGAGTTGCGCAAGTGAGTTTACTATGCATACATATTTACAGTAGTAGCAACTGTTGATCTCATGAATGAAAAGAACAGCCCTTATCCGAGACTTCCCCACGGGCCATTGTTGCCAGCAACATTAATAATCATTACGCTAAACCAACAGCAGCTATATTTATAGAGCTGCCGCAGCAGGAGCAACAATTAGGCCGCTCGCAATTTAGCCCAATTTCCAGCTTTTATTCAGATGAGTTAGGCTGTTCAAGTGCTGAGAAATCGAATGGTTATAACCCACGCATCATTTAGGGAAGGCCAGCAAGGAATCGGATTGTACATACAGCAACAGCCGCGCAGTTTCCGATCGAACGCAACGCTTCTCGCAATGAAGAAACAACCGCCGCTAATGACAGAACCAACATGAATAACGGCAACAACTACAGTGATACAGGATCACGCAGGGTATATTGCGAAAGGTTTATACACTTATGACTTTACAAATGTTCAATATTTCCCCGCTTTTAAGAGGAATATTGAGAACCGCTTGCATCGCGACGATTATAGCCTCGTAGGCACTGTTTTAACCAAAACGTTTACACGCGGTATTTCTAGATATGAGACTCATTACTTACAGTGGGTTTTTTTTAATTAATTATTGACAAGCTGCCATTGCGGCTGCTAATTCGGGCAAACTACTAGAACTTGATTTTAACGATTTTTGCCTCTTTTCTCTGTGCAGGCAACAAACATACATTATTTTGAAACATATGGTCTATGTATATATATATATATATATATATATATATATATATATATATATATATATATATATATAGAAGTATTGTGTTATATATATAGAGAAGTATGTTTTAAAAAGAGGAGCAAAGTCTGGTGTTCTCCCAGGTGAGAATATTCCAATTGGTTGCGTTCCATGTATTGTTCCACGAGCTTCACAGAGAGAACAGCCCCGTACGATACACAACTAATGTTCACTAATATATATATATATATATATATATATATATATACACACCTATGTATGAATAGATATGGTAAAAGAATGAGCGAAGCTTGAAAGCCTAGGGGCCCGGCAGCGCGGTCGTGCGTAACCGCGCAGTCAAAGCGCAGAGCAAACAGCGCAATCATTTAGACTTGATTCGTCTGCGATTCAAGAGAAGATTCTACATTACTAACTATACCTATAATAGTGCTGATGACCAATGCAAGAGAAGTGATACGACAGGGAATCGGTAATATGTCCTGCCCGGGAGCCCTTGCCTGAAAGGCATCGACCTTCTCGCGCGGGCACGGCACCCAACGTGCCCCATTCAAGGACGGGTCGTGATCATTGCAAAACAGGGTACTCCGAGGACTAAACAGGGTGTTTTCCTCCTAGTTAGAATAGTACTGAAAATGTATATGCGAATGATAATGAATGATGGTTATAATTCTCAATATTTTTACTATTGTGATTATGACAATGCTCGATCGGAGACGAGAGCGGTGACCCATGGAAGAGCCTGTGCTATGAATAGAGATGAAACTCAATTTGAGTAAAACCATAATATTCGTCATGTATAATGAAATGAATAATAACTATAATACTAATGCTATTGGTAGCACTCATACTAGCAACAATCATAATCATGAGAAGAAGTATAGTAGTCATACAAGTAACAGAGGTAATGCACTGAGATAAGTGTTAATTGAAGACTCGTATAGAGCCAGCAGTTGAAAATTATAGCAACTACATTACACAGCAGCAGAATCAGCAACACCAACACCACTAGCACCACAACAATAACAGCAGCAACAACAATAATGACAATAATAGAAAAGATTTATTAATATTAGCATAATACAAAACGAGCAAATCTAATGCAAGCATTCGCCATTGCTGTACCGCTGTATCGCCAGTAATAGTAAGTGCACTTGCTACCACTATTGGTCTTGTAACAGAAACTATGATTAGTAAGACTATCACCTCACCTGGGCATTATCACATGACAACACGCGACAGCAAAACCACGAGTTAAACTGAAAAGTATGTTTGCACGTTGTGAAAAGCTGCCCACCCTGCGGGAGAAATGATTGTCGATGCGGTTTGCAAACGCTATTTCTAGCTTCCGTTCCTAGACTACTGAAGTAAAACGTCGAAAGTCTGAACGGAGACGAAGAGATCCGTCGTCGGTTGGAATCTCATTTGACTTACTCAGAGAAAATACCAGGTACTAATACTGCAAGGTAATACCTAACTGCTGCACTCGCAATTTGGCGGTGCTACATTTTGTTCGGTCCTAAGCGTGCGATAAATTGGATGACCTAGTAATGGTCCTGTTCAGTCTTTTCTGTTTTTGCGTGTGCATCGGTGGTATATATATATATATATATATATATTGGTGTGTGTGTGTGTGGAGTGTGCTTGGGGCTCTTTGAGATCGAGGGAGAGAGAGAGAAAGTGCGACAAAATATTGTTTCTTGTATAATGGACGATGAACGCATCTCTCACGTGTACATATACCATAAGGGACGTACTAGCAGTGGAGTTGCTGTCTAGATTAAGGTATCTTCAAGACAGCTGCTCTCCATTGGTGTGGAGATGATTTCGTGGTGTTCATTTGTCTTCACGAGTTTCTCCACTAAGAAGACGCTGCAGAGATAACTGACTAGAGTAAAAGAGAGCGGGAGAGAGATAGAGAGAGAGGATGGAGTGTGTATCTTATCGATTTCTGATATTGTTGCTTTGCTTGGCAGCACCGCCGCTGTAGAGTACATACAGGTTTTCTCTATTTATGGTCTAGATGACAGACGATTTAGGCGCGCATGAAAATCATGCTAGTCCCTAAGCCTGCAAGCAAACGTACCATCGGGTCCACCGATCATCCGAGGCAATAACTGCAACAGTGACAGCGTGCTACATTCATTCTAAGAATAACAATAGCGACAACAGCGACAACAGCAACAACAATTGCAAACACAACAGTAGAGCAATCACGACACGAATAACAAAATCGTAACAAAAACAACTACGGCGACAACAACAATAACAACAACCATGATACGAAATGTGTTAACACAGCAAGCTGTAATAAGGATAGAAGCGACACAACAACAAGAATTCCAACACCAAGTGAACAACCCGACCACAACATAATAACACTGCGACAGTATTCAAATTTTGTCTAGCGGACTAGTCAACAGATACAAAAATTAAACACTATATTACTATACAAGTAACCTATATATATATATAATTCAACAGGGTATATATATATACATATATAAATCTCGACAGGGTATCTACAAATAGAGAAGAGAGTTGAGATTTTCTCAAAGAGAAGTGTCACCTCTTCGCAGATGATTTGTATTCTTACAACTTCCTAATAATGATTGCTGATTGCCTATATACAGTGATGCTAACGATAAAGATGCGGTCATGCTGACCGATGAGGCATGACAGCGAAGGTCAAGTCAATAAGCGTAATAACGTAGTTATTGTAGAGAACGCTATTGTAACGGTATTCTTAAATGCTATATTTACTACTAGCAACGTGACTGACACTGGTTTACGCTGGAAGAGCTAGATGCTGCATAGACCAAATAGTATGTGTATCTTAAACAGAATCGAATATGGCTCTCGGTATGTCAGTGTAATTGGGCGGAGCAAGCGCCAGCCGCAGCGCCGCGTAGAAAAGACACGCAGAGATGAATGATGCCGAGAGCGCGGCTGTAATGTAATAAATAAAAGAGAGAAACGACTAAAAATATGAAGGCAAAAACAACTAGAGCGGCAGCAAGGATCTTGGTGACGATTATGGTGATAAGGCCTACTCCTCTAAATTAGAACAACAATAACAAATGAATGACTGTCACAGCTAACATTACGATGACGATGCTGAATATTATTATTACTACTACTACTATTATGATTGATATGCCTACTCGAAAAGAATGATGTCTACGATACAGGGTATTTTACATCGCATAGTACTTGCACATAGATCGCGAAGTGGGATGATTGAGTTTCAGCGGGCTGAATATGCCTGCCGATACGGGCGGCGCCTCCCGCCAATAATGAAGGGTGGTGCTAGAGCGCCCGTGCAAAGACGACATTGACGTTGCGACCTTCTTTTCAGCATAACGGCGCAATGTGCAATTCGTCAACTACAGGGAGCCGAAGAGATGTCGTATTATTGCTGTATAATTATTATGTTTTATTGCTATTGTTACTATTCTTATTGTAGCCACCTTCTTGTTCTTATGATTGGCTAATGCAAATTTGTTAGTTGTTCAACCTAGTTAGTAAACATATTGGTTTGTCGTCAAACACGAAAATGATCCCACCCACGTTTCAGGGTCCAGTATACACATGCATAATAATGCATCAGCAGCAGCAGCAGCAGCAGGGCGGCCGTGGGGCCGAAGTACGTCGCAACGAGCGTATACAATGTATATTAAGCTAGTGTACAACGATGGGCACATGGCGACTTGATGCTAATAACGCGGATGGTCGACTGTGGCACAGACAGACCATATGCATAACGCAGCACAAAACGAGTACTAACAGTGGACGTAGAGATATCGCAGAGATGTCAACGAGACGGTATATGCGAACTGCGAACTCTACAAACGGCTGCACAATCTGCAGAATCGGATCCAACAAGGAGTTGTAGCATTGGCCGTAGCTTAGAGAACGAAACTAGAATCCGTACCGATCTTCATATATGAGTAGGACGATTTCTACATTGCTTGTAATCAAGTACATGTAGGTGTTCTTTTTGGAATTTTGACGACACCGGCTGCAACTTTAATTGGCGGCTTTACCGACATAAAGCCATAGGCTTATGATTGCAATCTAGACGCAACGAAAACAAATGGCCACACACATCATACCTGCTATGTTATGTTATCGTCATGAAACAATGATAATGACAGCCACCATTAAACAACGCAAATTGCTTACATTTCTTTTGGCAGCGATAATGCGACACTCTTAGCTAGTTCGACCAATCTTGCTGAAAGACTCAACCCAAATAATAGTGACGCATTACAAAACTAGTAAACGAATCAAGCACTACAAAAGGCAACCGAGCAAGATAATCCATCACGTTCAACGCTTAATTAAATACCACTAATATTATTATTATTCTAATTACGATTATGAAGAACGATGCTGTCGAAGTAGAACCAGGCAGAAAAGAACGAGAGGAAAATAAATTGTGAAGGGATAATGAATTAGACAAAAAGCGTGCAATTATTCCCATGCTAATAGCTATTTATGTTTACAAAACTGTTTAGCAAACTGAGTACTAACTCTAGTAACTAAGTATTCCGAGCGCTATTTTGCCCTATTCTATAAACAAGGGTCTGTAGATGTATAGCCCCTTTTCCACTGGCTTGCCATAACCCGTTAACCGCGAAGTAGTGTGGCCTACACTAAATCCATCTGTTGTAAATATCTAGCGCGGCTAATATTGCGCTTAGTAATAAAGAGCATCATAAGCTCCCCCCCATGCCTGAGACGCCTAACGGAGCATTTCACGTCTCTTACACATACAACTTCAGTTTGAGGTGTCTCGCGGCCGTCGACGGACGTAACCACTTGCCGAACAGAAGAAAACTCCAGGGCTCGTTTGTTACCAATATGATCGCCACAACTTTGAACGTTTACGCTTTGGTTGCGCAATACGAATCCTCGCGTTGTCATTCTTTGACCTACCGATCTGATCAGGCCCTATTTACATTTAATGCTTGCTTTGACCTCCTGCAGCAATCTCGTCGGGAACAAAGACCTATGACGTTATTCTATGCGCGGGACTGGTACAGCGATACCGACGCCCTATGGCTCCGCACAATGCGGTAAGTCGAAATAGAAAAAAAGTGCTCAAAAGAAAAAAATACCCGTCATTTATCTGGCAGTTTAATTTGCGTATTTAAAAAAACCATCTAGCATTAACTGCGCTAAGAGGAGCCCGAAAATGCACGAATACCTCTAAATCTAAAACTTCTATGACGAATTCTTTCCCAAAACTGCCTGAGGGCGACGTATTTCCCCTACGTCTTTTGTCACGTGACTTACGCTATAGAAGGTTATGGCTTGGATGCGAGCCTTAATGCAGCCGTATTACAAAACTATAAGCATTCTGCCGTTTACAAAACGTCTAGAGTACTCTCTCGTAGTTGCAATTAAGCGTATACTTCTTGAGGTGCATCAAAACTTACTTGGTTTTGCAACGCCAGCGACAACTTTATCTAGAAGGGGTACAAATACATTTTACTTGCTTATTCTGTCATATGCCAACTCCAATCTGTCAAAGCTATCGATCAGAAACATCGGAGTCTCCCACTGGAACAAAGTACCTACCTCTGTCAGGCAAACAAAGTCTTTGCTTAAATTCAAGTGCGACCTCAGAGAGCATTACCTCGAAACTCTGGTGTCTGGTTATTATGACTCTCTTACCGGCCTTGGTCCGCTGGTGCGTGACTGCCACGCGCTGCGGGGACCTTCACTGGCCCACTTGTAAGTTAGTCAGACGGTACAAACTCCCGAAACCGACACTCCCGTGTTTTAAGAACTAACCGGGGGGCAAGGCATACGATAGATTTGGGTGTCAACGAATTCATATTGTCATCCTGTCGTGGCCCATTCGAGGGCTGTTAAGGCTACTGCCAATACGGGGGGCTTGTGCTGCATAGAAGCCCCCCGGGCTGGACGGTTAACGCCCCGAGTGACACTCGGTGGTACCGTCCGGGACGCCTGCTGCCTTGGCTTAATAGGCAAAATGAGCGAGAAGTGGCCACACGAACGCAGACCACCGGTCGAGAGGGCCTTCTGGCCCCGTATTTTACGGGGAACCCCTGCTCTGGAGTGGTCCGATGCCCTTCGGGGAGAAGGTATATTCCGGGGTGTAACGCGGAATCGCGAGGTGAATGCGTCTAATCGGTACGGTGGAGTAGTGTGGTACCCCCATTCCAAACCTCGATAGGGGGGAGGGTGGGGGATCTGCTGGCCTGTCAATTCGGGCTGGTGGGCACTCCCGTTCGGGTCCGCGCGTATTAAATCGCGGTTAAAGGGCGGGAGTGTAAGTATTTCTCTCTTTTGCTAATTTAAATAATACAAACCACGTTACAACACATTGTAACTAGGTGAAAATGGCAAATTAAAATTCTACATTCTAATTTCATAAAAAGGGCTTCGAACAAGCTATGTATGTAATGGAGCTCCAAATAAACGTGTGAAATTACGTTATAAGAAATGTCAATATACAAATGAAAATTCTTCAGACAAGAGCTCGACTATCTCACTGCGTGTCGATATTGAGTGTGCCGCCACACCGAACAGCGGCGCCATCGAGCGTACAACAAAAACAAGGAACCGTGCCCGGTGTTCCTATCGTGACGACTAAGGAGAGTTCGACATTTGCCATCGATTTTTTTGCAGTTCTCTTGACGACGATATGCCAGTGTGAGGCCAGGAGATACTCCGCGGTCTACAGTCGCTTACCTTGGCGAGTTTGAGACAAAAGTCTCTGAATGTCGCTTTAAATGCATCGAAAGATTCACAGATTCAATTTACCCATCAGTACCACCGCCGTAGTGCCCTTGTCATTACTGGACTTACGCTGCCCGCCGAAAAGAAGGACGAGATACTTCGAACAGATCAGGTTGAACTCTTTTGAAACGCCATTGAAGAGGCGACAGAGGTGAAGGATACTGACGTGGCCGAAGGACGACATAGAACAGCGAGAACCATCGGCAAGGAGATGCCCGATAACCAAGGCGTGATCGTGCGTTTCGTTGGCCCCTGAAAGATGGACGTTCACCGTGCGCGCATCCGCCGAAGAAGCAAAAGACGCCCTGGTTCGGGCTCATGCCGAGAAAACATATAGTGTACGCCAATAATCATCTTCTTTACGGCTTCAAACTAGACGCTGCTCTATAAACCAATGCACCAAATGAAGCGACAGAAAAGTATGGCTGATGCAAGGTCTATAGACTTTATAGGTGTACCCTACAGCCCAATTTCCTTGGCGGGTGGTAACGCTGGAGGCGGAACTGAAGACGCTGACTGGACCGGCCGAACCATAAATACCAACATATGTTTACGAATGTAGATATAATTTCTCCTAAATGTGACATTTTATCGTTTCTGGCAAGACATTGTGCTGTAAATGGGCTCAGGTCACACTGACATGACCTCAAAACGTTCCTCGCGAGCCTGCCGCGCAAACCATCTATGATAGCCATATTAGAAACAAGGCTCTAGAAAGCCGAAACTTGTTCATTTAGGTTGCGCAATTTTATTAGTTACTGCAAATGTATGCCAGGCTCCCGCGGTAGCAGGGTCGCTTTGAATATACGATGTGACTATGACGCTAAATTACAAAATACGGTGGCTTTTGTGACCTTATCCACCTTTTTCTGCGAAGTTGTGGAGGTGAGTGGCGTCCTGGACGGAAAATCTCGAGTTGCCGCAGTGGAGAGGAGTGGTCGTCCTAACCACAACGCCAACTGTATAGAAGTTTTAAACAACCTCTTAAATGACTTATTCTTCTCTTTTAAGCAAGGGGACATGCGGTTTTTAGTCATAACCGATGATTTTAACGCCCTCCTGAGCACATGGGGCTCCGCGGAGACCAGTCTAAGGGAACTCGTTGTCCCCGATAGATGGCGGCGGAGGATCTTATTGTTCTTAACACTGGTGCTTCCACTTTCCACAGAGATGGGCGCACCTTGTACATAGACATAACAATGACACTCCGAACAGAGGCCCACTAGATCTCAAACTGGGCAGTACTACAGAACGGAGAATCTCACCATCTTCCCCGCTGCATTGGCCCTGCAGGCGCCAGGGAGCCGACGAGCCTTGGGGGTCGCTGGGAGGCTTATTCGATCACAAGACCCCCCCTAAAACTGGGCGGGCCTGTAGAAGCATCTGAAGGCAGCGTGCAAAGCATCCTTGGGTCACACTATCCACCAAAGACCCCACCGCCCAGTCACACCTAAACATTAATGAACGGGCAAGATTGACAGCCTCGGAGGGACTGCATCTAGGTGCGACGCCTTGTCACTAGGGCTCAGCGGTTCGCGCCCGCGGGGGAGACAGCTGTGCATCACTACGCCGAATACAAAAAGCTGCGGGGCCTTCTTCCCAAGAAAATCTGTAAGAGCAAGGAGCGCTCCTGGAGGGCCTTCCTCGAACAGCTTAAGAACAATCCCTGGCGCCGTTTACACAAGAAGTAAAGAGGATGCCTCGCTTTAAAGAAGAGAGCAAACCTACCGCTTGAAGGTCCCAGGGGCTGAAGTAAAGCATGGTCCGGCAGTAACACTGCCCGAGTTATGCAAAGCACCAGAACGCCTCAAGCCAGGAAAGGCACCGGGCCAGGACGACATCTCTGTTACTGCAGTTAAGCTACTAGGTATATTCGAAAGCGGTAGCCACTGAGCCGACGGAGATGTTCTGCCTGGGCTCTTTCCCTACCGAATGGCAGGCCGCAGATTTCGCTCTGATCCAAAGATCATCAGAATCCGATCCCAAGATCCTCAGATCCCCAGAATCTCCTCCCTACCTCCTACCGGCCAATCTGCTTGGTTCCCTGGTTGAAGATTTCGAGTCCATCGTAGAGGCACGCCACTAAAACTTGCGGTGTGAAATAGCTTCAATGAGAGAGACTCTGAGACTTCTTTTTTCAACAGTTAGAAAGCGCGCGGTGAGCCTGGACCCTAAAAATGCTTCCAGCTGCCTTTCCGCAACCTCCTACATGTCAGGTAAGACCTACTAAGAATCTTAGAAACAAATATACTCCAGGTATATCTTATATAATAACTATAGTTCCGTCAAGTGCCGTTTTACTAAAAAGATAACACTAGTGTGTCGGCGTTCGGGCAGGAAGGTGTACGACGTCAACAACATCGCCGATGAAGACCACACTGCCTTAAAGCATCGGGGTGCGTGAACTCTCCAGTGCGAAAGTAACAAGGCGTTCGTTAATCGACTAGGCATTCAAGATAGCTTTGTTCCATAATTGAGAGCCTTAGTCTCGCCGTCCCTACTTCTTTGCACACAGAAATGGCACCATAATATGGATCCGTCGTGCAGAGGCGGCAGGAGTGAACTGAGTATGGGTGAGCGCACCTCCCTCATCCTCTTACTTTTTAATGTGATTTACTTGAGACCTTTTTTTTGACACTGTTCCTAGCATGGTTGCTGTCTTATCTTTTTTAATAGATCCTAATTGTTTCACAGATCCCCCTCGCTTTGTGGTTGTGTGTCGTAGCCCACAAAAAGGAAAACAATATAGGGAGTTCGTCTTGAATTCGGACCTATATGATTCATCATCGAGCGTTGTCCTTAATAGTTAATTATTATTAGTGACGACATGGACTGCCTTCGTGTGTTTTAGGGTTGCAGATATATATGTATATATACAGCTAAGCCTTGTCTGTCTTCCCCGAGCGACTTAGATTTTTCTGTATTGCCATACTTTTGAAGTTAGCATGCGAGTAGTTATCATATTTATGATGAAAGACGAATTGCAGCTAGTTGCACATTTTTCTTAAAGCAGTGGGCGGTTACGCAAGCCAACATCGAGTAAGACGAAGTTCACGGGAGACTCGTCACTGTTTCTCTTCGGATTAATAGCTTCAAACTGGCCGGGCATCAACCAAGTATAAAGGACGCTCCGGTTGTCCGGTTAACGTCACTGCGCCAGAAATTAGTAAAAGTATATATCGTACTGTCATGGAGAATGCGTTAAGGTTATCAACATCTCACTAGATATGGCGCGTAATATCCTTGCAAAGGGGGCCAAATAGTCACTGACGCATCATATTATTCGACAGTTCTCAACAGTTTGCACGAAGCGCGGCACACGAAGCGACCGAGATTTGCACGCAAATAAGTAACTCTCTTTTCACTATGACAATGCTGCGACTTACAAACTCACAAAGTTGCATACATTTCGATTCAAATTACGATTCGATTCACCCAGTTTTCCTGATTTGAGCTTCTGTGACTGACGTCTTGCTGTTTCCAAACGTCAAAATCCGGCTCTAATAAAAGACATTTTTGCCCATTAAACATTAGACATTATTAGTCATCACCGCTTTGGATGCGCATATTACCTCTTCAAAAACATAACAAAACAAAACTCGTTTACTTCTTTAAAAACAAAACAAAACATTGGAACACTGGCGCAAGTGAGAAGAACTCCAGGTCGAAAAATTCGAAATAACTTTCCAGGCACATTATTGGTTTATGTTTTTTAATCTTACGTGAAAGCGAATCATCCTCATATACTGCGAATTAAGCTAATAAGCCGCGACACCAATATCAAGGAGATTAGCCAGTTAATATCGGAGGTACAGTGCGTTATTCTCGCGCAACTAGCAGATCCGCAACGTCCACTAAAGCTCGGAGCTTAGCTGCCCCTCCCCCCTCCCCCGGCTGAACAGCCAGAGCAGACTCTTCTATTCTATTGAGCTGCGACGACAGACCCTTGTCGGATAGCATTGAGTGACGTCAGCTGAACATTGTACTTACTCGAACAAGAAGGAAAACGACGTTTATATTTCGTGTGTTCATACAGTGTAGGGAGTTCTAGTTGCAGTAGCCGTTGTTGGAAATCGTTTTACAGTTCAGCCTATTCGTGCCGGGCATCGTATAGAGAAACACGTCGAATCTCTCAATTCCTCATGGAGGTAAGTTTTTTTCTCTCTCTTCTTCGAGGATTGTGTCAGCAGCTTACGGATGTGAATCAGACCTTACCAAATCAATGGAATAAAAGTCTACTTATTATACTGTTTAAGCAATGCAGATATTGTGGTCATGGTTGTTTCTTTGGTTAGGACTAGCACTGTTTATTCTGCAATTCTGGTGTACGTTTGAACAAGAAATAGAAACCATATGATATATAGATATACACGCGTAACTTGCTGACATGTGTATACTTTGGGTGACAAAAGAATTTCGCTGCTGTATTTGCAAGGACACCATTTTCGGACCGTATTAGTCAGTAGGTTTTTTATTTGTGCGGCGCATCCGAAGCGAGTTATGCAGCTCAATAATAATGGGTATCCCCACGAATTCTGCCCTCTCGCGTTTGAAACGGTGGGGGCTTCGAAGCAGACAGCTGATTTGCAAAATCGGCACTTTGTTAAACCTGTCATCTGGTGATAGCAGATCGTCGTCCTTTTTTAAACAACGTCTGGATCTCGAAATACAACGTGGAAACGCGGCCTCCGTTCGGGGCATACTTCTGAAGTGGTCTCGGGACCTGGCCTCATCGAAACGGATACGTGATATTCACAATACACGCCCGCTAGGCACATTAGCTTAGCTAATCTTTCGTGATATGTGTAACATATACATAATGTATTATAATGTGCCTGTCTATGTATACTTAATAGTTAATTCGTCGGGCTCTTTTCCATCGTTTGCTTTGGGGGCTTATATTACTTAAGCCAACACAAGTAGATACTTTCTCGAAGTAGAACAATGTCGTTACGCATTGTCGCCTTATCTAGGACTGACTGCCTATTTAGTGACAGTGTTGGACTTGACCTCAGTAGTTGTTTTTTGGTTAGCCAATACACATATTTACTTAACAAATATTAAATTTTAAGCTTTACTTACGAGGCGGCAAGATCTAGGCTCCGCGTCCTTGTCTTCTTTTTCTTACTATGTACTACTTAATGCAGATCTTTTCTCCAGTCAAAATTAGCTTTTTACAGTCTTGTTTCTATCATCACGTCTATGCTTTTAGCCGGTGGACTTATGAGACAAATGAGTAGGTATGCTCCGTCATATTTAGGATCAGGACGGCCCTTGCTTTCTTCCAGCAACCCGGGAGTTCATTTTCCATATGTCGCCCCAAACAACCGTTGGGGGAACTTTCTGATTCGACTCTTGGTGGTATTCGAAAAGATTTTCGTTCGAGCCAGACCTCTTTACAGGTTTAATTTCGTGTGCAGCACATTCGGGTTACATGGCATTACATTGCAACAAGTAATATTATCACGACAGCCTCGGCATCGGCACTGCCCTGCCAAACATCAAATGCATGGCAACTTAATTAAATCATGTATACTCCTGTTTATGATTTCTGTTTTAGGTGGAGCCATTAGAACCAACGTTGCAGAATATACTGGATCAACAAACTTTAAAGTGGATATTTGTCGGTGGAAAGGTACATACATCGAAATTATAGATTCATAGCCATTCCAAAGGATGTGAACTCAATATGGGATTTTTAGACAGGATTTGAGAAAAGAAAGTACAAATATCTAAATTTTTCACACCTTTAGTAGAAGGGTATTTCCCCAAATTATACGGAAGCTATAGGAATATAAAGCTAAGCTATAGAATATAAAGCTATAATCTACAGTAGAATTGTGACAATGAGCGTGAGACGCGCCGCTCTAAAAACTAGCATAAATTTTTCTAGAGAAGGTGTGGTTTCGTTAAAAATTACCCACGAGGAGGCTCTTCAAAAACGCAATTTGCTTACACCAGGCATATTATTGTTCTCTTTTGGAAATGCGACGATTTTTGATAATGACTAAAAATAGCTCCTCAGGTTATTAATTCTGTTCTTAGAACTGTATTCAGAATTTATCTGAATGTTTTGAAATTTTAAGGGCATGATGAACATGACGAAACACGAGGGATGCGGAGCATCTCCAACATAGTTATATATATAAAGTGCGTTGCAAAAAATTAGCAACTTATGTTTTTTTGTGATAAATTCGGTTTGAATGGCTTGAAATTTTAAGGGCATGATGTACATGACGAAACACGAGTATGGTGTTAATTTCGTTGCAACCACACAATCGCTTTATGCAAAAAATGAAAAAGTGTGAAAAAACAGTGTTGCAAAATATTTGCAACAATAACGCCTTACGGCGTATTCGATTCTTAGCAGGGCTGTATGACTTATTTGATACTACATATTCTATTTTAGAAACGGGTTTTCGTCCCTTCTTCTGAATTAAATCGTAAACTCGGTCTTTCATGGAGTTAATGAGCTGTTGTAAGTGCGAACGTGGAATATTAGTCCATGCTTGCTGGACAGCTTCTTTGAGGTCCGACAAATTATCATATTGTCGACCATTTGCGTAAATCTGCTTCACCAAATGTCCCCAAAGATTTTCGATGGGATTCAGGCCTGGACTCAATGCCGGCCAGTCAAAAAGTGGCACTCCTTGTTCTTGAAAAAGGGCTATAGTGCTAGCCGAGGTATGAAACGTGGCGTTGTCTTGTTGAAAAACTGCGTCAGGTCCCCCAATTCTTCTGAAATGGGCTTCTAACTGGGAACCGACAATACGCTGGTACTTGTCGGAACTGTTTAGGCTCACAATCGCGACTAGATCAGACTTCCCATTATATCCAAACGCGCCCTAATATTTCACAGAGCCACCACCGGTCACACGTTTTGAGAACCATTTGAGTTCCTTCCGTAAGTCGTGCCAATAGTACTGACAGCCGTCAGGGCCATCGAGATTAAATTTCTTTTCATCCGAGAAGACGATGTTTTTCCACTCGTTATCCTAAGTTTGGTATCTATGCGAAAATTCACGCCGTGCGACAATGTGCTTCGGTTGCAGTCGCGGCATAATCTTCCTTTTCGCGTATCGCACGTTTTTGTCAGAACTTAACAGTCGGTACACTGTGGATCGGTGCACTGGCACTCCCAAAGTAGTCCTGATCTTGGAAGAAGACATTTGGTCATAAGTAGCCAACTGTATGATCCTACGCCGATCTCGAATAGTCAAAACTGGCTTACGCCCACTGTTAAATCTGCACCTTTGGTTCACTCCAGGGTGTATGCACCTGCTGATGGCGCTCTTATGCCGTCCTAATCTGGTTGCTATAGCAGTTACTGTATGACCGAGCTCAACATATGCCGTAATTCTTGTATTTTCGTTATCCGAGAGATCCTTTGTACGACCCATGGTTTAAACATACGCTTCGCTGTTAGTTCGGCACAACGACTGAGCTGTAGAATATTTTTCATCTATAGAATGATTGATTTAGCTAGACAATATTCCTGACATTTGATCCCCGGGATCGAATATCAGCTGTAGCATCGACTATCCTTTACAAACAAGAGCTGTGTTGTTAGCATGTTATTGTTGCTCATATTTTGCAACACTGTTTTTTCACACTTTTTTTATTTTTTGTATAAACCAATTGTGAGATCGAAATTAACAACATACTCGTGTTTCGTCATGTTCATCATGCCCTTAAAATTTCAAAACGTTCAGATAAATCAAGCCGAAATTATCACCAAAAAACATGAGTTGCTAATTTTTTGCAACGCATTTTATATATATATATATTCTCACAAGATCTTGGATAGTGAGATAAGCATTTATATATTCGAACTTGCGAACAATTGTTTTTTCTCAACCTTTCGACTAAATTAATCGTTGTTTTGTATATAATTACATATGTATATTCTATATATATTATAGTGCACGTAACTCTCCCCCGCGTAATGTCCTCGCCCAGTAAGAGTTCATATAGCATGATAAAGTGAACTATGTAACATGGAGTGAAGCAAATATTATTTTAATAAACGCAATCAGCGTCTAGTCAATGTCTTGTATAGAAGCGCGTTAATGAAGCACACACATATATATATATATATATATATATATATACATCTGTTCATTCTCTTCAATAGGGTGGAGTAGGGAAAACAACATGCTCGTGCTCATTGGCCATTCAATTAGCGAAGACGCGAGGGAGTGTCCTCATCATATCGACAGATCCAGCCCATAATATATCGGGTACGTTTTTCTCTACACCTGCGCCTGTTGCTTACAAATGAGCAAAGACGAATGCTACATATATATATATATATATATATATTTGCCGAGACTATGCAACATAGAATTGGTTACTGTTTCTTTTCACTTGTCTATAATAAACGCACTTAATTTATAACGTGTATGGTGTCGTGCATTATACTTAAATGCTTCTTGGATTATGTCGGACGATTTACGCTGCCCTTAGCTCTAAATTCATTAATTGAACATTCGGTAACTTGATTCTAAATGTATGAATCACTGGAAAGCTAATTGTATGAGTCTCCATAATCATTCTTATCCTCGTAACTTTTTCAGATGCATTTAATCAGAAATTTAGCAAGGTGCCAACAATGGTCCAGGGCTTTTCAAATCTGTACGCCATGGAGGTAGACCCGAACCTGGGTGTCTCTGAACTTCCAGACGAGTACTTCAGCGAGGGAGACCCTTTTAGGATGAGCAGAGGAATGATGCATGAGGTACGTTTCTAACGAACGGGGACGACAGTCAGGCTTTCAACATCAGCAAGTGAGACCAGGGGCATTTTGTGCTGAATAACCTGAGAGACAGGTCAGGCGGTAATATCAACCTTGGCGACATCAGTTAAAGTACACGTAGAGGTGTAATCAGAGCACCAAGAAGCGACGGTTTCAAGTGAGGCCCAACCAACACCAGTCTAACCTAGTCTATAAGCAGACGGCAACCGGTTTTAAAGCATCTGTCTTTTGAATAGTTTTTTTAACTGCTTGTTGGAAGTATTTCGAAACTCCAGCTTTGCTATTCACGGATGACATTATCCTAGTGACACGGTGTACTTAGGTGGAAATGGGTCGTAAATTTGACTGCAGGCTGCAAATTCGCTAGTTTTGTTTTTCTATTTTGGATGTGGAAATTCATATTCGCCTAACGTACAGCGGAACCCTCTTCTGAGAGAGCGGGCACATAGGTATCTCAGCATTGAACTGTCGTCTTACTACTTGGTTATTGACGTGCGTTTCGAGAATTACAGCATTGAATAAACATGATGGTTAATCGTGTTTTATGTTTGCCTTCCAGTTAATGCAAGCATTTCCGGGCGTTGACGAGGCGATGAGCTACGCCGAGGTCTTAAAACTTGTTAAGGTGAGGGCTACTGCTGGTGACTCATATTAGCATTCAAATTTTATGCCTAATCACACTACATATGGTCTTGGCAAATATTCTAGGTAAAGCGAACTCGCCTTAAACGTGCTATATAGTGCTCTAAAACGATTGGTCATTATTTAGTCGAGGTTTAATTAGCTATAACGCAAGCCTTTGTTGCTCGCTTTGCATCTGCGTTTTAACAGGGTATGAACTTCGATGTGGTAGTATTCGATACGGCTCCCACAGGTCACACACTGCGACTGCTCTCATTTCCGCAAGTTATGGAAAAGGGACTTGGGAAGCTGCTTCATCTGAAAAACCAATTCAGTCCCTTAATTTATCAGGTGAGTTGAGTATCTGCAGCATTTAAATAAATGTATAGTTAAGAAAAGCAAATGCCGCTGATGACCTGTGGGTGGGGACAAGCATAATTTGCCATTAAGGCAATGTAGCGTCGAGTGCAATGTCGTCTACGCCACCCGGAGTTACACCTGAAAATACACACCTGCATCCTATCTGCCACCGCTTGGACTACTTCAGTACATTATGTTTGGTAGCGAGTCTTTAGCATGGATTGCAAACTCGTCCCTTGAATGGCCAGAAAATAACCTCGTGACATGTTATACGTTACGTCGTCCTTGAAACCCTTCTATCGGCATTATGTTTATAGTGATAAAAGTCCTGTTCTCTGACTGGACGGCCCTAATTTACTGGCCAAGAGGCCTCGAAAACTACAAGGTAGCTGGTTTTCGAAGTAAAATGCTTCCCAGAAGTGTGCTCGAAACTAGTCACGCAGTCTGCTAGTGACGCGTGTTCATAACGCGCTTTGAAAAAATGTTGCTGCTGATAGACGCTTGCCGAAAGTAAATCAGCAGGAAACTGGGAAACGTAAAAAAAAACTTTAGCCAGCTCCTATTGAAGCTATTTGGCCTTGCCCCCCTCTCACCCAGTTCACCCAGAATGGAGCTTACGGAAAATTTGGGGTTTACGAGATGTGTTTCGTTATGTCCTTGTGTTGCGGTCCGAAGGCTTGTCATCTAAGCTTTGAATCCAAGGCCACATATTTGGGTTAGATCGAGTAGGTGATTGCTACTCGATCTTACAATTATATATGTTTTTACGTCGAATGGCTAATACAAGCATATCTGTATATATGGAAATACTTGATTTTAAGGTTGCGAACATTCTGGGCCAAGGGGATCTAACTGCAGATCTCATGTCGAACAAGCTTGAGGAGCTTCTTCCTGTTATCAGACAGGTAAGTTTGAGGTACCATTGAGGGCAGTGCGTGAGCTTTTCCGGTAAGGACTTTTTATATGTGTGAGGCTGTTTTATTCAATACAGTGTTTATGCAAGACGTGCTATGCGGTGAACTTTTATAGCTCAAATAATTTTAAGTCTTTCATCACTCAAATTATTTTTAGTTGTTCTCCTTCAATCATGGTTATCATGGTCATGTTCTGTATATTTTATAGGGAACATGACCATGATTCTCATGGTCATGTTCAGCTACATAGTATACGCCATCGATTAATGAGGCGTATGCTATGTAGCCTGGATCTTATTTTTGCAATCAGGGTATACAGTTTTAATGACAAAATGACTTTTAAGCAGCGATCCCTGTTGGGGTGAATTCGCTGTTTCTTGATTGGTCATATTAAGTCATCCAAGTTCTTTAAATCTTATCCGAAGTGCCGGTTCTTATAAGAGTAATGCGTATATCGGTATTATCTCTGATATAGGTAAACGAACAGTTTCGCAACGCCGACCAAACGACATTTATATGCGTTTGTATTGCCGAATTCCTGTCACTCTACGAAACGGAAAGACTCGTTCAGGTATGATGTCTTCGAAGAAAGTTAAATTAATGCAGTCTACATTTTTTCGATAGACTTTAAGCTTGCGTACTTCCAGTAATAGAAGAAAGCAAAATGAAAGACCTTTTAACTTTGAGTACTCCGAAAATCTCACCTCATCTGCGCTGTTCTCGTACTAACCCTTCACTACCAGTTGCTCTTAGAGCTGACGCTTGCACAGAGTTAAGAGATCGTAACGGACATGAGAAACCTAGGGGTGAACAAGAATGCGGTAGCGCACTTGAAAGTCGAACGTTGAAAGGGCACAGAAATGACTAGCCATCGTAATAATTGCATTTTTAAATGCTTCACAGGTATCTAGACAGAGGACACACAATGACTGTAGCTGACATCCTGCACTCTGCTGGATGATGTCCGCGCTTAAACTGTCATAGCTTACTTTATTTTTGGAGTGTTAATTCCCGAAAGTTCTTGGTACTGGTGGCAATTCACTATCGTCTGGGATCTTGTAAGAGTTAGTTAGTTAGCTTACACTTTGAAATACAATCTTGTTCTACATATTGGTTTCTAGTTACAGCAATATATATATATATATATATATATATATATATGAAGTTAGTATGTTGTCAAACAATATTTATGTATACAAATACGTACTTGCCGGAGATGGTTTTACAAAATGTGCGATTGCGTTGTTTGATGAAACTGAACATACTAGTGTATTTGGAAGAAAATATTGCTTGCCCATGTTAACAGATGAGACTGGTGTACGATTCGTATCTGGTAGCAACGCAATGGCAATATTTTAGTGTATTGAATGTGAAAGATAGTGATATATATATATATATATATATAGGCAATTGTCGTTCACGGAAACTAAAGTGTGTTTATTTTTTGTTTCTTGAATTTGCGACTATCATGGATTTTCGTTGGGTGAGCAGGAGCTGACAAAGTGTGGAATCGATACACACAACATCGTCGTCAATCAGCTATTGTTCCCAAAGGTCGGCGATACTTGCGGCATGTGCTCTGCACGCGTCCGGCTTCAGACAAAATACCTCGATCAGATTCACGGTAAGTGCCGCCACTGTGCTTAGATCATAACCAGATGTACAATTGTGGCTCTAAAACAACGGTTGGAATTTTTCGTCCAGTGGACCGGTCCGCTGTGCAAGCCGGCATGTGTTAGGGAAACATGTGAAGAATAACATAACTCATGACTGCAAAGGGATATAGCTGGTGTGAGCAGGGTCTAACATTTTTAACTAAGTCCGAGTAATGCAATTAATTTAGCCCACTACTACCTAGAAAGACAGTGTAGGAACTTGACAGTAGAGCTACACGTTGGATGAAAACGACTTTGGGGCAGGGGAGGCATTGGTGTTATCTCATAGTCGATTTCGTGGTTAATTTCACTGTTCTGACCTTGCTAGGTATTGTGCTCTAGGGAGCAGACTGAAACCTGTAATTTCTTCACCACAAGACAAAATATCTGGCATTAATTCCACGTTTGTCCATGCCCAAACAAAAGTTGTTATCTAGTGCTAAAAGCTATTAAATTTACGAATGCTCGTCACGCCACGAATTCGCGTACTTTGGATAACCTTTAAGGAACCTGTCGCTGAGTCTTTGCAAAATATTTCATTTGTTTTATGCTATTTTCATGCCATGATCTAAATAATGTAACATTTAGTCGCCATACGATTAAATGTATGTGTGTCTTGTGGCTTCAATACAGGCCATGTGACTTTATTTTATAACCTAACTAATGGTTGCAGATCTCTACGAGGATTTCCACGTTACCAAGCTGCCATTACTGGAGCGCGAAGTACGAGGTGTCGATAATGTACAGGAGTTCTCCAAACACCTCGTAACGGCGTACAAGCCATAACACTATGCTGTGTTGCGTTCGTCGTGAATGAATGCCACTACAAACATCATTCAGACTCATTGGCACAGAGGCGGCACGAGCTGCGAAAGTGATCTTAGGGATAAGAATTAAATATTTTTGAAGCCCTGACTTGGGTGCAGCGCATACCAACCTCACCTAGCACAGAAACGTGCGAATTGTTTTAGTTAGATATATGTACATATATATGTACGTATATATAATCAAATGCATACATAGGCTACGCACTCTGTTTGGATAATAAATATTTCACTTTTTATATGGTTTATTGGTTATTGACGGTACAAAGTGAGATAGCTTAACGGGTATCAGGGATGAGGTGCAAGTATTCTTTTCCAGCTGCAGGACATTGTGCTTAGCTTTAAAATAACTGCGCTCTTATGCCAACTTTTAGCAACTAAAAACGTATATTGTGACAAGTATGACGATACATACGGGGCAAAGACGTGTGGTTATCTTTTCTTCGTGTTGCCATCCGAATTAGAATATGTGGCTGCTTCTTTTATCCGAGTTTTTCTTGAATGTACAAGCTGGTACCACAAGGAATACTGAGGCTGTCTATGCCAGCGCTGTAGCTGTTCCACACATTCTTCTACTTTTTTGGCACCGATCCAATAGGCCCGCGACACATGATTCAGACCGTAGCGTGGTTTTACCATTTGATTCGGGTGTTTATTGTACGCTGATTGAGCGTATTGTTATTATGCGAGATCTTATTTACTCTCAACCTATGAAGCGATTTCATGGCGTACTCAATGTAGCATTTGTCAGCAGCGATGCAATCATTCACAATATCACGTACGGTATCATCCTGTGCCTTCCTCCCGCTCTCTCGCTCTGCTTTGTTCTCATCTGCTCGGTTTGTTTCGCCCTTTATCCGGCTCTTGAGAACCTTCTCTGTCTGCAAAACCCAGTTGTAATACTGGCCATGGCCCCCGCACTAACCGCCATTACCTAGCAAATTGCGGTTAGTTTTGTTGTATTAGATTTAGGTACAGTATGTGTAAACAGTAAGGATGTTTATATGTACATCTTTAAGGCTGTTGTCTAACTTTTTAGAACATTTGTAAACAACTTTTACGACACCCTAACCAATCAATAACCGTAACAAATGTTGTACCGTAATTGTTTGACAACACACCAATCTTATATATATATATATATATATATATATATATATATATATATATATATATATATATGTATATATATAAATGGGCGAAGAGAGGGAGAGAGAAAGGGAACAGTGGAAATGTTGGCCATGCCTTGGAATCATCATTAGTAAGTCTCTAGTAACAAACACAAAAATTGAACAAATACATTACCGAGCAGAGTAACCCTTGCGTTTTACTGAATCCACGAAGCATCTACGCCACACAATCACATATAATTATACGCTCATAAGTAATAAAATTAACGGTTGCCGACGGATACGACTATACTTGTGTTAATAAAACGATGAACACGTCCCAGAACGTGGAATGCGAAAGTTGTAGTAGCACATTAGCTGAAACATTACGCGCTACAGGGGAATTTGCGATGTAGATGTAGAGATTGGCACTGCGCACTAACAATAAAATACTGTGCACTCGCTAGTCACCGGCATTACATCCTCTACGTATTTAACGCGGTGTACAATTTGTCACCTATTAAAGGAAGAACGACTCTTACAGAGCCAGCGGACTGGACCGCTTGTTATGTACGGTCGTGTTAACTATCGGCGCGATAATTTCTGGAATTCCATTGAATGCTTTTACTTGTTTCTATATATGTAAGACCCGACGATTCATTGTCGCTCGCATCTGACTAAGGTATTGCCTGCTGGCGCCTTTTAACGTGCACCTATCAGAGGAAAAAATTATTCTTCTGAGCGTCGATCTTGGCTGATGAAGCTCATCCATTGTACGTTTATGGTCGTTCCGACAAACACATGCCGACACTATTCGATAGTCTCGAGTCAAGGCCCACGAAGATCCACGACAACGAAGTGATATTTAGTTCCGTTACGCTCTTTACATTGCTACAAGCCCACTTTGTTATTTGGAAGAACCTGAGAATAAACGTCCACATTTTCTCAAGAAGGATCTTGGAGGATTAATGACGAACAAATGTCCCTTTTCTTTTTTGGACTCTATCAGTTGTTAGGACTTTTTGTTAGTATAGATAGTCATATATATATATATATATATATATATATATATATATATATATATATATAAGAGAGTGATTCGCTTAAATATGCCGAACGAGTGTGGTAAAATATGGTGCCAATCACAATGTTCCAAGCTGCTAACTAATGACGGGTAGCGAATGTTGTTCGCTACCCAACGAGGATGTCACTCAATACCATATTACAGTATATGTTACCTGCTGTTAACTAGTCTACGATACCTTGGCAACCAAAGGGCGTTTCGTGAACAAATATATTTAGAATATTCTAGGTATAGACATATACACAATCAGTGCCAAAACAAAGATATTAGATAATTTTTTACCACGCACACCCCTGTTATTTTGGCACCTACCCAATCACTCGAAAAATGAAGCCAATTATTAACATTCGATAGCAAAGATCGCATTTATTCGTTCGCCTAGTCAGCTTCACGAAGTGCCAACTCCGTGACACACCTTCTTAAATAGCGCGGTTCGTACAGAGCACTTCGGTCATTTTGACCAGTCACTTGTTTTATCACCATATATTGTTGTGATCACTATCATACCGTTAAACACTTATATATATATATATATATATATATATATATATATATATATATACAAGCTTGCTTAATAGATGAATATTGATTGTAATAATAGTAATCATATTAACAGTGGTCAGTGTATTTGTCCAGAGCTAATACAAATCATAGCATATGAGCGATAAAGGTGCAGTTTTCTGAACAAATTAATCGTTTGCGGTAGAGAAATAGCTATCACGTTGAGTACGCTGTATCATAATTGGATCGCACGCTTAATCACACTTAAAGCTTTCCCTATCGTTTCTTTCGTCAACGATAGTCTCTATCTTCAGACACTTGGCTAGTAACATTATCAGTTACCACCGCACCATTACCACGACTGCTATACCCGCAAGTACGAACAGCATCATGATAAAGCATGTGCTATATCTTATTCTATGAAATCTACGATCATTTTCTGCCCACTGAGGTAGTGGTCGAAGTTAGGACCATGAACCATCGCCATATGATGGCCATATGATGACAGGTCCATTATAACAATGAATTCAGATGAAAACTATTCTTTCTGCTATACATATTCAGGCAGCCATTCCAAAATATTCCACTAGATAGTGATTTAGGTACTAATATCAATAATACAAGTTAGAGTACGGTTTCCCATTTCTGGTGGTGCATTTCTACTCCACTGTGTAAAGTGATACTTCTGAGCAGTGCTACGTATGAGCGGCTTCAGGTACAGAGCAAGCCCCCACTACTCTTTCGAGTAGTAACCCTTGCAACCAGTCTAATGGTGGCCTGGAACGTACAGGCAAGGTCATAATAAGGTATATAATTTTGTTGCTCCCTGCTGATCCTCATAAAAAGCAGTGATAATAGAATCGGTGGTACCAACAAAAATAAGCTTAACAGTTCAACAGCGTCAATGGAAGATCGAAATAATGGTAACGGGCAAAAAAGCAGAGTGAAAGATTTAAAACTCTTAGCTTTCACCGTCATAAATTCATTCTCTGTTAAACACCGACAGCACATTCTTAAACGAGCAAATGGTATAATTCCCCAGTAACAAACTTTGTAAATAAAAATGACCAGCATCCTTCCCGCACCGGTTGGCATTCCGCACGCTTTATCGAGGAAACTCAATAGGTAATCGCAACTGACTTTTATCCATGTGCTTTATTAAATCCTTTGTCTTCTCTACCGAATATAAAGCACGTGCGCGCGATAGTAGATAATCGGTGGGTAAAGTTCGGTGGGAGAAAAACATGATAATAAAATAGCTAGGGATATAAAGGAAACGGCAATTAGTGCACCATGGGGCGGGGGTGTAGCGACCAGAGTAGTAGTAGTAGGCGCCATTATAAAAAACATTTTTGACAAAAGAACGTCTATTAGTACCTATGGACCTCCATACGAATAGCTTTCAGCCCTTCAAAGATTTTCGCAAGTAAATTTGCTGATTGCTGTATACCCGGGGTCACTTGTTCAGCAAAGTATAGCCAACTACTAGCCAACACCGCGTGAGCCACTTGTCTGCTCGGATAACGAAGGCCTGTTGAATTAGGAGAAGGGGATATTACGGAGTTAGTTCGAGGAATGCATTTTCAGCCAGTTAATTGTGTTGACGTTCGTCATCAGGCGACATCATCATCATAACTACCAACTATCGTCATGTAATAAACCTTTTATGATAGACAGCCGCTCGAACATGGCGTCTAAGCGTAGACGCACCCCAATGGTAGATGTGGTCCCATCTAAACACAGGAAATAGTTGTCCGAATTCCAGCTTAGAAACTCTAAAAGCGACTTCCAAAAGTACGGACGGATAGCGGACGTCTGAGGGAGAGGTCTGAGAAAGCACAAGCTAACACGATGAAGTGAACTGACCGCAGAGCCACTGGTACAGATAATGGATTTCCGCCTTTAATTGCACCTACTATCGAGTTGACGGTGTCGGTATTTGTTATCTCAACCTCAATAGAAAAAAACTGGTGTTCTTATATACGAAATTTAGCTGGAGCTATCCACACTGAATAAATATCAACAGTGATGGTAGTACGTCGCTATCTGAACAGAGAAATCAAATAGTATTCGGCACATTAAAACGTTTGAACGCCGTGGTCATACCTTGCTTCGTCAACTAAGCACTTTTGTCCGCTAGACTGGACCAGTATTATTCACAAGCCATCTAGTGAAAAACAGCACATACCTACAGTTATGTTGAGTAGTGGAGGAAGCCGGATTACCAAGAGAGCAAGGAAACAAGAGACAGACAGTTGAGAAAACCATCGAGTTTCGGGGGATAGCCTTAACGGAGCACCGAGAGGGCTTCGTCTATTTTGTTGGTATGCTTCCCGCGATATTGCTGGTCATGGCAATCCTACTCGTGACGTCCCACGAGGCTACTGCTAGTGGTCTTACTTCTGCGCCAGTCGAAGTCCTACACCCTGATACCAAACGTACCAAAAACGGGCGAAAAGCGATTATCCACCTACTCCATACGCGAGTCTATCAGTTAACGGTACCTCCTTAAGAGACGACACCCTGTTGTCGCTCGCTTAGGCTTGGTTTAACAATGCTTGTATAACCTAGCTTCACTACCTTTAAAGAGAGCCAGTTAGTTAATGCCGGCAACGGTTCCATCAAACCGATGCCACTCGCGTCGACGTTATTTAAACACGCACGTACACACAAATATATATACAATTCATATAATCACCAGTCTTGTTTAGACTACTGGTGTACTTAAGATAGCCAAATAAAGTACTTTGTAAGAGATTCAGCTGTTAGCGTGGAAGAGAAGCCGGCGCATTATCTAAACCTAACGATCGCAACTTGTACGATGCTGTTGGTTCTGCAGATTGTTTACACCACGACAACGCTTATATGGCAATTATTAGTTGTGGCGTTTGTCAAAGCAAATCGGTATTGACATATTCAATGGCTAATGAGTCCATTTACAGTCTGTCGGCCCCGGATCGAACCAGTTGACACATCGTGTCCACACTAGCAAGCCCAAATCCAACAAGACCACAGCCAAAAATAGAACAGTCCGAAGGACAGCAAGGTAACAAATGAGGGCGTTCGAAAAAGACAACGGCAGCAGACGGATGCATTCAAACAACTTCAAGCACATATATGGCCACACACACGCGTATATATGTATATATGTGGAAACGTATATCACTCGGTTTATCTCAACAGCCAGGCATCTCGGTATATTATAGCCATGTGCTTATAATGTTCGATTCACGCTGCAAGGGGTATTACTTTAGAAGCTGGGTCTTTCACCGGGAATGTCGAACGGATGATGGATAGAGTCAAGAGCAGGCGATCCGACCAAAATTCAATCTCAAATCCGAGACAGAATGTGCTAACCCCCCCCCCCCCCGTGCCGTTGCTTTGATCGCGTCACCTTTTCGTGCATGTTTCGGTGTTTTTGTCTTTCCACTAGTCCCTCTATAAAAACACAGACGCACATACATTTGTAACAGATACGGTCCTGCATTTCATTCAGGTTGTACGTTGACACTGATCAGTCTGTAGCTCGGCCCTCATCTCACTTGATATACAGTCAGTCGGCGCTGCACGTCAACCAAAACAAAGCTAACTGATTGGCCACCCAGTGGGTTAGGAAACACTTTTTTCACAAATTATGATTTCTGATACCAAGGCATTTGTAATGAAGCATATATATATATATATATATGCGTTCATGTGTAACTTCGTTTAGTACAGTAACAACAACGCATCCCGCACGGGAGTTATATCAAACCAATTTCAGCTGTCACAGTCTGCTGTGCATATTTGGCTACACATTTGGTTAGTAACCTTTTTGGTCGTTAGCCGGGTAAGCTACAAGCTAGTTCATTAGTTGACTGCAAGCGAAATTCGATGGAAGTGAGTACTTCTGCTGTCTAGTCCAGTTCGATACTTCAGCGCACGTCTACTTGAGTCCGTTAGGGTAGGCGTATCGCAAACAGCCTGTAGGGGTTTTTCAGGAAAAGTCGTCGCATAAAATCGTAATATAAATAACACGACTGATAACTACTACGTGAAACTTTCCCACTCAACCAGACCAGCGTGACGCTGCCACGCCCGTATGAGGAAAAACTGCTTAGGCTAGAAGCAACGGTTAACACACACAACAAAGAAGCAGACAAACGAATTAGACGCCAAACAGACAGACCAGCGGACGGTAGGTAGTGTGATGGGAAGGTGTGAAGACCACCCACAAACAGACATCGCGTCTGCAGCGGCCTTCCACCCAGAACATAGTCATACCATCTTGAGACAACGATGAAACGCTGAGCTCGCTCACTGCTCGTCGCATAGTAACCATTACGCGCCGCAACTGAGCAACACTTCAAGCCCATTATGCACAGCAAACGCAGTACAAACACCCTGCATCACACATTCGTAGGGACATGGCGGAATTCCCCTCACAGACATTGTATTTTACTTATTCATATATATATATATATATATATATATATATATATATGTGAATAGGTAAAACACAATGTGTACGTATAAATGTGCTTGTTGCGCAACTAGTTTAAGCGGACGCTTGTACAGGAACGTGTCTCAGATAGTCTTCTCGAACTCGAGTACGCACTGACGTCACTGTCGTCATCTCTAGTAAGAGAACAATTCAAAAAGTGTAACAAGTTCAACAACAATTGGTGTTCGGGTTAAGAATTATAATAATCACCACCATAGTGTTTATAGTGGTTGGTACATTGGTAAAGGCAGGCCGACACTATTTTTTTCCGGCCGACATGGATCAGGCTATATACACACAGCAGAGACATAGCGCGTCGTTGATGCATACTGTAGCAATTGTTGTTATAGTTAACAACAACAATGTACGACGATTCCGACTCACAGCTCACCACCATCACCGACGCGCTCACTTATGATTATTGATCGACAGTTTAGAGATGACGCGAATAAGGGCAGCGTTTTCTTCCTGCATAAGGTCAATCTTCCTCTTCAGCGTATCCACGTTCTGAAATAGATTTATTATCATTCACGTCAGCCCTCACATGGCCATCACACATATATATATATATATACACACTCGTACCATCTTACAGATGCTTGGCAAGAAAATTACGTACCCGTATATCATTTTGAACATCCCGTAAATTCTTCTCAACTTCTAGACGACGACTTCTTTCATGTTCTAGCTTCTTTTTCACCTAAAATACAAGACGAAGAAATAATTGGTGCATACAGTTATTGTACAACAATAACTGTATGCACCAATCTGCGACATAACAACATGAGAAGCAGCTTTCGTACGATAAATATCACAATTTTACATGCAATAAATTATATTATACATATTATGCATATGTACGACAAAGGAAATCCCAAAAAGTTGGGAATTAACTTAAAACCGTTAATGATCATAACCATCATATGTAATGTTACCTCAAGGACGAGCTCCTCTTTTTCGGCGAGTAGCTCCCTCAAATGATCTGTCTCTTTCCGCGCCAAATCCAGTTCCTTCTGAAGCCCGGATCGAACATTCTGCTCTTGTTCATATAACTGTACACAGAACGAATGTTTAGCAAAGTACATGATAGATGCAAGTGCACCAGAATGTGAAGGCAAATAAATAATATGCTTAGCAGTTACTATGTCACGCAGTCCGTTCTAACGTTACATCTTAGCGAGACACACTTAATAAACCTTTATGCGCGTAATTGCTTCAATACATTTATGTATGATCACTAGAACTCGCAGCAATAAGTACATTTTAGCATTACTACGGCTTATGTAAGATGTAGGTTGTGCCACTACAAAGCATCGAAAAATTATGTTGCAGATCGAGGTCGCTGATTCAACCACATGCACAATATACTTGCAAAAATTTAGACCCGTTGTTACCATAACACCGAGATCCGCGTATAAGCGAACATTAACTATTGGCCGATTATTTAAAGGTGTTTTAGAGCACATTACGGGGTATTAGTTATTGAAATTAGAATGTCGTTATAATTTCACCACATAAAAACTTGATTAATTGGTAACTGTAGATGTCGTATCTCCTCCGCAACCCCGGACTAGCCAAGTAGTTTAGAATAATCAGCACAGCTTGTAAAAAATACTGTAAGGGATGACTTAGAACCATAAGAACGGCTGCTAATATAACGATACATTCAACTGATGATACGCTAATTAGGCTCAAAATAACTAAGTCGTGCAAAACGCTTTGAGTGGTTAATTCTGTGAAATGCTTTGAAAAAAAAACATACTACACATAATCGAAAGTGATCTTGTTATTATTATTTGTTGCCAGTCTTGCGTGGTGTCTACAAATTGCATAGCTGTCTGTATATATATATATATATATACACCGGGACAAATATCTGCAAACGCAAACCCGGTATATAGTTCGGGCTTATAGAAGAAATTAGAAGGGAAAAAGGTTTTCATTGCGATGCCGGTTCAATTTTAACAGTGAGTTTCTTGAAGAAGAGAGGACATGCCAAAAATTATAAAATGGTAGTAAGTTTAGGTATTAAATGACGGACGATGCAGGGCAAAAAGGCAATACGAGTAAAACAAAATGGGTCAGGAGGGTGGCATTTGCTGCGCACGGGGTGGGATCACGATACGACAAGAGGCAGCGGGCACGAGGCTGCAGCGGGCATGTTATGCTGGGTTAGAAACAACTGTTTTTTGGCGTGGTGCATTCGTCTGCGCCTCGCGACCGGAGGAGACACATAGGTGCGCGAGTTCGAGCTCAACCTTTGCACATTTGTATGTATGGGGGTCCGTCTATGAAGTAATGCGAAAATCAGTCCCATGGACGTTAAATCTTGTCTGAGAGTCAGCCCAAAAAATATATATATAGAAACAACTGCTTATCAGATATGCGGGAAGGGAAGGAACCAATGGAGCATCAAATTAACTGTGAACGATTAGGCAAAGCTAGGGATTTAGAATTAGGGCAAGCATTAGGATAAAAAATGGATGCAGCAAAGCAGCAGGTCAAAATTAAGAACGAGAGACTAGCTCGATCGAAGGTGCTCAGCCCGTAAGCAAGACGAACGTGGATATGGCACAGCTAGTATAAAAAGGTGTTATGTGTACACACACTTGTCTAGAATAAAAACCAATTAATCAATAATAATCAACTAATACTTAAAAATACGGTGTGTGTGGACATCAAACGAACTACAATAAAATGCAGCAAACATTGACTATTTTTTATTGGTGAGACGACGGCTTTCGCGATTACCAAGAGAATTACCTTTTTGTAGTCGTGGGTCGAAGTGGGCATCGCTCCGGTTCTTTTGTGTTGCTGTGGTTGGCTTTTATGATATGGTCGACTTAGCTGGTGCAGCGCTGAAATGCGATCCCTGCATTGCACGTTCGCCGCATCTAACTGTTGCTGATAACGTTGCGTGTAACGTACAGAGAGTCGAGTAAATTCTAGTTAGACAATGCATTTATATTTATTTTGCAATGCCGCTTATATATATATAAAGTTTACCCGAACGGCCTGATTTCCTATCAACCAAACCTTCGCTAGCGCAGCAGTCAGCCGGGTCCCCTAGCGCCGCGAAAGCTAATGACATAACTAGGTTCATGATGGAACCAGATCATAATAATAAATATTCATAGTGAATTTCGAGTTCTGCGTACTTGCTCAGTGCCAGCTGTTCCCCTCGCAAGCGCGTCGCACCGTCGTACTAAAAGTAAGTTAAGTTACAAGTATATTCAAATGTGTTGCAACATATAATTCCACTCATAAATCATCCGCGCTCCATAGTACATACCACTATCGCTTATGGAGTGGGACTTATGGGGGCATATATATAATAATGCCAATAGAAACTATATAAATCATGAGACAATACTTTAGTATTGTATGAGGTCTTCTACATGGTGTATTTGGTAACAATTGGATGGTATGCACAACCTGATCCACCGGTGCAATGCTTTCGTTGGGTGGGATAGCTGCTGTGTCGTCAGACGCCACCGTCGTTGTTGGGGCGGCCGTGCAAAGTCCAGTACTTCTTCGCTTAGCCCGTCGTCTCGCTCGGCAGTTTGCCGCCTAAACAACCGGTTTAACCGTAAATATACTTCATTCAGCGCATAGGGGCTACATTTACATGGCAGGTATTGCGACAAAAAACTCAATTTTAAAGCAACTGAAAAGTAATACACACAACTTTACGGGTTCGCTGTTCTCTAAGTATAAAAGTGTTGAATTAGGCACTATACCCTACTATACAATGATTGCCTCGAACTTCCCGTATTGTAGCTGGGTCGGACGCTTGATAGAAAAGCCTCCTTAATTGTCTCTTCTCACATAATTTAATTCGCGCAATACTTATAATAGCGTTCAATCCAGTGAAAATAATAATAATAATAATAATAATAATAATAATAATAATAATAATAATAATGTTACTAAGATCTCGCACAACATGACACAACGCTGACGCCGCGGCCATTCGCATTGTGCTTAGCATTTTTATATGACAAGATCCTGTGGGACGTTCTGGGATAGCTACCTTTTTAAACTGCTCCCCTTCCAATCAGTTTGCTTATGTAGTTTCCTATCGGATGAATATCGGTGGTTTTTAGAGTGTTGGGACCCCACGAATTTTCCAGTTAATCTTCAAATGTATTGCAAAATAAAGCAGTTGATTTGTATTTATTTAAACAACTTTAGAACCCAGTAATTCAAAATAATACATACTAAAAACAGTCCGTCAGCCAAGGTGCTATATAAATTCAGAGAAAGCATAAACGGCGCGACCTCAACTGACCGTCTGCGCAGTGGGCTCATCCTCGGGAGCGTCTGAAGACACAGCTGTGTTGCCTGAACCTGGAGTTGTTATTATCTGGCCACATACCAGTGACCCTGAAATGGATATTAATAAAAGACGAAAAAATATATATATATGTATATATATGTATTATTCACTTGGCATGTGTACCTAAATACACAAGTCACTCTTTTATATCAGGGGCGCTTAGAGCGGCACCATATATGTTAGTATATGTTACCCACGTATTCATATAATTATTGTATTCTCTAATACCTACTGAGTATTTGCCTTCCGTTAGGACAAACCCTTCTTTGTAATATCGACCTGGTCCTTTCTAACATTTGGTCCTAAAGCTAGGGCGTCCGACAGGTATATATCTCTGTTCCCCCAAAGGCTGCACATTCTTTTAAAATATGTATGATTGACTCATTGTGACTCACCCTAACCTACAAACGTGACAATCTGTACTTCCTCCTCCCTATATTTAGCTCGTTGTATCGTTGAGTCCAACATCCTGCTCTGGCATCTGCCATAGCCCACTGGCTTTTAAATGATCGTATACCCATTCTACCTCGCCGTTTTCCCGCTTTTCGTTTCCATATATACGTGCCAAACTCGATCTGGAATATATATATATTTTTAGGGTCTCCCAAAATGCCAACAAACTTTAGGGTCAAGTACAACTCGGCAAAAAAATAGTTCCCAATAGAACAAGGGGGCAGAGATGTCTTCTTTGGGAGTGAGAGCGAAATGACCAAAAGCTTTTTATCCTGACATATTTTCATTGAATCTGCGATTGAGAGGGCCCCAGTCAGCCTATCAACAAAGCAGTGTTTGGAAGAAAACTTTGCATCTGTTGAATTGCATTGTACGATGTATTCTACAGCAAATGTTGATTGAAGATAATTCTCAGGGAACTAAATTCGTTGCAATTCTTATATTTTGGGTTTCATGCTCAATTACCTATTTTTTTAAAAGACATTTCCGCCCCGCTGTTCCAATAAAAAAATTAATTTTGCCGAGTTTAACTATATCCCAAAGTTTGTTAGACCAATCCTGAGAGACCCTATATATATATATATATATATATATATATATATACGACTCCATTTGGCGAGCACGCGTGTTAAAATATTTTTTTACGAGCTACAGTATCTAGAAGTTCACAAAAAGTTTGTGGGACGCACTATTAGACGATACAAGAATACAAGCTCGGCAACTATGCAGCACAAAGGTAGATCCAAACCTACTGAAATGCTAGTCGAGAAAATGTTAGAAAAGTACGAGCCTAGTTAAAAAATCTGACGCGGTTTCATGCTCAATTACCTATTTTTTTTAAAAACATTTTTGCCCCTGTTGTTCCAATAAAAAAAATATTTTTGCCGAGTTGTACTATATCCCAAAGTTTGTTAGACCAATCCTGAGAGACCCTGTATATATATATATATATATATATATATATATATATATCGCCCCATTCGGCGAGCAAGCGTGTTAAGATCATATTTTACGAGCTACAGTATCTAGAAGTTCACAAAAAGTTTGTGGGACGCACTATTAGATGATACAAGGATAGAAGCTCGGCAACTATGCAGCACAAAAGGTGGATCCAAACCTACTGAAATGCTAGTCGAGAAAATCTCAGAAAAGTACGAGCCTAGTTAAAAAATCTGACGCAAAGCTCTGCAAATATTGCTTATGACTTGAAAATCACGAACAGCTGCGTGATGCGGAAGTTCACAATCTTAGGAATGAGCAAAAAGAAGCTTGCCGCAAAAGAGCTAAAGCTCCTCTCGTCCGTCACCCCCGTGGCGAGCTTCCAAATATCGTCTTCACTGTAATTACATTTTCACTGTTGAATAATTTGTGAACAGGCAAAACGACCGCGTATGGCCGCAGCGACATGCGACAGCAATGCCAAGCCACAAGCATGCAAGTACCAGTCTCAGTGATGACGTAGGTAGAGGTGACCAATGACGGGCGCACGACGCTCGTTTTCATACCTCATTAGGTCAATATACGGAGCGACCGCCAGCTAATTTTAAAGGGGTCACCTGATGCCGCAGATCAAAGGGAATTTCAATAACCGATGGCTTACCATTCAGCAAGATTCGGCGTCTTCTCATAACAACACATAAACTAACGCCTGGCTCAGGATTCGCACACTGGGGTTTATCACATTATTCGCACACGTGAAGTTAGCACATAGGGCTCACCAGAAGCCTTCTTACTGGGATTTAATTCCACTCGACTATGGGATTACTGGGCCCTGTAGGGATTACTGAAGCCAATCTTTGCACTGTCAGATACCGTGAAAACAACGCGTGTATGCCCTGCTGCAAGCTTTTGTAAGAAAGCGGGGTATCATCACCACGTTCATTTCACTCATATTGAGCATGCATCTAACATTGCGGCTTATACTTTTGTTAGCTGCTCTCGGCAGGTTATTCGAGAGAGGCAGTACAGCGATCGCTACGAGAGGACCAAGCAGGCAGACCCTTGAGGGCGCAGTCGACATATCTATTCTCTTTACTCCTCGCAGAAGTTCGTACTCTAACAGACCAGGTGACGATAACCATGAACATAGCCATATGTATCTGGTATAACTGTGGCGATCGTCACATCTAAAGCCAGACCAAAGGTTAAAGGCATTGAAAATATCCAGGTCTCCAATCTCCCATCGGACCCGTTCAACTTTATTTTCCCATTCTGTGACAAAGCGTTCGAATGGTATTGTACGCAGCGCCTTAAACCTGATTTGAATAACCTCAACAACCGGTGTATAGGCACGCATAAGCACGCATGAAGTACGTGACGCAAGGCGGCGGTAGAGAGTTGGATAAGATGCCACAAGAGATCGTTTGTGATTCGTGCAAGGCCTTCTTCGGCAGACTTAAGGTAGTTTAGTCCAAGGGGGTAATACTGAAGATATATATATATATATATATATATATTACCTGGGGTAGTATTGCCAATAAAGATAATATTTGTGAAGTTATTTTAATTTTGTGGTCATTCTCCCAGAGGACACCTATCCTGGTTAACTATATTTATATATATATATATATATATAACGCTGACGATCTTCAAGGGACACTGGGATGTGGTAGTGACGGTTCTCACGAAGGCGATGGCAAGCGGGAAAAGCCTAGAGACTGGAAGAGGGCGGATGTAGTCCTGATTCCCAAAGGTAACGGAGGGTACAGACCCACATGTCTCCTGAACACCCTAGCGAAAGGCAATTAAAAACAAGAGACTTAAGGCGTTCGCGGAACAGTATGGTCTTCTATCCGTCAACCAGTACAAATTTCGCAAGAACAGAGTTGTCCTTACAGCAATACAGCTAATAGCAGCCAAAGCTGACTTGCTTTACGGAACACCTATATAAAAACGGAAGCTTCTTGTGGCAGTTCCTCTGGATGTCAGAAACGCGTGGAAAGGGATTTTAGACATTCTGGTGAAAGAAACGGTTCCTCCCTTCCTCGAGAACAGAAGAGTTTTAACGGCACACTATAGATAGCTATAACTGCAGGAGCATAACGGCAGTTCCTGCTCTAGAACGTAACATATGATGATGTCCTGACACAACAAGATTTTCTACAGGGAGTGGAGGTGATTGCTTATCTGACCGTCATCTCTGTCTCAAGCAAAGACAGGGGAAGAGCTGGAACTAAACACAAAGATGGCTCTCCGGTCGATCACAATATGGATGAACAGAGCTGGGCAACTTGCCCGGAAAAGAGCGAGGCCGTTTTCCCGACAGGGAGGAAAAGAGTGGTCAGAATGAAGCTGATGGTGGCGGGCCAGGAGGTCAAGGAAGTTACAGAAGAGGGATACCTCGGCGTCCTACTAGACAAGTGTCTCAGGGGCACAAATCACATCAGGAAGTGCACGGCTAAAGCGGCTAACGCAATAGGCAAGTTCCTGTCAAACTTACACGGGCCGCGGGAGTGCCGGTGACGACTTTTAATGTCAGCTATAGAATCAATCGCACTCTTTAGAGCCCCAGTTTAGCTGCCTACCGCACGGTTAGCACGAACGCAACCTTGCCACTGGCTCGCTCATCGGGTCATTCACTTCCCCTACCCATCCCGAGCGTAAACAAATTAATTCACGTTTCCTTAGGTAGTGTCCCACCACGGTGATTTTCAAATCGACCTCTTTCCTATAGGCAATTATCCTTCGAAAACCTGCGAGCATTGTGTGATGTCGACGATGACCCCGAGACCACTATCCTGAAATGTAAGGGATCAGAGCAAACAAAGACAACTATGATAGCTCTGCTAAGATAGAGATGGGCCCGAGAAGAAGAAAAACGAGGAGTCGGAACACCACTCACCGAGAAGTAACTTGATGATGTTTGTGGAGTATATATGCAGCACAGCATAACAATTGGCAACTTTAGTGATCAAAGAGAAAGCCGAGCTTAGTAGGCACAGAATAAAACGGATTGCGCTTACGACATCAAGAGATGACGTGCCTTGTAATCAAGCGGGTTTGCAGGTGTTGAGACAAGCACATCGCACATGGGGGAACTCGTAAGTGATCTCGGCTACATGATCCGTTAGGCGCTGGCCACTTCTTCAAATGGCCCATAGCACTGTTCTATGGATATTTGGGCCACTAGAGAGTGAAGCTTAGGAGCCGAGGTGTGTTTAGTGGGTAAGGGTCTTGGCAGACCAACATCCAACCGCTGGGGTTGAGTCCCACACGGCTCGAGAGGGGGAACACGCCCAATTCATAGTCACAGTGCATAACTGCATTCACCCTCCTCCACAAAAAATATAAGGCTGAACTGTCGCTACACACTCGTGGAGGAATCTTGCGCCTCTACGGACTTTCCCCGAGTAGCATCGTACCTGTGAAGTCATTATCCATGTCGGGATGAATGTTGTGATGGACGGCTTCGATGCTGTCAACAATTTTCAGATGAGGCGCGTCCTCGATCTGACGCTGCGTATGATGATATTCAGATGGAAAACATGCATGGGAGAAGGACGTGTTAGAATTACATTAATAAATTATATATATATGCTGAGAATATTTCCTCTATATCCACTTGAATGAGGTATCCAGACATTGATTAACCAAATTGGGAAATTGTTCCCAATGTACTTGTCCCTAGTATTGTGTCCGGCAGCTTCGCAGCTGAGCTAACTAGCGAATAACGGCCCAAGTGTTCCCAGTTCAGATTCGTCGCATGAAGTGATAGGATACGATTACATCGGGGAGCATAATACACTATGGCAATACAACGCCCGTCAGCTACTTAAACTCAGTGTATACTGCATGCAGTCATTCAAACATACGTCAAGTATGAGTCATTATTTTTTTAACGGGGGGGGGGGGGGCAGAGAAGGCCTGAAACAATGGTGTCGCGAACTTTCTCTCTCTCCCTCTCGACTCGACGCGTAAAGAGCAATGATTAAATTAATGCGGATGTACCGGCATCATTGTGCGTAACGAATGAGCTTATTAGTAGTAATTCCACCGTACTATGAGGTTTTATAGAATAGTTTTCTATAAGGTAAACAGCAGTGATAAGGCGAAACCCCTAGATCGCCAGCTCTGCGGCCTTTTATATGCGTTATTCGCGCCCCAGTTTCTGATATCGCTTAGTGTGGCCTTTAAGTGACTTTTGATCGTGTCATTTCAAGCAAACTACATACATATATAGAATCGCTAAAGTAAAAACCCACTTTGAGAACGTTAGCGGCTACCAGATAAAGACCGTATAGCCACACACGCCCTCGATTTGGTACCAAATTACCCTCATTAAATGCGCATTTCCCTGAATGTGTTTTATGAGCGTAATGGCAAACATTTCATTTAGAGAACGTGAAAGATAAAAATTAGGCGTCACAGTATCTTGATTTTTGCAAACTGTTATCAATATTACTAAACAATTCTTCTCAGCCACGTTAGCCACGTTGGGTGTCTTTCAGACGAAGCACAATTCCTTCAGAATGTGCATTCTGGAATGATGAGCACATTTTTGAAGTAATTTACTTCTACTCCTAAATAATATATTTCCGCCAGCAACTTTACAGACATGATTCGGTAGGCATCTTAAGCGTTCTCCCACAGACGCACGACACACTTTCAAATAACTCTACCAATATTAGTGTAATTACTGAACACTAACTCACCTGTCTTTGTTCAGCTGCAGCTCGTTCTCTCCAGGAGGTTCTCCGTTCAAGACTTGAGTCACTTCCGAGCTCCATCGACGACAACGACGCTCCTGCTGTTGTAGGAGGTATTGTCAACGCTGCAATAATACAGAGGGAGGGACATCAACTATAGCGACACAGCAAAAGCACTGAACGCATGTACAGTATGCAGTCAAACAATGCACTAAAATCTAACCATATATATATGTATATATATATATATATATATATATATATATATATATATATATATAATTTGTACTCCCTGTTTAGATAACCAGAGAAGGATACCTAATATCATCGAGCGATATTTCCCATCGAAGGAAATGCACTTTTCCCTACGAGTGCGTAAGGAAAAGTTCATTCCCTTCCATCGAGATTACATGCAGTACACATAATCACAGCTGCATTGTGTGCTGTCATTTTGTTCTTCCTACCGTCACCATTCTTGTCATTGTTACTGTTTGCGGTGATATTTGGTACTACTAACAAGCGTGCACAGTCGTGGGGCTGTCGGGACCTGAGGTTGACTTTGTTACATTAGTATCTCTCGTTCCTTTCAGGTGCTCCTCTGCGCTCTTGATATCTTCTAACGTCACGCCCTGTAAAAATGTGCACAGGTCGAAAAACAGTAGTGCAATGGTTATTCGAAGTAGTGAGAGATGTCATTAGCTATATATATATATATATATATATACAGGGTCATTCATATTGTTGTGCACGCATTTCGAGGTTTGATAGAACTCGGCAAGAAAATAAGTTTTCCCTATGGAGGGAAGGCGTGGAAACGTCTTGCTTAGGAGAGAGAGTGAAGTTTATAAAAGTTGTTTTTCTGCCTTTTTTTCCTACATAGTTGTGCGAAATCTCTGTTTGCGGGAGAACCAGTCAACGCATGAAGGAACCGATTACACCGGCGTGTTCCGAGGAAAAACACTTCACTAGCTTGCGTAGCAAAAAGCTAATACCCAGATTAAGGAAAGTCATGAAAAGTCGAAATTTTACGTTAACGCCTTTTCATGAAAAATCGTAAAATGTTTCCATTGCGACCAAAAATGTACGTCCGAAAGACCACTCTCACGCAATAGCAAATTTAATGCCCATCATTTTCGTATCAAGGTGATGGTGCTGCATTACGTAGTTGTCAAGTCACTAAGCTTTTTCGATAGCCATATCGAAAGCGAAGGCATGCATATTTCCATAGGGCGTATGAGAAAGTTAGGTACATATTTTGAGTTTTGGTAGAACTCAACAAGAGAATACATTTTCCTAGTGGAGGGAGGGGGCGGAAACGTCTTGGCAAATTTTTACGGTTCTGAACGTGAAAACTTGCACGTAAAACATAACAACTATGACTGTTGAAAACGCTTAGTGACTTGACAATTACGTAACGCAGCACCATCACCTTGATACGAAAATGATGGGCATTAAATTTGCTATTGCGTGAGAGTGGTCTTTCGGACGTACATTTTTGGTCGCAATGGAAAACTTTTACGATTTTTCATGAAAAGGCGTTAACGTAAAATATCGACTTTTCATGACTTTCCTTAATCTGGGTATTAGCTTTTTGCTACGCAAGCTAGTGAAGTGTCTTCCGTTGTGCAGAATTTTCCGAACACGCCGGTGTAATCGGTTCCTTCATGCGTTGACTGGTTCTCCCGCAAACAGAGATTTCGCACAACTATGTAGGAAAAAAAGGCAGAAAAACTACATTTATAAATTTCACTTCTCTCTCCTAAACAAGACGTTTCCACGTCTTCCCTCCATAGGGCAAACTTATTTTCTTGCCGAGTTCTATCAAACCTCGAAATGCGTGCACAACAATATGAATGACCCTGTATATATATAAATATATAGTCATTATCTATTTATGTGTCTTAAAATATACATTTGTGGTGTAAGAACGTGTGCACAGCCCGCTCGGGGCATAACTCAAGGCGTTAGGTCAAGGCTTGGTCTGGTCCACCTAGCCAGGGTACCTCTCACCGAAGCGTCATTGCTTCTCTGAACATCTAATGACAGACGTTGCAGTAAATATTCGCCCGCCCTCTTGTCTCCTGTAGCAAGCGACAATTTTCTCCCGAAATCGTTGAGCAGTTTTTTCGTGAGTTATATATATATATATATATATATATATATGTTTCCCGGGCTGGAAGGTGAGGGCGAGTTTCCGTCTATTCAACCACATGAGGTTCTACGCGCAGCTCACAGGCAAAAGACCGGAAAAGCCCCCGGACCAGACAGGGTTCCCCCTGAGGCAGTAAAACTTCTCTTCACAGAGCACCCTGAGATAGTAGCGGACTCTTTCAATGTCTTACTCAAAAGCGGCACTTTTCCGCTATCCTGGAAGCGTGCTGAAGTCGTCCTCATTCCCAAGGGAAACGGGGGATACCGACCGATATGCCTGCTGAGTGCCTGGCAAAAGGATACGAGGCCATAATTGAAGAAAGACTGAGGCTCTTCGCAGAGGAACACGGCCTGCTTTCGGACACACAATACGGCTTCCGCAAGAACCGGTCAGTCCTAACTGCAATACAACGCGTTGCAAGTAGGGCGGATTCGTTACGAAATTCCACCATACAGGCACGGCAGCTCCTCCTAGTCGCTCTCCTAGACGTTAAAAACACCTTCAACAGTCTACCATGGAAAACAATTCTGGACACACTGATACGAAAAAAAGTACCCTCGTATCTGGTAAATGTAATTTCCAGCTACCTTAAAGCACGAACAGTCGTCAACTTCCAGGTCAGCTTCCAAATGACAGCCGGGGTCCCGCAGGGGTCTATACTTGGCCCACTTCTCTGGAATTTGGCTTACGACGACGTCCTCCGTCTGACAGGCCTGCCCAAAGGAGTGGACACAGTAGCCTATGCCGACGACCTGGCGATAGTCGTGCAGGCTAAAACTGCCGACGAACTTGAACTAAATATGAATAAAGCTGTTTACCTAACGTCAGAGTGGATGAGCGCAGCGGGACTCAGACTGGCCCCTGAAAAGAGCGAAGCAATACTCCTCACAGGAAGAAAGAGGATCCGTCCGCTCACTCGACAACGAGAATATTAAAATTGTAAAGGAAGTCCGCTACCTCGGGGTCACACTGGATACTGCGATGAATGGCCTCAGCCACAAAAAAAGGCAACGACAAAAGCAGCCAAGGCAGTGTGTGCTATAGCCAAGATTCTGCCGAACATCCATGGCCCCCGGGCCCGCACAAGGGCACTGCAAATGACGGTCGCGGAATCAATTGCATTATTTGGAGCGCCAGTTTGGGTGAGAGCAACTCTCAAGACGAAGAAAGCGAAACAGATTCTACGGAGGACCCAGAGGGTGGCAGCCCTGAGGGTAATCCAGGGGTACCGCACAGTCAGCACGAATGCTGCTCTGGTGCTGGCAGGGTCGATCCCCTGGGATCTTAAGGCACTCGAGAGGAAGAGACTATGGGAAATAGGTGCCCCTACCCAAACGGAAAAAGACAGTGAGGGAAACGACACAATTAAGACATGGCAGGAGGAGTGGGACGCCATCCCGCCCGGGGGTCCTGGAGGATCCCTGCGCGTACTGCTGCCAGATATCAAGGCATGGATAGGGAGGCCTGGGGACCTCACCCAAATCCTCACAGGACACGGACACTTCAACTCGTATTTGTCCCGAATTGGAAAGGCTTCGTCGCCGATATGCGTATTTTGCCAAGAGGCACATGAGGACACTCCAGGTCACACACTGCTACAGTGCTCGGCCTGGGAGGCTGCGCGGTTAAGGGCAAGCAGACTCGTCCGAGTGAAATGGGCCATGGAGGGAGACCCACGCCACGAGGTCAGCGACCCACCTCGCTCCAGCTTAATAAAGTTTACAGAATACATTGTCTCCAGTGAGCAGGCCTGGAAACTGGGAGCAGCGACGGCAAAAGAAGTCCTCCAGGAGAAACATGAAAAGTGCAAAGAAAGACAGGTACAACTGCGGCTTCAACCTGAAAGCATCCATAGAGAAGTGCAGCTCGAAGAAAACGGGCTTGCCGGTGTTAGACAAGTGCTGGATCCTCTGGGCGACCCCAGCCAATTGGTCTGAAAGGGCGCTCGCCACCTCTCCTGATAGTCCATAGTACTGTTTTTAATGAAGATCTGGGCTATCAGAGAGTGAAGCTTAAGGGGGGAGGTGCGTTTAGTGGGTATGGGTCTCAACCGAGTAACATCCAACCGTTGGGGTCGAGTCCCACACTGCTAGAGATAGAGACTCATAGCGATAGTGCGTAACTGCATTTAATATCTCTTCCACAATAAAAAAAAAAAAAAAGAAAAAAAAAATATATATATATATATATAAATATACATATAATGTAATGTCTGGCGTGTTGCCAGAGAATCGGATAACAAGACTGCTTTGTGCATCGCCTACCTAGCCTCCTTCCATCCTTTATTCAATAAATAAAGGCGCTTTCTTCCGTCCCCCTAGTTGCATTGGAAATTTTTTTCGCCGAGTTGTACTAGATCCCAAAGTTTGTTAGGCGAATTCTGGTAGCCCCTGTATAAAAATAAAGTTAGCAATTTTAAATGCTAAGTCTGGTTTCCTATATATATATATATATATATATATCAAGAGCAACGAACCTGTGTGCTGCGTCTAGTTTCTCTGACACGTTTGGCGTGTGCCTTACGCTGAGTTTCAGATTCTTCATCCCGTACGGGAGCAACAAAGTTTCGCTTGACTCCGGCCGCTCCGTTATTCTGCATCGACAAGATACGTACCAAATACACAAACAATTTGATGTTAAACAAGACGTGCATTGCCCACATGATTTTTATAATCAGATTGCACCAATCGACTAATCAACGCGTGCCGTCTCAACCACCGCTCAGCGCTTCAGCTAATAAACCGCTTAAGATTCGCTGCTACTCCCGCGAGCAAAACGAAGACGAAAATAAAATGTGTTTAAAACGGGCTTAAGCAAAAGAAAGTAACAAAATAAATAACAAAAAAAAAGCTGATGACCCGCTCGGGTCATGGCTACCGGTCATAGTACCATTACAGCCGGACTTCCTGTCGTGCTGCTGCCGCCACTACCGCCACTGCTCCGGCCACTTAAGCTTAGCGTGGCGGTCGTCGAGACGGATGAGCTACTGGATAATGAAGGCGGCGATGCGGGTGAGTGGTCGCCGCCGCCGCCTTGGCCTGAGCTAGAGACGATGCTCACTGTTGAGTTGGGCGACGAGATCGAGCCCCCAGGAGGCGTAGACGGTGTTGTCGTCGTCGTCGTCGATGGTGATATCGACGAACCGTCGTCCGCTATCGACGATGGCGGACTTGAGCGCGGTAGAGGCGGTGGAGGCGCCGGCAGTTCGAAGGTTGCTTCAACCGTCGGTTCCTCTTCGAGGATACACGCGTCGTCCTGCCAGGCACACAACAACAAGCGCCATATGTGCGCACTATTATAACATCGACGCCCTTACTTCATAGCGCATAGATTTCAGCACCTCTAAGATCGCTTCGAGTTCTGGACCCAGCAGCAGTTAACAGGTGCAACTCCGTCGTTCAAGTACGGAAAATTCTCTTCTGAAGGGCGACGCTACAAAGCTATAGACGCCACGTATAAGTAGTGATCGACGAAGAGGCGTACCCAAGCGATCTTGACGGGGGACAAAATAAAAACATATAATGAAGACACCATATGTTGCGCTTCACTTAAGTATTAACTGCAAAAACGGGATTTGAAACTAGGTCGTTTACAACGTCTTGGTGGACAACAACCATTTACGTCTTGCTGGGAAATAACTATGCCGGCGATATCGACACAAAAAAAACGGCAAAAAATGGCATGACGACACAATCGGCCCTGTACAAATAGCATGACGTTCGATCACCGATATAAACCTCTCACAATAACCGTTAATTGTCCTGGTACTAGCTTTTCTTTAAAATAAATGTTTAACTCCACGTGAATTATAAAAATACAACGAATGATCGGCGTCTTCTTATTGAGTAAATATAGCAATACCACGCCAATGTCAAACTTTGCATTAGATAATTCAAGTTATTTTTGCACAATTTAATTTCATTGTTGCACACATACTTATCGTGCGTCTAACCTAGGGACGGCTATAATAAAGATAGCGAACGATAAGATTTCGGCAGATCGTAAGAAAAACTCGAGTCAAACAACAAATAAATTGACATCGTTGTGAGGAGGTTTCTCAATTGACGGCAGACTGGAAGTGCCTTATTGGGTAGTGGTCTACTAACCCGCAGCAATACGGAGGTGGCACTGTGGTTTTCGCTGATGCGTTCCGCCGAGAGGTCCTTAAGGTGGCTCCGGTCGCCAACACTCATTCGCGTTACCGAGGAGCGTCGCTTAAAGGCAGCTGGCATTGGCTTGAGCGATAACGTCACAACCTAAAACACAGAAGCATACATAATTACAAAAATGTATATATGCATGTATATATGTGCAAATTTTTAAACGGATATCTGAACTGCCGTGACAATGCGAGATTACAAGTAACGTGTTTCCATTTTGGCGTTAACAAGTAGACACCAAAACTAATACAAAGTTAGAATAATGCGCTTCCTAGAGCATGGGTGTTATATACGGTAAATGGTGTATTTAGTCCGACAGAGCTAGGCATGATTTGTTTGAAGTAGATTACCTCGTGCGGCGGGGACTCGATCTCGCGGTGCTCTCTGAGCATCTTTTCCCGTTCCTCGACCCACGCTGGTCGTTTTCTTCGAAGCTCCTCCAGAAAGTCCACGAGCGACTCGTCGCAAACGTCCGCTACCGCCTGACCCTATACCACAGAATATATGACATGCACATCGACGCCACAGTGCATCGCAAAGTTGTAACATCTTTAACACACGGGAATAATACATGATCTAATGACCCAAGGCTTCACGGTAAAGGTAAAATTTATCGTACAACTAACATGTAGTCTCCGCTTATTTAATTTCAATAAAATATGTAAATTTTTATGAACATATTTTCGTACAAAAGCACGCTCTATATTCCACAACTTTTTATTTCATCTAAAGCAAAAGACGGTGACAATATTTGTATATCTTTATGAGAGGGTTAAACTCATATTGCCTCGACTTTGTTACGATTTAATGAGAATGTTTATTTAAAGCATATATTCGGTTGGACTGAATAAATTGGAATTTTGGATATGCTTCTTGAAATGCCCGCTGCGTCTTTGAGAAGACTGCTATATTTACAAAACATCTGGCCAGGTAATTGGGCGTATGAATCCGTCAAGAAGACACGTTAGATCAACTTAGGAAATTATTCTGTGGAATACGATCTTGCACAAAGCAGATGCCTATGTAGGCGCAAACTATTGGCGCTATATAAATTCTATCAAAAAGGGCTGCGGAAAAATCCAGTTACCGGCGGTAACTTTATATGAACTCAAAAAGGCCTTATTGCTACGGAAACTGTCCAAAATATTTGAGACAAATACGAAAATGACAACAATTCAAAGACTTCATGCTACAATTGGTTCGCTACGCCCCGTTGCAGCAACTTAGGCCTTCTGGATTAACCCCGTTCTGGAAAGTCTATTACACTCGAGGTAGACTGTTTGCGCAAAACTGTAGAACAGAGTCCCTTAATGACTACACGTGAATTATCCATGGGCTTAGGGTGTGGCACACAACCATCATCACTTGCCTTTGCGTCCATAGTTTCGTGTCAAAAGCAAACCAATAGGTACCCCATAATTTGACCAATCGAAGAAAAGTGGACCGTCTAGCAAAATGCTCTTTTCGGCTTACCAGATACATGATATGAGTTCCGTCCGTGGATTTTTTACCTGTGACAAAGAATCTTTTACAACAATTTGAAACATAGAAGGTCCCGGTGCGCCCTACACCAACCTCCCCAGAGGACGCCAAAAAAACTAACCTATTTGCGCAAGGTAAAGACCAATCAATACACACAGGTGTCAACTGTGATCAGCTCGATCGAGTTTTTGCCGCCTTCCAAAGTAAGATACACAGCCTCGTCAATAGAATGGGCGCTATCTTCTACCAAGATAACGCTAGGACGTATGTGAGTTTACCCAGCCACCATTAGATATCAAGCTACTGGGAAGTTTGCTGCATTCACCGGACATCGCAACGTCCGAATACCGCCTACTCAGATGTCTGCAGAGCCATCTATAAAATCGGAAAATAAATTCATTTCACCAGAAGCAGTAAAAACACACGTGGAGACGTTCATCGAAATGCAGAAACGAGAATTCTTTGCCATGGGAATCGTTAGTCTGGTCCAGAGATGGGGAAGATTGTCAACCCTCGTCAATAGCCTTCTCGCTCAAGATTTCGTGACCAAAGTTCAACCAATAGGCACCTCATGTTTTAAGCGAGCGCAACGAAGTAGAGCATCTAACGAAATGCTGTTCTTAGCTGATGCATGGAGTTTCTAAGCAAAACGTGGAAGCTCCTGGTGCGCCCCAATCCAGCCTCCCCACAAGAGGCCGTCGATAGGTGTCTAAATATGTTTACACTTAGAGCTGAGAAATTCATCCAACGACAAATAATAAAAAAAAAAACATTTAAAACAATTTTTTTAAAGTGCCCATCTGGGTGAATCGAGAAGATCGCTCAACACTAAAATAGCAAATTAGAGGAAATTATATGATATAGACCTTCTTCTCGACTAATGATAAACAGAAATGTAGAAGGCGCTGATCCACGGCGACACTATCGTCGGCGTAAACTTCAATACATGTTCATTTTTCGCACTTGCTTCCCATATCTTATTGCCAGTCAGTTGAACGATAATTAGATGGCATACCGAATGCGTCACTTTGTCCAGGTCAGCAAGTCCTTCTTTAACAAGCATTTCGCACGCCTGAAAAAAAATCATGAAAACATTCGACGTTAATACGTTTCTAATTATCATAATGTGAATAATTAAATTACAAGATGCAGAGGGACGTTATAATAGCCGCTTGCTAAAGCCATATACGTATATATATATATATATATATATATATATATATATATATATATATTTATATATACGTACATTTGCAGGTGCGCGTGCCTGTAGACCAAGCGCAAATAAAGTCGATGAAATCATCCTTTGTAACGTTTTGCTTGGGTATGTTTTTGGAAATTGCTAGTAATGTAAAGCCTTATATCGCAAAGTTCTTGTATGTGTTGTTCGTTGACTTTCAGGTTGACTTCAAACCGAATACACTCCCGCGCACGAGCTCCACTGGCCTTTTAGGAACTCATAACGAGCATTTTACATAGAGCAAGTTATTGTTGCACCGCTATAATCGATGGCAGCGTCGCATGCCTGGAGCCGTTTCAGCTAACATTTTGTGTCGCACCGAGGAGAGAGTCACCTTAATTGTTCTTTAACTGTGGCGATCAGTAATCTACCCAAAGTTATCAGAAGCCAGCATCCCCAAACGTCCTGCTTCTTTGCATTCATTCAACTTTAAGAATGTACCTACATCCCCTACATCCTACTACGGCATCACTCTTATATCAGACACCCTAACGATGAACCATTCGGAACAAGAATCAATCGTTCAAAATCAAGCAATCGTTCCTTAAGCAAACTCGTGGAGTTCATATTTAATCGCCCAATGAATGAATAAAACGTACCCGTTCCTCCAATTCGTAGAAGAATAAAAGCAATGTGTGTGTTCCAAGGCTTTCTTTTGTAGACGAGTAGAAACAAACTTCCAGCCTACCAAATCAGTCTTCTATATACACATCGAAACGTATAGAGCAAAGATTGCGAAGCTATAGCCAGAGTTTCTCATGACTGCGGCAATAACAGACGGTGCACAGAAATGAGTAAAAAGATCAAATCAACGTCAGCGTGATCTCTCTCGGTAGACCAAGAAATGCACCGCCATAACCAATTATTTATCTACTTATGCATTTTGCATATATTATCTTACGACAGGCAAATATATATATATATATCCATGTAGGTTATACCTAATAATTCTATCTTAATTAAAAACATCAATTACCGCTGAGCTACAAACGACAAACTACAAAGAACCTTTCTTGAACAGATCTACTAAAAAATTAGACACAGCGTAACAAAAGAAAGAGCACACTGAATCATGTGGTGATGTGGAAGGGAAGAAGACGGCAATCCGATCGCACCCGAAACCCGTGCTAACCTCCTTTTGCGCCCAGTGAGCTGCCGCGTGTAGAGGGGTCCAACCGTCAAGGTCTTCGCAATGCACCACACTGTCCATATTACCACCTCCTGCAGCTGCCTCCTTTAGAATGACGTGCACCACTTCCGTATAGCCCTGTCACATAAAGACAACGTTCGATTTATTAGGCGGGTAGCATACTGTGATCAGTAACTGGCAAACACATGATGTTGTCTATTTCAACATTCTACACGTTATTAAACAGTGTATTTCGACATTCACTTCATAGTTCCTTCAGTTGTCACTTTGTTCAGGAACTGCTCAATGCTTGATCTATCGGAGTTAAATGTTCTCAGATTGTTCATCAAAACTAGTTCGCCATTTTGCCTGTTTAACAATATAATAGAGCGCGGCATAACAGACGTACTCGGTAGCCTACGATGCAATTCTTGAACGGAGCAGATTATGAGCCTATGATCTGCTTATTCATCAAGAGCCTTACGCTCTTCACTTTTTCTATAAGAGTCAAGGGCGATTAGTAAAACTGACATCAATATAATAATTTCGGAATGCAGATATAATATATCTAGTTTTTTTTGCATAATAAAGCAAACGTCTGCTCTCACTGCCTCAGCTTAAAGTAATAAGTAGATAACGACCACATTCAAGCCCATCCACGCCTACCTCCAAAGCATCGGAAAAGTGAGATTCAAGTGCCTTCCTATTCTAAGTTTGTATTCCCTATTACCACACATTTTGCGTAAACACTTATGCATTCTTCATTGTCTCAATATTCAATGGCTTTATACGCAAACAAAAAGCCACAAGACATATATACGTATGTGCGTCTGGGCATAAATGTATTGACGTGCACCTTGGCGGCTGCGACGTGTAATGCTGTGGCACCAGTCCGAATATCTACCACAAGCGGCAAAGTGCTTCCATTGGCTGACTTAGTTCGAGTTGTTGCCGCAAGTGCCGTCTTTACATCGGCCAACATCCTTTTTTGTTCCTGTTGTCGAACACTGTTTACATCAATACCCTGGTGAAACAGCAGAGAACGCAACAGTCAATAAGAATGGCAGCAACACCCAGTATTATCATATTTAGTTCAATTATTGTACTTTAATAATGAAAAAAATCTAAAAACAAGGTATGGCCAGACCGACTCAAACAAGCAAATATGTTTCCCTGTAATCTCGGTCACATAATTAATAACGGTACTTCCTGCGACCAATCAGCAATTGCATGATATCGACGTAATATTATTATTTATTGTTGGCTATTTTAATTTTTAATTGTAAGTTATTATTTTATAAGTTATAAGTTAAAAGATATTTGAGCAAAACTCTAATAATTTAAATAAACAGCCACTCTCCAAAATGTCTAGCCGGTATGACTGCCGTTGTTACCACTGGTATCATACTGGTTTCGTACCTGTTTTGCGGCTTCCGACTCGAGTAACGCTCGCATCTCTGCCTCTTCTGTCCGATCAACCGCCAGCTCGTTGTCGACATTAACAACATCCAAACGCGCGCCCTAGACATCAGTGTGAACCACGAGTACGTATATAATAATTTATTAAGAATACAAATGGAGCGACAATTGTCTCCCGAGGTTACATATATATATATATATATATATATATATATATATATATATATATATATATATATATATACAGGGTGTTCCTATTTGTGTGTCCAAAACGCTAGATTATGATCAAACTCGGTAAGAAAATCATTTTTGCCAATGGAAAGGGCATCCTTTCCATTCCTATACGGAAATGCTCCGTATAGGAGTGAGATATATTTTTTTAATAGTTATTTTAGGGGGGGGGGCTGTTCCGACATACGTTTGCAAAATGCACGATTGTGAGAGAACGCATTCTTATTGAAAAACCGAGCACACCGGCGCATTCGGGAGAAAATTCTACATTATTTTAAAAACTATACCTGATGTATGCTCGCGCTGCTTAACGAAGGCTGCTATCTTACAGACACACAGCTCAGTGTGCTTATTGGCTGGCGGGCATTCGTTCGAGCAATAATTAAAGTAAAATAAATCTTTTGTTGAGCTTCTACAGGTTTGACGAGTGACTTGATTGACAAAGAAGGCGAATATAGTAGCTGCACTCACACCCGATATGGTCCTAGGTAGATTTGAGTTACTCTGCAACCACGGATGCCATGCTCTTCCAATTTGGTACCAAAATGATTTACTAGAAATGCACGTTCGTCCTGGAAGTATTAGTTTTGTGCGGGTAATAAAACAATTTTGAGAAACTGGGCGTTAAAGTTTAAACATGCAAAAGTGAAATTATAATTTTGCAATCTCTTCTTAATATCACAATAGTCATTGCGCTCGCTTAGGTCAGGTATAGTTTTTATGCGTTCCCGAATGCGCCGGTGTGCTCGGTTTTTCAATTTAAAAATGCCTTCTCTCACAATCGTGCATTTTGCAAACGTATGTCGGAACAGCCCCCCCCCTAAAATAACAATTAGACAAATTATCTCACTCCTATACGGAGCATTTTCGCTCCCCCTTTCCATTGGCAAAAATTATTTTCTCACCGAGTTTGACCATACCCTAGCGTTTTGGACACACAAATAGGAACACCCTGTATATATATTAATTAATTAAGAATACAAATGGAGTACGTTGTAAAGTTATATTTATATAAATACGTTAACTCTTCTTGGAAAAGATTGAAACATATTCATAATAATCGTAAAGAATAAGCAGTTAGTTATCGTATCGGAGTTTTGCAAGTAAATCATTTTTATTTAAAGGAAGTTCCTATGTGTCGTGATAAACATTTGTTTAGAGAGATTTAGTAGGAGCATACTGACAGAACAATTCGAATATCGCAGCAAAAAAAATAATGACAAATAAAGCTAAAAGGAAAATATTACTTATTTTTATGTGTGTATTTATATACCGACAATCTGAAAATGTATTCAATTGTAAGATAAAAGGAAGACAATTGGCCCTAAAATTATACATATATACACATTGTATGCGCTGACTCTAAACTGGACCAGATCATCTATACATAATCTTACCTTTTCTATTAGAAGTTGTGCTATTGAAACGTAGCCGCAGGAGGCAGTTGCATGTAATGGCGTCCATCCCTCATTGTCACCTGAACAAGGCGTTAGTTCAAAAAATGTTCACCAAACTTTCCCATATATATAATTGTGTATAACATTCGCAAAAACTGCGCACACAGGCATATTTTTTATTATTTAAAGTCAAACGAGAGACGATCGTGAAAAACCGTATTTCATACGTCCCGAAACATGAATGCCGTGCTATGGACGCACTACATATATCCGGGAGGGCGTATTCACTAGTAAGACCCAGCAAAATTCTATTTTCGGCAATAATTAGCCAGATATCTTCTAAGACATGGCCTACACGATGGGATTCAACTAAAGCTTATATAAACTTATACTATGTAAACGATTTCATTAATGTCTCCGGCGTAGCACGAGTCTACCTTGGTTGATAAAATAAACAATTTTTTGTTTATTTTATCAACCAAGGTAGACAAGGTGTCAGGCAAACGCCCACGCCCTGAAGAGTGCCACGTCCTTACGTGCAAAGTAGCGTCGTTCGTCGATCAGCTTACCCCGATTAATATCAATGCCTCGCTCGATGAGGAATTCGGCCATCTCAAAATTATTGTCGATGCAGGCCTGGTGAAGCGCTGTGAGGCCGTCCACATTCGCTGTGTTGATGTTTGCTCGATTGGCGGTCAGCAGGCGATCAACCTATCAAAGATTCAGCAGTTAGCATGTAGCAAATTTATATATATATACATATATATATGTGTCTGTGCTTGCTCTATCCTAATGGTACACGTCCGTGCGTGCATTCTTATTTAAATACAATCCTTACAAACAATTGTCAGAAAATACCTCGTCCTTGTCACCAGCAGCGCAGGCGGCCAGAAACATGCACTCTTCATTGAACTTGACGCGCGGACTCTTTGCACGCCGAGATCCCATGGAGTTGACGTCGACAAGATTCGTCTCTGATTCCTACACACGACATGGGTTTAAACAACAGCAGTAAGTCAATGCCTTATATGTACCTGGGCCTTCACCTCATAGAATGTTAAAAATAATCCACAAATCGGCCCAATTAACCCTAAACATAAAGTTTACAATATTACTCATACGATCCCTATAAATCCGTCGGAAAAATATTTGCCAGACACATTTGCACATATTATAAGCCTGTACTATAGAACAGATGCGATTCATAGCGTACCTCCCATAGCCGAAGCTGTTCTTTGCGTTTTGCGCGGGCTTCTTTGGCGCTCCCTTGCAGCGCCATCTTGAGTCGAATCTGTACACTTCGGCACTAAGTAAGCCTAGCCGCGAAGTCCGCGAAGTGCAATTTCAACTCCCCACCGTCGTCCCCTTTGAGTATCCACCGTGCGGCACTTTGCTCATCCCTGGAAACCAAAGCGCAGTTTCGCAAACAAATGCTTTCGTTATGGACAACAACTCAATGACAACACCAAGAGTGCTGAATAGTGACGCTATGAATAAGAGCATATTACATAATCGGAATATATTTAAAGCCATTTACCACACACACCTTTCCAACAGCGATGGACATCCTATTCCCTAGCATACTGGTAATTCAAAACAATCATCATTATTATTTTTCTACAAATTAAGTTAATATATATTAAAATATAATATAAATTACTAATAAAAATAATAATAATAATAAAACAAAGGTGAAAAAGTTACAATAGTACGGAAAATATACTAATGTCAGTTGGCCAGTATCAGTAAAATATCATTCACCATCTCGTTAAGATATATACATTTATACTAACAAGACTCAAGCATATGGCAATACAAATTGAGATATATATATATATATATATATACGAATGTGCATCGAAAAGTTCTGATATAAGTTTATAAAAAACAAATTATTTATTAAATTTTCTAATGTGCTTTTGTTCTGTTTATAATAACTCCCGCATCTGCAATGCACTCGTGCCATCTCATTTCCAACACTTTGAAACATTTTTAAACGCGTATTTCGGAATCGAGTTGAGTTGCCCCTGCGAAAATTCATTTCTCCTCTGTAGTCTCAAGACGTTGTCCATTTAATTGTTTTATCCGTCGGAATAGGAAACGTCACAAGAAGCCAGGCCCGGCAAATAGAATCGTCAAAAAAAAGGCCCGGCAAATAGAATCGTCAAAAAAAAGGCCCGGCAAATAGAATCGGCAAACTTAAACAACAAACGCTGCCACTCATTGGCGAAATTTGGCCTGCGTGTAGCTGATGCATGGAGTTTCTAAGCAAAACAAATCGTGCAAAACAATCGTCGTGGTGTCGATTCAATTTTTATGATCTAAAACACGGGAACTTTTCGACCCGCTCGATTGCTTATGTTATCACGGAGCTTCAAGATACATTGGCTTCGATGGGGCTCAAAATTGTTTCTCGCGGCAAGCAATGGGTTACTGATGTTACGTGCAAATGGGCGTGTGCCGATAGGTCCGACGACACGGCTCGCTATGGCGCGAATAATAAGTCGTACGGTGTGTATTCAATGCCATAAAATGACGTCCCTTACAATCTACGTCCTTAATAATTACCCAAACGTGTTGCGTTCATCGTACAGTAGCCATCTCTCTGGCCAGCAAACGGCTCGTTCCAATGGGCCTTTGGCTTGTCGTTGTCATCACGTTGGCATCGCGGTGCCACGGAGAACAATTGGCTAATTGGCTTTCTCAGTCTCACCGGTTGCTGCCGCCGGCAACAACAGCCTCTTTCTAGCTTTCAGCTTGCTCTTAGAGCCGTCAGCGCCACAGAAACCTTGGCGCACAACTCAGTCCGTTGATGGCCAATAGCTTAGCTATTCAAATAGCCTTCACACATCGAGTTTAGCGACACCTGCAATAAAAGCAATCAAAACCAAGAAGGGAATATTAATAATTACTGTTGTTGTTGCAGGTGTTGCTACTGCTACTATTATGGCATATATGCTCCTAGCAAAGACGCTGCAAACTGGAATGACCTCAAACTCTGTGGTTGTTGAATCTCCTTCATTCGGTGAGTTAACAACATGACAGGCCTACTCTGCTTCGTTAACGTCGTAAAACTACTATACTCCAGTGCTCGACAATTTGAGCAGCACAATGGAACATTTTAATGTTTCTCACAAGAGCATACAGCATTACATAGGTTTAATTGCTGTAGCAGCAGTTGCACTTCGAATATGACGTGTGAAATGTTAATTAATAGCAAAGAAGGCTTGCCGTTGTGCTTTGTAAAACGAACTCCAACAAGAATCACGAATCTTTGTTGAAACTGCCTATGTAACTGCGTGCCGTAGGTCACCTGTGACGCTAGCCTTGGTTACAGTAGACTGGCGAGAAGTCACATGTTTGATTCATATGCAGCAGCAGCAGCAGCATACAGACTGTGAAGCGCTGACCAAATGTTCACAAGTATAGCACGTTCAACTGAGCTCATCATAATCCCAGCGGTCTTCGAATAATGATTGCTGTCTTACTAAAGGGGTCGGTGAACTGCAATTCAGTTTATAATGATTGAATTGCGTGACGTTACAAATGCATGCATCGTACATTCCGGCAGCTTTAACAAAGAATCAATCGTTCGTCAAGGGTCACTGACTGGGACGGAGGAGCGCAGAATCCTCGACAAACAAATGAGAACATTTAGTGTTGTCCATAGAAAACCTCCTGCCGCGCGCTCATGCCCTCGTACAAAACAGGGGGCGTCAAGCCGCATACATGTCTAAGGGCATAGGATAGGTAAGGCCAAGAACGCCCAGTGCGTCATGTGCGACACAGTCGAGGAGGAGGACCCACGCAACGTTTTCCTCTTTCTAGAATTTGAAAACGTACGACAAACTTATCAGAAATTTCATCTCGCAGCGTGATGGATCGTAACAGATTTAGTTACCGTTATGGTCGAGGACAAGTGCAAATGTGAGCAGGGTATCAGACTGCTGGAACAGCGAAAGTTGTTACGATGGAATGGTTGTAACGTATTTAAAAAAAAGCACAATGTTGTCACGAATAGACAATGCCACGTGAACGAGAACATGCAAAGCCTACTGCCGGTTCTAGTTCTGTGGTTGATTCAATGTAAACGCCTGATTGGTCTGTCAGGTGCGTCGATTCCGCATAGAACAATAAACAGGACTACAACATTGATTGAACAGTACACAAAGATGGGCACAGACACCGAGATGCATAAAGCCCACTGCAGGGGCCAAAGCACTACTAGACACTTCACTGTAATCCAGTGCTGCCGGTGGTGACCGTGTGAGGTGAACTGAGAGTTGGATTGATAACAAAACAGCCAGACGTGCACGACATACTCTTGCTTGCGCAAATCAAGTTTCTTGCCGCATTTCCCTTCGCTGCTGCTGCTGCTTCGGCTGTTGTTATTGCTGACCTCCTGTGCTACGTAGCACTCTTCTGTCCACTACAACGACAACGACTGCTGCTACTACTACTACTACTACTTTTTCCGGTACTGGTGTTCCATTGCAATCGCTTTCAGCTATAATTAGTCTCATGCTCTATCTATGCTATCAGAGCAAAAAGCTTTGCCATAGATATGAAGTCGACCAATCAAGATAGAGTGCAGAAGAGTACGAAACCGTGCCAATTCAAAACCAAGTCGCCACCATGGCCATCACCAACCGGTTGGTTGTTCCTTCTGCGGCAGAGCCTACGGTGCAAGCTGCCGGAGGGCCGAGGGTACGCTGACCCTTACTCAGTCTCTAGTGTAGTACGAAACGTATAATAGTATACAGTACTGGCTGACTGCTGTTGCTTGCTTGATGCATACACACGCGGGATTTCGGACATGACGGTGTCGGGCGATTAGAGAGAGCGCGCGCTGGTACAGCGTATCTTGTTGGCTTGGGTCCCATCGATGGATGATTCAACCAGCCACGTAGCGAGCGGTCGGAGGTAGATAGGCGTCATAGAGGAGGTAGAAGGAGTACAGAAACAGCCCGTAGTGGTGATGGTGGTGGCCAGCGTATTAGCGAGCTGCAGGCTGCACATCTAATGCGTGCAGGCCCCGACAACAGGCCCGCAGGAAGAAACACAGAGCTCGCGCGCGCGCGCGCTGCATCTGCATCGCAGCGCTTCTACCGTTAGCACTAAGGCCCTCCCCATTGGCCCTTTGGCCACGGCCACGGCCACTGCCGCAGCGGAGGCGGCGCCGGCAGTGCCGGGCTCAAGTATAGAAGAAGAAGACGACGACGACAGAAAGAGAAGTAACAGGGAAGCAACCCGACCAGATTGTGGCCACCGGCGATGACCACGGCAGGCAAGGCACGCTCAATGTCTCTCTCAGTGTCCGAGCGGCAGCGGCGCGTTCGAATCACAAACGACGACGACGGACCGCCGGCGCACAGAGCCCAGATCTCACCACCATTCTACATACTTATCACTGAAGGTCTAAATGCTACGAACGCGCGGCAGCAGCAGCACCAGCACCAGCAGCAGCAGCATCTACTGCTGCAACGAACAATACAAATATCCAGCTAGCCGTCTCTTAGCTTTTTGAATTGGCAACCGAAGACCCAAGATGCATGCGAGAGACACAGACATGGACGTACACATATAGACGTTTAAAGGACATATAGAGCAACCGTAAGCCGAGGCGTATTCCATATCTCACTGCCGCAGAAGCACGACGAACTGCCGAGGTTGGCCGTAAATCGTATCGCACCGAGAGAAGAGAGAGAGAGAGAGAATAGGGGAGGGGGCAAAACGCCAAATCGTTAGATCGTTAGCGCCGCCAGCACGGTGCAATAGAATCATTATCGGCTAGAACAAGCAGCATGCAGATAGGTGCAGGCCATAATTACCTTGGCACAGCTTTCAGCAGCCGCGACAGTAGCGTTAATTAAATAACAAGTGGCCAAGGTGGCAGTAATAATAATATTAACAGCACACAAATAACAATATATTTTTTGAACAAAATTAATGGTCTACAGAAAACCAATTCGGAACGAAAAGAATAGATTTGAAGAGTATATTTGACTCGCACTCCTTTTCTCAAGATCATTCAGGACCTCCCGCATCACCTGTTGTCTACACTATCCTCCGTTCCCTACGGGCGTGGAACTAACCTGAGTATATCTTCAATGCACCGAGCGCAGGACATGTTAAGATATCTAGGTGTTCCCCAACAGTCCTTGCGGCAGGCATAGCCGCATCACCTGTTGACTAATCCATAGATTCTCTCTCGCTTATCAATATCGGCAAAACTGAACGCGAAATGATGCAGTCGACTCCATTATTTTTCTCAACTGCTTCTAAAGTCATAGTTGGTCTCCGATCTATGGCCCCCTTGAGATCAGTGCTGGTCAGTTTGTTTAGTGTTTCGTCCTCTAGTACAATGTATTCGTTGTCTACCTTGACGCACATACTACTTGCATGTAGCCTCGGTAGTCTGATAAAGTCTGTTTTGTTAAAAAAAAATCTGTTGTCTGTAACCATCCTAACTCATTTAAACGAAGCACCCGTTTATGAAAACCGCCCGCTTTAAAAAACCCGTTCACGTCCGTCGAACACGTGGAGCATTTTTCCCAACATAGACAAACTCCTACACCATTTCATACAACATTACTAACCGATATTACTCCATTAGATTTTCTAAAAGCGTAAAGGAAACAACTGAATGCACAATTCGGGAACTTGTTAGTCAATTTATATACGGCTTACGAGCGAAAATCTCGTAAGGAAAGCATCAACACTGGAGACGCAAGCCACGCATACTACTGGCACAATACGTCACAGTGGTCAAGGACGCTCAGAGGTCAAGGACCTGACAACGATGCTTTGGTAAAACTCGTGTCATTTCTGACCACTAACCAATGTTTCCAACTGACAAACATTTAGCAGTTATGTTTGGCGCCTCTACGTCTTCTATGTGTGCCTGACTAGGTATCATCTCTAACCAACCCGCATGCGGTTCATACCAATCAAACGGGCTAGACAGTGCTTAACAGTCATAAAACACGCCGCTTGGGCTTTACTTAACAACTACCTCGAGAGATGCTGGCGTCTGAGTTCGTTTGGTCGCTTCCCGTCATCTTCGTGGTCATGCTCGTCGAATACGAATGGCCATATGTATATACGCATATAGTGTTGTCTTCTTCGCGGTGTCCTGCTGTTGTTAGGTAGCCGCCTATGATAGAGGCCTTCCACCGGCGCGCGACAACGATTTTTATGTAGACCAGTAAGGGTCGACCTGAATACTAATTTAGGCGTGGCCGGCTACGACAGATGTTTCAATCTTCTTATGACACTTCGATTTTTCTTTTCAAAATCTTCCCTTAAAACAGCTAACAAATGCCTTCGGCTCTTATGTTGATGCATGATCTTGCTAGAAGACCCCGACGGTCGAACGTAGACTGTACATCTGGAGCTACGACACATCTAGAAATCGCACGTACCCAATAATGCCTGTTTAACTACGATTGTTGCGGAAGGCCACTTCAAATTGTACTTAGCAAAAAAGAGATCAAATTCAGCAAAAAGCAAGCTTCGCGCCAAGGCAATGCCGTCCCTCGCTAATTCTGTGGGTGTATGTGTATATTTTGTGTACTATAAGGACCCAGTATTATGAAAACAAATACAGTGTTAAACACTGAGCATTCGCCGCAGCTTTAGTCCATAGCATGCCTCAACTAACGAGTAAAGCTCAGAGTCCAAGAAATGCAACTTGACCGCACGATTGAAGGGCCGTGCCACTCTGACTAAAGAGGGTATTTCGCACAATGGCATATGCATTTCGTCGATGTATATATATATATATATAGAGAGAGAGAGAGAGCGAAACACGGAGCAGCTTTAAACTATTTGTAACAACCGAAATTTGTACGGCGATCTGCCGTTACAAAAACACACTCGCCAACCACAATTTTGTCTGGTCCAGTGTTCAGAATACTGTAATCATTTTATGCTTATGGTATACGCCTGATTTGTGGATATATAAACTCGGATATATATATATATATATACATATATATATATATATATATATCGAGTACTGTATAAGAGTGACAGTCAAGTTACGAGCAGGTATGATTCGGAAGGGTTTGACCGGACATCACGTTAGTAAAAATATGCGAGAAAATGAGTTTCTCAATAGAGAAACTGAAAATACATCGGCGTATTCGAAATAATTTGGTACCAAAACGATTGCGGTTTGATTCACTTCAGTGGCTCAGTGTACTTAGGTGAAAACATTGGCCACAATTGTTAACGTCGTAAACTTTCGCCACGGTAGCGCGAATGCCACATGGGCGAACAGCGTATCGGAGATAGACGCATAACTGCTAATCGTCGAATACTTGAGCGTCGTATACATCGTCACTTACTGAAACTGCACCGTTTTACGGCCATCGCGCTGACATCAATGGATGACCGCACATGGTGGCAACGCACATTTCTATATATGTTTTTTTTTGGAAAAGAAAGAATAAAAACCAGTTTCGTACTGTCGCTACTGGGCCAACGATCAGAGCCAGAACAGTGTGGGACTCAACCCCAAGGATTGGATCTTAGTTTCGCCGAGATTCCAACCCACTACCACCCCCGCCCGGCTCCTTTAAGATTTTATTATTTGTCACATTCTGCCGGCCCGGCTCTACATTTTCCAGCATCATAGACCGACAGACTGGAGAAGTGTCATTGAGCCAGGGTACCGTGAACATCTACGAAGAACTAACAACGAACGGGTTTTAGCAAGTTTAGATTCTTCGACCTACTGAGCACTGACTACTGCTACTCGATGGTGTCCGAAAAGGTGTCAGGAGGTTTTCTGCACCTTCAGCCACAGACAAAAACCCGCACACATAAACACGAGAATTGCTTCGCCGTGAATGCTTTGGCTGGTATGGTAAACAACTACCTTGGTGGCTCTAATCTACATCCCGAAAGGTTAAGTGGCGAAATTCGCCTCACATTTCCAAGCAGGACGTTATCAAAACTGCTGAGGGACGTCCGAGAAAGTTTTCGCTCGACACTATAGCTTCAGCACGATGAAACGCCAGCACGAAGCAATGTTGCTGTATGGGCGCATGTGGACGTTTTTCTTGGAGACCGAGGATTTAGCCGAGGCTAAAAAATTAGACAGACAGTATTCAGACTTTTGCAAACTCCGCTGCTGGCCAGCGTTGGATGACCCTTAGACAAGCTAGGAGTTTCTTTCGAACGTGCCACTATGCTCAGTTTCCGTATCAAACAACTTGCTATTTTGCAATCACACGTTAAAAGAGCGATTTTCTTATTGATATAACATCTAGTCGCAATTTCCCCGCCATTCCACTAAAAAAATCACTTTAACAAGTTCCCGACTAGTGTATGCCCGTCGAATTTCATAACATACTATGTAATTATATACCCACTATGTAAAAACAAGTGTATATATATAAATAAAACATTTACTTATTGGGTAGCCTTGGTGGGCAAGCTATGACACATCAAATGTGGGCGCTGGTCAAGAAGAGGCAAATGTTTAGCCCGAGCCTGCTGCGTTGTTTCATTGCCAACAGCAAAAAGCGCGGCGCAAATGAGAGGCAGAAATAGAAGGCGCAAAGGAGTAAGGAGACCCTAGATGAGGTTCGACATTCATTCTCCACTCTCTTCGCTCTTCCGTTCGTTGCTAAAGTGCCAGGCAATCGGACGATGAACACGGTGATAACGACATGGACGTACGTCATTCGTATACGGTGCTAATGATTAGAACAACATCATCAACCAACAAATACGCTAGCTTGCCTGTCTTAACGAGGCCCTGCGACGAAAAAAGAAACCAACTCGAATGCAAGACCTAACCAAAAGACTCGCGGTGTCCACGGTCAGACTAACAAGCAGCTTTCAGTGATTTCCTTCCGCCAATAAATCAGAGTTAAGTAAGACCGAAGCAGCCGCGGCTCATCGGTGGCGGCGATCTACAGCGCTACGCGTCAACGGAGCTCGAACCGCAAATCAAGCGCCGTCCCGTGAATCAAACAATCTATGATGATAATAATAATAATAATAATAATTGACTTCTCTTGTTCGTCAAAGATTTAACGAAACGCATTTGAAGAGATCACACAAGATCGACGCAAAGCACACTTGAATTTTAAGCAGATGCTGTGTGTGATGGCTGTCTGTAGAATTAACGCCTAGGCTTCATGGCCCGAACTGGTAAAAATGTCGAGCGGCTGTTCACATCTCACAATTGTACTAGCTAAATCATATTAATAATAATAATGAGCTCGGCACCATGCTGGATCCCAACTCTTTCTGCATGATGTCAGCTCTTAGAATCGGCGCTCCTGTCTGCAAGCGCTTTCTGTGCAAATTGTGTGGAGAAATGGTAGATTCCAGTGGCTTACACCTATTGAGTCAGATATGCTGAACTAAACAGTGTGATCATAGCCGGTATACTGATACCTCATGGAAGATCATTGCATTAGGGTCATATGGGAAACCTTTAGCTTTGAATGCAACGGTTTCGTGCTTGAGTGTCAGTGACTACTCAATATCATCTTGCCTCTCTGTAGTTCCAATGACACTCTCGTCGAAGAAACGCGGTCGATCTTGGCTCCGCTGTGGCTTCGAAAAGCTTCTCCCCAAGCTCTTTTGTCAGTTTGAGTGTACTTGCCCCAATCGCCAGACGACTCGTGAGCGAACGCCGCGTCACGCTGCAGCCTAGCAGGCTTCAGCGTGACGCGGTATCCGGCTTGTCTGAAAGCGCGCCCGAGGATGTAATTGATGGTATCGTGGCGGCCCTGCGTAAGCCCGGCCAGCTTGGTGCAGCTACACCGGTGCAGTCCGTGTTCATCCACGGTTTCACCACACGGACATTCCTCCCCCTCAAACATGACAATGCCAAGTCTGACGCCACTGGCGGCACGGAACTGGCCATCGGCCAGCTTACTGCCGACTAGCTCGGACGGAAACATGTCCAGCTGAGTTGTTCTCCCCTCTCGGCCAATACCGGGCCAATCATGTCGGGGAACATCGCCGTACCCAGCAGGTACAGTTCCCACCGATCCTTTACAAGGGCGCCCGGGAAGTTGCTCTTAAAGTCTGCGATCACTTGTTGTCTCTCTTCGTCCTTGAAACCCTGTAGGAATAGCTCGCATTTAGAGGATGGTTCAATCCGAAGTGGCAAGAACATAAAGAAAGGCAACCACCCTTAAAGGTGGCGCGCCAAATCATCAGTCCGAATCTTATCAGGTAGCCAAAACAGCGAATCGTAGGCAATGCGTGGATGCCGCAGTATAGTAGAATCCCTTTAACATCAGCAAGTGTCCCCCCTAAAGTCAGTACGAATAAACAAAAGCTATCTATGATAGAGGCGTAAATAAATCGTCGTAATTGACACCGTTGTGATTGGGGCGGCATTCGCGCCAATCGACCGACGTCATTTACATTGCCATCCGGATGTTTTTGTACAAAAGTTTCATATGAATGTTAGAGGTAACTCACGGTTATATGCCATATTCTCAATCAGTTTTACAAATAATAGTGCCAGATACATAAAAACAATTAAAGTCAATCATTTTATTTAAAATATTATTTATCACATATATGATATTTACAATAATCATTCCTGGTGTCAAATACCTGCTATAAAATTTAGTTGGTCACTCGGATCCCAAAGGAGCGTTGCGGTCTACCAGACGTCATACAAATGTCGGTGTCACCGCTGGATTGCCGGCCGCTATCAATTTCGGTTAAGACATTTGTCATGTCTGCTTTTTACAGTTATTGTAATTTGGAAGGAATACATAATCATAGCAATAAGAATAACAAAAGCAAAGGACAACAATATTCCTGGCCGCATGCGGAAAATCAATAGCTACATTTTTTAAAGGAGGTTGTTTTTAATTCTAGACCATCCTTCTTTCCCTAAGGGCTTGGAACTCACCGTAAGGTATATCTTCAATGCACCGAGGGCCGGACACGTTGAGATATCTAGGGATATCCCAATAGTCCTTGTGGCAGCATGGCCGCTGGCTCTCAGCAGTAAGGTTTATCATCTATTCTCAATGAGCATTGCTCGCAGAGAATTCAATCAACAACAGGCATAGAACCCGCGACATCCCGTTAGATGACAACTATGACTAGCGCACTAGTCCCCTAGACCACGCCGCCCTGCCTGAAACCCTGCCGGCTTCGCCGCGCAGATAGCGTCGTCGAACAATACCGACACCGAAGGACATAGAGAGGGACACGAGTCACATCACGCACACCGACTTCCGAGCACCTCAACTTCACATTACACCTAAACTCATACACCTAGTTACAATCGAATATCAGACAATCAAGCTCGAACTAGCAAGAAAGAAGTTATTCGCACTCCTTAGCACAGGAGTTGGGAGAAAAGTATGACACCTGTCAAAGCATCCGTACCTTGCATCTTGTGTTTTACCAGAAGCGGTGAACTGCACCGGAGCGAGCGAGAAAGCTGTTCAGCAACCATTCGAATGGGAGGTATAGTTGTTGTTTTTCGATGTTTGCTTGCGAGGGCTCTCGAGTGTGTCTGCCATCACCACTACTACTACTACTACTACTGCTACGGGCGGCCAGTCGGCGAGCGTAGAGATAGGAACTCGCCACTAATAATATACACAGGCAATCAGCAGCAGCAGCCGCAACAGCAACATCCATAGGTTCGGGCCTAGGGGGCAACTCAAGCGCCGTATGAACAAATCTTGGCCTATCTTTAGTGGCTGCTGACCGATGCCTTACTTATGCTTCCGAGCCACTACGTACGGGACAAGCTATATGTCTGCTTTGCTTGCTTGTTCTCGATTACACCGTATGCTTGTTTTGCTTCCTGTGTTTCTTCTCTTGCCAAAAACAGGTTTAGGTCGTTCCGTGAAAGTGAAGGGTCAATCTGTCTGATTTCATGCTTGATGCAAATGCTCTAGCGACCTAATGGTTTAGTTCTAGAGGGAGCTGTATATAAATGGATGTATATATATATATATATATATAGAGAGAGAGAGAGAGAGAGAGAGAAAGAGATATATATATATATATATATATATATAGAGAGAGAGAGAGAGAGAGAGAGAGGACTATTCTCAACGCTGAACTATTTGTTGCCCGTTATTGTACGCAATCACATACAGAACGACACTAAAGAAAAATCATTTACTTAAAATCTAACGCGTTTTATATATATATATATATATATCTATATATATATATATAGTTTTAAAAAGCGTTGGATTTTTGGTAAATGCTTTTTCTTTAGTATAGTTATTTAGGCGATTGCGTACAGTAACGTGCAACAAACAGTGCAGCGTTGAGAACAGTTCCCCCTCTCTCTCTCTATATAAATATAAGTAACTTTATAGTATCAAGTTTAGACGATACGCGTATTGAGATAAAATTATGACAAATAATATGTAGCCAAGATGATAACTAGTTACACATGACATATTTGTATCTTTACAATGTACACGTACTATTAGCACTTGGCGCCAATGTATATATATATATATATATATATATCAAATTATTGCTTCACAATACATTACCAAAACAGTATCACCCCATCTCTCGCTTCGTATTTAACGGAACTTCAATTCGTTTCGCATTCAGCAGAATTCAGTTCAACCAAATACGGGCATCACATAAATAAGGACACACTTGTGTTTTTTTTTGTTTGTACCTATTGCTTCCGTGGTGAAGCACTTGAACGATCGATAGATATAGCTGCGCGATATATACTAAAAGCGAGAGACAACTCAATGGCCAGCAAATAGAAATAGTAGCTGTTCACCACCCATTCATCCATTCATCCATCCATCTGGACAATGAAGATTCACGCCTTTAGCGTGTATGTCGCAGGCCGGTCGTTATGCCATGTTGCGATGTCGTCGTCGTCCTTCGTCGCGTCGCGTCCGGAGAGTGGTCAGACTGATTTTTCTCATCTAAAATACATGTGTTTCTCTCTTCCCCCCCCCCCAATCTCCCCTCGCTCTCTCACTCGGCATCTCTGTTCGGTTGTGTGATTGTGTGTCCTTGAGTCGAACGTCATGTCTTTGTCCGGCCATGTTACTGCCGTTGTTGCTGTTGTTACTGCCGTTGTTGCTGTTGTGGTTGTTGTTGTTGTTGTTGTTGTTGTTGTTATCGCTGACATTACAGCTAGCTAGTGTGGTGGTTGTTGCTGTTTTTATTATTGACATTGCTGACTACAAAAAATAAAGGCCTCCAGTGACCGCTACCTCACTGAGTGATAATTGTCGCTAGTACTACGAGTACCAAAGATTCGAGACGGACTGACTATACTCGCTAACTCAAACATTCACAAACAACATATGGAAGTACATATACACAATATACAACATATACAACAAACATAGATACTTCAACAACATAGAGAAACATACATACACATCACACAGCACCGCGCTCGCCACCGCAATAGAACAACAGACGAACGAGGCACCACCCATCAAGCTCTCGGATCTCGGTTGACCCTCCCTCTTAACAGGGTCGACGAATTGCAACGCAACTAATTTACGATACAAGTTTATTAACAATAGTAACCATAATAATTCTTCTTCTTATTATTGTTAATACCTATGTTACTTTATATATATATTCGTATGACAGCAATAATAACAACAACAACAACCGCCACTGTCGTATAGACGAATATAAATAACTGCATTCATTTTTTTAGCTGTTCGTGATGATTAGTAATGGCATTGCTGTTATTTACTGTTGGCGCGGCCATGTGAGAGAGCCAGAGATCGTACTTCGCCATGATGTAGCTGTTTAACTTCCGAATCGTAATAGCTAGTCTAATGAAGGCACACATTGCGAGTAAAGCTAGAAAAAAAAGTTGCGTTCGCGGCTTAGTGCTGCATAATGTCGCCAAGTTGTTTTCAAGTAACAACGTCATTTTTGTCGTCAGCTGCTCCTGCTGCAGACATTAACGTTGTTGTTGTTGTTCTTATAATGTTTTCTTATTTTTGTTTGCCTACCTATTGCGGTAAAGGCGCACAGTCACATCCTTCCATCGTTCCACCCACACAGACAGATATATGCGGAGCATAAAATTGCACCCACCATGCACTACCGCTTTAAGCAGTCAGCGCCGTGTTCTCGCGAAAACACGGCGAGAAATAAAAAGACGGCGACGATACAAGTTGATAACTAGTTACTAACTAGATAACCGATTAACTAGTTAACTGAGTAACCAAGCCCACAATTGATTGGTGACATATAGCAAGAGCGTAAGCATCAGCAGTACGCAAACGCATCGCTTCATCGGCACTCACCCTTCTGTAAGCACTTGCTCATTCATCTGAGTACACCAAATAAAGAAGACATGATTGAGCTGAAGTGCTTTTTCTGTTGTTGTTGTTGCTGCTGCTGAAATAGCTATCGGTAGAGTCGCTGCAGCGGTGCTGGCCGTAGCTGAATATGAAAATAACGTCACTCGAAGTACAAGTCTTCGTGAAACTTTGTGTGTTAAAAGTAGATTCATCCATCGGCTCGCATTGTTTATGCACGTCCTCCTCTGGACCGCAGATTTTTTCGTTGTTATTGTTGTTGTTGTCGTCTTCGTCGTCGTCGTCGTCGTTGGCGTATTCGATGTTGTTACGATAGCAAACTTGACGTTTCGATGCAGGGTGTTTCAGACCACTACAACGGCACTGTTAGTACAACGAACTTCTCCACTCCAACAAACAGACAAACAACAAACGAAACACGAGCCAACACTAACGAACTCACGTACTAATTAAAAACACTAACTAAGAACTCGCACTACACGCACAACACGTGATCACGTACTGTGATCACGACCCCAGTCCATGTCAGACACACATTTTGCCGTCGTCTTCCATCCATTGATCATTAGCATTAATTCGTTGTCATTCGCTCGCCTCGTTGGCGTTTGGCGACTTTATCGAATCTTTCATTGAGCATCCATCCAGATTCAGCTAGAGAAACGGCGGATGAACACGGGACAGCAAAAGAGACAGAAAAACGCAAAGCAATTCGCCAGCGCCGCCGTTCTCGGTGTTGTTCTGATCCTTGTTCTTATTGTTGCCACTGTTCTTGTCGCTGTTGTTGTTATTGCTACTGTTCTTGGTGTTGTTATGTAGTTGTTGTTGTTGTTGTTGTTTCGTTGCGGTAGTTACCGCAGCAGCTTGTTCGAACGAATCATCACGACAGACCGTTTCGTCAATTCGGCATGATGGATGTACAAACTCGTCGGATATTGCTCGTTAGCTCTCATTGGTACAAGCAACACAACAACAACGACGACGACACCAACAACTTCAACAACAAAAACAACAACTAACTTTATATGGCTTTGTTGGTGTGCTTTTCTGGCTGTTGTTGTTGTTGTTGTTGTTGTTGCTGGTGGTGGTTGTGATGCTGTTTCTGCTGCTTCTTCTGCCACTCACTGTAACTTGTATGACAACTTTTACTCTGCACAACCAGCAGCGGAACGACCCGCATCAGCCTCAACAGCAGCAACAATAAAAACAACAGAACTCAGCAGCCTCAGCAGCAGCAACAGCAACAACTATCACAACAACAACAACAACAATAACAACACAAGAAGACCGGACAGGAAGAAGAAGGAGGAGGAGACCGGCAGGCAGTGAAACAGGCCAAGAACGCCGCCAACCTTTCCGGCAGCCTCGAATACTGCTGCCTGCTGCTGCTGCTGCTGCTGAGTAGAAAAAGTTCGAGCAGAGAGTTCTTCACGAACCCGCTCACGCACTCACTCACTCACTCATTCACTGTCTATCTACCTCGAACAACTATTGATTCTCGTCGACTCCCGACTCCCGACCCGACCTCTTCTATCTTCTGTCGTCGTCCCATAGACACGACATAGACATGACGACTGTTCGACAGACAGAGAAACAGGCAGACAGGCAGACAAACACACAGCCCCCTCCTATTCGGTTGTTCTCATCGTCGTCGTTGTTGTTGTTGTTGTTGCTGTTCTACAAAAGCCAAATATAAACACAGACCTACAGGAGGCTGGCTGGCTGGCTCGCTGGAGGAGGAGGAGGAGGAGGAGGAGGAGGCGGCCAAAGGAGGCGAGCAGGCCCATAGCCATGATGATGAGTGCCAGCGCGCCCACGACGATGATCTTGCTTGGCGAGCCGCGCAGAGCAGCGCCGGGCGGTTCGCCATCTAGGCGGGGCCGTCACGTCGGGTCTCGTGTAACGTTGGCTACGCGGGCGGACGGACGGGCGAGCGGCCTGAAATCGCGCGCACAAACTGGTGATTGATTTGGGCTCTATTTCTCTTTCTCTCTCGCGCTGCTTGCTGCTCGAAGCAGGATCAATTAAGCACTAGAACACAGGAAACAATGAATGCTCAACCAGATCTACAACCAATCTAAACAAAAAAATAACAACAATTCTACGCCGCAAGCAAGGTTCGATCCCACTACGCATGGTCTAGGCAGAACACCCACTCTCTTCATCTGGTCGTTACAATTTGACAACTGACATTGGGTGAGTCTCGGTCGACTCGATTTAGTCGATTCATCGGTTGGTCGGTCGGTCGGTCGGTCATCATCAGGTAGACGGGTGGCCGCTCATCACGGTCACTGTTTTCTTTGGTGGCAATCATACGGCGTCATTTTCTACATTGGACCCTTCGTAAATGAGCACACGTGCGCAGGGAGCCAATTGTCATGTTGCCACCGTTGGTGATTAACTACAATGAATAAACGTATATTATATATGCGGCATCATTATACAACAAAATTACTAAATGACATGACTCAAATATGTTTGCCACACTGAACAAAATCCTTTGATTTGAATCAAGAACTACCAGAGGTTGGTTTGCTAAATTGTAGTCCAAAAAGCCGACGTTTTTGATCGTTTGCTATGGAACAACTATGAGTAGAAAATTTAATATGATATCGCCGTCACGACAGTTTTTAAAACGCATTTACTTTTCTTTCCAAACAACCTATGTCCATACATGCTCAGCAAAACGAGTACTTTTTTTAAATACGAAAACGTGGGAGACTGACATGAACTTGCCATTGACTCATCGTGCCAACGATTCTATTTACGTAGAATTGTGTGATACCGGTAGACTGCTATAGTTTATTAGGCAATTGCTTCAGAAATGTGCGTCAATTAATATATTTTAACTTGATGTGTAAAATGCAACAGCTAATCGAATACAAGAAACCAACAACCAATACCCGAATAGGCGCCGGAAGTATCTCAACCAGTTTATATTATAATCAGTGTCCAAAAACTGTACTCTGCCGAAATAGGAGCAATTATAATAATAATATCTTTATCTGTCCTCTATTCACTCTAAGGCTGACACAATTTTACTAAGGCAAATTCATGACGTCCAATCATGGCCTCTATTATATACCGCCCCATCGGCTAGCAGCCTTATGAACATATAATTCTTTCTTTTTTTTTTTTTTTTTTTTTTTTTATACGGTCTGCTCAACTATAATTGGCGTTCTGTATAATCTGATTTAATTCTGAATGACCTTTATCTATGCGTACTACGTAAAGCCCACATATATATATACATATATATTCTGAATTTTAAACTCATAATGGGGTATAAACAATTGTCTCCCTGTGAACGTGATAACAAACTACATCAGCCATGCGTCCAGATCTGGTGGTGACCCATCAGTGCAAATCAGCACCGCAGCGTTACCCCTCTCTATAGCTAAGGAAATTTCACCAGCACATGGGTTCCCCGTGGCTAATCTGAGACATTTACATACCTTGCCAATAACTCCCTCGATTATTTCACCTGAGGAAACGAATGAATCTATAGAACCTCAACTTGCGACCATAAAGGCATACTTCCGACACCAATTTGTTGTTTCCTTGTTGTTTTCCGCCTGCGAAAGATAGTAACCAGTCGGGGCCGCGCCGTAACTGACCACCGAAGGTGCTAAAGAGTCAGTCACGATAGCGTTCCAGACGACTCACATCATGACGGTTAACGGGAGTGCCTAGGCACAGACCTTAGGGCACGGCCAGGGTACCATTCCAAGCAGCGTGTCTCGTCCTACGACCAAAGCTGCGGAAGCAGGATAGGAAGTCATGGTGAACTAAAGATGAAAGCTTCTCGCTGCGGCTCCATTCATGTTCCTCAAGTAGTGGTGTCCCAAGGCGGAGATCTATGATGTGATATGATATGACGTTTATTTATTCTTAAGTGTAGTTTCTTATTTGTGTTACAACTTCATATAGCCACAGGCTAGTGCGAATCATATGTACAAGTTACACTAAGATGTTATACATTATCACCGTAGTATCTCGTGTTATTACAATGACTTATTTATGGATAGTGTACATGTTTACATAGTTATGGTTTAATCACACAGATCCTAACGATGCAGTCCTCTAAGGGGATTTTAACGCAAACACCTCGTCTTCTGGAATCTGATTTGTTTGAAGAACATCCTCCAGTGGCGCAGTACAGATTGCTTGCAAAATCGGGTCCTAAGGGCCGGAATCCGGTATGAGCTAAAAGGTGTTCTTTGGAGCTCTCAGGTATAGTCGTAATCGTTCGGCTGTCTGGTCATAATAACGTTGACGCCCTTTCCCAGACGCTATACATGAAGCAGCCAGCGTGGGGTCTGCGATAGAGGGATTCCAACGTGAGAATGTTGAACATTACACACGTTACAAGGCTGTCAGCTAACATGCCATATGCCATCATCAAAGCATTAAGCATTACGCGCACACTCGAGGGAATTGATCAACTCCTTGATGGCGAGAACAAAACAGTGGGGACCTAACGATTTTTCCTTTTTTTGTGGTAATCTTATAGCCGCCCCGGTGCGACTTAAAAGAATAAAGTAGTCCATTAACAGCAGTTGAATTCCTGTTTGTTCCGGATATTGTAGTGGCACAGCTCGGGCACGTGTGAGACAACAATCGTCAAAATGTGATCACGGTGAACGCTGTTTAAAGCATTTCGAAATAGTTTGACCATGCTTTGTGACCTGGACTGAAGATAGGCTGGCATAGCATAGATGGCCACTTCTGTGCGACTTCGAGCAACAACGCCGTTAGATCGTTGTTTGGTACTAGAGAAGAAATAGCCGGAGGAGAAGGTAGTTTGCTGGGACTATGCCGTTCGTTTGTTTGCGGACTGCGAAAACACACGCATGAACCTTGGTGCAATTGCAGACATAGTCCGAAATCCTTTACGGAATTATTTCTTATCTAATACGCCGCTCCTTCTTGTCTAGTGTTTCAGAGATCAGTGAAACGATATACTATTTTACACCGAGCCGATTTCTCTTGGAATTGAATGCCATGGTTTTCCCGCCTCGTGCTATTATTCCCGATGCCGAAGGGATGCTTCTCTATATGATGCCTGGGGGCTTCTCCATTTTATTGTATGAATATATACTCATATATCCACAAACTGAAATGATGATGATGATAATAATAATAATTGAATTTTTATCAAAATAATATTCCCGTAATCGTTCTCGGTGTCGATTTGTGGAAGGGAGCATATAGAAATCGGCCCGCAGCGATCCGTTACCGCAAGTGCGTTTCCCTATAGTATATATATATATATATATATATATATATGTTAGACGTCTGCCGCTAAAATATGTTTATATATCTTCTATGCTAATTATGGACGAACAAAAGTGAATACCAATAACTCCCCTGAGTAGCGGCGTATTCCTCCAATAGACAATCTTTGCTGCTATCCCACGGAGTGAGATGAGGTCGCAAAACGTCAGGTTGTGCCATCCTTCTGTTTCAGAGCCAATAGCCTTACTCCAAAAGTTATAGGCAAGAGATCTGGCGGTGGCTCCCCCGTAGTATAGTATCGTTGAGTTTGGGAAGTGCATCGGGCAGAACCTCCGATTTTTTACCCCCTAGCCCGAAGAGGTAGTCTTAAAGAAGTCGTGGCCTGATAAAGTCATAAGTCGCAGCGTTGCTTTTGGAAACGCTTCCCACTGCGCGGGATATATTGCCTTTTGACACACAGAAGCTGCCAGCAGGGTATGCTTCAGTAGGAGAATCAATTCACCTTAAATCACTCGGTGCGCTGAGATGCTTCCCTATGAGTTGTATGGGTTTCTCTATTTTAGCATATGTATATAGGAGTATAACAATCCTCACACACAAGCATCACGGCTTTAGCCAATTATGCAAAGCCTGATTCTCTTAAGATTAGACGCCGTAATTTTCCTGCCTCGAACATTGCGCCATAATTCCCGATTATGCTACGCTGTTGTAGAAACATGATGGTGCTAACGTACACCCATCTTTCTGAACGCGGTACGCTACAAATTACCAGCACCTACCAGAACTGTACCCAATTAGTGCAGCACCTCCGTGCTTATGTAGTTCTGATGAACCTTACCTCTCAATCCCCAATGTGTCAAACTTTGCGTTTGTACACGCTCCTCTTGTGTTATAAATTTGTTCTGTTGTCAATGAAATTAGTTTGACGTGGTTCCCCATGGATACACGTAGTTTGCAGAGTCGTTTATCTTGCACAATTCCAGCAAATACTTTTGTAGGCACGCCATGAATAAATCATATATCGGCGTCTGCATTCGGGAGGGCACTAGTCATACACGAAGCTATCTTTGCAAGTGTGCCCCACTTTTGCGCGTTTTCAGAGAAGTTGAGTGTCTAAAACCGTTTGTGGATAAGAGTTCAATTTCAATTAAAACTTCTTTAACCTCTCAAACTAAGCGGTGCGTTGCCTGTTATTGTTTCCAGCGGAAGAAGCAGTTCCCTAACGCATTATACAATACATACAATTTAACATGTAGGAATGTACACCTTCGGCACCCTCTAATCGATTGTACAACTGAGTTTTGCATTTACGCAAATTCGGTACCTGAACTGGGAGACACATTGGTGCAGCCCTTGATATTTCCGGCATCAGGGCTATTTTTAATACTTGTATACCTCTTAAGTGGCGGTACCTCCTTGCGAGCAAAATTGTCCATGTACTAGGAGAAAGATTTAAAGTTTGGATATAAACCGCGAAGCTAGGGTTAAGCGTCCTAAAGCAAGAGAAATCTACTGTAGGTGCATGTCTCTTACTCAGTACACCTGCATATGCCGCGGAAACATCCCTTGTCAATGCACATAGTTTCTAACGTAGTTAGAAGTCTCTAACATAATTTTCTAAAAATTCTAACACTTCTTGCTTAGTGATACAGCGCGGCCTAGAAGGGTTGGAAGGGTGACCATTTTAAACACGAAGAAATAGAGTATCAAGGTGACAATTTTAAACTAAAACAATAGAGTGAACATTGCCGGATTACTGCTTAGATTCTCCTATGAATTGGACAAACTAGTGGGAATTCTAGAGTTTTCCTCCCCTTCTGCTTCTTTAAGGTTTCGCATATAATCTATGAATCCAGTTTCCATAGTTTTTTCTTTGTTCGCTAGATCTATGATCTGTTTATTCTTTCGAGATTGCCTAGTGTTATCCCGGCGCTTTCTGGAGCTTCTGCGGCTTTCCTCGTGGTAGCCAAGGGAGTCCTACAATTCCTGTGTCAACCAAATATTTGTCTTTATAGCAGATGAAAGAACACGATGACCGCTGTGTATTTGTAGAGAGCCGAAATAACTACGAATTGATGCGGTGCATAGGGAAATGTACAGGTAGTGCATTTTTCTTACTCTCACTGAGCTTAACACACTCATGAATCGTTCAGAGTTCTTCGAACGGGGAGCAAGTTAAAGATTGACTGTGTTAAAAGACATTATGAATGATTTCTCTGTTTTGTGCCATCAATCCGAACACGATAATAATATAATCATAATGACAATAAGTAAAATTATAAGAAAATATGCAATATAAACACTCCGTACTAGCCTTTGATGGCTTTGAGGAGCTGTGAACCTATGTACAAGTGTAAACCACTCATGAGAATAATAAAACCTATCTATCTATCTAATCTAAATTGATTGCACTTATTTGTGCTTTTTAAATTCAACAAACTTGTCTTGCTCGTGTGCAGTGTATCTTAATATGTTTTCGCAATACATCTATTTATCTTACTTTGCATGGATAGATTAAAGTAGTAGATTTTTTTTATAGAGGAGTGGCCGATAAGTTTCCTTATTGTACCCCCCACACACCGATATATATATATATATATATATATATATATGTATATATATATATATATATATATATATATATATATATATATATATATATATATATATATATATATATATATATATATATATATATATATTATATATATTTATATATCACGTCAAAGGCCGCCAGTTCAACCCGTGCCATTGCTTGTTATTTATCCGCAGTTGGAGTAATCTCACACCAAAGAGAGCTCGTTTTTCGCCGGCAGCCATCCAACCAGCATGCGAGCCAGCCAGCTATATGGACGAACGGCAGTCGTCGTCGTCGTCGTCGTCGTATGGTTAAGTGCTGAGCGGCTGGCGCTCGGCGGGTGCTCACCGGCGGCGGGGTGGTTGTTGGTTCGTCACACCGGTCTGCATTTAGCGCCAGCTGCTCTGGCTACACGGTTTGGCTCTCCCCCCTGCTCGGCTCACCGCTGTTCTTCGTGGGCTGAAGAAACACGGGTAGGATAGATAGATAGATAGATACGATGTGGTGGGGCATTGATTGAATCGTGGTGGATACAATCGTGCAGGGCCAGTGAAGGCATGAATTGCCACACAGTGTAGCAGTAGCAGAAACAGCAGAAGCAGCTGTTGTTGCTGAATGGTGGTAGTGGTGGTGGTGGTGGTGCAAGATACAAGCTGTGGCCGGTGACAGGGAGATGACAGCTGCTCTGTAGAGACACCCCAGAGAGGAGTCGCGCTGCAAGGGCAATGAGAGACAACGTAAATGAGAAGGAAACACAGCCAGGTGCATGGTAAAAGATGTGGACGACAGCGACGACGACGACGACACCAATGAGGAGGGGGAGGAGTTCGTAGATCCTTACCTACCTGCTCGAGATTTTGGATGTCCCTCTCTCATTTTGGAGAAGCGCTCACTGGCACTCGAGCGGCCATCTATCTCTATGTATCATCACTAATAATAACACAAAACAATTGTTTATCTCTTCTAGTTATATTATTGCTCTTCGTAGGAGTGGTTGTAGTGGTAGCAATAATACTGGTTGTACGGTGGTGTTTCAAGAGTAATCCCCGCTGATCAGTCAACCAACCAGTCCAGCAATTCGTGTTCGAGTGCTGTTCGAGCAGTGTTCAGAACACGCGGGCAGACAGTGGGGTAAGAAGTGCAGGCGGGTATACGCATGTGTCATGGCATGTCGCACCCCATAACCTTGTTGTTGTTGTTGAGCTTACCTCGGCTGAATCCGAGAGAAAGGGTGCCGTGACAGGAGAGTGCCAACAGACTGACCCATCAACCGACCGACCGAGATAGACATCCTTCTCGAAGAAATTCTCGCGGAGAACAGCACCGCTAACCTACAAGGGAAAGAAGACGAGAGATTTACGGAGAGATTACGGCTAGGCCACCGCTGCCGATGCCAATGCAAGAGAATAACAACAACAACAACAACCGTTTTTGACGTGAGTCTGAGGTGTTAGTGTCTCGTTGCATCTGTTCGACGTGCTCTTCCTCTGCTGTTCTGTGTTTAACCTGCTAGGCGGCCAGCGCTTCGACATCGATCATTAGTTCTAATAGTTCTCGTAACAGTAAGAGTGATTAACGGAAACTAAAAGATAACAATACGATAAATAATGCTCCTGTAGGAAGGAGTTCATTGATATTCTCCGCCGCCAGAAAAGTTATATAGAGTAGTCAGCGGCGATGCATTTCGGATCCTTATGGTACGCCCGCGATGGCTGGGCAACAACAACAGCAGAAGCAGCAGCAGCGGCAACAGCAACAATAACAGCAGTAAAAACAACAAGAAAAGCAACAAAAGCAAGCTCATCGTCTTATGTGCAGCCTCTTGTTGTGTGTTCTCGCTGTCAAGTGGTCGGTCCACGTGTAGTTGTTGATGGTTCATTCGAATGAACGCTGTCATTTTTGTTTTGGCCGTCGTTAAATGGATCGTACTCGGATGGAATAAGCACTCGCCACCATTTCTAGGTCTTCCTACAACGGCCTGATCTTCTCGTGATTCCACAGTGGATCGTGGTGATTTCATCAGCTCCTGATGTTTGTGTAGGTATGAGTATACGTAGGTACGCCACTATGTTTGTGCCAATTTAAGCTTGTAGAAATGGAATAGTGGCGATGATTGCGTGGAACCTATATATATATATATATATATATATATATATATATATTGTATCTAATTCTGGGTTTTTGTCGCCTATACGATCGCGTTCTCTGTCTCTCCAGTTGTACACCGGCTGGGAGTGTAGCGACAGCAGTGAGCAGCTCTAACATGGCCAACGGATGCCTAGGAGCTAGGCTACTTTTTTCCATTTCTATTAGACGCTGCAGCGAAAGCATCTGCACGAACGGCCATAGTCGTAGATACGAAGCTGAGGTGCATGCGCACATTTATATATATATATATATATATATTTATATATATGTGTGAGAATGCATTTGCATAAATATTGACTTTGTGCTCGCTCTCTTGTGCATGCGTCTCTCGTTAAGCTGCCTATTCGTATCTGTCTTAGGCGAGACGACACGTGGTGGGCGGCTTTTACGAAGGGTATTCCTGCTCATTCTTGCTGCTACTCCCCTTGTTTATAGTACTGCAACTTATACTTCGTATAGTAATAACATTTAGACAATTAGAGCTCCCCCCTCCCCCCACCCAGCAAGGCTATCATTATTCGGGCCAACTGAATACATCTCGACTCGATAGTGCGAATGTGAAGTTTGTGCCCATGAATTATTCAACCAAGTTGGTAATGGTGTAGATGCTGTACAACACACGTGTGATCTCCACCATATCTCCAAGTGCACAACTACACAATCGAATATTCGAAGTTTTGTTGTCGATCACAACTCTACTTTTTTGTTGTATCTCTTGTTCTCTTCTTCGAAATGTGAATGTAATTATTTGTATACTAGGCTAGAGATGACAGGATGGCTGACCGATGGATATGTGTGTGTGTCACTGCTTTGGATACGAAAGGGTAGGTTTTGTGTGCATTTTTGTGGTGACTATGCCTATACCACGATTCGTTAAAATGCATTTTTATCGCAAGGCATTTGATGCGGTTAATTTACCAATTTCCAACTAAAACTGAGAGCTATATACGTGCCGAGTCGTTCAAGCTAGAAGAGGCAGATATTTGAATTCTATCTCTTAGGAATGTACGATCTCTTCTCCACGGATCTCGCGCGCACGGCCCTCTATAAGTGCAGACACAACAAATTCCCTATTTCAATTGCACTAGTTCTTTGGAACTATTTGACAAAATGCCATATTACTAGCATATTTCAATTTTACATTGCATTTGGTATAAGTTGTTACCATTATATATATATATATATATATATATATATATATATATATATGTCATTGTTATTGTTCAAGCCATAATTATTACAAGCAAGCAAATTTGATATCACGTCTAGTTATAATTTATTATGTTTTGAAGCACTATTTTCAGACAACATAGTCTAATGCGTCATATTTGTGGTCGTTTGGCCATGATCAATACTATGGGATTTGCTCTTGTTAGTTGGTGGGCTTAATAGGAAACATAGAAATAAATTAGTATTGGTGAACGGGTTTGATCCCTTACCTGGTGAACTTAGTGGTGTGTTCTAAGACGCCGAGTGTGATATATATATATATATATACATATAGGTTTTTAATCTGTATTTTTATCTATTTGTTATGTCTTCTTTTACCTTACGGGTTCTGAATATTACACTTAATATTGCGCATTACAAGCGAGCCGTTAAATTGAGGCTGATTGAGATTTCCGCTGAAAGATGAAGCTGAAAACAGAAAGCCTGCTTTAGTAGATAATTCGCAGGCGCATTTTTGTCCGCTCCCTGAAAGTAACCAGTGAGCTTTTAGCGTGTGCACATATATTAACAAACGGTTGCCATGGCATATGTGAGTTTGGCCGGCTTCTTATGAAAATAGATATTTAAAGCACAAACAAAATGTCTTGAATTAAACTGTTGAAATTCTCACACATATATCCTGATGATGCCGCTTAGTGAACCAAGCTTGCCGATAGGGGGGCGCGAGGGCTCATGCTAGGTGAACAACTTGCAGCGAATATATGGTAAAAGTACGGTACCGTGAAACGCATCATAGCATGTCGATCTGTTCAGTTCAATCGAATTTTGTTTCATCATCGCCGAGCTGTAGGAACTTGGGTCAATTTCTGAGAGCTTATGCATTTAAGATGCTAGGCTAAGTATATCTATATAAATGTCACAATGCATACATAATAGCTAAACCAATCGTAACGAATGATGCATTTGAACCTACGGTTTCCCGACTGTCTAATATTTTATATTAGAGACTGTAGAAGTGTCTAACTTAAAGTCTAATGGTAATTTAAAATACCGGTGCGTGAGCTGCTGATAAACTTCAACAGGTGGCTTCCGCAGGTTACGAACGAATGATGTGTTACGAAGCACTTATAAAGTATTGCTATTTCGAGAAAGGACTTTTCCATTTAACATACATTCGCAGCTGCATAGCCTTCGTTACTGCTTTACCGTATCGCATTTGCGTTTATCTTCTAGGTTGCCGTAATTCTGTTGAATATTCTAATTTTATCTATATAAAGGACTTCACAACAGTAGGCTCTATGCCATTCATCCTCGTTCCGGCTAGATATAGATTACATAAAGGTAGACGGAAGTGTAATCTAAAACTTATTCAAGCGACTTATTTTGTTATTGCTAGAGGGTTTTGCCACAACAATTTGGCATAATGCTTATTACACCGTTAGCAAGGCGAGATAGGCATTAGATTTGTCTGTTAGAATTCGATTTCATGCGTGGCTCTTAGACTATATCTGCAACAACCACGTCATTGAACTTCGTTTTGTTGAACTACGTGATTTTTTATTAGATATTTTAGCATTTAGTCTTTTTGCACTTCGTGCGCTTTCATCACACATCAATTTTGTGGATGAAAGTGGATGAAATATCGGTTTCCTACCTGCCTCTTCCCGTTTAGTTTACCTGCACTTGTAACATCGGTAGCATTAAGTAACCAGTTTTATCCAGGAGACCCGGAAAGTATTTGGCTTATGGCACTTTTCTGGTGTCCATTCTCTGTAACCAAGGCTGAGACTTACCTCACTTCTTCGTAACTCGAGCAACGGCTACGGCAGCATGAAATTGGTCTAATAATCTCCCAAGGCCGTCTGATGGCTCGAGTTACAGCTAGCTAAGAGCTTTCATTGCGTGGCGTGTCGGACCAGGGGTTTAGGGACTAGGGCAAGGACACAAGTAAAAGCGTTTGTGGTCAAATCTGCTGGTGGTTCAGGTGGACCGGCGTATGGTTGGTGTGAATGTGCACAGCATGGTTTAGTGCACATTCAGAACCGATGGGACGATATCTTATAGGACGTGAATGAAACTCATATGATACTCATAGGTTATTGGCCACGCCACCACACTATCGGATAGCTGGTGTTGGGCTAATCGGGAGGACGCTATAGGTCGGGAGTGGACCAGTTGATGAGGGTACCCATCATTGCAACAACTGTCTGATTGCAAAGGGTTAGAATCGAGACGGATCGGCACTTATTTTCAAAGCTTGTTGACCTCAGCTAACCACAATTAATGGTGAACGGCATCGGCCTAAGAACCCAGTTTTACGTCCCTAATTTTGATGGCATGGATCTCAAATACGTGGGGTTCTATCAGGACGGCGCCACTTGCTACACACATGAAACAATCGCACTATTGCATAGGGTATTGCCTCGTTGTAATATTCCTTGGGTGTCCAGAAATGGCCGCTTTGAAGCTCAGAATTAATTTGGCTCAGTTCTTTTCAATTGGGGCTATTCTGATAGGAAACGTAACATATAGTTTTAATAAAGGGCATTTGCTAACATGTGTCTCAGAACCTATCTAGTATCCTCCCACGCGAGGGAGACGTGGGCGAATCTCGGCGCTGCCTTCTGGCGTCAGTCCCCGAATTTACGACACTGTATGCTGCGTTGGTGTGAGCGAACATGGCGTTGCTTACAAGTTGCAATTGCAGTGTCTTGCGGACCTCCCAGAGGGCCATGGCTATGCGCGTCTGCAGGAAATACAATCGATTAGTACAGACGTTCTATTGGTGCTCGCACATCAGGGACATGGGATCTACTTACGACTACGATGGGGGCCCCGACGGGGACGTCGCCTGGTCACAGGCAAGAGAGAAGACTCTACATGACTGGGCTGACCCTGGGCAAATCCTCCACTCGGAGACAGCCGCGGTCGGTGGATCCAGTTAGTAATCGCTGATCTCCACATCTGATACAAATGCCCTGTTCAGAGCCCTTTACCCTACTATGTGACACAAATTCTGACAGGACACGGTCAGTTTCAGTTTGTATGATCAGAATCAGTAATTCGTCAACAGATACCTGTGTGCTCTGCACTTTCGGAGAACCGAATGACGTGGATCACACAGCGGCCAACTGTTTGGCGCTGAGCGTCTTCCGCATCGGCACGAGCTATGCAGGGGCTGGTGAGAAAACAGCATCGTCACCAGAACGATATTTGGCCAGTCTGACTGGAACGAGGGACTCAAGTACTTAGATGCTCTCATGCGGGAAAAGACGCACCTGAAGGAGGTCCGACGAGCGCGGCTGACTCGCCCGGTTCAGTACACAGAGGCCCAGGACGGTTGAGCACGAGAATCTCTCCTCCTGGCGTCGACAATTCCGAACCCGGGGGGGGGGGGGGGCTAGTGGGTATTACACGCGGATAATACTGAGTCTAGTACTACCCGGCGATATCGAGTCCCAGACTACCCGCCAACAACTTCGGTGGATGTGTGTAAATGCATTTTCTACCCTCATAACAAAATGAAAAAAAGTGCTGTATCACTGAAATCCAGTCACAATTATTCCAAAAAGGGGGAGTGCCCCAGAGTTGAATCACTGGCCAGGCTGGCTCAGTGTCCGTGTTTTTATGTATAATATTTGAATATATACCTAACAAAGGTGATTAATAAATGAATGAATGAATTATTCCAAACCGTGATTGACAATTTTGTTTTAAAGCCTAGAAAGGCATTTTTCTTATGTGTTCATCTATAAAAAACCATTTTTCTACTTTGAGACTCTATAAACATATATATATATATATATATATAGAGCGAGAGAGAGAGAGAGTTTAACAAGCATTTTCAATGTAGCCGGCAACACTTTCTTCGATTATTCTACTAGTGTCAGCTTTGTTTGATCGGTGTTCGGTTTTTGGTTAGCGTAATATGTATCTGCTTGTCAGGCAGGTACGGCTTGGCGGGGCCGAGAACCAATGAACTTGGCTGAACTTCTGGTTGTGTTGCTTTTTCTGGGACTGTCGTGAGAATGGGTCGTGGACTGGGGTTTCGAAGCGGGCGGCCTTCCGTCATCTGATGTTGCGTTGAAGTCTGCGCCGCTGGGTGAATGGGTGAGCGACTAGACGAGGATAGAGGATAGTAGCTGGTCTTCAGTCACACAGCCGGGGACAGACGACTGGCGACAGCTTGGTCGGCAGCTTCTAACCGTTCCAGTCTGTTCTGACGTGGCTGAAGCTGACTGGCCCACATGACAAGGTCTTTTCTTTGCGTGTGCCCGGGCATGAGTCTGCGACCTACACTTTTGACTTCAGCGTCATCCAGCGCTGCCCAACCAAGGCAGAGCTGCCCCCCATATTCTAATAACGTGGTTCGATTTCTGACAACGGTATTATTTTTCTGTCGGTGTGCCTTATAATAACGACAACAACCGCACTTCTCACGTTGTAGCGCAATGTAGTACGCAACAATTTCATCGTAACGTTTTACGCCTGTCCGGTTGGGTAGACTGTTTGAATCGCTTGTGCTCTCATTCGCTTTCTGAAATAATAATAATAATAATATGTGCAGAGCGAAAACTTATTGATCATATATTACTAGATGTATGATTTTATTTGATGTTATTATTTTATTTTTACATTTAGGCATTCACTGCGCTTGATCAGTCCAATTACATCTTGCTTTGGTGTATTATCGCCCGCGGTCTTCTGTTCTCGACAGAACTACTACTATTGCAAGTTGTACAACTATACCTCAACTGCTTCTACTATAACCACTATTAGGACTTTTGAAATGCTTAAACACATATTTATTTCTATTTATATATATAAACATTTTTAAAAATTTTTAGGGAATCACCTAGGAATTACCTTGTCAACAAGCGGCAGCAAGTTGTTTCAAACGCACTTCCAGGAGAGGATCAGCAAGGCCATCAGCTCAACTGCAGCGGTTAAATTCCCACATATGCGTTCGGTTCATGCAGCAATCACTCTGCTCGAAATACAGATTCAATACAGAATCAATCCCCACATATGGTATTTCATTTATTTGGGATGAGCTGGGTGTGAGGGAGTTGCGCTTAGTTGGATGAGCTGATTTTTATCTATTAAAAAACGTCTATTTAAAGACGTTTTTTGAGCTATCAAATACGCGCTGACGTAGGATCTGCAAAAAAGTTGGAATTTGAAGAGAATGTGCGTCTTTGACGTGCTTTGAGGTGCGTAATTGGCGAACGAACATAGGGATTTATAGAACAGCAGTAATGTAGAGTAATGAATGGCGGGCTAGCCGGGTGAGAGGTCGAGATTTATTTCCATTTCTCCAATGTTCTGCGCAACGTGGAGGGCTTTCATGAACCACAGAATGGTTATCTGTGCAGACAGTGTTAGACCAAGTATGATAGATACCACGCCGCAGTGTGTCCAGCAGTTCGGTGCATAGCAGAACTAACTAAAAGCTAGATCGATGGTTGTCTGAAATCCTTTGATGTAATATAAACATTTTTGTCATGCCCGAGGGTTAGTAATAATAATAAAAAAAGCCGCTCCGAAGCAAACTGCTCGGAGTGGATGAGGGCCTGCTGAGCTAGAGGTCGATCGGACCTCTTTCAAAATTGGCCGTAAAGATCAGAGCGGCTTTATTTAATGGTCTGAGTATAAACGTCCGACAGGCTACGTTATGTAAGAGTAGTCGGGTATTGACGCGATTAGAGGGGCTTTTTGATTTTCAACGTATACACAACAAAGCTTTTATAAGTTATATGGCCTACATTTGAGTTAGTTCGTAGCGTGCAGGTGTACTCGTTCGTTATAATAATAATAATTCCATTATAGGCGCCATTAGTTGACATGAAGCGAGCAGAGCATGATGAACCTGGCTTAAACGTTCACATTTTACAACTGTAAAAGCTGAACATTCTAAATGATGATGATGATGATGATGATGATTATTATTATTATTATTATTATTATTATTATTATTATTATTATTATTATTATTATTATTATTATTATTATTATTATCATTATTCATTATGCGCCGCTCGTATTCTGCGAATGCTTCACAGGGTTCCACCGGAGCGGCGGCAGCAGCAGGAACAACAGGACGTCAATCGTGTGTAATCATATATAAATGACAACAAAAATACAAACAACAACAGCAGCAGCGTTAAAGGCCTGTTCCAAGCCACGACACGTTGAGCGTTGCTCGGCAGGCGTCCTATCGCAGCGAAGCATCGAGAGGGTCTTTAGTCAAAAAAGGATTCCGAAGGGATAAACAAGCGAGCCAGAAAAAGCGAGCGACCGACAAAGTCGGAAGTAGAGAAGGCCGTACTCGACAACTGCAGCCACAGCCAACGCAAGCGCCGAAAGATCGTGTACCAGGACAGTTCGACATCATGTTTCGCAATTCGTCGCTCGGCAAGGACAAATCTCCACTTCTGCTCGACGATTCGGTCGTCGAGGCTGTGACGAGTCAACGTAACGATGCGGCGGCCGAACTTTCCACCAACACTCTCACGTGAGTTTCTCGTTCTACACCTTTTCTCCACTACTCTGATATCGCCATTCATCGTCAGTGTTGTTCGTGTATTGTCGTATTATTGTTTTTGTTGTTTTTAGTAATACTGCTAGTAATCGTTACAATAGTAGTAACTTCATATTATGGTAGAGGGTTCATGGAGGTGCGCGTGTTCAGGTAATAACTTCTCAAGCGAGAACATCGACATTGGCGAAGGCTGACTCGCTCAGAAAACCCAATGCGAAAAACACGAAACGAAAGAGTCGACTTTTATATCGATTAAGCAACTGCGGATATATAGAACTAAAGGCTAAGTTTTGTGTCGATTATCTTGACGCTAATTGACTCCAGACACTCTTCGTTGGGCTGCAATTATTGCTGTAACACTCTAGATTAGTTTTGTTGTGAGTGTTGCTGTTGCCCATGCTGTAGTTGTTATCACCATTTCTAGTATATTGTTGTTGTCTTTGTTGGAGTTTGGTCTAGAGCGAATGACTGATAGTTTTAGGGCATGCAATTATAGTGAAATCGTGTATTCAACGCCAGACGATAGAATAGCCGCAAGGCCTGCTATGGTTATTGGGAACTACAATGAGATAGGTGCAAATCTTTCGAACATGCCATTGCATAAACGTAACTGGGTTCCCGACGCGGAGCTTCTGAATGAAATGGATTATGTGATTAGTCACAGAGGCCAGCAAGCAGCTAAGCTTAATGCTCCTGTTGACGGCTTGGATCTTGTACAGACAATCAAGCGGATTTAGCAAAAATCACTGTAGAATATTCTGTGTTCTCCTGTTTGTGCACTTTCTTTGGGTGCCACCACCATCGCATTGCGAGTCACGCCTTCACCATAAACATCAGTGAATGTGCCGATGTCGAAACTCTTGAATCTCCCCCTCCCTTTAAATAAAACCTGGTTTATTGTCAAAATGAGAGCAACTGTGGCCTTCCAGGAGGCCGAGGCTGATGAGTAGATCAATGTTGAATGTTTTTATCTTTGATCCGTTAACTAACGACGAGCTATGTGCAATATATATATATATATATATATATATATATATATATATATATATATATATATATATATATACAATTTACCTAACTAGGGCGCTAATAAACCATAATAATAAAGTTTAAGCCGCTCAACAAGGCTGATCCCCTCTGCCAACTGTTCGGTAGCTTTCCGACTTCCGAAATATCGCGTTTCTTTTAGCAGCCTGGTATACTGGAGAAAAGCAATGACACTTTGCACGTAGGCGTTATAGCAATTTAATTGCTACATTATCGCAGGAATGAAGTTCCAATGGAGCAGCATCATTTATGTAACCACTAGACCAAAAATTAATGCAATAGCAATCATGAAAGTGTGAATCAATGGCCGCTACTACCAAGGATTGAATAAAAATAATTTTGACAACGACCAGCAAATATAAAAAAAAAACTTTAAATTTCTAAGATTCGCAGGTTTGCGTTAAAGTTGGTATAAACAGGTTTACAATAATGTTGGTATAAGCATGTTTATATTAATGTTGATATAAACAGAATTCACAAAATAGCTCTATACGATAGCGATGGCCATAACGATAACAACCACAATCAGCAATAGCAATAAGGAAATCTTGAAGTCCAAAGGAGTTAGCAAACTGTCAACTAAACATTGGCGTTAGTTGGCAGTTTGCTAATTATGTCTTGGTTCGCCTTCAATGACCCTCCGCCCCCACCCCCTTTAAGTCATATGTGTTATGTGTATACAATGTCGTAACCCCGTTAACTCAATACCTACTCTATTGGTTTGCTTTTGCAGCGCATTGTGTGGGCTTAACTCTTTGGATCCGGCGACGATTTGCTCAGCTGCCCAATTTAGCCAGCTCTCCGGAGGAAAGGTATTACTACCACTGCTACCATTGTACTATTTACGTGTATATCCTTGATTTATTTTCTGTATACTACATTATGCGTAGGTGACACATATCATGAAGGATTAGCTTAGCTAATGTGTGTAGCGGCCTTATATATATATATATATATATATATATATATATATATATTTTTTTTTTTTTAATTTACTTGACACATTTATTTAAATGCACATGCTACCCTTATATACCAGGGACACCTAGAGCGGCAGCATGTATGCTACCTAAGCATTCTATACCACTAACGTATCATCTTTCAATACCTACTGCGAAAGTGCCTTCCATTGGAACAACCTATTATTGGGAATATCGACCTGGTCCTTTCTACCATTCGGTCCTAACGCTAGTGTCTCCGACAGGTCTGTGTTTTTGATCTCGCCAAAATTGCACACTTTTGCAATATGTTTACAAGACTTATGCCCTGACCCACAAACTTGACATGCTATACTCTCCCCATTCAGAAATGTATTAGCTCGCTGTACTCTTGTATACAACATGCCTGCCCTTGCGTCTAATTGCTCACTGCCTCTTGATTTATTGTATACTTATTCTACTCCGCCCATTTCTTGTTTTTCCATATATATATATATATATATATATATATATATATATATATATATATATATATATAATATATTGACTCAATCTGGCTTACATCGTCAACTGCCATGTGCCCGTATGCTTTCACTCTTGCCCATTGTTGACTATTCCACACAATCTCTCTAATTGCGAACTCTACGCTGCTATCCCACTTCGTTTTACCCTTATCGCTCCCCCTCAAGAAACTTTCTGGCGCAATTGAAACGGCAACCCAATCTCATCACTTCTGTTTGTACTGCATGTTCTTCCAAAATCTCGCGTTGTGGACTGGAGTGGCATTTGCAAATGTCAATCCCGGTACATACATGACCTTCCGTATAGTCCTTGTTACTATATATTTATAAAACTTCCCGATATTCTTACACCTTACTGTTTCAGCCTACTCTCCATAATATTTTTTCTCTCAGCCTTCTTCCGCCATAATATCTCTTCTTGCTTTAAGTAGTCATGAACACTTCTGTCTGACACCCTTTGCCACAGCAGACTTCCTAGCCTTGTGTTTTATTTATACATTATAAAAATATATATATTTAGTACATAATCTATTTAATACATTCAATATTTGAAATTATTCCGTTTTTTCATTCATCCTCTATCATTCCTATATCTCCAATTTATTTCCAGAACACTCTGTTCTCGTTTAAAATAGCGACATAAATATTTGATTCGTTATGATAGGCGTAGTTGTGGTATATCGTCTATTTTGTAAAGGTCATTACTTACTCCCTCCTCGGGAAGAAGGGAAACTACTCCCTTGCAACAACCCTCCAGTAATGTTAAATTGCTCCGCTAGATAACACACATATTCGTTTCCCAATGTCTAGATAATTCCTACCAATTACCGGATTTTTTCAGTTGCCACCAAGAACTATTTTATGTATTCTATTATTGTGTTCGTTTGTGCTTATCTAGAGACTTCTTTTGTATAAGTACTCGTCCCGATTTCTTCCCCCTCCCGCTTACTTTTACCTAGGTATGGTATCTTTTAATACTGTATGTTTTTTTACCCTATCTCTCTTCTATTCGCAGTCCAATTTTAAAATCCAATCTTGCTCTACCTTGTTAGTTGTAACAATATCCTATCAGCTCCGTTTTCTTTTCTATTCAGCTGTTTGATATGCGCATTTATATCGCCAAGATATTACGCCCCTTTTGCCTCTATTTATTTTTTAAGAGGACAACTGGAAAATGCGACAGTCATGTCCTCCTTTCCCTCTCAGTAGAGAATGCTGTTAGCTACAGAGGGTAGTACAGAAAGGTATAATATGTCTATTTACTGGTCGCGCCTGCTCTACGTACCCATAGGAGGCGTTGATATGTACATGCGGATAACTCGCTTTTTCTCAGTTAGAGCACGCTTAATGACACTCGTAATCGTTAACCAGTCGTTACGCGAAGTTTTCATTATTGTGACTAGAGTAAATAGGCTGAGTGAAGTTGGCGGGGTGCAACCGCGTAGGCTCGGTGTGTCTTCTACCGCATTGCTTTGCTAGAAGCATATCGGGCTCTCAGAGCGACTAGGCCATGCACTGGATGGCCTTTGTTTGCGCCCCAGAATCGATTTTCCAGAGTCGACGCCGTTCCTCGGTCTCGAGATCCCATGGCACGGTACTAGTAAGCACCAGGGCCGCTTCCGTGCTCACCGTTCGGTACGCGCTAATGATACGCTAATGAAACGGCACCCGCTGCGCTCTTCGAAGCAGACATCTCCGTGAGGCCATTGCTAGTATGGCAAGACTTTAGCCACACTGCAGCTACGTATAAAACGATAGACTCGGCCACCGACATCAGAACACGGCATGGGGGATTAGAAAATCGAGGTCGTCTTAAGGGCAGATAATAAGTGAATTAAGGAAATCTTTCAGGTACTGCTCTAAATTGCCTCGAATGCCTTTGCCAGCGTGTCCTGTAAACATATCGGTCTGTAGGGATAAAGATGACGCTGTCGACTTCCACAAGGGGAGGGGCCTCTCCCGCAGAATTTAAGTGATAATCGCTGCTACCTTATACGAAAGTTTCAAGGGTCGCTGGTGATGAACCGGCTCTCCTGCAACAACTTGCACATCCCGAGACCATTGAGGGGTGTTTACCCTCCACGCTAAAAGAAAATGCTAGCGTGAAGGAAACGGACGGAACTCGGAAAGCGCGGAAGAACAAGAAGACAAGAAGGTGACGAATGGCGGAAGTCATCTTATATCAACAAAGTCGACCTGTGACAGCTCCACTGGAGAGAACGGCAAGGGCAGTCTCTTCGGTGCCAAGCGCAGGCAGCTAAGCTTAACAGCATCGGTAGCAGTGGCGGCGGCGGCAAACACCACCAGGACCCTAGCAAATGTGCCAATGGATGACAACACGGCAACGGAAAGGGAAACGGCAGCGGCCGTTTTTCTTTCTGTTGCCTCCTGTAAAAACGAAGTGGGATAGCAGCGTAGAGTTCGCAATTAGAGAGATTGAGTGGAATAGTCAACAATGGGCAAGAGTGAAAGCATACGGGCACATGGCAGTCGACGATGTGAGCCAGATTGAGTCAATATATATATATATATATATATATATATATATGGAAAGGCGGGAAATGGGCGGGGTAGAATAAGTGTACAATACGCGGTAGTCTCTGTTGGTGATTTTATCATCACCAACAGAGACTACCGCGGAGGCGAGGAAAGACGAGGAGGACAAGGATGATTCTGTCACCATCCCACGGAGGAGGAGCGGCAGAACAAAGCTGATGGAGTGGTAGATCTCGGAGTGCATGCGGAGTGTGGCCCAACACAGCACGACTGGTGGGGCTCTCTACGAGAAAATAGTTATGGAAAACTTTATCGCGCCTGGCGGCCCGGCTCTTCGGAAGCGACTGAACGGATCTAGAGATACTAACGCGGAGTCTACCAGAACTCTGCGGCTGTTTCTTTGAAACTGTGGGCGACAAAGAGGAGCAATAGACGTAGCGCCAGTTGACATGGTTACGTCGGTGGAAATTGCACTCCTTACGGAGACATATCAGCGGGAGGAACTGTATATCGATAGTATGCGAAGATTCCACCAGCTGAAAGTTATACCTGCGGGAGGCCGTGGTAGACCAGTGGATGGGTTACCAGTCTACCTACATAAAAGTTTACAGCCGGCGCAATATGTGAGGAAGAACGATTCCTGTGTGGGCCTCTCGTCTATGAAAGTGAACATGGTCGTCTTCTACCTTCCTCAAATCTTGACTCGACAGATGTCGCTGACACGGTGGGTTCTAGTATGCTCCGCAAGCGCAAATACGCTAGGCGGGAGAAAATCCCACTGCTCGACAGAGCATAACGGAAGCCCTCACTCTACGTTGTGTGACCTCGGGGCAACATTTACTGCGCACATCATTGAGACAGTGCGCACAGCCCTAGTCTCTCTCTCTATGGAGAGGTCAGCAACGTCCGGCGACTGTCGCTCCCGACGGCAGTAGCACTCTTTTACCGCAAGATTGCCCCAAGGCTGATTTGGGGATACCTTACTCGGGCAAACTTTGGTTTGCTTGAGAGAATTCGATTGAGGTTAAAAAAGTGGCGTACAGCTCCATTTTGAAATGGGAAAATAGAGTTGAACAAGTCCGAGGAGAATTGGAGATCTGGCCCTAGCAAAAAGATTTCTGCACTGACTCTCACGAACAACATGCCGACAACAGCTCACAACGGTATAAGTGTCATTGTTATATACACACCCTAAATATGAGTGAAATAAATGCGATGTTTAAAAACGCATGCTCTGGGGGCCTGCTTAGGGCATGCTTAAATTGGTCCTTGTCTAGTTCTTTCCCCGGGGTGGGGTCTGCTCAACATTTCTCTACTTGAGGACGATGGTTGCTCTGATAGCCTAATTGGCCAAATTGGTAAATCAATCCCGTGAGTCCTGCAGCTGGTACCACGCTAAGGTACTTCAATATCACCAAGTTGTCCGCGTGGGCAATGGATCGGACCGACGACTGGCGTGGCAATTATGACCTCCGGTTGTAAGCTATGTTCTACAGGTTTGGTCCCTGGATCGAGCTTTGTGATACCTTTATGCGAGCACCCCGTTGATTACGTCTCGTAGTACTAAACTGAATGTGTATTTCACGGGTTTTCCATAAAGGTAACAAGGCTCCTTGAGCTATATGGGGGCGATTTCTACTTTTGCTAGTGGTCAGATGGCGTGACCATTCCTTTATGGTTCCCGTACCGTGTCACCAAAAAAGTCACGGTTGCTAAAATTACCGATTATTATCGACACAATACATTATAACCTCAAAATTTTAAAGCTGGAACTCTAATATAAAATTATTGGTAATATACATAATATAAATATACCTACATATACTTGCAGACAGCTGCAGTGGCGCTTATGCGGCGCCCGGGGAACAGTCTTTTTTTTATATGCTGAAACCTCTCAGCATTCATACGGGAATCGTGATGTACATGCGCCACCACAGCCAGTGACTAGTGTGGGACTCACAAACCCACTAACACCCGCCTCCCCCCCACCCCCAGGGAACGGTAACTGCTAGGCATCGCTTCGTATCCATGGGAGTGGCCAGTTTGCCTCTCCTCCCTACTCCAGCCTTCCTACAGTCGCCCTAGCCCGCTTTGGTGCGGGGCGGCGACTTCAAGAAGGCCGTTGATACCTTCCGCAGCTCGCCCGCCTGTGGGTGCGTCGAGACTCACCATCTGGGGAAGCCTTTGCTGTATTTGCCTAGCCTGGTCCGCCTGCCTATCACCCACCCGCCTCCCGTCTACAGATTCCCCCTCTCGACCGGAGCCTGAGTGGACGCTAAGACGAGCTCTCCTGGCAGTCTCTTTGACCACCTTCGTGGACATGATCGCATCAAAGTGGGCAATACTTTCTGTCCAGGCCGCCGCTAAAGTCATCATATGGGTGACGACCTCGTTGACTGTTCGGCCTCGCACAGCGGCCGCCCCCGAGTCCCGCGCTTCCCGGAGGGCCCCACAGTGCAGAACAGTGTGCTCTACATCATCCGGTTCCCCCGAGTCGCATAGTACGCAGGAGTCGACTTGAACTTTGTTAATCTTAACCATATACGTCTGGAACTGACCGTGGCCGGTCAGCACCTGGGACGCATAATAAGATAGCTCGCCGTGTCTGCAGTCGTACCATTGCCGTAGGTCCGGGATCAGACTTTTGGTCCAGCGACCCTTGGTGACCCCCCCCCCCAGGAGCTGCTGCCCTCACCCATTCTTTCTGCCAAGAGTCCAAAGTAGCTAATCTAGCCCGTGTGGGGTCTAGATCACCGTCCAGCGCTCGTTTTGCTCGCTCCCCGGCCAGCAAATCTCATGGCAGCATCTTGGACACGACAAGTAGTGCCTCAGTCGACACGGTACGGAATGCGCGGCAGACCCTTATGGCCACCGGCCGTTGCGCCGACCTCAGCTTTCTCCTGTTGCATGCCGTCCTAAGTGCCCTGTCTGCCCATGCCGGTGCTCCGTAAAGGGCGACGGATTCTGCAGCAGTTGCCAAAAGGCGGCGCTTTTCTTTTCCAACTCCTCCGACTCTTGGCATCAGGCGCGCCAGATTGCTGGCCACCTTTCGGGCCTTTGCTGACACGTGCTGTATGTGCGCTGCGCCAGTCAGTCCCTTGTCGAGTATCACCCCGAGGTACTTTGCCTTTTTTCACAAAACAATTGGGTCACCTGCTACTTCGACCTGTATGTTTTTGGTCATTTTTCTGCCTGTTAGGTACAGCGCCTCAGTCTTGTGCGGTGCCAGTTTTAATGAATGGTCTTCCATCCAGTCTGTCACCATCAGCAAGGCCTCATTGGCGGCTGACTCTAGTGCTCCCGTACTACGGGCCGTGACCAGAAGGGCCAGGTCGTCGGCATAACCGGCCATCTCGACACCCCTAGGCTCTCTCCGACAGGTACGATGCTATGATTCGACGAAGGTAGGGCGAGATGCCCTTGCGCTCCATCGCTTGCATTGCCACTTTCCAGCTCATCGAGTTAAAGGCGTTCTTGGCGTCTAGGAGAATGAGCAGCACAAAGTCCCGTGTTTTGGGGGTCTTCGTTAGCTGCTCACCTGCTCGTCTCAGTACTCTTGCCAGGGCGTCGAACGTGAACCGTCCCTTCCGAAAGCCATACTGTGCTTCTGATAGAGCCCCTTTGGCTTCGATCTCGGCGTTGAGCCGGTCAACCAGTACGTTCTCCAAGATCTTACCCATAGTGTCGAGAAGACATATGGGACGGTAGACAGGCTCTCCTGCAGGGGCATTCCCTCCCCTTTTCGGGATCAGGACCAGGTTAGCCTTTTTCCACAGCCTCGGAAAACGCCCCTCTCTGAGAAGTTTGTTGGCCAGGGTCTGAAAGACTTTTGGCCAGCGCTTCACTAGCAGCCTCGCCGCTCCAGGGGGAACTTCGTCCGGGCCGGGTGCCTTTCCGGATGTCAACCTTTTCCTTGCTCGCCCGACCTCATCTAACGTTACCTCCGGAATGTCTTCCGGGGCAACCAGAAACTCCTCCTTTCCTCTCCACGGATGGTCCGGAAAGAGATGGCGAACCATCTTCTCCAGCACATCCGGTGGTAGTCTAGGAGGTGGTTTCCGGAGCTTGGCCGAGACGATCCGGTAGGGCCGACCCTTGCCACCTCTTCTATCAAAAGCTTCCAAGATAGCGCCTTACTCTTCTCAATAAGCTTCTGCAGTGTCCGTCTGGCAGCTCCGTAAGACGCCAGGAGGTCGGCCGATCGTTCGTCCACCGTCCACCCTTGCTCCCCTCGGGCGACTCTTTCACTCAGCCATGAGCGGTGTCTAGTGTAAGCCCTATTTAGTCTAGTACATTTACGACGTGCTTCGCCAATTTCTTGGTTACACCAGTGCACCGGCCGCCGGCGGCCCCCAGAGTTGGTCCGGGGGCCTGCCTTCTCACAGCCCGTTGTGAGAACAGCTGCAATCCGGGTCTCATCCGTGGTTTCCTCTGACAGCTGTCGACAGCCCTCGTCAATCTTCTCCGCCAGAACCCCTTTGGGAAGGCTATGTCATTCGCCATCGTGAGGTCCACGAAAGACTTCTGGTTTGCCCGCGAGAAAGTGGGTATTTTCCCGTCGTTTACTAAAAGCAACCCATTTTCTGCCATCCATTCTTCTAGTACCTGGCCCCTATCGTTTGTGGTTTTGCTGCCCCACCCGACGCTGGCTGAGTTGAAGTCCCCGGTGAGGACGATTCCCTTTCCCGTATGAACGCGTAGGCTCTCCCCCAGACTATCGAGAAACACATTGAACTCCCTTAGTTTCCTATTTGGTGAAAAATAGCAAGAATATAAAACCCCTATCCCTTCTATTTCTACCCATGCGAACCCTGAACCGGAACCCCGAATTCTAGCCGATAAATGCCTACTATTCCCCGTCCACCAGGTGCCTGAGTCATGTCCCGTATCAAGGCTGATAACACCCTTCCGGAGTGCAATGCCTTTGTTCGGTTCCGATACTAGAGCAAGCTCAATACCCCTGTGCTGGATTGTTTGGTTCAGCAGGGCGTGGGCTGCTCTACATCGGTTCAGGTTGACCTGTATGACCCTAATCACTGTGATTGTTACCTGTCCCTCCCTCGATCCTCGTCGACTGTTGGCACCCTGGCCTTCAGTTTCCGCTCCTTCTTAGCCAGTTTGCTCTCGCTTTCTTCTACCCTCTTTCTTTTCTCTTCTGTCTGCTGTATGGCACTCTGCTTTACAGCCTCGCGTCGCTCCTGCAGAGCTTTAGCAAACGATGGGCAGGCCGTTGAGGCCGCCGAGTGCCCCTCTTTATCACAGACGTGACAGTGAGAATTGGGGTTGTCGCATGCCCTCGCGAGATGACCTTCGTTTCCGCACCGATAGCATCGCTTGGCGTCCACCTTCGGCTCCTTGCAGTCCTTCGCCATGTGTCCCGCACCCCGGCAATTGTAGCGCATGGGCACGGAGACCGATTCCTCATGTCTGCAAACGGAGCCTCCAATGGTGATGCTCCGTCTGGACAATAGCCTGGCAGTTGCAGCTGATGGCAGCGTTGCCAGACACTGCCAATAGCCATTTTTCCCCATGCGGGGGTCTTCAGTGCGAAGGGGGGTGTTGTCGGACAGCCCCAACGCCTGCCGTAGCGTTGCTTCTATCTGCGTTTTGTCGGCGAAGGGATCAATGTTCCGAAGAACAATGGTCTTGGGGACCCCGCCTACCCTCCGATCCACCTCCAGGTTGAAGCTGTTCCGGAGAATGTCGGCGAAAGAGCTCCCGGCGCCGGCCTTGCTCTCCCAGACCTTTATAACCAGGTTCCCTTCTTTGGTTTTGGAGACCCCGCCAACCTTCAGGCCCGTCACCCCCGGCTGAACGAAAGGCCGGACGCTCTGTAGGGTCTCTTCAAAGGTCTTCCCCTCAGCGGTCTTTATCCTGATCGTGCTTTGAACCAGAGGGGGCCCAGCACTACCAGGCTTTATCGACCCACCTGTGGGAGTCTTCGGAATGACTAACTCGGCGTCACAGCCCACCCGGCGGCAGAGGGCCTCAAGGGCTCTTCGTGTGCCGTCAGTTTGGTACTCTTCAGGCGTCTGAAGGGTAAACCTCTCCTCCATTTAGCTCCGCCTTTGCTTTCAGTACCACCTTAGTAACTAGCCTGAGAAACCCGCCTGCTGGCGCCCCTTTAGGGATTACTCCAACGACTAAAGTGCGTGACGTGCACTTGACGCTCATGGGAGTATCCTCGGCTTCATCACATTCCAGCTCCAAGGCATCCCTGCTCCGGAGAACCGCGAGCCTGTCCACCGGGACTTTCGCTGCCTCTGGGGCCGAGGGGAACTGCGTCGCTAGTTGGGCCAGCAACGCTGAGTCCCTCTTTGAGCCTTCCCGTATGATAAGAGCCCGGGTCTCCCTTGCTGACAAGATGCCTTGCTGGGTTAGCGAGGCCCTCTGGAACATCTTCTCGGGCCAGTCTTTCTGGAGAACTGTGAGTAGCTCTTCATCCGACTGAGCCGCCTGAAGGGCCGTGTCAAGCTCAGCGATAACCTGGGCTACCCTAAGCTCCTTGGCCCTTTCTTCATTCATCTCCTTACCGCATCTGGGGAACAGTCTAAAATCCGCAATCGGACTCTACTGGATGAGGTGGCCTCTTCTTTAGCCGACAGTCAGCGTCTTCATGGCTTGGATTTTGAAGGTTGCTATAAAAACACTGCTTTTATAGGCTGTGTTGTTTGTTCTTGTTTGCGAACTTAAAGGCATATTATAAGGAAATATTTTTTTAACTTAGTAATTTTAGCCAAATTTGCAAATTCCTGGAAAGATCGCCTCAGAAAGACCGGGCATGTTGAAATACCTAGGGTTTCTCCAACAGTCCTTTATGGCAGCACTCTCTCACCAACAGGAATCGAACTGGCCAGATGTCAACTATAACTAACGCACTAGTCCCCTCTCTTAAAATTTATAATACATGTTTAATATTGGGTACTAGACGTAAATTGTTAGTCTACGTTGTTCCTTAGTACAACTCTAGAGTAGGTAGAATTTCGTGCATAGTGGCTTTGATGCGAAAGACTCTTCACTTTGATTATAATTGCAAAACTATACGAGATGAAGGTCAGATGTGTTACGATTTATTACAAGTACCAATTATACTATAAGGGTTTGCTCTGTCCGTGATTTCTTACAGTTAAAGGGTTGCAAGGTTTTGATTGGTCCTTGTCTACGCTGTCTACACACATAGAAAAAAGAAAGGTGCTCCGTGAATCGACATCATGGGCTATAAGTACAGAGTGTGCCGCACTGCGACAAGGTTTCGGTTTCAACGTCGAAGATCGGCGTATAGCTTGCGTTGATACGGCAGACATTGTATGTACAGATCGAATTGCGCCGTTGATCGTAGCACATCTTGGCCGCTGATAACTTCTTGTTGCATGATGATAATAAACAGAGAGTCTGTGAATTTTCTGAAATGAATGTTCTGATAGAAGGGGATGGGTCATTAGTTTTGCGCGTATACTCTTCGAGTACTCCGGAGTGTATTTCAGCGTACCTGCATTATTCAAACAGACCACCCCTGAAATGTAAGCGTGCAAGAGGGGCGAACCATGTGGACCCAAAAACATTGCAGCGTTTTTGCATTCATAAGTCTGTATTCATGTGTTGTGTGTGCTTACGGTCTTCGCCCTGAAGCCAGCAGCTACTCAAACGGAATATATATAGACTTGTGCCTTTTTTTTCTGGTGACAGTGTGAATTTTGACCAATGTTACTTGAAAGATGCTCTAGAGCGAACGCACCAACCAAACTCTGAATTCTGGGGATCCAAGAGTCCGAGCTTCTCAATTGTCAATTGTTGAGCGTCCTCTATTAAGCGTAGTCGGTTTCACACCGATTTGATCACCTGACGTAACAACCACCGAATGACTAATAGCTAACCAGCCATTTGTATGGCTATCGTGCAGTATATGTATGGATCTATTTATCCTCAAGTTGGTTTATTGTTGGAGACATCCGTCGACGGCGAGCAGCACGCAACGGTTGGCCGGAGTTGATGAGTGGAGCCCAGTGGAGTGCACTGAAACATTGCATGCATTTATGCGTTAGGTTTATGGGGTACAACATGTAGCGGCAGTCTAGCATTGCAAGTGGTGCGTCATCGTCGTCGTCGAATCGATCGACATTCCGTCATAAAAGTAATGTTTTTATACGAATCATATCTTTACGAGTATAAACATTTTCCATGGTTCGGTTGAGGGCGACTCAGCGGCGTTGAAACATTCACACGTTTTCCATAGACATGGTTTAGAGATTTTGTGTCGTTCCCTGCGGTGTTACAGAGTGGATATTCACTGCTAAAATTGCTATGCTACCAACGAATGAGATTTGCCCAAGTCATCAGGGTTGCTTGAAATGCTCCTATGACGACGATAGTCACAGTGTATTTACTCGCAATTATTATCGCTGTACAGCTTTAATATATATATATATATATATATATATATATATATATATATAAAGAGATAGAAGAAACAGCATTTTCTCGCGTGATTTTTGCTTTAACTAGGCTTAAGCGCCAGTAGCTCTGTCTAGATGTCATGCAGGGAAGTTCAGACAAGTCATCAGACGGGACGAATGTGAAACGTGTGTGAATAATGTGTTTAATATTGCTCTGTGTGGTCCTGCGGCTATGTTGATGTTGCAGGCGTTTGCTACGGAACCGGAGGCAACCGATGAACTGCTCAATGACGTCGTCGGCGTGTTTGTCGTTGCGTTTGATACCCGACATGGTGCGTATACTGATAGAACAGGCGAAAACGCATAAGCAGAGCACAGTCGATCGCACAATCGACGATTATGATGAATATGCCTGCCAAACACATGTTTAAACCGTTCTAAAAAAATTGAGCATAGTGTGATTATTATTATGGTTTATTAACACCCAGGTTGGGTAAATTTTAAGTAAGTACATCAGTCTGAATCAGTGGTTTTTCTGCGTCACCGGATCTTCCCTCATCTTGCGAGTTCAGCTATTGATTGCACTGCTGGACATGCTGCGGCGTGGTATCTATCATAGTGTGATTATCCGACATGTCAGAGTTTGACATTTCATACAAGGTGGTATTAACTCACGATAAAAGGCTGATAATTTGTTGTTGTTGCTTCCAGTCTTATGGCCACTTTTTTCTTGGCAGACACTAAAAGCGAAGCATCCTGTGTAAGGTATCTTGGGATATAAGAAGGCTGAATTTTGCAATATTGTTTTTGCGTTGAAGGCAACACGGTAGAGTGGTTCGCACCGGAAGGACTCGACGCCAACGGCATCGAGTTTAAGGCGATGGCAAGCGGCGCTCACCGAACGACGGACGACTTCATGTTAGTAGTCATTTTGGTGTCTGTGCAATCTAAGCTTGTCATCATTTTTCACCCACAATATATTGGATTAAAAACGAAAACTAGATTTGGATGCTGTCATACTGCGGTGTGGTAGGTAGTGTGCCTACCGCTTCTAGAGTTTCACAGTGTACTTCTAATCTTTCTGACAAAACATACACGTTGTTTAAATTGCGCTATAGAAAAGTATTGTGTAATTACAATCGTACAAAACGTATCGGTAGTCGCAGACAGGGAATCTCAATTCGAGTACACACACACACACACGCAGATTAATATGACTAAATATTGCTTGTATTGACGAATCGAATTGTGGATTTATTTCAGATATTTCAAACGTGGTTCGTACTTCGGATTGGCGTGTTTTGAAAAACTCGACATCGACAGTACAGCAGAACGAGGCGCCAGGTACGCGGAGAAGCACATGGGTGATCTTAACGACCGCGAAACGAACTTGTTGTTAACGTGCAGTTGCAGATTTTTTTTTTGTTCTGGGAGGTTTCGGTAATGCATGATGCACATGCGCCACTAGCAGCCTGCGTGACTAGTGTGAGACTCGCAAACCCACTAAACCCGGATTCCTCCCCACCCCCCCAGGCTCGGTATTACTTTGGCATTACATCGAAAAAAAACTTGCAGTTGCAGATTGAGAATGATGTGTTATATGAACCCTATATATATATATATATATATATATATATATACTTCATTCAATCAGTGTTGTACTAGTGCCCCAGTTTATTGCATTTTGGACAAAGTTTGTCGTCACCCTTCAGTAGTGCAGCTCGTCGTAGGCAATTTATGTCTAAAGATTCTGGGTGCGCACCATGTGCCAAACTTCTACTTTGAACACTTGAACAAGACGCATACTTTAAGCGTTCTTAAAATAAACGTCTTTCGAACCTTACTTATAAGATCCCTGGGAACTGCGCACCAGCCGGTTTTAAAAAAAAGTTAAATTAAATTGAATTCATATGATTAGCACCCTAAACTGTGACAAAGATATCTGTTGGTTTCAGAATGAAGTCCGTTGGTGTCCTCACGAGGAGCTATTCATTATTACATGTCTACAGACGTTTTCTCCAAAAGCAAGTGCGGTAAGTTGATTTCTCCCAGCGGCTTGTATTTTCTGGGTATCTCTTATACAGACGTTTTCTCCAAAAGCAAGTGCGGTAAGTTGATTTCTCCCAGCGGCTTGTATTTTCTGGGTATCTTATATATATATATATATATATATATATATATATCCATGCACAGACGTATAGTGTACATATACGTGTGAAGTAATATGATTCATTTTTATGACTGCGTCCCCTAGCATAGAAAAAGCGTGAGTAAAGTAACTTGAACGAAATGACAGCATTGAGCGTTGATTTATATTGCATTTGTCTATGACCTTCTAGGCATCTGCTGGAAAAGCCTGGCAGCTATGGAGCTCTATTGCGATTTTTTCAACGGAAACGGCATGCTTCGATTGCAACACACAATAGCTCAGGTAACTACAGTGTTTACTTAAACAGGCGGAAAACTAAGTAATGCCTACATTGCTTCGCTAGAAGCAACAGCAAGCATAATAACAGTGATCACGCAAGAAATAATAATAAAAAAAGTATGATGATGATGTTTATTAATATATATATATATATATATATATATATATATATATATATATAATATATTTGAACGACAAGATTACAGATGTCAAAGCTAATAGCGCATACATTACAGAAAAGCGAATTTGCCAAAGTGTTTGCATTTGTTGAATTTTGGCTATGATTGTCATATTGTTTATAGGAGGACCGTTAATGACTGAGGTGGATCTCAGCGCTATCGACGATACGAATGAAAAGGTTTGTGCTAGCCCACTCACGCACGTTTTAATTTGCTTTAGCAACTCGATTAAAGGGCATTCATTTCCTTAGACAATTACGCTTGCGTTTGGGTGACTAGGTTATTTGCTTGCACTAGCAGCAAGCAGTGCTTCGTCCACTGACCAATGCGAATGAATTCGTTTATTGCGTAGATTCTCTCACAGCGATTTAACTTAAAAAAATATTAAAGGCGCCTTTGGCCGTAGGACGCTTAATGTCCAACGTCCAACATACAGCACCGACTCGAGGTGCGATAGAGTATGGGCGTTGATTGAACTATCGATATTGAGAACCTGGCGATGGCCAAAGGGCCTATTGTGATATTCTTTCGACGTTTGCATTTGACTGATCTTTCGGTTTATCCTCTCTCTCTCTCTCTATCTCTCTCTCTATATATATATATATATATATATATATAATCCAAAATCTTGTCATAGATGCCTTGACGCACATAGTTGTAAAATACATAACAACAAACATAGTAAAAACTGAAGAGCAAATAAATATTAGTAATAAAAAATATTAACGACGTTGTTTTTGCTGTGATTCGTTGTCTTTTTTCTACCTGCAGATGGACAGCTATATGCCAGCCACGATGGAGATTACCCACCCTGCAGGCTGTTTCTCCCAGTTTCTCAATTACTTCGGTGAAAAGGTTCGGTTGCAACCAGCTTGCTCAAGCGAGCGGTAATAGAGCTCCCGCACACAAACGTAGTTATCTATCAAGTAATACTAGCTCGTAGTCATAAATTATTAAATATAAGCAACCGGTAATAATAATTGTTAGTTTCGGTTTTTGTTGTGCCTGTTGGTTATAATTGTCACGTATCTATTATGCGGTTCCATTAGGTGTCAGGCTTTAAGTCGATCTGCGATAGTTATATGGTGGTTAAATAGCATATTTGTCATCGTTCGCTTGCAGGTGTTTGCCTTGTGGCGATTTGCGCTTTTACGGAAAAGAATCCTCTTCTTCTCACAGCCGCCTATCGGTAAGAGTCTGGCAAAGCTGTGAATTAAAGCCTTAGAATAATGTTAAATAAAAGGAAAAAAACTAGAAGCTAAATTTGCCTTCGGAGTACAGCTATCGGCTATCGACTGGTGTATCTAGTCTCATTATATGTGTGTCCGATTCTAGCACAACACATTTCCTCATCTAAAATGTTGATGTTAATAATATATAAGTATACACATGCGTATATACATATAAACACATACGAGTGATCAGTATCTTAGAGCCCAGTATTCAAGCCTCCTGGCATTTTCTGTCCCTAGGTGTTGTATGTTTTCGGGTATATTGTACGTCAACGTTGGTGGCTCACGTTCATCCGAACGTGGAGAGATGCTCGAGACTCTGCCCACCGCAATTTTACGTGAACATTGCGGATATTGACGGGTGAGTGCATTTGTCCGCCTTTCCAATTGCTTGTTCATAACATTAATAGGAAAAATAAGGACAACACCACCGGTAATCACAATTAGATGATTAATCATTTCTGCAGCAACAACGACAACTTATTCACGTGACGCGTTGCCATGCCCTTCACACATCCATGATACGCTGATTCGCCTGTATGATAAGGTATCGCAAATTGAGCTTTAACTGTTTTATTTTCCCAACAGACCATGTTCTATTTATGTTTAGGGGTGGTTAATTGGAAGTTGTGCTACGTCTTATACGTAAAGCTTTCCAAAGCATTGGTTATAATGAAAGCAACCGATCGTGTGGTGTGCTTCCGCTTAGCCCACAAAATATGATGGGAGCAGATCTGTCGTTCTAAAATATCAATTTTGATATGTTTGTGCGTTGCTGTATGCTCAATACGGCATATAGCTAGGGAAAGTCCACGAGGAAGGAGAGAGATGAGCGTTGATCTACTAGAAAAGCCACGGTCGTCAAAATACAAGTATGCGATTGTGTTTTTTTGCTGCAGAATTGCAAGTCTTCCGTCATACGTGGCGTGTACGACTGAAAAGATCTTTGAGTCAAAGCTGTCACTATTCGACCTCTACGTCGACCAGCAGAATGTGCGAGCCTCGAAGCTTCGACATCACAGCCTCCTCGAAACCAACGTCGCTGACCGTTTAAAATTTTCTCACCTCAGCCAACTTCGGTAAGCTTCTCAGCATATCATGATGAGTGGAATAAATATAAACTTTAGCGTCGTAGAGACGCCTAGATGAAATAGTCCTACTCGTGATGGCTAAGCCATTAAATGCCCAGTTCCTCAAGAGTTTCTTTTATTATATTTTCGCTTTTGCATTATGTATATATATGAACATATCAAATTTGGTAGACAAGCGCAGAAAATTATTTTTTATTCTGGTAACCCTTTGATTGCCCCAAATTTTACACATGTCCTTGGAGAGAATGATAGTACTCTACTGAGCTTACTAACCGGTTCGGGAGCCCCACCCGGCTAAGTATCAGAATTGGTAGAAAGATTTCAAAGAAGATTCTTGAAACGCCTGCGCTTGGAATGTTCATTCGGCATTACTGCCGATGTTTGCTATCCATCCAATCTAGTTTGAACAGTGTAACAAATCAGCATTAAATTAACTTAAAAAATATCTTGCTAAATAAATTGTATCGGCTCAAACAGCCTAAGGAGTAATTATTTCAGAGACCCGGAGAAGAGAGTTTTCTGGACATTGCCTATATAGAGCCTGTGTTTAGCCCTTTTGAGACATATCCTGCTTCGGAAATGTTGCTTTGGAAATGTTGTGATAGTTTAAACACAAGAAATGTATCTCCACACTTGGGATCAAACCTGCGATTGAGCACACTAGATGCCCGGCGCGTACGCCTATTATCATGGAATGTTAGCACCCTGTCATGATTGTTTTCTATGCATTTATGCTATAAATAAAGAAGCTCTTATGTTATCTTATTGATTATATTTAGAGCGAAATCTCAGCCTCCTGGCGGTGAAAGCGAAGCTGATGAAACCTGGTTTACAACGTTCTTCGCAGCACAAAACACGCAACTTTTTAAGGTACGACTACTTTTATTTGTGAATTGCCATTCATCAATAATCATGCGGTTGTTGGAAATATCAAAGGCACTGACTGCATCTGAGATAATCTCCATATTAAATGCATGTAAAACCTGGCAGCCAAGAATCATAATTCGGGCTCGTGGTAGCGTTTCTTGGAAAAAGATATAGTGGCAAACTGAAGATTCTGGGAAGGCTTACACACATGACGCATGTGTTGACCACAATGAGAATTCATATGGAAACTCATGGAAACTTAACTATAAAGTAACTTGAACTTTTCTGATTACTAACAGGAACTTTATGCTGCCGAGGCCTCCCCTTCGAGGGTGTTTACAGCTGCCCATATGCGAAGGTTAGTGTAGCCTTGTTCAGATGCTTATAGGAACTTATAGGAACATAAATGTATACATACAAAATCATGTCACATTTACAAATCACGTTTAAACTGGAACAAACATATGTTTTTTTTTGTAACAGTTGCGATCAGTTTTACTAATATCTAGATGTATAATGACTTAAGTTTTATTATTTGGTTTGCAATTTTGACTCTTTTTGGCAAAAATAAAAGAAAGTAGATTTATATAACTAACCAGAAGTAGCGCTTTCACGATATGTATAGATAATTCCAGTTTAAGTTTATTGGGTGCCATTTGCGGCAACTTAGCTTCATCGGATTTTAAAGTGGCATTCACCAGCTTCTTAGGGAAAATTTATATTTATTCTTTATAAATGTTTTTAGTACCTGATAGACGTTGGTAACATGACGATTGTTGTTTGGAATGTCCCTGCAATGTTACCACAGGGCGGGATTGGACCCTCTAGCCGATCGTCATTTCGTGGCGGAGCTGGCTGATGTCTACGGGATCGACATTGTTCTCGTTAACGACGGAGTATGTTGCGCCGGTCTACCAGTGTCTTAGGCGATGACACGAAATCAAGTACAATTCTAGGTTTTACCAGGGCTCCCTCCGAAGAACAACAACGAACACAGCGGCGAGGGCAACCACTATAATTAATATACAGAGTAAATTATTATTATTAAATGTTTACGCTAAGGTCGATAAATACAGCAAAATGAACAAACACAGTAGTAAAAAGGATAAACACGAGTGCTACAGCAACAGCGGCAACAACTGCAGCAGCCGCAAAAAAGTAGAAACAACAGACTAATTAACCTAGCTGGTAGGTGTGGTCCCTTGGGGAGATTAGGATCCCTCTTCTACGAGCTCAGTCAAGGTGGAGTGGCGTTTGGGAAAATAAGACTTGAAAGTCAAGTGAGGCTGTCTCAAATTGGTTTTAGTCACGCGGTACATAGGCATAAACTCTTAAGACATATACTGGCTATGGACGATGCTATCAGCATCAGTCCCGGCGCCTTTTTTTCCAAAGAGGGAAATGAACGCACTAATCGTGCCCTTATTGGCGTAACATGTACAACCGACCTAGCAAAGTCTGGTTTAAATTTAGGTAAGATCGAGTGAAAAAGTATGACAACTTCACTTTCACTTCGGAAGCATGTTTTAAAAGGAGATCTTCTCTCTTGGTTTCCGACCCAGTTTATATGTTTCAATTTTGCCCTAGATGAACACATTTATAGGCATGTTAGTGTATTTTCGTCAATTAAAGGAGGCTACACGAAAGGTATGGATTTTTACATACGTTTTCTATATATATATATATTTTTTTTTTCAAGGAACAGCGACCGAGCGGTATTCTTCCAAGGTTCAAGATTACCTACAGTTAAAACTTATTTGGTACCATATCCGAAGTACCCGTTAACACGTCGACGTAGACCCGTAATTGCTGAGCAACCCTTCTACCTCTTTACGATCTAAAGATATTTTTAATGAGACGGTTGAAAAGATACCCCACCGTATATCACAGCTTTTCAAGGAGATTCTATTTTTATTCTTATACAACTGTATCGACGAGTTTTGATCTCACATCAAAATGCTTTATGTCTGAAAATAGCTTTAAGTACATTTGCGTATTGCTGCTATTGCTACTCTTTTCAGACGTACTTTCCCATTTTTTTTTGGAGTATTGCCTGATTACCATCTGTCACCTACGGGCTTAGAATCGCTGGGAGGCATATCTTCAATGTACCCAGGGGCCGGTTACGTACAGATATCTAGGGTTTACCCCAAAGGGCTTGTGGCAGCACTCTCGCTACTAGAATGTATTACTCCTATGTGTCCAATCCACCGCGCTTGCTCCTTTTTGTCTTAATAATTGTCCCACATGTCTGCCTAGCTATTCGAACTCTCTATTGACTCCCTCTTTACCCGACCGTCGACTAAGCACGGACCGATTTAGATCAACTATTCTACAACTTGTATGGAAGTGCTGCCCAAAAATGTAAAACATGTATATATATATATATATATTTCCCTTTGAGAACACATCCGTACGCCAAAAGCCATTTTAAGTCAATGAAAAGTTTTTTCTCCCAGTTGGTGTCATGGACTATTAAGCCAGCGCAAACACACTGTTAGTTCAGTAGGTCTGTGTAAGCTTATTGCACTATTACACCAATTGGGAGAAAACTTTTCATAATTTCATAATGGGTCTTGTTACACATTTATATATTGTTTTGTAATCCTGTAGAATGACCCGGCGTTGTGACTAGTTTAAGCATTCCTGCACAGCAAGCAGTGAACAACATCCATGTTGATCAATACTTCACGATGTTAGCCGTGTAATGTTAGTTGAATGCTAATCACGCGTTGGGATGGATTTTAGTCCCACCGCCTAGTTCGATTACATTTTGATTATAATCCCACCTCCTAGTACGAGTATATTGTTCTTGATTATTTGGCACGCTATCTGGCAAATCTTTTGTCTTCCTTCTTAGTCGTCAAAAAGCTCGGTACCGTGAGACGTTGAGTAAGTCTGAAGATGAAGCAGCAGCACAGGATACGCCTACACAACGGCTACGTCCTTTAAGGAATCCTATACAAAAACGACTTCCCAAGAGGTTTGCGTCGAATCACGAGAATGCCCATGTCTCCGACGAAATGTGCAATGATTAGTTAGCAAATGCTAGGCGGCTTTAAAGAATTGCGGAAATGTATAACATGCAAGAACACGCATTAAGATCATCTACTTTATGTGTCAACGGTATATCGCAAAACTCGTTAAGTATTATATATATATATATATATATATATATATATATATATATATAATGCCTTTTTTAATATGAGGATTATAATAGCTCTACGAGGGCATTGTTAATATTGCCACGCATCGTATGCATCTGTGTCGTAAGTAAGATAAGTTACTTATGGTGGTGGTGACAACAAATGGTTTTAAGAGTAGAATATCATCAGTACGATTAGGCGAGAACGATTCTAAACAAGATCAGACAATGTAGTACATAGGCCGTTTTAAGTCATATTCCGTAGTAATACAGGGACGTGTGAAATGGACCCGTTCTACCAATGGACATAGCTCCATGCGGTATGGTGGGAACTTGCGAGTAGTTGGTTACATACGACACGCGTATGCGCCGCAAAGTAATATATTAATCGTAACAAGAGTAACAATAGTAATCGTACGTAATGTCCATGTTTATTGGCCGTTGGGTCTGGTTGACTTCTCGATTGAATATATCTTTTATTTGGCTTTCCTGTTGAGGGCTACTTGTCTGTTGGCAACGCAAATTTTAAATGCAATTGACGTCTTATAAAAATACAAGGCTTAATATTTATTGCCACAATAATCGGAAACAAAAAAGTTTGTATCACTGGATATCTACTTTTTTAGAAAAACATTATTTTATAATATAATAGTTAGATTACGGCGATATATTCGGTTTACTTTAAGCTAGTCCGTTGGCCTCATGAGCGTACAGCTAGCAAAACCATTGCTTAGCTTCTCTAAAAAAAATACCGTGTCATAAGGTATCAATAAGACATATCTTACAGCACGTTCAGCGCCAGTGTCTCCTACGGTAATTCTTTTCGAGCACCAAACGCAATGAACTGTTTTTAGTTGGGAGTCACTTACAACTCACACCCACGCGTTCATGGCTATAGCAAGGTATTATATAATCGTGGCAGACGGTTTTTTTGGTACAATGCTTCATTGCCAGTAAAAATGAAGATAATCACATGAAGTTACAAGGCTTGTAGTACGCTGAGTTGTAATAAATAGTAGGTATAATTGCGTATTACAGAACAAAAGAAAGTTATATTTTAGTCATTCATATTCTGCATATATATTACGATATAGAGTATCTATTCACATATACTCAATATTTTGGCACCTAATATGCAATTCAGTGTGTTTGGTGTTAACTCATCGCGTTTCGGTTTGATAATGTCAAACCAAAAAATAAGTACGTGCATGTGTTCTTTGTTTTCATAATTCGTAGGTTTTTTTTCTATGTTTACGTTGACTGTGGGAGACCGTATTAACACCATTAATAGGCATAAGTCTTTGTTTGCGTGGTCAAACAAAGCAAGGATGAGCATAATAAGGCCAGTACAATTTTTCTAGACTTAGATGGCACATATCTTGCATTCTCTACGCATTCTATATATATATATATATATATATATAACGATTGTTGTACGCATCGACAATACCATTATAACACAGACTCTATCTTTACTAAGGGTGCAATATTATATATATATATATATATATATATATATATATATATAGTTTATTAGTTTTTTGGTTTATCTGTTTATATATAGATGAAGTTACAGCGTTATTTTTAAATGTGTCGTTTTATTGTAGTATACATAGTAGAATTTTATTTAAAGTACCTAGAATGTTGTTTCAAATCGCGCACTAGTTTTTAATCCAAATGCATTGTTTCTATAGCGATCGTATAGCCTTTTCGTTTTAAATCAGGATACGCCGAATGGATTATCTGTTGTAGGGGCCAAGGACCCGCTACTGCAAAATTTATTCAATTTGTGTTAAAAATCAAACAGTAGAACCGACTAGAATCTCTTTTAGTGCAATTTATTGATTAAGCCTGCTTTGCTACCCAATATTTGCGGAATTTATTCTGGCTGCATAGCGTTGGGTTGTGAGCAAAAGGTACTGTGGTCGGGTTTGCTAATTGTCCCAAGCACGATTTATTTTTCATGTGGGCATGGAATCAATGCATTTAGAATATTGTAAGAAACAGTATTATATTTTAGCTTGTATTTGAAAATTAGTATTATAATTACTAGTATTTATAAAGCATTGTGATTTCTTCTTAAACATTAAATTAAAGTTGATAAAAAATAAATAGAGCAAAGCGCGTATTTTTAATGGGCGCACCAGTGTATCCCCCATATTACAAAACGCAGCAAAGGTCACAAGTATCTACACAGCACAAACTGTATTCGTATAACAACGTGCAATTACGTTTTAACACACGTTTATTCTAGGCTCGAGCTTCTATTCTATTTTAGTGCACATCAACGAAATTTGTGTTAAAAGACAAAATAATACTCTCGGTTGACAAATCTCACGCTTCGAATCTAGTTTATTTCTAGGTATAGCCGCCACAAGTGCTCAATTACATTTAAAACGTTTTCTGTCACAACGAGCCTGATCAGTCAGTTTCTGACAGACATAACTGATCACAGTGTTCAGGCATTTTAAGCTTTATTTTACGTGGCGTTTAAAACATAATATATTTTTATTCATTTATTTGTTTTGCATGTGCATTACTACGCCAATTGACTAGCCTAGGGTGCTTGTGTGCAAGACGTGTGTAGATGGCCTCACTTGCCTTTGGGACGTTCCCTCATGTAGAAGCCTACGACGCGTATAGTCTCGGCTGATACCGCAGATAATTATTACAAATTGCTGACTGAAAATGGAAACGAATATTCGTTAGTGTCAAAATGAGCAGCCCACGCAACCTTCGAACCGTCATATTTTGCCGATGCCGACAAAACCTAGCAACCCAGGAAGCTATCAACGTTCTAAATACATTGACCAGGGAGCTTTAAACACTTGCTCGTTTTGGCAACGTCCTTTTCCTGTCAAGCTATGCTTCTGAGGGTATCCGGTGGGTTTTTGTCCAGCTTTTCAATGGAAGAATGCTGTACCGCCATATCCAATACACACATGGTTACTAAATTCTCCGTCTATATTACTCGATATTTGTGAATGTGTGTACAGGAAGGTTTGATATATATATATATATATATATATATATATATATATATATATATATATATATATATATATACATTTTGTGGTGTAGGTCATCATTGAATAATAATTGGTGGCAAAGCAAATACTCGCACGTGTAGACACGTGATAATACGCCGATATACACACACAAACAGGAATTGTAAATGGTAATATGGCGAAATACAGCTAACTTGTTACCAATTGTTAGCCAGATATACTGACTGATTATAACATGAGGACTGGAAAATGACACGTAAGCACAGTGTCTTGCTGAGACTGAGGTGGTTAAACATATGTCATATTTCCGCAGAGGCCCAACGTACATATTACAGCGCAATGCAGTTGCTAAACGCTGCCCGCGTTGTTTAATATTACCATACTTACCTTGGTGCTCTTGTGAACGAATTACTAGGAGCGATATGTACATGAGTTTGTATGCATGCTAATGTGTGAAGAACATCAACAAAAATGACCACAACAATGGCAGGAATTGATTCACGTGGTGGACATGGCGAGGACAATATCGACGCCCTTACTGAATAGATATATTAACACAATGTTAAAAATAAACCATGGTTCTATTGAGATGTTTGTTCTCCATGCCACAGTAATTTAACTTTCGATATGCTCTGGATATGGCAATTGCGATGCTAGGTATTAATAAACGCCAGCGGTGTTACTTATTTATTCAGTGTTAACTAATTAACAAAAAGTACTATAATAAAATTATTCTCTGATCATAAAATTAGAATGGTCCTAATTGAGGTGAGTTTCTGCGCTGGTAGATGGATGTAGCTCTGAATTGTAGAATTTAAATCTAATCTTTAAATCTAACTCATTATTAAAAAAAAATGTATTGATACACTTGTGTTGCTTTTTCTTGCTGGTCTTGTCCGAATCATTAGGTGCATTGTTGATCAGCCTGCGTAATCGTGTGTCGTAAAATGGCAATAACCATTCCTTCTGTGACGTGCGATTATCCTGCACGGGTTTCCTTACCTTTGCTAGGTCAGCTTTTGGAGTCCCCAGAGATTATCTGAACTTTTGCAGGCGGTGTCAACTAAATCATGACGTTGTTCTGAGTCTAGGTCATCGAAAAGACGATCACTTGCCGATATGTAGTTATGACATCTGGTAGATACATGTCACCTTAGCTCTTGCCTCGGGACTCAGATCGAGGTTTAGCAAAGGATGCATTTAGGTTCATCATCATCATCATCATCATCAGGTTGTTTTATTAACATGCTCTTTTACAGGCAATCTGTCACAATTTATGTCAAAGTCATATTTCATTAAAAATACCTATCGTTGAATCACCTGCATCTGTCAAGTGTAATCACAATATTATATACACACACAAACCTATATAATCTAATCTTGCACAATGTCGACATTTTACTGATTTAAAAACTAAGAACAATTGTTTTCAGCATTTAGTTCCTTCGTTACACGTCTTCTAAAAACACCGACCCGCTCCGTATTTCGGAGGTCCTGCGAGAGCTCGTTCCATACTTTTGGCAGCATGCAGGCTAGAGAATGTTGCGTTAAGGTCAACCTGCATCTGGGAACCCTGAGTTGGCCCTCATATCGCTGAGACCTGAAGGGGGTGAGTTGGAATTCGAAATCGCAACCTGAAGGTAGTTTGCCTTTAACCACCTTATGGGCAAGCACGGCTAAATTTAATCGTGCCAGCTGATCGAATTTGAGTAGTCCGAGTCTGCCGTACCATGGCGACACATCGCAGAAGGTTAAATGATTGCAGCAGATCCAGTGCATTCGAGAGGTCGACTGTCCCTATTATGTGAACGACCCTTGTTGAAGAGAAAGACAATCGCAGTAAGAAGGGCCTCGCATGGGATGCGGCGAAAAAAAGACGATCCGGGATTACAATATGCTCAGGACAGTATGCGCTTCCTCGGCGAACATAAAAACACCTAACATTTTGATGGCAAGGCTTAACAATCTTACATCCTGGCCGCAAGTTAATTATTTGCTTAATGGGGGGCTCGTTGAGGGCACCAATGTTACTTAACGAGATTTGATGCATTCAACACCAAGCCACTGATGTTTTTTAAGCACTAAATTGAGGTACTCGGCGACCATATAAGTTCCCCAAAGGTTCATCATCTATATACCAGATGCAAAGGGGACTAGATAGTAAAGTCACAAGTTTATCAATACTCCCTGCTGGACGGAGCCATGCAATCACTGACCTGGGCGTAGTATGGGTTCCTATACGCCAGCTATCAACAACTCAAATGTGCGATCTCAAACAGTTTTAACAAATGGTCTTTCCTAGCAATTTTTAAATTCGAGTTTTTGGGGGGGAAAGTCGGGGGAGTACGGGAAGCTACGCAAAAGCGGGTCATATGAACAGCGATCTCGGCTTCACCTTGCAATTATTTTTTTTTTAAACCCAGTATTATCTCCAGTTTATTATCTTACGTCTTAAACCTATCCTGTACAGTTTCAAAATGAGCAATCTGCTTAGACAATTTGTGACCATGAATAGAAATAATCCTTAGAGCGGTCCGCAGGGCATAACAACCCTCATCATTCAGGTTTGTTGTAACCTTCCGATCACATGCACTGCCGTTTCGACCACCAGTTATAGCCTTAATTTTGATACATCCGCAAAGCATCCACGTGGCACTCGGGCAGAAACAAGAGCAAGTCATGCTTTGCGCCAGCAACACAAAAGAACCGAGCAAGATGGCTTAGTGGCAAAGCCTTTGCCTTGCATTCGAAAGGACTGGGTTCGAGACCCAGACCGGCCACTCTAAAATTGGTTTGAATGGTTTCTAATTTAGACAAGGTAAATGCCGGAGTAGATTAAAAATTAGCCATGACATAAAAAAAAATCGTACACGTGCATTAGCCTTACCGAAAAAAAAATCCCGTCAAACGTGCCCTGAGACATGATGTTGCCAACAGGGCCTCGTTACGAAGTTCCGCATAAAAACGGGACAAAGATACAGTCATCAGATGTATCCATTCAGATATCATTTTAATTGCCAGCCATAAAGGCTCGCTTCTAATGTTAGAGGAGGGCCTTCGACCAATACAGAACTCGAACCACTACTTTCCTAAGAAATACTCTCTCAAAAACACCTTTAGTTTTCTACTAGAATGTTCTTGTGCTAACTTGCGTTGACCTAATACGCTTATACAGTGTACACCTTGGTTATCCAAGTAAAATAATATCATGTAAAACCATAATGCGAATGTGACTTAGCAATTAAGCATTTACAAATGGAAACTTGTCAGTGGAGTACGGATAAAAGCGCAAACATAGATTCGCGATTATTGCCCGCACGCGTGTGCTTACGTTTGCTAACATGTAGGACGCTTGATGAACTGTCTTCGTACGCCCGTCTGATGGTCGCTGCCTTTCGTTATGGAGCCGAATGACCAGGTTTTACCTTGTCTAGCTAAGTGCAGTTATATGAAAGCCTTCTTTGAAAGGACTCGTCTCTGGCGAGAACGTACAGACGTAAAGCGTCTTGCGCCAATAGGATGAAGGCCGTTTCATCGATAAGGTCGGCGAGTGCCTGCAGCAGAACACCGTCGGGTAGCAGACGTTCATGCAGAAACATCTCAGCAGTGAGAATGATGGCCGATGCAGCAAATCGTGCCAGTGTTCGCGCGCGCTCAGTCAGCTCTCTCCGCCGAAGGTAATAGATGAGTGTTAGCGGCGGCGACAGCTCGACAAGATGCTGTAGGTTGAGGCTAACGAGATAGTCGGCACTGGCGTGTGTTGGCAGTGCCTCGAGAAGGGCACCGATAAACTCCGACACCAGACAGCATTCCAAGTTGAACTCGATCGCTGCAATGACGTCCTGCTCAGCGACGAGGAGCTCACGGAGTGTCACGTGTGGCAGGATCGTCCGCACGACTCGGCGTATGTGGTGCATCGGCAGACGCACAGTGTGTACGCAGAGCTTGGCGGCGAGACCAACGATGAGGGGCATGGTGCTTGGCCGACATATGGCTCCCGTCGACACGTAACGCTCGAATAGCACGACCGACGTGCACATGGAGTCTGTGGGTAGACCAAAATGATGGCAAATGTTAAACAGACACTGGACAATATCCGGCGGAGCGACAAAGCCTCGATCAAATACGACAGCGCCTGCAGTCGCAGCAGAGCTTCGATCTCTGCGAAGGAGGTCGTTGAGGCAATAAAAGATGTCATCGGCTCCGCGTACCGGGTCGTTCCAGATCCAGGCTGAGGGCCACATAGCGGCTCCGGGATGCAGCGTCAACACCTCACCACCAGCAGTTGGCGTGCACGTTTCACGTCGGCCGTGTTAGTAGCAATGTTTGTGCACGATCACAAACATTGAACCAAATCACCTATGAGAATGGGAGGAAACACGACAATTGGCTTCACCGGATCGGCCACTGAATCCAGGTACGATCTGTTTCGATATCCGTTTAGGTGGACAAGCTCTCGAAGACGGTGCTGACACAACAGATGCTTAAAACGCCCTGATCGACAAACTTGGCACTTGGTCTTAGTCTATCAGTCAATTTCCAAAATTTCGACTAGATTAGCTTGCTTATGAGGTAAGCCACTCTTTACTATGATTTGGCGTTGGGCCGGCACTTCACTTCTGGTTGAGGTTGTCTTTTCTCAAACATAATGCCACATATATGTGCAAACACAGGTGCAATATGAAGAAGTAGATCTAGCACAAAATAAAGCTCCACTGGAAAATTGTCAAGGAACTCAACCGCACTGATATCGTATCGAACGGGTGAATCTAGGTGCCGGAAGCTTCCGACGTCTCAATACTGAACGAACGGCTAACATCCTAAACGATGTGAGTGGACGCGTTAGAACGAGTCGTTCGTGCCCGGTTTCGCCGACGGCGCTAGACACGTGTGTCAGTGTCACGACATAATGGGAAATATGCGGAATTTCGCATTGCTGTAGCAAAATTGGCGAATGAGGAATATAAGTGGCGTTGTTTGTATAGCAATGGCATTTTGTGGTCGGTCTGTTGTAATATTCGTCCAGATATGTAAGCGAACACTGCGGTATTGTATTGCCGCTGCACAATATGTTGTTGAGATACGACATATATCAGGCATGAAATGACGCAAGAATCTATATATATATATATATGCACACACATTGGGGAAGGTCTGCGAGGAATACGTTGGTGTAAACTTGGGAGATGCCACATGACGTTAACGAACAGGCTACCGCATTGCTCAGATACTCGCGGGCGGTGTAGAAACGTAGCTTCTAACAAACGCATGTTTTAGTTAGAGAAAGCATGTATTCAGGCATAAAGAGAAAACCAGGGAGATGTGCCATACAACTTCAGTTTTGAACCTGACGTATTTATGGGCTACAGATTGTATGCAAATGCCAAGGTAAATTGTTGTAGTTGTTTAGACTTTAACAAATTTCTTCTCCTACAATCAAATATCCCTTAAACTCGGGCTATCTTGTTTCTGTTTTTTTCCTTTCTATTCTAACCAAGTGTTGCTTTTATTTTTGTATAAAACTCTTATAGCATGGTTGACCTTGCACGAGGCGTCATGTCATACCGTGGTGACATCTAATTGCTGATTTGTATGATAATTAAGAAAATAGAATAGACCTCGTGGATAGAACTGGTGCATTATCCGCATTTAACGGTAGCCAAAGCAGACCCATTACTTGCCTGTTAAAAGCCACAGGGATGCTCGTATTACACCTCTCAGTCTATCATCGTGAAACACTATATATGAGCGTTCAACATATATGTGCGTGTAGTATGCTCTACGAATGATGTTAGATAGATAGCATGATCGCAATGACACACATGTACATATACAGATCATCACTCCATTCATTTTCCTGGCAATTCGTCGTAATGGTGGTGCTTGAGCCGTAATACTCAGTAATAGACGTGCATGCCTTACCTAGGTAGGCGACCTAAACCTATGAGGATTATCTCTGCTGTTGTCCTTTGTCGACTAGAACTATTCCGTCGACTGGACCTGGCGGCGGTTCCCACTGACCGTTTGTTTGGCCATAGGCCACATCTTACGAGCGGTGCTAACGAGCTGGATAATTCGAAGCATAGCCAACCAAGCAATGGAGTATGTCCATGATCTGCCCCAGGTATTTTCGCGTCTTCTTTGTTGTCTTTGTCGTGTTTTTCTAAGCCGCATCGTCTCACGTACTGCCAGGACTCTAACGGGTTCCGTGCATTGATCGCCTATGATTTCTCCCAAAGAAATCCACCCTAATGTTCGCGTTTAAGGCGTCGGTTTTAAGTGCTAGCTAGGAGTGTGCTGTTGTAACTCAAAAAAGCTCTCATGTAGGCTCATAAATAGTAAAAAAGTCTGCACTCCGATTAAAATTCCGTCGATCAATTTTACTCACTTGTCGTAAGCGGCAAAAACACGTTGTAGCTCGATAGTAATTACCATTTAACAAATAAAAACAATAAGCTGATTTTGTAGGCCGCGGTTTGCGCGTGTTTAAAATAAAACACAATATTTTAGGTTTGAGTCAGTTGCAGCTGGCTAATATTTATCCGTTCGTTCATTAAACCGCGAGCTAGGTTCGCACGCTTTCTTATTGCGCTACTTGCTTCGCAAATTTATATTTAGCCTACATTTTTCACAAAATATTAAGAACGTCTCGAAGGCATGGGACAGCTCGCAGAACAGCGATTATAGCTCGCTGAAGACCTATTTAGCCTTTTTCCCGTTTATTTTGCATATATTGAAATTCCTTAAACCTAGAGAGCCAACATTATTGCCCAATTAAAGTTCTCAAAACAGCAAACATTTATATATATATATATATATATATATATATGTACGCAGATATTTTAAATTCATATTTGTATAGTCATAAATATTTATATTAGCTATATATATATATATATATATATATATATATATGTAACTGCTGTAAACATATTTGTTTATACTGTTATATATACTGACAAATATACGTAAATGTTTACATATGTGACCAACGACAAATTCTTACAGTGCTACCCTTCAACATACACCCTTGTTAAGCTCACGCGTAATTGAAACCGTACGTATCTGAAACCAAGTTGAAAACAAGATCTCTTTTGCTATATGTTAATTTTGGCATCATATTACTTACAGGTGCTACGCGAGGTGACAAGGTTTTTCTCAAAAGCTGCCTTATGGAAATCACATTGATTCATAGCTATTTGTCGCGTTTCACTCAAATCCATGAAGAAGACATTGAAGGTCAGTCTGCTGGATAAAGCTGCTGGACAAAGACGACCAAACCCGCATAGACAAATACGGCATTCACGACTTCGAAACCCTGTCACAAAGAAAAATCATTCCTAAAACTCAAACACAATATGCTGATACATATGTATGTACAACTATTTCAACATATTGCGTTTTGGAATCGTATGCAGTAAAAATTAAGTCGAAATTAAGCGGTATAAAGAACTTAGTTTGCTGCAACAAAGACTGCAACGTTTTCCAGCTATCGCAACTAAGGCGGGCCAGCAAATTTGTTACTCTGTACCTCGAAGTACGAATCAGCAATGACGCGACTTCAGAAGGCCTTAACCTAGAGTTGCCCACGTTGGCTTGCGGCGACTTTATTTGTAATAGTATGTAATGACTTTGAGAGCTCTCTTTAAAATAATGACACCCGATACTAACATAGCAAAAACCCTTGGACTTAACACGCGCCCGCAGCCTCTTCAAACGCCATCGAGTGTTGATCGCAGGTAGGAAACGTCAAGTTTATTCCACTACTCGCGACGGGCTGAGCGGGTTGCTCGAGCTTGCCTAATTGAAAGCAAATAGTCCCATGATTGGCCTTCAAAAAACCCATGCAGAAAATTCCATGGGCTTGAGATCCGGCCTCCCGACAATTACTCCGACTTGTCCAAAAAGTCAGGAAGTTGCCCCATGCACCACAACCGCACGGTTCTCCTGGTGTGGGCGGGTATCCCATCCTACTAAAACACCCACGGTCGGTCTTTGAAGCGGTTTAGCGGCTTGAAGAGTCCAATCGCTTTTAATCGCTCTGTCGATAAATTTTGGCCGTCACGTTTTGCGATTGGTCGATGAAAATCAACGACGTTTTGCCGATTATCGATATTCCGGCGTGTAACATGGTTGAGGTTCCTCTTTGCGATCGATTAAGCACTCCGTAATTATGCCTCACCCTGTAGAAAGTAGCACTACCGACAAAACGGGCGATGGGCAGATAAAACTTCGGAGTAGCAGAGCTCTGCTTTGTGCAAACTAGCGAGATCAATTCGTGTAAGTTTTCCAGGCGGAGTTAGAAGGCCATGAAGACGGCAACACGGAACAAAATCGGCGGAGGCGACCAACGAAGTTTAGGTTCATCAAAGTCTGCTACCGAAAACATCGGAAAGTCTCAGAGATTTTGCGACAAGCATATGCTTTTTACACGCGTCGCCGGATAGCTGCAGAGTCTAGGATGCTCTATGGACAACAAATTGTAGTATGAATTGATTAATAAAACCAATAACAGTGATAAAAAAGCATCCTACAAAAGGTTGTTCATGAATAGTAAGCGCCTGTATGAAGAGAATGAGAAGTGAAGACCCCGCCTCACGTCTACGTGGTCCGACGCCGGCGGGAGAAGGCACGACAGAGCTGCCTTGTTTGAACAACCGTTCACATTTGAACAGCATCTACTAATTTTGCCTTCTTGCGACGAAGAGGTAGCTGCGGCACTACGAAGCTCGACCCAGACTTATATGCAGTCTTTATTGACTGTGCAAAGACCTCCAATAGAGCCCCCGCCTCCTAGTGGTTTAATGATTTCGACAAGCTAATGTGCGTGTTTATGTTCTTCGAGTATTCCCCAGCGGTCGGTGAGACTATAGAGCTGGAGCAAAACGTGGCGATCCTCTCAGTGGCACAACTTGAGACAAGCTTTTCAGAGACATGAAGGTGGTTCTGTGCTTGCCATGTTCGGCGCGGAACCAATTCATGTACATTTAGGTTGCAGTCTATTGAGCCTTTCCAGCATTTTTGCGGGAATGGCAAGGTAAGATAGCGGAAGCTATAAAAGAGGTTGCTCTTGCTAATGCGTACCTCTTGAGGAATCTATGGGACGACATGCCATGGACCAGCCGTCACTTGTACACAAGGTACAGGTGTCACCGCCTAGTATGTTCTACCGTGTGGCGGCGTGATCTAAGGGACGAGTGCGCTAGTCATGGTTATGGTTATCATCTACCGGGGTGTAGCCGGTTCGATCTCTGTTGTTAATCGAATGTTCCTTGAGCGATGCTCGTTGAGAATAGATGGTAAACCATGCCGCTGAGAATTAGCGGCCATGCTGCCACAAGGACTGTTGGGGAAATAATCTTTCTCTTTTTATAGATTTCTCATCATGTCTGGCCCTCGGTGCATTGAAGATATACCTCACGGTGAGTTCCAAGCCAGGGACGGAGAATAATATAGAATTAAAAAAACTTTCTTAAATTTGTTTTTAAATTCTAGTATGGTATACCAGAGTGTTGAAGAAACGCCAGACAATTCCGGGAAGAGGCGGAGGAATATGGGCTTGGTGGGTTTGTAACTCCCACACTAGTTATCGAAGACTTCCAGCGACGCACGTACATTATGCATTTCTAAACCTGTAATTTAAAGTTTCTTGCAAAACTTGAAACGCCTGCCGCGTAGTTTCTACGGGCGTTCATTTACAGCGTTATTTTCAACACAAACTAATTATTATTTAATTCAAAACGTACTTTATTGGCATCATGGTACAGCGAGTAAATATCCACCTCACTTGTACCTAATGCAACAGCTGTCAGCAGTCGGCCTGTGTAGCTAGTGCGCAATTATTTTCTGGGCCCTGGTTTGCTCGATCGCAGGTTCGTGTGTGGGATATATTTGTTTGTGCTTAAATATGACTCAAACGCCGAAAAGGTTCCTGCTTTTACGAACAGTGTCAAAAGTGTGATATGCACACCGGAGACTTTTGGCCGTGGTTGGTCAGAAAGGATATTGTTATCAGAATTCCCCGTTCTACCACCAGACTACCCCGACAGGCTAGTCTCTATAGTCACCGGTTCTAAGCTATTAATCGCAAGCATGCTCTGTTCTTTCTTTCACGGTCTGTCTCAAAGCTCGGGTAAACGGCACAAGCGGGCGCTTGCACGGGTGCGCCAGATGTTAAAAAAGTGCTCACTTACCACACTTTAAGTACCAGACGCCGGCATGCGCTCTTATATAAACTATACTACTAGCTTATGTTTCAATATCAACACATAGCCAAACATATACAAAAACGCTTTTCTGCGGCATGCGGAGCACCTGCGACGACATGACTGCACAGACACTAAACGCATGCAACTGCGCCTCACGCCCAAGGCGTCAGCGGCACGCTGGTCCGACCATGAGGGCGAGTGAGAGCGACACAACGAATCACGGCATTGAGGAGGCGGACGTCGCGGCCAACCTAATCAAATCAATCCGATACTGAGTCTGCCGCGCAATCGTGGCACCGGCGAGGCTGGCAGAGGTCATTGCCGTCTTTGCGAAACTGTGATATGTGGGCTAAAGACAGAGACCGGTATGCGGAGGTAAATGTATTGATGACGGCGTCGGCAAGAAACCGTCTTGCCAGGAGCCGCCTTCAGCGACAGGTGGACCAGGCTGATGGCGCGATTGGGCCTATCGGCGGATGATGTTGCCACCCTTAACGATGTTGCTGCTGCTGGGTTGTGCTACTAGCTCTCAGAGATCTTTGCCACCGTTAGCGCTGTCACTGCAGCGGTTGCTGTTACCGCTGCTCGCGTTGAAGCCGCCGCCGGCGCCACGACTGTAAGCGACGTAGCTGAAATGACGAAAGATGAACGCAGCAAAGTGGCGCCTGTGGCGCAACAAGACAATCTCGGCGTCCGCGTGGGTGGAGAGAGGGGTCGGCAATGGAGAAAAGCACAACAAAAGGGGAGAAGCAAGAAGACGAAGAAGATGGACAACGGCAATGATCAGATAGGACATACGGTGGATGCAAAGGCCACACAGAAGGTCAACCAAGTGCTCCAAGGGGAGCAGCAACTGGCTGAGTTTGTCATGGTCGTTCCTTCCGATAAGAGTGCCGGCGGCGGGCCTGATACAACTATCCTATATGAGTCGGTTCGGAAAAATGTTTCGGAAAAGGTATTCTGGGAACATGGAATTATTCGGCTCTCTAAGAGGTAGGTATGCTTTTGGTAACTACTTTTGAATAAAGACATCAATTAAACCTATAGTGGCGTTCTCTACCTTTTCGTTGACTCCCTCGTATATATATATGTATATATAAGGTACGGGGAAAATCACTTAAGGGTTAGATAGACATAAGTGACAATGTAAACTGTTACGGTTAATTCAAGTTTAACTAGAAAGTATCTTGCATGCCGTTGTGTTTAAAGAGATTGTCAGAAGGATAGCCGCCGCGGGTCTATTCGGCATTGTCTATACAAGCTACACCCATTTTGATGACTGTTTGGCAGTGAACCTTCAGGCGGTAGCAGAAGACCCTGGATTGCTGGATCACAGAGGTGCTTTCAAGGAGAAAGGCTTGGTCTACAACCGATTTAGATAGAAGAAATGCAGGACAGAGCAGGTCCAATACCAAGGTGCCTTTGACTATTTTTTCGACGACAAACAAGTCATCATCCACGTAGAAATCATTCTCCACGAATGCTTGCCATCTGGTTCTACGGCCAATAGTGAATACTAATGCAAAATTATAAGAAGATTTCACAAGCACATCCGACGCAAAAGGACCTGAACTCTGGGCAAACAACTATTGGATTCCCTATCACGACACCGGCGCAAACATCGTTACAGATTTTAGATTATTTGACAAAAACAATGTGCAACCATTTTCTGCTCCCAACGATAAAAGAAAATTAAAGAGACAACGTTTCGAGACTATAAACAAGAAGAAGAAAAAGTCCGAAAAGTAACTCAACTCGATTTCAAAAAACGCGTTAAATAAATGTTTCAAAGGTTAGGAATGGAGATGACACAAGTGCATTGTAGTGGGTGGAAGCGATTTTGAAGGGAACAAAAACACTTTGAAAGATTAAATATTGTCTTTTTTTATAAACATGTATTAGTATCTTTCGTTCCGACTTCGTATACATATATATATATACCTCTATCTATTCAGAATCGCTTCCTACCGAGGCGCAGATGGGGGAAGCGGGGGGGGGCTTCGTTTACTCTTGAACGAGAGTTAGCCAAACGACGGGTCGACGACGCACCGGCAAAAACAGTGCTCTTCTATGCTAACGCGATGACCTTGCGCCGTCCGTATGAGTTCACAGCGATCTTCCTGACCTCTCGCTCTCGTTTGCTCACCAGGCGCGTCGTATCGCTCCGCCCCCATCCAGTTCCGTCGCATCCCGTGCCCCCCTCCCCCCCCCCCCCCCCCAGCGTCATCCCCTGTCCAATTTGGCAGTCCCGCGTGTGCTACAATCCCGCCTGGCGTTCAGGCAAGTCCAACGGCGAAACGCCAACCAATTCAAACGTCCTTGACATGCTTCCGGGTGGACCAGCAGACAGCGGGACACAGCCAGACACACAACCACGTACCCACACACCCACAGGCCCAAGTCCACACATACACACACACACATGCACAGATTGGCGCATAGGCGGACGCAAGGCCGCCCCTCCTGCCGGGGCGATATCACCGTGACTGAGCAGACGGCTTCAACATACGACGCAGAGAGAAAATAGTAGCTGCGTCGTAGGCTTCCTTCTGAAATCTTCCATGAGCAAGAAGAAAGGCGTAAATAGGCAAGATCAGCCGGCAACCAACCAGATAGATGGCTGCTGGCTAGGCGGTCAGCATTATGTTGGTCGTATCGACATCGACGTCGCCTTACAATCATCCTCATCGTCACACTTTCTGCTCCTCTTCCTTCCCTTCCATATCATTATTATCGTTGTTGTTGTTGTTTTCCCTCATGGACTCGCGTCAAATGACATACAGTGCTGCACAGTTGCCGACGAATCAAGCCGAATCGAGTCATCCTATCGAAGAATGATTGATGATGAGGTAGGCAGTATGGCAATATGATAGTGATTCATCGCAATCATTGGTCGCATCTTCACTCCGAACACTCATAAAGTTGACGTAGAAGTGGGTCCCCACGTATTTTCCCTTTGCGAGTGTTGGCCAACGTTCCATTTCCGTCCAAGTACTTTTCAACTAGCTAGGTAGCCGCATAGCACGTTAACGTGTCGCGTCATCAGAAGTCAAAGTTGCATGGCCAGTTGAGATGATGGTTGTTGTTGTTGCTGTTGTTGCTGCGACTGTCCTGTTATTCCTGTTCGCCAATGCTTTCCTATACATCAATGCGTGCTGGCTCAAAGGCAAGCGTGCATTACCCGGCTGATGTTGGCAGTAAACACTACGACGCTGCAGCGTGTTGGCCCTGACCTGGTACGTGGGTTGACGCAGTACGTCCGCCGTTGTACGAGATTACGCCATAGTAGCATACCAGTTCAAAAACACGTTTCTTCCTGCTTTAGATTGATTTCCCCGACAGCGACACATTACAGGAGCAGAAGCTGCTCTTGGAGCAAGAGGGAACGATAGGAAGCAAATAGCTTTTTTGCGTGAATCCTTTCGAATAAGAATTTTCGCACAGGTATACATAGACAATAGTGTGTCAATTTGTTTTTGTACCGCAAATTGCACGAGCAAGCTAAATCCTGCAGGGTCATTTGACAGGCTAAGGTCAGCGAGCTCAAAAACAGCGCGCTCACTGACCTAGTGCACACTAGGCGGTCCACTGTGGCAATATATCCCCCGTGGCCTTTTTCATCATAGACTCTATTGTAACACATTGTACAAAATACGCTTATAAAAATCGTACATATTTATGTAGGTATGTGCACGTGCTTGTCACAATGTAGCGTATCTCCGTGCAATGGTACACACAGTGTCGTCATAGAAGTTCACATTTCCCCGTCATACACAGTTCACTACTGCAAATTGTTTCGTATATTTGTCACACAATCCGGTTAAACCAATATATCGGGTATAATAAATGTATCATTTTACAAACACTGGTTGCATTATTTAAAATAAAATCGAACACGTAGCGTAAGTCGTCTACGTCGTAAATGTTGACTAGTTTACAAGGGGAACAAATCGTGAGATAACACGTAATTTCCATCGTCACACAGACTAGTAATGTGGTATCGGAAACTCGAGATGATTAATCCCGGTCAACAGAACGTTTTAAGTGCAGGATGCGAAGAACCTCTGCCTGTAATAACGGAGACAAAAGCATCGCTTCCTGACTCTCACGAAAGTCACTTTATCACAATAGTCGCTCTATACTAAAAACGACCACCTCCTTTAAACGATCATAAATCAGCATTATAAATATGTGAGTGAAAAGTTGCGCTATAACTTTAAGCTAATTCAAATATTGCTCTATATTGAGTTGACAGAATACAGAACATTGACTTCATGTCTCAAGCACAGAAGTTTTCTGGTTTCTGGAATGGCACCCATTTCTCAGGACTTATTGTTGGCGTTTTCATTGAGAAATGTCACTGGCTGACATACAAGAAATATCTTTCTCAACATTCGGTTATGTGCTTGATATGAGACACCTGCAAATCAAATGGAAGTGTCTAAGCCGAGATCGCATACGCTCCAGGGTTAAGAATAGGGCATATTGCTTCAACGTTCTAATCATGTTTTAAAGTTACTTTATTTGATTTTCATTTGTCTGTATTCATTTTGAATGTGGTGTGAAAATGTTGAATATGTCCTCTGGAACAGGTAGGGATCCCGGATCAAGCGTGAGTGTGCCCACTACTTAAACTAAAAACGTTTAGATGTTATTGCTCTAGTAATTCCTGATATGTGTATATGGGATGTCTTATACTTCTTGATAATTCTGTGCTCAACTTTCAGTCATGTAGATGAATGCACAGTGTTAGAAAAACACCGCAGTGTGTTCTGTATTTGACATCGTATATCCAACCTCAAAGTTGCGCAACTGTTCTGCAGTGCTGAGTGGACCGATAGTAGACATAGGGACATGGCAAAATGTTTGTAATTTATACGATATATTAGAGAAATTATTTTTAAAGATAAGATATATATTAACTCCTAAAGAAAGGGATGACGACCATCGCATTGACCCAGCCGATTGTTGGCACTTCACGTTCGTGGAGGCGCTGGGGGCGCTTCATTGCCTGACCATTGCATGCTCTAGTAAATGTGTAGAAGGCCATTAAAATGTACCCAAGTTTCATCACCTGCAGCAAATTCCGCGAACAAAAAACGTCGCTTGTCCATTTTATCGGAAATTCTTGAGCCAGAAAGATCCGTGCGTCTCTTTCATTCCTTTTTCGGGCATCCATGCCAAAAAATCTCCTCTAGCGATGCATACATTATATTTCATGTTTCGTCCGTTGAAGCCTTCACACGAGTCACATTTTCGTAGTCCGCTGCTATTTTCGGAGATTCTTAACGGGATTTATCGCATAGTTTGGACAGTACCATCTTCGTACGCTACTCAGGGGTGGGGACTTCATCCCAATGGTCCACCGAGGCACTTCAAAGCAATTATGTACGCTAAATCCTAGCCAAAAGTTGTTCAAAAGAGCACTGTTGTTGCACCGGCATGTGCTCGTCATTTTCTTACGCTTTTGTTTTTGAAGAATTTATGTTAATTTTCTATATCAGTGTCGTGTCCACCAAGCTGAAGGGCCGGCGGAACGAAGCGGACAAAGGACGGCGGCAGGGCGAGAACACGGAACGGATGGATGCCAGGCGTGCGGATGGACGAGCCATGAGTACGGGGCCGAAATGTGCCCGGCAAAACAAGTGAGGAGCCGAAAGTGTGGCAAGTTTGGCCATTTCGGCCGGAAGTGTACGAACGCGGCAGAACGTGCGGGCGATCGGCGTGGAGGAGCGGCCACGTTGGGATCGTTGGACCAACGGCGAATGCCTGGAGGCGGAGGAGGATGCACATGAGTATGAGCGAGCGCGAGTAGACGAACCGAAGGAGCACGCAGACGGGAGAAGAACGGCAGTCGGAACCAGGACTGGGTCAGTATACGGAGGCCAGTCGCCGCCGGCTGCGCCACATGATGAACATGAAGACGACAGCGCACCGCTCTGAAGGACGTCCACGGCGGGTTAGACGCGCACCAAGCCATTTACAGGAGTTTGTGAGGAAATACGGGATAATATTCAAAACAAGCCTATGAAGGGGGGGAGAATGTAGGACAGCAGTGTCCGTTAAGCAGCGCTGGCATAGAGATCGTCGATTGGCGGCAATGCCGAAGCAAGCTAAATACATGGCGCCAAATAGAAGATGCCGCCACCCTACTAGCGAAGACGCGGGAGCTCACTAAAGACGTGGGCAATCTGTGAGTATATAAGGAGACATGAAAATAAACGAGTCAGTAGTCGTTGGTGCGAGCCAGGCAGAAGACGTGTGTTGCTTGAGCGAGAGAATGGCAAACTCGTAACGATCGCCGGCCGGTCATGGGGGTGGTGGACACTACAATCAGCAAAGACGGCGCTACCCTCCAGTAAGTTCGATTCTTAACATACACTCCAATGCGCGGCCAAATTAAGAACTTTTCCTATGTGATATATTTTCTTCGCGGCCCATACCTAACTACGGGTCGTTCTGTCGCTGCTTTATTTAGAGTGAAAAACGCTTAATTAAAGACTGAATTCATAACAAGAATAGCGTTCTAGCGAACCAGGTTTGACCTGGTTAAGCTTGGGATCAGAGCATGAACATTTGTAGAAATAAGGCAGAGAACGTGTATACTAACTACTTTAATGGCCCACGTAACCCCTACAAATGGTCGGTTGGAATGCGTAAATTAATACACAGTATAGGTATATACACCCTATATAATTTTACCCGATCACGCCGCCTTCTAAGTCATTACTGAATCTATAACAAACGTTTATAAGTCGAGGTTGAGTGTGGTATTGGCCTGTGGTAATCGCAGGTCTTATATATTGAGCGGTGCTATGCTAGATCAAACAGTTTTGTGTTAATCTTTTCTCTCTATAGGCACCTACTCATGACCGCAGACTAACCGCACAAAACAACAATTCCTCGAACTCGCCGGCCTGCTCCAAGCAAAATGTCCCCCCCCCCCCCCGCCCGCTATATCCGGAATATCTTGTTCATGCATGTAGACCACGCGGGAGAACGTGACAGATATGTCGCTAGTTACTATAAACGTAACTGACTATTATGACTACGATACTTAGCGACGTTGGCCTCGGCATTAGTCGTCGACCGTAGCTGTTGTAACCGTCGACTTTGTTGTTGTCCTAACGTCAAAAAATAAATTTGCCCAGGTAGGCCTTTGTGTTGGTCATGCGTCGCCTCGATCAGCAGGTCTGTCGGTCAGGAGAACGCCCAAGCAAGCAGGCGCGGTGGCCTCGAAAGGAGGAAGTCCTCGTCGTCGTCTGAAGTCCGACGGGGGGGGGGGGGGGGGGGGGCTTGACAGGAAAGGAAGGGGCGAGTCGCTCCTCGGGCTCTCTGCGCATGCGCCGCTGAGCTGGTCCGCGCGCTACCCCAGAGGCCAACTAGACCTCCTACCCATCCAAACGCTTCTTTAGTTATCTCCCTTTGCTTCTCTTTCCATACAGAGCTTCAACGTACCAGCAGCTGTGCTGCGCCTCTGTTGTCGTGGTCTTCGTTGGCGCCGTGTCGTCTGCGGGTTGATCCTCCCACCCGCCGCTGTTGTTGTTGTTGCTGAAGTAGTCGCTGTGAGTGTAACTGTAGTAGTAGTAGTAGTCGTCGTCGTTCTAGCAGTAGCCGTCGACGTCGTATTCGAGTGTATGCAAGTGTATGTTCGCGTCTGCCGGTTGGCTGGCTGGCTGTATGTCTGAGTCTAGGTGGGTGAGGAGCGTATGAGTGCGTATGTTGGTGTACGTGCACGGACGGACGCATGGATGGATGTGCTGCTCCTTGACCACCACAACCAGAGCCAAAACGTCCTCCTCCTCCTCGCCCACCTCCACCTCGACCCCCTCGACTACCGTCACCACCACTACTACGACCGCCATGTCTACTCCTGCCTATGTAATTGGGGGGGGGAGCAATACAAGGGAAATTGCGAGGAAATGTGCTCCCACTCTTTCTCTCAAGCATGCGCCCTCCTCTCTCTCTCCCTCTCTCTCTTTCTCTCTTTCGAATTCCTTTTCTTGCCCGCCTCCACGATGGCGTTGCTCTATCTAAGGGTCCCATTGTAGTAGTGTGGTGTGAGGGGCACGGATTTGAAAGAGGTGTCTGTGTGGGGTTGATTGTGATTCTCTCTCATAGTGTAGGTGGTGGTGGTGGTGTTGCTGCTGCTGTAGTAGTAACTCCTGTCGTCCTTCGTCGTGCGTTGTTGTGCCGACGGACGACCCCCAAGAAAGGACAGAAGACCAGTCTGAGAGGAGAGCGCCTCCTCCTTCACCTCCGCCCCCCCCCACCCCCCGGCTCGTCACCTTCGTCGTTGCCGTTGTTGGCCTTCTATGAAGGAGAGCTGTTTCTGCAGCTGCTACTACCGTCGCCGCCGCTGCCTTTGCTGCTGTCGACCGATGGAGCAGCCGAGTTTAAGGGGGTTGGGTGCTCTCTAACCGGTGGTTCTCCTTGTCGTTGTCGTGTTGTTCGTCGTCGTCGTCGTTGTTGTTGTTGACGTCTATCTGTAGCCCGTATCTCGCGGCAACCGATATCTGAACACAGCAGCGCACACAGTAATAAGCACGCACGCGCGTTTCACTAGCCGTAGTAACGGCATAGCAGTAGCTCCTTTGTGTCGCCGCGCCGCGTGTGCAGTGTGTCATGTAGCCAGCCTCCGTCGGTGCGCGAGTGGAATTGTTGTGATGGCACCATGGCCAGCAGTGTCCACAGTACAGACGCAGTAGAATCGCAGCGCGACGCGGCACACCGCGACGTCAACATCAGAACCAACAGCCGAACGACGAAACGGCAAGGACAACAACGACAACAGCAAGAACAATGACAACAACAGCAAGTATGACAACGAACAACAACGTCCACAGCAGCAACAACAAGAATGACAGTGATGACAATGATCTCAGTGCAATGACTGTTTAATCAGGGTGGTGGCTGTGTTTGTGTGGTTCGGTTCCGTGTGCTGGTAATCAGTGATCGTGATGCTAATGGTAATGGCGTGGTGACGAGGAAGCACGCAAATCAGTAGAAGAAGGAGTCGCGCGAGGAGCCGCGTGCTCGCGATAAAAGTGCTGCCGGCGTCAAAAGAGGGGGTTGTCACCCCGAGAGAGGTGGGACAGACCGATACCAGACATCAAAAGACAGAAGACAACCACAGCAGCCAGACAGGCAAGGCGTCAATTGCTTGTTGTCAGCCCGCACATTACCTCGCGAGAGCCCGTTGAGATGGACATTGGGCGCCCATAACGTCAGTGCCGACAACAGCGCAGCAGCAGCAGCAAACAGCACCTACAGCTAAACAAAGGGAGAGGCCGAAACATACGGGCAATACTGTGTCTCGTGACTTTAGCTTCGGGTTCGGCGTTTCTGTCGCCTTTATCGTCACCGCCTTCGACATCCATTTCCAGCTGCTCAAGTGGTGAGTAACAACCGCAGCTCGGCCTGGCGGTCTCGCCGACTGACGGCTGCGCGAGAGATAACTGACAGATGCAATTGAGGGATGAGAACAGAGAAGGCGGAGGTTGGGGGGGGGGGGGCACAAGCAGGGCCCGACGACCTCATACCGGTGTCGTCTTGATTGGCAGTAGTGCCAACAACAGCAGTACGTGCGCAGCAGCACAGCGGCCGCTGCTGACTTCGCCATAGCTGTGGGGCGGTGTGCATGTGGCTTAGTGCCGCCGCCACCACCACCACTACAGTGTTGCCGTTAACCGCTTCTTGACATAACGACACGCGTGCAGTCCCTGACGAGACATCAGCATGCATGCCCGCGGGCTTATGTATGTGTGTGTTAGGGATGTCGTGCAGGCATAACCAAGAGCACAGAATCCAGACCCGGCTAGCGGGTCGAAGCTATTCTAGAAACCATGGTATATAGATTGACAGACAGAAAGAGAGCGAGAGAGATCTCTCCACACAGAGACACCCGCGCATGGCCGCAGTCTGCCAGGCTGTAGCTGGATAGATCCGATTCGGAGCACGAGTCGTACACGTTGGAACGCCGACATGGCCCTGGCAGTTGTCGCAGATCTCAACACCGTTCAGCAGAGTCACCGTTGTGAGACACTGGCTTCACCTCAAGAAGCGCAGCACATGCGTGTAATATAATAATAATAATAATAATAATAATACGGCCGTTTATTATTCTACTTCGTTGCCGCTGTGAGTAAGCGTTTATAACATGTATTACGATATAATATATAAATATTTTATAATATTACTATTACGGCTCTTGTTTGTGGGTTGATGCTTTGCCCGCATCAATTTGGCCCGCGTTGAAGTTCTAGCGACTCCCGTTGCCAGGAGAGTGTAGTAGAGCGCGACTCCGAAGTGGGCTTGAAAGCCTTCTTGTCATGCTCGACGACGTGCTTGCTCCACACTCCGATTGATTCAATCCCGAACACTTTAAAGACGAGGTCGTGCATGAGATGCGCGTATAAATGCGCTATACGCGCTGGTGAATGATAAAGCCGACGCCCACAGTCGCCTATCCGTGGCGTCCAAGGTCCTCCGTGCCGGAAATATAGGTTTTCCAGGCCAAAGGCCTCTTCCGGTCCAATTCTCGACTAGTTAAGCAATCTGGACAGCACCTATCCACTCTTTGCAGGCCTCCGTGGTATATTGTGACCGTTCGTTGATTGTTCATGCCGGGAAGACCACTATTCGTTGGAGATCGAGCTCACATCAATCCCTCACTTGGAAGCTTTTTGTTAAATGTGTCTATGATTTGCTGTCTCTTCGTCTTATTGTAACCTTGCTGGTACAGCACGCCTTCTGAGGAGTGTGACTCTAGCTCATTCCAATGCTTAAATACGTTGCGGAGTATAATATTGAAGTCGATGTCCCGAGGGTCCCGTTGTCGTGATAAAGTCGAGGTCTTTTATTTGCCTAATGCATCATCAGGCAGAGTGCCAGGGCATGTTTCGACATCTTAATGATAATATGTAACGGTAACAAATAATAATAATATTTTTTTTGAACAAGGGTTTATTTTATCAATATGTACATGTATCACAATTACTTACATATCACTTACATAACATCTACATTGCATTTAGTATTCTTATTGCTTGAGTGTCGGTGACCACTCAGCATCATCTTGGCGTTGCCTCCCTGTAATTCTAATGACACTCTCTGTCGGAGGAACGCGGTCGATCTTGGCTCCGCTGTGGCCTCAAATAGCTTCTTTCCAAGCTCTTTTGCCAGTAATAATAATAATAATAATAATAATAATAAGCACCTCACCGACAAGCCAATGTCTCGACGCCCTGCAAGCGTATGACGGCTCTACGAGAGACATACTGAGTGAAGTCCTTAACATCGATTTCACGGACGATACGTGGCGAAGAGCAAGCCTCCCCATAAGAGAAGGTGGACTGGTAAGAGAATTGGCACCCATATGTTACGCAGTGTCTGTGCTAGAATTCAGCCCGCTGGCAGAGTGCTCACCACCGGCTGCACATAGCTAAGCAGGAGGCAGAGTCGCTTGTCAAGCTGAAGTTGGATCCAAGTCCTTGGGAGAAACGTGTAACGCAGAGAGTACTTGATAACTACAGATGTAAAGTTATAGCCCGTGAGATCACCGAAAGCTTTGAGTCTTCTACGGAGAAGGCAGTCTTCTTGGACGCACGAGACACCTTCAGCGGTGGATTCCTTAGGGCTCTCCCGTCGCCACAGCTCGGCACCATGCTGGACAACGTCTCATTCCGCATGTGAGGGTGTCGGCTCTCACAATCGGCGGGTCGATATGCGAACCACACATTTGCAAGGCCTGTGGAAAACCAGTAGAGAAGAATGGCCTCCACCCGTTAAGCTGCATCAAGAGCCAAGGTCGGGCTCCCAGGCACATAGAAATAAATGCAGTGATTCAAAGAGCTCTCCGGAGGGTGGGAATACCTAGCATGCTGGAACCCAGACTAGGACTTCATGACGGTAAAAGGCCCACCGGGGTCACTATTCCGCCGTGAAAAAAAGGCAAATGCCTGGTTTGGGATGCGACAGTCTCCTGCACAGCCGCACCGTCTTATGTGTGCCACAGCGCTACCGAGGCGGGATGGGTGGGCGAACACGCAGAGAAAGAAAAGTGGCGTAAATACACAGAGTTAGAGTCTAGATACAATTTCGTGCCGATTGCAATGGGGACAATGGGCCCAGTCAGCAGAAGAACAAGGACATTTATTAAAGACTTAAGTGATCGGATACAAGCAAACACCGGAGATGCACGCGAAGGCGACTTTCTGAGGCAGCTGCTTTCATTGGCAGTTTGCAGAGGAAACGCCGCGGTGATATTAGGTGCGATGGGCTGACGACAGCAAAAAAGAAACTATAAAATAATGAGGATACACATTCACACCTCACAACTGTATTGCTCTAAGACATATTAAATAAATAATAATGCGTCGTGTCGTGATGGTACCCACGACACATAATATTGGGGCCTCCGGCCAGCTTCACTACACGGTCCCTTTGCATAAATATGTATGCGTAGAGGGTGTTCCTATAATCATATACTTATATTTCCATGCTAAGCAATTTTTTTTTAATTTCCATGCTAAGCAAATAAAAATGACCATTAAAATTGTATTTTATTTAGTGTGCCTTATCTAGAGATGAGTAAAATATAACTATCGGCTTGTTATACAAAATACAATTATTTTTAAGCTCAAAAGTGAGAAGAAAGCCTTGTTGCAGGACAACATGATTTTATTAGTTGTTAAATGGCCTATGTAATTGCCACGGTTAGCAAGGACGATGTCTGGCTAATTCTTATAAATAAACGTTAGTAATTTCACCGCGTAGATTTAATTATCGGAGATTATAATTTAATAAGAAACCGCAAACTGCGACTCATCTCTGGCCCATGTATTCCTGCACCTTCGAAAGCCCTACAAACAACTGTCCGCTGCTGCTTTTCTGTGCGATCTTCGCTCTGGACCTGGACAATTACATATCGCTATGAACGGCGTCAAATAGTCGGAGTATGCAAGTGGCCTTAAACTCTCGTTTAATTAAATACGATATCTGTTTAAGGTTGCCGCAGTCAAGCACGTAGAAGGTTCCTCTCAATGGTAGAAAATAAAGAAATTATGATCTTGTCACAAATTATTTTTTTTGTGCGGATGGTGTCAGCAAACATTTGTACAGCTAAGAGAATGCCAAGTAACACAGCTCTACCAGCAGAAACAACTACTACAACGTCAAGCGAAGTGCGTACTTGTTCTCGTAGACCACTACCTAAGAAGCAATCAAAGGCAGTATAGCAAACCAGCTTTCCAGGAAAACGGCAGTGCTTGTGCGTATAATCGCTGGTGCGTCCGTGCTATTGACACGGACAAAGTATTGCGAGATCGTATTGCCTGTACCAACGTGATACAACGACTGCATTGACTTCAGAAAGAAAGACTTTGTCAAAGAGGTGGCAGTATTCTTAGTAAAGTTACGCAAGCAGAACAACGGCCAACCATTGTCACCATCCCTCAGTTCAGCGCGAGCTCTAATTGAGCAAACGACCCTAATCGTCTGCAAAAAGGAATTAAACGTGGATATTACCCCAATACAATACGTACACATGATTTGATGTTTCGCAAGAACGCCTACTTATAAAAATAGCTCCGTAAAACAACGGAGGCGGTTGCAAAAGGGGTCTGTCGACGAATCTCTACTTTTTAGGTTTAAATTTGGGGAGCACCCAACCACCGCTCCTACCACCGAGATCCAAACCGTGTCTATACGAGTGGAGCATCACCTCGTGCCAACAACCGCCTTCTCGTCGACGCACACAGAGCTAAGGATCCATACTGCGTAACCACTACAAGATTATGTGGGGGTTGTTGTTTCTGTCCCTTCGAGAGCAGGAACAAGCACTAGCCCGCAAAGGGAGCCTAGTGCAACGGAATGTTGGCAATAAAGAAATTAACTTAGTCGAACGCCAAAGGATGCAGTAAAGATAGTTCAGTGAAGCTGCAGCAGTCCCGAAAAATCGCTAAGACTTTTGCACGCATCAGCGCTGAACGGATGGACCCGATTGTGCTCACGGAGACATGGTTTCTGGTAGCAGAAGAAGGCTGCGTGATTAGAGGGAGCGAGAAAATAGACCTGATTGCCTTATCTGAGTTTTCTGTTATATGGGAAGCACCGCTAAAGAAAACTTTGAATAGATGTCACTATACCCATGCGTGACGAACGCAGTAGAGGCGAAAACTTGTGTCAAGGTTTCTCATAACAGATGGCTTGCAAGGAGTTATCCTGAACCTCACCGAATAACAGGACGTCGAGGTTACAATGAGCTATTGACCACGACACGTAGAGCTGTACACGACACGTAGAGCAATGAGAAGGGCGACAATGATGGACCTGAGGATGCAGTCAGGCCAAAGCCTATCACTACCAGGCAACGAAGATGACTCGTCTTAGACCTGAGATGAGGCCGCTATACGCGGCATCGACACCTCTTTATTGACGAATACTACGAGAAGCTAGGCAGCACAAAGCGCGCGTAGAAGAGAGTACATAAGTTTGCCATATCAGTAGAGAGCGAGTAACTCTACGTCCACTTTCAAACTATCCTCAGTACGCACGACACGAGGCCCCTGTCGGCACTCCCAATGAACGAGTCGCCGGAGGGCATGCTGTGAAGAACTAAGTTGAAGGAATAGCTGAAAGACTCCTGAAAAACGAAGCGCCCGGAAACCTGCTGTAGGCAGCAGCATTGGTGTCTCGCTGAACGGCCGTCTTCAGTCGACGCCTCCGTACCGGAAAACTGGCAAAAAAGCTGTAAACGCGTATAAATTGGTATAATCGAGCGACTTCTAGTCGGCTGTTTGACCTCATTTGTCGAGTACAAAATACCACTTCCAGATGATCAACATGGTTTCAGAGCTCAGAAATCGACGACATGTACCAATCTTCCTCACATACATAAAGATGAGTGCAGAAACGGCAATTTCTCTAGTTAATGCGTGATTTCCTAGGACATATTCTAAAACTCATAAAGGACATACTGCAAGCAAATCAATTTAGACGACGGGACAGCAAGGCACCGATGTATCGCAGACCTAGCGAGCCACATACAGAACCGACATTCGACCGTAAAAATCCTCGGGTAGTAGTACCCCACGATGGGAGCAGTTTTCATTTGCAGCGGACGCTAGCTGCGTTGGCAGTTAATGCGAGGGAAGTCGGCCTTAAGATCAATGGAAGACATGAACTTCGGACAGGTGGGCCGATTAGGAAAGAGTGACTCCTTCAGACTACGTGAGCAGGAGCTACGGTTTGTAAATAGATTCACATAATTAAACGTCATGCTTAGTCAACCTGACGTCCGCTGCACACTTTGAAGAATGAACACAGAAAGGAATGGTTGCGTCAACGACACTTAACTACGCCAGCAAATGCTTGCACTTAAAACAATGCTAACCCTTTTCGATATGAAAATAGCACCAATTGCTACATACGACATTCCGTTTCTATAGGCGATACTAAGTTTCCTGAGGCACTTGACCGCGTAAAATTAGCCGCAGTCGGACCCGTCTCAAAAAATCAGCCAGCTATTTTGAAACGGGTATAAAACTTTCAGATGTTCATCTTGTTTATTTACTAGCTTATATCTCTCTATTCGTAGAAAATTTTAGAAAGCAATTCGTACTCTCAGAGACCTCTGCATATATCTAGTTTATTGAGCAGTATGAGGAAAAATGGCTAATGTTGATCCTGGAACTTTAGACATGGCAATGCTAGTGCAGGGGCAATGCTTGTAACTCAAAGTGGAAACGAGCGGGAAGGGCGGATAAACATAAAGTGGTACGTTTTGCAGGCCATGGATTCACTCTTATTTGCCGTCAGAACGTACAGACAAAACATCTTACAGAAACTCGATTAGATAACGAATAGTCAGATGGACAGATGACGGCGGAAAATTGCTCCGTGTTGATGGACACTGCCCTCTTTCATCGTACTCTCTTTCTCTGGTTGCCGTCGTTTCCCGCATCCATTCAGTCAACAAAAAGCACTGTTCTTACCGATATTTTACGTGCAGGACCGTATGCTTACACATGTAAAGTTTTTAGCGTTAAATTTATAATTTCCATAAGTTAGAAGACAACGCATGAATGTCTACTAGGTTTTCCATGTCAAAGGCGTCACCTTCTGCATTGTTATGCATAACCTGTCTCCAAGGACGAACCAAAAAAACATAGTTACAGCCGCTTTCCGGGCTCTTGACGATTGGGTTATTGTGTGACCAACTTAAGATACCTTGAGTGGTTGCACCCAGTAACTACAAGGAGCTATAGGAGAACGGGGCGCTATGGATATCATTCAAACACAAATCAAAGAATTTCGCCAAGTGAAAAGTTGAAGTGTCTGGCGCTTCATAAGGAAGAAAAAGCCTCAGCGTAATTGGCTGCAGGTATAGACCTCACTTAGCTGTAAGTCTCTTGGACATTCATCGATGATATATATATATATATATATATATATAGGATCTTCTAGGAAAATTTCGAGTGCCATACAGGGAATTGTAGAGCTCGTTAAAAGAAATATCTGTTTCCAATTAAACATGGTATCTGAAAGGTCTTGTTTCGGAGTGAGAGTGACATTACTAAAATCCGTGACACTGGTGTTATTGCCCAATATAGCACTAAATGTGCAATCCTATACAGGAATCAAGTACACTGCCGTGTCCGTGACAAAATTTTGCTCAAGAACATATAATGCCGGCCAGGAGATCCGACATGGTCGTTTAGAAGAGAAGTCGCAAAAACATAAAGTTATTTTATTAGTTTTCACGTCCAATACCTCAAATATTTTTGCACTAATCGCAGCGTACACAACGAAAACATTCAGGCAATTGCGCACTTAATGACGATCATTTTGGTATAAAATATATGGCAATGTGGTTAAGGAGTAATTAAGATTTTTTGGCGGAGATGTCGAGTGTGTGCATAAATGACCTAGAGTGATTTATCTGATGGTGTAGATCATTTATGCATGCACTCAATCGCGACTACTCTGCAATCGCGCCTTGCATTGCCATATATTTGGTACCAAATGTATCTTCATGAAATGCGCAGCTAATAAAAGAACTTCATTTTTTGCGGATTCTTTTCTAAACGACCATGGTGCGTCTTTCGGTCGGCGTTATATGTTCAAAAGAAATATAATTTTCTCATGAACACGACGATGTACTTATTGCTTTTTTGTATAGGAGGATTGGTTATCTCGCAATTGCACATTTTATGCTCATATGTCGGACAAAAACACCAGTGTCAAGGATTTTAGTAGTACCACTCTCACTCTGAAACAATACCTCTCAAAGGCCATGTTTAATTGGAAAAAGTATTTATTTTAAAGAACTCTACAATTTCCTATATGGCTCTCTTTTCTGGGAGATCCTGTATACAAAGGCAAAGTCACTCGAGGGTTTCAACATTTTGGCATAAACGACAAAGTTGACTAGGCACGGTCAAAACTGATAAAAGTAGGTGCACGATAAAACGAATTTTTTAAAAAAGTTCCTTACATGCCGCTATCTCTGAAAGAGGATTTCAGGAAGATGGCTGGACTTAGACGGGGAGCGTAGTTGTAGTATAGGCTATGTTATTACGGCCTAGTTATGCCAATTTGTGGAATAACTTGGCCGTCATTTTTAAAATTTTGCACAGGATATAGTTTGCCGCGACTTGTAGATGGCGTTCTGGCAAAATAACGGACAACCGGCATAACTACATGGGTTTCATAATATCTATAGCTCTCATTGTTAGTCAATAATTAGATAAATGCCTCTGAAGCCATCAACTGATAAACGAATTCCTGACTACCTTATGTTTGCTATTTTATTGTATGGTTTAAAGTTGCTAAAATATTACTGCACGTAATTTAGATCAAGAACTATTTTGCTGTATCCATGTTAACACGTAGACATAGCATACACCAAAAACCACTGCGTTTTCTGACGCAATTGTTTTTGGAAGCCTTGTAGACTGAGAAATTATAAACAAAGATATGACCACATGGTATGTATTATGAATGAAAATATATTTAATTGAATTGCATATAGGCAGTCGTCCTTGTAGAAGATAGCTGATGTACTTAATGCGGGATTAGATAATAAGATACGTTAACAGGAGATGTAATAAAGCTGTTTCTGCCCAGCTAACGCGTGAAAACTAGCTTAGTAGACTGGCTTTATGGACAAAAGCTCTCAGCGCTGTGTGACTGGGAAATTCAGGCTTCACTCCCCATGGAACAATCACTCATATTTATTTCACACCAACGAGGTACATTGACATAATAAACGGAACAATCGATCTTGAACAGAGAAGCGAAGTGCCAACCATACCTGAAAATGAGCAGAATGTGGAAAAACTTGCCAAATAACTGGGAAAGCTGGCACCTGTAAACAACTAGAAGATGTGAAGTAGGGCCACACCTTAAAGTGAAATGACAAAAACAGACTACCATATGAACACAACAATTCAACATCCTTAATTAATTTGCCTGCAAACTTGTCCCCGAAGCAGTTTTGGGATTGCGCTGTTTAGCATTAGCTATAAAGTGCACTCAGCGAAGGCATCAAGCAAATGTCACTAACACCTGCTGTCGTTATCAGCAGCAATTCGGTGGCAATAGAGTCTGCTCTGCCTATGTTAGCCGCAGATAAGTAAGTCACGTGCAATAATAATATTTTTTTTTTAATAATAATATAATTTTATTTTTTTAATACTTACTATTTTTATTGCATGTTAAACAATGTGGCAGTCGTGAGGTCTGAACGCTATATTTTAATTATTTTAAAAGGCTATTATTATATAATTATTATTAGAAGCGAATGTACCCAGCCTTTAAATTTTGTCTACATGTTTGCCATCATTAATATAGGCGGATAGGATAGATGACAAAAGCCAGTCTATGAAATAGGGCGTGCTCAAAGAGCATTTTTGCCCCCGCCTATCGAAGCAATACACTATCAGAGCAACACTTGTGACGTGTGACTGTGTATTGTCGTTGTTTCATTGTTTCCTTCTAGCTATTCTCCGCCTATCGCACCTAATATCGACGCAGCATTTCCTCTGCAAACTGCCAAATTATTATTATTATTATTATTATTATTATTATTATTATTATTATTATTATTATTATTATTATTATTATTATTATTATTATTATTATTATTATTATTATTACTATTATTATTATTATTATTATTATTATTATTATTATTATTATTATTTATATTTCAGTTTTACAATTGTGAGGTATGAACGTTTAAGCCAGGTTCATGATGCTTTGCTTGTTTCCTTAATTAATGGCGCCTATGATAGAAGCCACGTTCCCCCTACAGACGGCCAAAGACATCATATGTCTCAAAAACATGGCCTCGCGTCGGTCACCCGTAATATCTTCTATACGCTTTCCAATATCCTTCAGGATTTTCGCCGTATATGTGCTAATGGGCTCAAGTGTCTCCAATGCAATGGGTACAAAGTGGTTTCTCCTTGACAGCTCAAGATACTTTCCTCGTTTTTCAGAGCCCGCGCGTTCTGCAACTCATCCAGATTCAACTGCGCTGTGACGTAGATACGACAAGGCCGCCGTGCATGAAATAGTTACATCCCATGCAAGGCTTTTATCATGTGACCATAGCGGAATGGTGACCCCGTCAGGTCGTAACTCACAACTTCCATAAAGACCTTTCGGCTTGGGTGTGGATGGTATCCCTGCCTTCTAAGGGCTCTTCTTACTACGGCGTTGAGTTTCGCGTGTCTTGTAAGTCTGCCGGGGCTTTTTAGACAGCTTAGAGGATGTAGACCATCAGAGTCAACAGGTTGGCCGCATGACAGACATGAGAAAGGCTGGCAGACGGGCGCGCCTATCCTAAGGGCTGACATCATGCGGAAGGAGTTGGGGTCCAGCATGGTGCCAAGCTGGCGGGAGGGCAGTGCTTGGAGCCAGCCCCCGCTGAAAGGATGTTGAGCCGCTAGAAAAACGGCACGTTCTCTTGATGATGTAAGGTCATCCATGATATCCCTTGATGATTTCTTACTTTTACAAGCGAAAATGTTGGTTCACGTGCTCTTTCAGGGGGCCGGGTTCAAGTTGGCTCCTCATCGTCGCATCTGCCAACATGGTAGTTTTCTTTAACACGGTTGTTGCATCTTCATTTACAAGTGATTCCGCTAGAGAGCCAAATTGATTCAATAATGCAGCATAGCACACTGCGGCGAGGTCGATGGACCTTCTAATACCAAGTCCTCCGAATGCTATTGGAAGGTTTGCTCTTTTCCATAGGTTCTCCTCTAAACTAATGTTCAATTCCTCACCCAGAATAACCCTAGTAGTCTCGTCGTAAGCAGCGAGGCCTTCGGTATATGTGAAGGTCGAGGATGCTCGCAACAAATAGTTAAATCTTGGTGACCCAAGACTGTGCTTCCACAGACAAAGGTCCGCCTGTGGGTGCAGATTTGTCAACCGTTATTATTATTATTATTAAAACAACCACAGCGGTACACATAACTACTTATATGCACCGCTTTGGTTCGTGGTAGAAGAGATCTAGCTCAGACTCCGATGAATGACCATATGATGAAAACAGTTATTAGTCTCGCAACTGTTTGAGACGTTCATAGATGCATTGGATAGCCACAGATATTTGAATTTGCTTGAGTGGTCGCTTTACCATACAATAAATAGTATGCCGAGGCAGAGGAGCGGTCTTAATATGTGCTAGTCGCATTCACATCCAAAGCTGTTGCGAGTGTTCAGTGCTGGTCACTGTAGATTGCATTGTGCACGACTGCATTCATATGAGTGAACAAACAAGCAATTTCATCGCAATCGTATAGGCAATAAACAGCATACGTTGCGTAAACTACACACATTTATTTTACTAATAAAGCAAATATTGACATACAATTGACTGTCAGCATACATAATACATACTCATATTGCATGTGCCGTCCGTTATAACGTATTTTTGTATTGAAGCCTTAGTGCTACTAGACTGTCACCTGCGGCAAGATTATTATTATTTTCTGACAGCTATAGAGCCATTTACCAGCAACTGTTGGCGTTTGTTTGACTGAAAATTAATCTATAAATAGGTAGCCCTATAAAAACGCATGTAATATGCGTTGTCTTTTGTCTCGAGTTTTTAGCTAAATGTTTAGCCTACGTGATTTGCGGCGAGATTGCGTTGAGAGCAATCAAACTTCGACAGCTCTTGAATGAATCGTTTTTTATAATTGGCCACTCTCTGAATTTTTTTTAATGTAATTTAATATGTGTATTTTTGTGCCTTAAGCTGAAAGGCTCAATACACCAACTTGCTATATGGGTTAAAAACTACGTTGAAAGCTTGAAGCTTAACGTTAACACAATATTCACATCTGGTTCTTCATCTTCATAGACGGAGCTTGCTAGCCTTGAATCCTGGTCGGGCAAACATATTACTTTTTTAGGTTGGAAAAGCTTACCGTTGTCAGATCTAAGTCAAGCAGTATCACGTTTTGTTCAATTTGTCATTTATAATTTAATTGACAAGTATATATACAAAAAACATAATTTTTTTAAACGAAAGTAAACAATATTTTGTCACGTAAATTGCAAAACTTACCGAAATTATACACAGTTCGAAATATATATATATATAATACGAAATTCTACAAACGCAATATTGTAGCTATTGATTTTGCTATTCACGAAAAGGGTTATTATTAGCGCAACCGTAATTACTAAAACCGGCGCTCCAAATAAGCCGAAAGTTGTTGTTTATAAAAATGCTCACAAGATGATAACAAGCATGCCTGCGTTGCTCAATCTGTTCCAGCCACATTCAAACTACTGGGCTAATGCGTCGTTTAGCGCGCGCCTTGACGCCATTTTCTCCCGCCATTGCCAGCACAAAAACAGCGTTTCTGGTGAGAAGGCGTGGAAGTTTCATAATGTTTACATATCAACAAGCTGGACTTTTGCGTATAGATTTCCAATGCGCGTTGGAAATTTCCCTCTAAACCCATTCGACGAACAACAAACAGACGCAGACGGCAAAATAATCACGATACGGTGGGTTGAGATGAGTCCCCACCTCTAGCTCACCTCTGTTCTGACTAACTGGGCCTGCTGGGTGCTTTATCATCACGCTCTGCACCAGTCGATCCGTCATTGACAGGTGTCCCGCGGCGGTACAGTGACTCATTTAGCCCATCCATCAACTATTGCAGCAATTTGTTCGTTGTTTTCTTGTGCGTCCTAGAGATTTATCGTTATCTGTCTAGTCCGTTCCTTGGTTAGACCACCGAAGAAGGCCTGCATCACTAGCCTTTCCCAGAGCTCAATACCGGACCTTATAGCCAGATCCCTAAAGGTCAAATTAAAAACTATTCCTCACAGCGACAAATAACGTCTCTCGCCAAGTTCTTGCCGCAGCTGTTTGTAACACTACTCTCAACGGGCCAGCGTTACGAACCGTCAATGTAACGCAAAAATTTGGAATCTTAATCTTGGCGGAGCTCATTTTCTCCCCGCATATCAAAGAACCATTCAAAGCAGCATTGTCACTAGCGAATATGTTGTTTCACTGTTTAGGAGCCTACGGTTTATCTTCGTTTGTACAAATCGATGGTGTTGTGCAAACTTTTCTACTGGTCACCCGTATCGCATCCACATGTGTGTATGTTCCGCTCCATTTTTCCTGGGGGTCTGACATGTTACAGTTGTGTAGCATATCTGTAACATTCTGCCACAAACGCAATTCGAAACCAAATCACGTGATACTTGTTTTTGATGCCTTAAACACGCGTATATCTTCGGCGCTGTAGTCGGCATGAGCGTTCTAAAATTTTAGACAGGCTATACAACCAACTTTTTTTTATTCACCTAGTATGTACGAGGTGTGTTCAAAAAGTATCGCGGGCTTTTGTGTTTTTTCAAAAAAATATTCATTTATTCATGAATATCTATTTTGTCCCCTTCAAAGTAATCCCCATGAGATATTATACACTTGTGCCAACGGTTTTCCAATCTTCGAAGCACTTCAAAAAACCATTTTTTTTATCTTGTTCAGCTCCTCCTTCGATGCCGTCTTTATCTCGTCAAGCGTAGCGTAACGTCGTCCTTTCATGGGCCTATTCAGTTTAGGGAACAAGAAAAAGTCACAGGGGGCCAGATCTGGGGAATACGGTGGCTGCGGCATCATTAGTGTGTTGTTTTTGGCCAAAAACTCGCGCACAAGCAACGATGTGTGAGCAGGGGCGTTATCGTGGTGCAAAAGCCAATTTTTGTTCTTCCACAAATCCGGGCGTTTCTGGCGGATTGCTTCGCGCAAATTGCGCATAACTTGCAGGTAATATTCCTTATTGACCGTTCTACCCTGTGGCAAGAACTCATGATGCACCACGCCCCTGCAATCGAAGAAAACTGTCAGCAAAACTTTCACATTCGACCGAACTTGGCGCGCTTTTTTCGGTCTTGGTTCGTGCGGCAGCTTCCATTGAGATGATTGAGCTTTGGTTTCCACGTCATAACCATAAACCCACGATTCGTCACCAGTTATGACCCTCTGGAGCAAATTTGGGTCGTCGCGGACAGAGTCCAACATCTCATTAGCAATGTTCATGCGATGCTGTTTTTGGTCGCAATTGAGCAATTTTGGTACGAATTTCGCGGCGACCCGTCTCATGCCCAAATCATTGATAAAAATCGAATGGCACGAGCCAATCGATATGTTTAGGTCCTCAGCAACTTCTCTAACGGTGATTCGACGATTGGCCAATACCATTTTCTCCACTTCATTAATTTTTTCGTCTGTTGTTGAAGTGCTCGGGCGTCCGGCACGCTCTTCGTCGTTCACATCTTCTCGGCCTTCTGAGAACATTTTGTACCACCGATAAACGTTGCTTCGGTCCAAGGTAGCTTCTCCGTATGCCACAGTCAACATTTGGAATGCATCCGCGCACTTAATTTCGTTTTTCACACAAAATTTGATACAGGTTCTTTGATCCATTTTTTTGAATAGGTAAAAATCGAAGACGATCCAAAACACGTGCAAGCAAAGCAGCTGTCAACAATTAAGTGAACATTCAAAATGGCCGAGTTTGTCGGCATAAGTGAGAGACATGAGTACCAACATAACGCCACAAAAAATCGAAATTCGAATATACGTAACCCGCGAAAATTCAAAAGTCGCGATACTTTTTGAACACACCTCGTATATCTATATGCCTAGGAAAAATAATAGGCAGGAGAAACGCATATATTTTCTATATCTATACCTATCTTAACTTATATCTGTAAATTGTTTAATAATTATTACATTAGGTGACATGCGTACATACATGACATGTATGTATTGTGCATTGGTAGTTTTATGTAATAATTAAGAACAGTAATAATAGCAATATATTATTATCAAAGACGCGCACAACATGGTAGAACAAATGGGGTGCAGATGCTAGCAAAGTCACTACGAATACATATATGTAAGAGAAATTGCGTAGTAAACGGTCAATCAGTTCAAGGTTTTCAATGTAGAGTGACGTGCGGATTTCAGCTAAGTGTGAATGGTGGTGAATAAGCTAATTTGCCATTGCGTTTATAAGATTGTTGTTGTCAAAATGCGGTAATAATATTCATGGTGCCTTAGATTGAAAAATATTAAGATAAAGGCATTCTAAAATATTGTAACTGAAATAGTCAATAGCAAATATGCTAGAATTCCCAAAGTCTTGGAAAACGGCACGCCTAACGCTTATCCCGAAACCCGGGAAGCCACAAGGAGACCCCTCAGCATACCGCCCTATAAGCATGCTCTCCTGCCTATCCAAGGCAGCTGAGCATATTATCAACGGGCGACTAGTTACAGAATTAGAAGGCAAGAAGGCGCTGTCAGAAAACCAGCATGGTTTCCGCGCCGGGCACTCCACACACTCGGCTATCAGCAAAGTTCTAAACATAGCTGAAACACAAAGAAATTCACCTATCGCACACCGGGCGCACTGCCTGGCCGTCCTTATTGATGTCAAAAACGCGTTTAATACGCTCTCGTGGGACGCCATAAACCAAGCACTTGGAAATAAAGGCGTGTCTCCCTACCTACGACGTATCCTAGCGTCGTATCTAAAGGACCGAGCATCTACATACGATGGAGTGGACTACGCCGTCACTGCCGGGGTTCCCCAAGGATCTGTACTGGGACCAACCCTGTGGAACATAACCTATGATGGAGACTGCCGCATCCCCCGGGAGTTTTTTCTATTGCCTACGCAGACGATCTGGCACTGATCGTTACCGCCAGTGACGAGGATTTGCTCGAAGGTACAGCCAACGGAGCCTTGGCAGATATCCGACAACACCTCCGCACGCTTGGCCTCGAACTGGCTTCACAAAAAACGGAAGCAATCCTTCTAAACGGTCTGAAGCGTCCTCCACGCAACCTAAATTTACACCCGGAAGGCCATCCAATAACACCCACGCCCGTGGTCAAGTACCTGGGCGTGATCCTGGATAGAGCTCTCACAGGAACACCTCATGTGCGCTATGCAGCTAAAAAAGCAGCCAAAGCCTCAGCAGAGTTACGGAAAATCCTCCCACGGACCAGAGGGCAAGCGACTCTCGGCGCCGACTCTTAGCATCAGTAATAGACAGCATCATGTTATACGCCGCACCCTTATGGGAACGCACTACTACAAGGGCTACAACACGTCGCCTCCTCAACAAGACCCAAAGACCTATGGCGCTTAACCTAACACGAGCAAGTCGCACGGCGTCCACAGCAGCCGTACAGGTACTCTCCAGACAAATTCCCTGGGACTTGAGAGTAAAAGAATTGGCATCAAGAAACCCTGTAACCAACGTTCTGACGGAGGGCACACTAGTCAGCAGAACCGACACACTAAGCAAATGAAGCCAGCAATGGGAAGCAATCCAGCCGGGCCATCCTGGATATTGGACAAGATCAATACTTCCTGATCTTAAAAAATGGTACAGCCTCAAACACGGCTCGCTACCCACTCGCGCAACTGTTAACAGGCCATGGTGCCTGTTTTCAGCAGTACCTACACCGCATCGGTAAAACTGACTCCCCTGTATGCCGCATGTGCAACTCGGGGGAGCCGGATAATGTTAGGCACTGCTATGAGCGGTGCTCCTTCTTCGACACTGAGCGAGAGCTATTGTCCCGGAACCTAGGACTGCAGAACCCCTGACATGCCAGGCCCTTGTAGAGGCGCTCCTCAAAGATCACAAATCCTGGATTCTAGTAAGAAGATTCGCACAAGATATCTCTGAGGCGAAAATAACCGCCGCACAAAGCCGAGCAGCCTAAATGGCAAGAAGAGTGGCCAGGCGAAGTAATCTCGAGAAGACAGTACTGCGGCCACCCCCCGTCAAGGGGCAAAGAGGACGCCTGGATTTTAGTGGGTGCGAGTCCCACACTACCGAGGCTTTAACAACGTCGCTCGGTGTGCATAACGCATTTTACCAGTTACCTCTATAAAAAAATATGCTAGAATTAAAAAAAAAAAATTTAGGAAGATTGTTTTTTATTCTAGACTATCATTCGTTCCCTACGGGCTTGGAACTTAACCTGAGGTATACCTTCAATGCACCGAGGGCCGGACATGTTACGATATTTTTAGGGCTTCCCCAACAGTCCTTGTGGCAGCATGGTCGCTGACTCTCAGCGGAATGGCTTATCATCACTAGCACCCTAGACTAGTCCCCTAGATAGCAAATCGGCTATCATTTACAGTAATGCCGAAATTCACAGTAGAATATGTGTCGGTTTTATATGATGAATATGCACGTATAGCAACTATGTGATTGTATGGTGCGTATGACATAGCATTAGCCGGTAAATAATAAGTTGAAAACTAATAAGTGAACAGGCGAGATGACTGAAAAATGCATTTTTATAAATGAAAATGTCACTTTAAATTGGCCAGTTTAGAACGAATCAAGCGAGTGACCAATAATGCGAGCGTAAGTGCACATGCGTTTGATCGTATTTGCGGATGGTTGTTTTTTCCGATTGTGAACTAAATCTGAATAGAAAGGTAATTCACAGTGTATTGCTAGAAAGAACAAAACATTCACCTGCATTTATTTGAGAAGCTCAGTCGACTGATGCCGGTCGTGAATTCAGATGTAAATATACATATTGTTATTTTTAAATTTGTTTTAAGTGTTCTTTTTTTCAATATTGTGAGAAACGTATCAGTACAAAGCAGCGAGCGATTACTCTCATTTAACAAAGCTTGCTTGAAAACAAACATGTAAAATTTGTGAGGGAAGTTTTAAGATTTGTGGTAATCCGGAAATCGTAAAAATCTCTTTTTTTTGTGTTCTAGAGTTTAACGTGAGGCAAGGTAAAGGTAAATAGGCAAGAGTAGAATACATGAGAAGCTCCTTTATTCACGAAATAAAGGGCAAGAGAAATTTAAACAATATCGCTCGATTCAAAGTCGCATTCTTTGCACAGCTTTAACCTTACCTATGTAACAAGTACCGAGCTGTGATTAAATCATTTTAAAAGCGTAGCGGCATCAGAAATCAAAGCTAACTTAGATGCAGTTTGTGGAACTAACGAACTACTACCAAATGGATTGCCTCATTTAAAATGGAAGTATGAGCACCGAGGACGCATATTCTGGACGGCTAAAAATAACGGGTAAGAACATTTTATAGAAGTCTACAATCTCGTGATGACTGACCCCAGATTGAAGCTGCGCGAAATAGCGGAAGAGATGGATGCTAGCTATCGTATATCGTTAGGCATAAAGATAATTTACGCAAAGTGGCTACAACAAAAACTGACAATTGAGCAAAAGTATAAGCGTTTCAGAGAAAAATTTAGAATTTTTGAGACTGAGACTGCAGGACTTTTGGGGAAATTCGTAATCGCCGACGAAACCTGGATCCACCACTTCACACCAGAATGGAAAGGTGCCACCAGGGAGTCGAAAGGCCTTCCAGCAGGGTAAATAGGCACATCCCTACCGGAAAGGTTTTAACAACCGTGTCTGGGGTACAAAAGACCACAATTAGTATTCGTGATAACTGGTACGTAGTATGGTGCTGCTGCTGCCATAAGAACTGTTGGGGAAACCCTAGATATCTCAACATGTCTGCTTATGCCGCTGCTTGACATGTGTATTTAAATATACATGCCAAGCGAATATATGTATATATATATATATATATATATATATATATATATATATATATATATATATATATATATATATATATATATATATATATATATATAACAAATAATCTATATATATATATATAACAAATAATATGTATATATAAATATTTTTTAATGTGTTTTGAGATATACATTTGTGATGTAAGAACATGTGCACAGCCCGCTCGGGGCATAACTCAAACGTTAGGTCCAGGCTTGAGCTGGTCCACCTAGCCAGGGTGCCTCTCACGGAAGCGGCACTCCCTCTCTGAACATCCAATGACAGACGTTGCAGTAAATATTCGCCCGCCCTCTTCGAGTCGGTTACGGTCGCATATATATATATATATATATATATATAAATATATACATATATATATATATATGTATATATTTATATATTATATATATGTATAGATATAGAGATATATATATATAGATATAGAGATATATATATATATACATATATATATATATATATACATATATATATATATATACATATATATATATATATATATATATATTAATATATATATACATATATATATACATATATATATATATACACGAATCATAGTAACAAAGTTTAAATGAAATTCAGTAGCCAGATATTAAGGATAGTGACAATGTTTAAGTGAGGTCCGGAAGTAGCCGAAGTACTCTAACAAAATCCGTTTAATAGCGCACATAACCAATTATACGTTGTAAATCATGTACATTCGCTGAAGTGTTTTCTTGCCGACGAACTATGCATGCAAGCGCCATTCGTTGAGCCTATTTATTATAGGCTTGCGTAGCTTTGCGGGCTTACTCACGCTCGACAAGTTGCTGCCTCCACTCCAGTAGAGGTAAATTAGCACTTGATAACGAACATCTGTCTACACAATAGCCGAATTACTAATGATTTCGTAGAGTGGTCTCGGATGGAGTGATCTATTAGATCAATTTTCTCTATTTGTTATTACTTTTGGGAAGACGACTGTTTTTAAATAGCAGTGGGCTTGAATAGTATGCAATGCATATGAGATTGACGTCAGATGTCCTCTCTTCCCATATGATGCGCCAGATTACCGAAATGTCAAGAGAAACAGGCCAGAAATCTAAACAGATTATGTCAAGAGTGCATCTCACGGCGTGAAAGCCATGAAATAGCCACACAACATTTCAACTGATAACGAAAGTCTCATGCTATGTTGTTGACAAGTCAACGAAATGAGCGCAACAGTTTGCTTTTGGCCTTACTTTGGTGAACAATAAAATGCTCTTACCTTCCAATTAGTGGGAAAGAGAGCGCCAGGAGGCTATCAGGACTCTCCAATTGCGTTAGATATGCAGGCCTTTGCAGAACGCGCGGGTTTGCCCGTACGCTGAATGACTTTAACAAGCTAAATTCCAAACTGAGAGGCACACGCACGTTGATCAATACAAGAAGCGTATACTTTAAACATGTGTACCTGGACACAAAAAACGACGGTTCATAGCATTAAAAAAGGAGCTAACATACGCGCAAGTGATGTGACTGGGAGTCGTCCGCCAACCGCGAGAATCATGCGACGTTGTATAAGTCACGCATTTCAGTTTCAGTCGTACTCTGACCAACTGAGATGAATTAATAGCGCTAGCTTTGCGCGCTGCGGTAAAGTTTCGGAACGTTTAAAATTAAATCTGCAAACTTTCTAAGTATACGTACACCTTCCGAAAGTGCATAATGCGTGCAAGTGTGATCAATGCCGCCCAGCCTAGCTGATTGCGAGAATAGCTAACTATATGTGCTAGAATACCTAAGCAAAGCTTTATGGGCAAGCAGGGACACGAATGTCGACGGCTGCAAAGAATTCCGTACAGTTGCGCGGCGACAGGTGGTACTGGCTTGTCTTTATCACTCATAGATAACAGAAAAAACATGGGGCAGTATTCCATAAAAGGGAAGAACGGTGTAAGGGATGTAAATTTGACTAAGTCCGCCAATACCTCAACCTAACAATCTTTCGATATCCGTTGGTTTAGATGAACGACGACCACCACTACAACTTCCAGTTGTTTCTATTACTGCTTCTATCAGTCGCTCGGTAAACCTACTACGGAAATCAACAAGCCTGAATAAAGAAATCTTTCTTGATTGTTGTTCTAACCAGCCAAGACAACAATTACAATCAGGGCAGCGAATTACCATAACCATGTCACACCTGCACCTGCTTCTACCCGTTGGCCGGGCAATTACAAACGCCCACACGCGCGTTTAGCCGAGTAAACAGAAAGGGCGGCAGTAAGCAGAGAGCCGCTGCCGGTTTCGAATCGAACCCACAACGTCAACCGACTGAGTCTTCACGAGTCTCGAGAGAATTTACTGTAACTGTGCTAGATTGTAGACACGCGATACAACAAATCGTTTCGTCGTAATGGGTAACGGTATCCTTGCGGTTGCTAGGATTGCGCGGCAGCTATGCGTGGCGCATACTATAGTGGATCTGGTCAAGATGATGACGGGGTTGTAGCGTACTGTGACTGCGTGGGCAATGCTTGAAACGTCTACGTAGAGGTCGTAACGTAAGGTAACACAACGACAACGGGCAGAGGCGATCGATCACTTCAGTTTCATAGTGACTCTTTATTTGAATCGTAAAGATCGACTCCTCTGTGGCATTGCGCCACGGGTTTATAGTGTTCCCAGTACTGTAGCAGACCTAGTTGTCCAGTGGCTGCATTGGCAACAGGTTCATTAGCCCGCACTCGTGAAGCTTCCGAGCGTCTTCTGAGCTTCGCGCATGCCGTAGTTACTCAGCGAATCTGCAACGAATATCCAAAGACAACAGACATGTTGATCACCTTACACAACTGTCCCCGCTCGCTGAGCAGCCGATTCAAGAAGATAATCAGGCCCTGCGTCTGTAGATGGGAAGGCTAAAGAATGCCAGTGGCACACAACCATTGCATTAACTAGTCCTAACGAATTCATTTGTGCCTACAGTAACACTCACTTTTTATTAATATAATTTCTGTTTAGTTACAATGTAAATATATATACTTTCCGTCTATATATATATATATATATATATAATTTTTTTGTATAATGATATGTGCACAGCCTGCTCGGGGCATACCTCAAGGCGCTCGGTCCAGGCTTGAGCTGGTAATATATATATATATATATATATATATATATTAGCCCTTTGGAGTGAACAATTGTCTCCGCGTGAACGTGTCATATATATATATATATATATATATATATATATATATATATATGTGTGTGTATGTGGCGGCATGGTCTGGTGGTCAAGTGCGCTAGTCATGGTTGTCATCTATTGGGGTGTCGTCTGTTCGGTCCCTGTTGTTGACCGAATTTGCTTTGATGAGTAATGCTCATAGAGAATAGATGATAAACCATACTGCTGGTGGTGGCAATCATGAATAGAAAGTTCGTGTACTATCGGGTGGCCCGTGGTCAGGTTTATTATCCTATTTGTCGGTTGCTCGCACGCTGTTTTAAATATCTCGGCGGTAGAAACGCAAGTGGACAATGTGGACCTAACCCGGTGTGGCCGCTTGACCATATCGGGTCTGTCTGAACACAGTTGTCAATTAAACATCAGCTGTACAACAGCTGTGTGCATATGTACGATGTTATGCAACCGAATGCGTCAAATCGACACGCGGAACCTCATAAAGTCTTAAAGCAGCCATGAGCTTAGACTCACCCATGAGCCTCGACGACATTTTGAAGAGCTCGTTCACTTGACCGGTGAGGTCGTCCATCGAAGGTGCCTTTGACTGATCGCTAGAGCCAGCTGCTTCGGCGGCACGAGCAAGCCTGGCCGTGCTGGCACTCTGCACGACGTCACCGGACAGAGCGATCACGGCCACAGCAAGCACGATTATGAAACTGAAGTACCTCATTGTCATCATTGTGAGTGCAATCTTTCTCCTTCTTGTTCTTCTTCGTCACTGGCACGCTTCCTCGTCGATGATCGCGTTGAATCACGTTGTCGTCAGACGATACAACCAGGCTCACGCAGCTAAGAGACAGGCTTCTCAAACAATACTTTTCTGTACTGCTCGGAGATGATAACAACAACGTCCTAGCCATGACCTTATATATAGACGGACACTGTCAGATGACGGTGAGCATTTACAACTCGAGCTGTAATCTAAGGCTAGGTTGACTTGGCCAACTCCAAGTCAAGGCAGAGTTGGATTGTAGATCGTAGACAAGAGCTGTAAATATTAATCGAATTCGACGCCGTTTGAGTCACGCATGACAAGTAATGTTAGTCGACTTACCACAGTCACTCGGCTGCTTGCACACATGTTGCTACAATAATAGCGTCACTAATAAGCAGCAATGACAACGATAAAAACATAAAAACAAGAATAACAACGACGAAAACGGTGACGACGGCGACAAAAATAAGAAAGAAACAACAGAAAGAAACAACTTTGCTAACTAACTACCTCACTAGGTCGACTTACGAATTTTATTTTTGCGGGTTACTTTTTCAAAGCAAGGTTACGAGACTACGCCTACCCGATGATGATTTGGAATTTAATTATATACATTTATTCCTATATACATAATTAATATATATATATATATATATATATATATATCTATATATAGATTCAAATAAGAAAAGTGTAAATAATGTTGGTAATATATAGTTATTATATATACACGAAAGCGTATCAAAAAGTTCAGATACATATTTATAAAAGAAAGAATAATTATTTTTTTTTATAAAATGTTTTGGTTCTCTTCAAAATAGCTTCCGCCCGCTAGTATGCATATGTCATCTTCTTTCACACTTCTCGAAACATTTTCTAAACGCGTCTTTTGAAATCTATTAGAGTTGTTCGTGCAACATTTCTTTATCGCTCAATAGTCGAAATCTTTTATCCGTGGAAATAGGCGAAGGTAGCACCGAACCAGTTCCGATAACCAGAGAGGTTGCGAAAATATAGAAATCGAGTTTGTGTCGAATAATTCGCAATCGGTAGCGATGTGTGCACCGGTGCGTCGTCGTGATGGACAATCCAAACGCCATTTGGTTAAAGATAAGGCCTTCTCAAGGATGTTCTCGCGCAATATTCTTTAAATTTTGCGGTGGTATTTCTTATTGATCGTAGAAACACACCGTAGACAGGTGGCAAAAATCGTGGAAGATGATACCGTTGTCGTCGAAAAAAATCGTCAAAAGAAACCTAGTGTTGGATCTGCTTTGTCTGATTTCTTCGATAGACTCTCTCCTTGGGAGCGCCACTAGGAAAATCGCGATTTGGCTACAATGTCGTAGCCATATATCCATGACTCTATATATCCATGTCTGCTGTAATCACTCTCTGAAAAAATTGTGGTCTCCTGCAATTTTGCTGCCAGTCTTCTGACGCATAAAATATCGTTCAAGACTTTTAGAACTGATGCAAAAGTATCTCTAATTCCTCAACTATCTCCCCAATAGTAATTCGTAGAAAGTTGAGTACGATATGACGAACTTTTCAACATTTTCTTCTGTTACTGACGTTGAAGGCCTTCCCGGACGAGGGGGGGAGTCTTCTTTGGTCCCTTCAAGTCCGCCGCGAAATCAAAAATACCACGTATACACAGTGTTTTGGATCATTGCTTGATCTCCCATAAGCAGTTCGCAACATTTCTACGACTTTATAACGTATTATTTGGTTTTGAACACAAAACTTGGTGCAAGTTCGTTGCTCGTACACTTTAGCTCCTTAAAAATTGCCAAGGCTCGTTTTCTTTACATCTTTCAACTAAAGTCAGACAATAAACACCCCCGTAAATATTGACCTGTATGTAGCTGATGAATGGGGGTTGGCAAGCTAAACAAACCGTTAGAACTTGGTGGTTCAAGCCCCGCAGAAGACGCTCGTAGTAAAGGTATGCGTGTTTGCGAGGCGGAACCTCGCCCGGTAAGCAAGGAGGACGCCAGCGAAGCAACCGAGGAAGCCTGTAGCGGTGAGGAATCTCATAGCGATTCGGAGTTTACCACGGTGACCCGGCATAAGCGCTCTCGCGCTACGAAGGTGCCGCCAAGAGTAAGATTTGACAGGCAGGAAGTTGTTATATTCTCCGCAGATGACAACGCCCTTGAGCACAACTTCAACGAGATCTGTGACGACATCGCGAAGATCGTCGGGGGGAAAATAGAGGAGCCTCGCTTTACGAAAAACGGAGAACTTGTCATAGTCGTGGAGAGGGAAGATGATAGAGCAACTTTACTCTCGCTATCGGAGTTAGCGAAAGTTAAAGTCTCATCAAGAATAAGCGGAACACGATCTACAATAAAGGGCAAGATCACCGGGGTTCATTCCTCAATCTCGGAATCGGCGATATTATCGGCGCTGCAGTCTTCCGGAGTGACAGAAGTTTCTCGGGTAAAAGCGAAGAACCCCAGAACCAACGCCGTGTCGGCTACGGAGCACGTTATTTTGACGTTCTCTGGCAACAGCTTTCCGGCTGAGGTGCGTCTGGGGCTTAAGCGACACGGAGTGGTACTATATCATGAACCCTCGCAGTGCTATAGGTGTTATAGTCTAGATCACTTCGCCGCTAAGTGTAAAGCCCCAAGGCCCAAATGTCGAAAATGCGGCTCTATGGAGCACCTCAGAAAAGACTGCAACGCCCAGGCCCGCTGTTGTTTGTGCAACGGGGAGCATGAGGCTACGTGGGGAGGATGCCCGCAAAGGCTGCTGCGAATGGAACAACTAAAAAGGGCCTCACGAAGCATAGCATAAAAGCAGCACGACGCCCCGTCGGTTCCAGTATTTATACCAGTATCCAACGTGCAAGCATCTGAAAACTTTACAAAACGAAGTTGGTCCTCTGTCGTAAAGAATGGAGTAAGAGAAGTGAACCATGGAATTAATATTCCCACGACCACGACGCACGCAGAGGACGCAGACCGAGACGCAGCCCCCCACAACAGCCAAACCTATTGGCACAGCCATCAACAGACAGTATCGTTGAAGAAGTACTCCGCAGGCTGTCTCCAATCATACAAGACACCATAACGACGGTTATCTCAAAGGTTTTAGAAAATGTACTGCCTGTAGTCATGCGCGCAGTAAGCGGGGCAATGGCACAGCCTCAACAGAGCTCAGTGGACGCATTCTCGCTGGCTGAGACGATCCAGCTAGCACTCCGTGGCAATGTAAAAGAAACTGCGGCACTTCGAACAAATAGAAGTGATGGCAATAAACACAGCACCACGGCCCGTGGAGCAAAGACTCAGTGACGCTCGGGAGAGACTGGGCCCAAGAATCAGAATATGAACACGAGTGCACCGAATACAAACATCTGGACTCCACAAGAGAACGTAAGAAACAATATCCTATCCTGCAATCAAGAAAAGCTTACACCGGTAGTGATGTGTGATCAAAGTAGTGATGTGGAACTGCGAAGGGCATGGCGTATTAGATCTGTTAGGCATGGAGGCACTTCGAGGAGTGGATATTCTAATATTGACGGAAACTTGGGCGCTTAAACCTTTCTCTTTGGGGGGCTTCTACGGATATCACGCACTAGCACAGAAAGGTGAGGGACGGGGCAGGCCAAGTGGGGGGGTTTCAGTATTCACGAGAGCAGAAATTGGAGAGCTGACAATTGGAATAATAGCCGAAAACTTAGTAGCAATAGCGTCGAGGGAGTTTGAAATTGTGGCAGCCTATGTTAAACCGGCAGGTGTAGAGTCCACTGAAGTCATGACAGAGCGTATCATGCTCGGAGTTGAAGCGGTGCCAAAGGCACCGATGATTCTAGCGGGGGATTTTAATGCGAGGTTGGATAGGGGTAATCTGGAGCGAACTGAAGCATTTTTAGATATTATAAAGGAAGTAGGATGCTGGTTAGTCAGCGAGCCAGGCCTAAATACTTTTGAATGTAGTACTGGGGCGTCAGTAATTGACGTTTTTGCTACCGACGGAAACGCAGAAGATATAACATTTTTGGGAGAAAATACATCATTTAGGGAAGGAGCGGGGCTTAGAAGGCATATACCGATGGGGATTGCATTCAAAGTTAGTAATAGTAGGGAGTATAGCCGTAGGCCGGGGACAAGACTAGATAGAAAGATCTTCTTAGAGGGAGTGGGGGAAGTGTGCCCACTAGGGGAGATTCAAATAGAGACATATGAGCGTAAATTGACAAATCTGATAAAAGGTGCACTGGTTCCTCGCCAAGAACGAAAAGGAAGGCCCTGGTTCAACGATCGGTGTAGAGCAGCGAAAGATGCCAACAGACTAAATAGAGAATATGTGAAGATGTTTCCTGTATTAAGGCCGTTCCCAAGTATGGTAAAAAAATTACACAAAAGGCATACAAGGAAGAGAAACAAAAATATTGGGAAAGTCAAGAGTGGGCGCCGTTGCAAGAAGCAGAGAAACAACCACACAAGTGGCTAAAACAAAAAGAAAACGGCAGTGCCCAGTGGAGACTGGACGATAAATGAAGCACTTTGCTAGTGTGCTGCAGGGAGCCGATACCCCAAAGGAAATAACATTATTCAACGGGCATTGGGACGAGGAAACAGAACATGCACGGGAATGGGTAATTCGACCAGTCACAATCGAAGACGTTGTCAGGGCAATTGAAAGAGCGGCTAGAGGCAAAGCTGCCGGGAACGATATGATACGAAACGAGCATTTAAAGCAAACGCTGGCACTCGCACCATGCTGGAAAGCTTTATTTGACGAGTGCCTAAAATCCGGGGAAGTACCAAAAGCGTGAAAGGAATATACCTTGATCGTCATACCAAAAGGAAAAGGCATAGAAACTGAGCCGGAATCTTGGAGGGGCATAACACTTAAGAGTTGCCCTTATAAAATTTTCTCGGGAATAATATCAGATAGACTAGAGCATTACCTCGAAAGCAGAAACGCAATACCAGAAGAACAACATGGGTTCAGAAGGTCGAAGTCGACCCATACGGCCCTGCGCCAGTTGCTGGCAGAAATTTGGGAAACTCTATCGGAACCTAGAAGACCGTTATACGCAATATTTATAGATCTTAAAGCTGCCTTTGACTAAGCGCTACGAAGTAGGATTATAGAAAAGTTAGCCTTGGAGGAAGTTCCGTATCGCTTACTAAAACTTTTAAGTACCATTCTTGGGGAGACTACAGTATACATCGACAACGGTATAGGGATTGTGGGAAGAGTAAAGCAAACTACAGGCGTGGCCCAAGGAGACGGACTCAGCCCGTTGCTTTTTTCGGTACTATTGGGAGGGCTACCTAACCGGGTGAAGCAGGGGTGGACCCGAGAGTGGGCAAATACATTAATGTATGCAGATGACATTGCGATCTATGGCTGGAGTTTATTTAGGGTTAAACAGGGACTAGAATCGCTAATCTATTATATGGACGAGATGGGACTTAGTATTAACTGGCAAAAGACAGTAGCAGTAAAATTTCGAAGAGGAGGTGGATTGGCAAAAGACGATGTTCTTCGAGCCAGGGGTAATACAGTAAATTTGGTAAATAAATTTACTTATTTAGGGGTCACTATAACGTCAAATGGTAGCAGTTTTCGAAAACATATTGAAACCAGAGTAGGAAAAGCCATTAGAGCGGCAGCAGCAATTAAAAACCCACAAATGTTGTCAATACATACCGCGTCCGCCCTTTTTAAGATTAAAATAGAACCAATAGCAACATTTGGTGTATCACTTATATGGGAGAAATTGGGAGAGGCAGGTCTACAGTTACTAGATAGAGTTCGATTTTTCTTCATGAAGCGGGTTTTGGGGTTAGCTAACTCTTGTAGGAATAGAATAGTTCATATATTAGAAGGGGGGGCTCTAATGACACAGGAATTACAAGTAAAATGGGGTTTACCTAAGACGACGGCCTTCGTGGCCTACACTATGAAGTGGGGGGAAAAATTAAAGGATAGACATAGGAATATACACGACGATAGCGATGAGGAGTACAACCTGGCGAGCAGCCGGATATAAGAATAGGCATCTCACTACGGCATTTGCAGCCCACGGGTTCCATCACGTATTATGCAGCACACAAGAATTCCACAATCCTCAGGAGTGTTGTAGGTGCACGAGATGCTTAGGCCATTGTGATAGATACCACGCCGCAGCATGTCCAGCAGTGCAATTAATAGCGGAACTCGCAAGATGAGGGAAGATCCGGTGACGCAGAAAAACCACTGATTCAGATCGATGTACTTATTTAAAATTTACCCAACCTGGGTGTTAATAAACCATAATTAGAACTTGGTGGTTTCGATTCAGTTTTTAAAATTCAAAGTTTTCAGTAAATGCAACATGGTACGCACAATGAAACATTTTTTTGCAGGGGCCAGGAACAGACATGCATAACGCACACCCTTTAGTCTGGGTAGTGTGGGACTCTCAAACCCACTAAAAAGTGGGTGACCCCCTAACCTACATGACCGGGATATTTGTAGTATTATTTCAGTGATCGCACAATGTAACATACAGATGCCGAACTACACGATCATATGACATGCATGTGTTTTTAGAAGACCACAAGAATTTAAATTATTTTTAAATTTCAGAAAAGTTTCCATAAAAATGTTGGAAATTTCAGAAAAGCTTTCATGAAAATGATAACGTTAACAGAGTAGAGCTCCGATCGTAGAAATTATCTAACGTTTTTTTTGGCAGCATCACCTAACATATAATGCATTAATATAAATTGGCGACCATCATAGAATAGAACATAAGTTACTTAATTTTGCATTATAAACAGAAGCTCACATTTATTCGAAATATATTCTTATTCGAAAAACTATACTATGTTGGACGAAGAAGCGTCTCCCCTGGTAGGATAAGGAGATAAGCGAAAGTACGCAAGACTATTCAGTAATATTCCATCTTGTTTTTAAACGACAGGAGACCCTGTTTCGGCCAGGGCTAGACACTGATTTCCGAGTGTAAAGAACGAATCCGATGCAAACGGAGAATTCAGCCGTCACTGAACGTTTATTTACAATGTCGGAAATGTGGTTGGCTCATCGCCATATCCGCCTGACGGCCAAACGTCCAGTTATCTGACGTAGATTGGCCATACGTGCAGTAGCACCACCGCTGGAATTAACAGAACGTTCGCTTATAAATCTGATCAACTTACTTCAAACTATCTGTCCCTCTCCGGTAAAGCACTATCACACGCCGCCACGCGCAAAGCGCTCATACCGCTTGCTCACACACTAGCCATTGAGTAGAGCAAGGGCGTTCGACTTAAATTTATTGTTCTACATAGGGCATACAAAAAATACGTATGACTTAGCGGTTAATCGTCAGCTCTCTCTCTCTCTCTCTCTCTTTCTCTCGAAACTCTAGTTAAGAAGTTTGAGATCGTTAAATACTGCAGGTACATCTAGAGCTCAGAACTTGGCTGCTTTTCATTTCACTATCAGAGGTCCAGAAGAACCAAGCCGCACCTGGCATACTGATGGCGATTGACGTAGGCGAAAATGCTGAGCGATGATATATAGGGTGCGCCAGCTAAATGAAACAAACTGTAACCTTTAGTAAATCGTCATATTTTGCTGTTAGAATGATGATTTTGGAATTGTTGTGTTCAGCAACACTTCGCGCTTTTGTCTATTCAATATCCGCCGTTTGCTTCAATAACCGCAACAGAGAATTTAACTCAGGACGGTTTGGTGGCCAAAAGTGTTTCGGCCAGAACATATTCCAATTCTCGTCTAACCAGTTTTGCACAAAATGGCGCCGGCTTGCTGAACTACGTATAGTCTTCCATTCGACACGCGGCCAATTAACGGTTTCACAACAGTCATCCGAACTCGTTGGTAGACCTCCACTCTGATCATTTCACCTTTTTCTAAAAAAAAGTGTATAATGTGGCATAACGTCGCTCTCATCTGACATCACACTTACCACTTGCACTCCGACCGGAAACTTGCTCGTTCCTGTCACAGGCACCTCCTTAGAGCAGTGGGCGAGCCATCTGTCATTTCCTTTATTCAGTTGAGCGTTAACGGTAACGAAATGTTCACCTGAAAAGAGCCAAAGACGTTCGGCAGCCTCTTGTTTGAGCGAACACATTTGCGTCTCAGAACGAGCCTTTCTGGTGGCTCTGGTCAAGTCGGAGAGCACTTGTCGAACTTTTCGTGCACACGAAATGTAGTGCCAATTGTTTTTTGAATCCCAACGTATTGTGCTAGACTCACGCCTAGTAGATTTGCGTGTTTCCTCAAAGAAATTCCGGAACCATCAGAAATCAGCTTTTTGGCAGTTTAGGGAGTCTTTCCCAGCCTCGGTCGGTCGTGAATTTTTATGAGTGCAGTCCCATAAGTTTCTTCGGATTTGTGCGTCGTGTTCTCTTGGCAATAGCATACGCAGTACTTCTTGAAGAGTTAAAGAAATAAAGGATCTCGTTCACAGTCCTGCCAGCGTGAAGCAATTCTACCACTCCCACTCTTCGCTCCATTTCCTGGCCTAGAATATGCGCTGCCGTCAAATATAATCTACAGATTCTGACGAAGGAAATCAACAGGGTAAACGCAATTTTTTCGTGTGCTGGTGGCGCGCAGTTTACCTCGATTTACCTTGTGAACCCTGTATATACTATTTCTTACCTAACATGTAACTATTTCAAATGGCCACACGTGGCGCGTATGTTTAAAGCACACAGATGCATTAGGACTAGGGGGCGAGAAAGCATTTCCACCTTCTTTGAAAAATTGGATCAAGGAATGTCGAAACGGACATAACAGAGGAGTTCCACATGCGTTTTGTTCCTAGACGGGCTTCACTTTTTCTAGAAATAATTTACGGTGTTCTCACTTAAGTAAAGAGCAGAAAATGCCGACTGAATTACATCTTGATCTTATAGAAATTCGAACTAACGAGGATAAGCGAAAAACTTCATGAAACAGAACAACAAACTTATTTACAGCCAAACCGCCTTTCCTTGCGAGGTCAGCTCGTAACTAACAGCCCCCTAGAAAAAGGGGAGAACAGAGACTCGAATCCTTCTGCTACGTGACAAAATTCGTTAAAATTTAAATTTGCAGCTATTGGTATGTTTTTTTTTCTCTTATCATGGCGTAGGTACCACGCAGGTGTTCACAGTATTTTGTCAAATACACCAATCAGTTAGTTTATGACCTTGCCGACCGCTATAGCTCGCATGTGTAGATTATGCATTCTCTAATATTGTAGTACATTAATTTGCTACTATGGTAGTACTAAATTGGGCACACCATACTTGTATGTATTATCTGGAAAGTGAGCTAAAAAACGGTGACTCGTCGTGGCTTTTATGATCTGCATAGAGTGGCGCTGCTTGTTGTCTTCATTATGCCATTGGTATGCTTTCAACAAATGTATCTAGTATTTACATACGTAAACCAACTGTATGAAGTAGATGCCACGGAAAGTAATAAAAGTGGGCCTGTAGTAAATTCGAGCTCCATATGCGCAGCGCAAAGTTATGATACGGACACAATTCGTTCTGCCGAACTGTCCCCACAGTTTGTTCGCTCCGTTGACCATTAACAACTTTCACGAATGTCTGAATTTAAAAGCTTGATAAAGAAGACAGATGTCGGCCGTACGAACTTTGCACACTCAGGCCGAGTAGTAATAACTTCGTCAGAAATAAATCGACCCGGACGTATTCAAGTTGTAGCATACCGCGGCATTGTGGACGAGTGGACTAGCCTGGACGAGCTGTGGCCACCCAGTCCACGCTCACATGGATCAAGAAATAACCAAACATCTTTCGGTAAGCGTTAGGGTCAAAGTGTCTATGAAATGCATAAGATCGACTCTCGAATAAATAGCTTGAAAATCCTATATAGACAAAATGCAAAAATCGTTTTTCTTACCCTCTAAAGTTTCTGCCGAAAGTACAGTGCCGAGAGGTCACTAACATACCAAGAAGAGTCCGATCGTAGTTGGTTGGATAGACATAGGCAACTTTGATAAACATCTAAACGATAATAATTAATTAATGATTAATAATTATAATATGATCGTATAACGAAATAACAATTAATCCCTGTAAACGTATGTCAAGCGGTCGTGATTACAATTTGTCCAAACCAGATGTCGACCAACTCGGCTGGGTACAGCAACTAGAGACGATGTTTTCCCGTTGTGGGTCGACGCCCAGGCGTTGCCTGAAGAAATCTGACGAACTTGTCGCTCAGAATCAAGGTTTAAAAGCGCTCAAACCTTGAGAAACAGCTTCTTGCCAGCAAATCGAATACTCCCGAGGTCCCTAATGCAAGCAGACAAAACTCATGGAAGTACTCTATTAACGATCTTGTTTCTAAAATCGTTTATTTCCGCGAGGGAGGCTGCGTGACCAGCCTTTAATATAGACATAAAGAAACGAATCGGCTATAAAGAGTCTTCTTGTCAAACGCCTGATTCAGATCTAAGGGTCTAGTTGCCAAAGTCAAAACGCCATTGTCTTTGTGCTGTGGCAACCAAAGAATGTGCCACACGTTTTTTTTTTTTATTAGGGAAGGGGTCGTTCAAATGTTCTTATATAGGCAAGGTATCTACCTTTCATTGACTTAACCCTTTGCATCGCTTTTTTACTAAGCCTAAAACTTGCTATTGATTAATTGTGTTTATGATTCTATTATGCAATGAATGCGCTATGGATCTAGATAACACTGCAGTGATATGCATGCCTGAGTATTAGCCAGGTTTCCAGTGTTACCTGGTATTGTCAACCACGAGATTTACAAACCAATGTCTACGTGATTTCATATGTCATGAAAAGATTGTACGTCTTTGGTAACTGCCTTTTTTTAGTGTCCGCTGGGCCGTTTGGTAGAATGGCGTCGTATTATATAGCAACACTGTTTGTTTATGTGGGTATATGTTTAAAAATCAAGATGCTCTTTGCAAATATAAAGCTCGGTTCAAGCTGTCAAATACGTCTTACACTATATTGGATATTTTTTAACAGCCATCATTTACATAGCTAAAAGTCTAAATTTTTTTCCAGAAACGACTTCAACGGCTTAAGAAAAAAATACTCAAACGGGTCTACAGGTCGAGAACAGAAAATACAAAGACAACGCGCAATCCTATGTGAATAACACCAGCTTTTAAAAATATACTATCAGCGCTGGGAACTTATTGAGTATCTATCATACTTTACGGATGTCTAGAGACAGACTATTGCTTACTCCGGCCTCTCCAAAAGGTTCTGACTAAAATGTTTCATTGGCATCAAGTTTACCAACCCACTATATATACACCTGCATGTGTAAATAAGCATACGTGTTCATTATAATTCCGTAGATTCTCCTGTCCAAGTTCGTTGACCTCTTTGTAGTTGTGGGTTCCCTCACTGCAGCGGTGTGCCACGTCTGAACATGCAAAGAAGGTAGCTGCTGCTAAAATTATTCGGTTCTGTTACGTTTAAATCTATCGCATAAATGTTCCTATATTACCTACGAAAATAATCTAGTCCTAAAATGTTTAAATAAGCTTTGCGGCAAGCGTGTATTCAGGCACATCCTATTCCCCACCTCAAAGGAATTTCATGCTCCGCATTAGAACACCGGTGTAGCTAACCGGAACGTGGGCCCTTAACACCAAATATGCGCAACTGTACGGAGTCCCATGTGGCATGTTATCACTGCACTGCTATTATGAGGTACATGTAAAGGGTGTACGTGGTACATCGAAAAGTGTGTCCGTCCTCTTCGAAGCTGCCTCCTCGATCGATTGGACCGGCCGGCGTTTCGAGGTGATTTAGTACAGCGGTTACGGATTATGTCCAACATTTTCTGACATAGTTATGATACGGCACGTGACCGGCTATTCGACCACCGTGCTTATCGTGACACCGTAAGTCGCACGTGCTTGTACCACTAACCCCGCATTTACTTCGGGATGGGGTTGAAACGCATCATCTTCGACCAAGGCAACTAACGAAAGTATTATTAGAGTTTAGTTTTCATGCCTGCAAGGAATATGGCCAATTTGTTTTATTTTTCATTTATTGTGTCGTCTACTATGGTGATGTTCCCTGATTGGTCAGTAGTTGCAAACACTCCGGAATATCCCTCCAATTATTTTCATGAGCATTATTAAGTGCACTAAACACAAGTTTTGACAGAGCACACTTTTGACCCAGTGTCTTGGTTTACATTATTGACAATATTTAATCCGCGTGTAGCTGACGGTTTCTAAAAGCTTTCACTGCCAAGGCGTTGCCTTTTAGATGGTAAGGACCGCTGGTAACGTGCTTACTGCCTTAGAGCCGATGCGTCCCCCAAAGTCGAATACCAGGAAACAAGAGCCGTTATCTGTTGTTACTCGTGCTGGAACTCCAACATGCTGGAGTATCTTAAACGACTCCGCATGTATTTGTTTGGTCGAGGTAGACTGTACTGGCACGGTCCATCAATAAATACCGTAGGCCTCTACGGCCAAAAATATTTTTTTGGCGTTCTGAAATAAGCTGGCATAGAGGCTCTGTCAGGAAAACTGTGAAACCTCGCGAATAATAATCGGCTCCTTTGGACTCACTGCACAAAATGTTAGACATATTCCATAGCGAGCAATGAGTAGATATCTATGTCAGCGGTCATCGCAGGCCAGTGAACGACGTCGCGTGCCCGTAACTTCAGCAGTTGCCACATAATTTTAATTCTACTAGTTTTTGGAACAATCAGCCGGTTAGCGGTCGCATCGATAACTTCCAGAGTGTCTGCAACTCTTCATCTTCAAGTTGGTTAGCTCGCAGAATTCGCACGCTGAACGATGATCTTTCATTGGCTGACTAACCAACGCTCGAATGGCTGGTTCGCAGTCGATGAACTCCGTCGCTAGACGAGACAAGTAATCAGCCACCACGAACTACTTACCTTGTCGGTAAACAGCGTTTTTATTATAGGCTGTGAGTCTCAACTGCTACAGTCGGAGAGGGACTTGATGGAGGGGCCTTTACATATTGTCCTGCAGGGGCCGGTCTCAACACAGTCTCTACCTCATTTTCTGGTCGTACCCAAAGTAGTGAAACTTCGTTCAACCGGAGACGATGGCGAACGTTTCGCTCAATCTGAACATAATCCATTTGCCACTGGGAGTCTATCCTGCAGAAGAACTGTGGTTACGTCAACGCTTGATGCGTCCACAGAGAGAACAACGGGCGGACCTGTTGCGAATATTTTCAACATGGATGCGCGCTTTAGGAACTCGTTTCATTTTCAATATCTCTGGTGTGGCTTTTATCTAAAAAGATATCTTCCGCCGATATGACATACCCGGTACAGATAACCAGCTTGCGAGCTGTTTTGCATTTTCTCCGGCCACACGGTCAGGCGATATCGATCACGGCGGACAATCCGTCCACAATCCCAAATATATATCAGTCCCAGCACAATAAGAAATGCCACAGGGCACGTTTAAAAATCTAAATCGGCCGAACAGTGTGACGAAGATGCATAGCATAGAGTTTGTCCTATCTAAGGCCAATTGCCGACAATATTCTGTGGTATTGAGACACGCTCAAGTACGTTATGCACCTCTGGCTAGCTTGGCGTCGTACTCTGCTCCAAACGCCTCATCTGGTGACGGCAACCTCTTTCGATCGCCCTAACCGGTGCACCGAGTCAAGACGAGAGCAAGCTTGTCCGATAGCCTTTGCTATAAACAAAAATAATTGCGAATTAATTTAAAGCCACTGCGAATTCAGTCGACTCGTGCATATTGCCAGTGATGCCTTTCCTCTCCTTCGTCACGAACTCCTCCTTGGCCGCCTGCTTAATCGATCCCCACCAGAATCGAGCGGCTGACGAGCCGTTAACAACGGGACGGTAGTAGCCGTTTTGTAGTATTTCCATTTTTTTGTGGGTGATCATCCTCCGTCTCCTACTGGTTTGGAACTGCCGTGGGCCATATCGTCAATGCACCGCTGGCCGGACATGTTGAGACATGTATCTAGTCTTTTTAGCATCATGGCCGCTGACTCTCAGCGGCAAATGGTTGATCATAGCCTGATAGATCTGTATTGATATCTTCGAGTGGAGCCTTAGCCACTATAGGCAACGGGCTAACATTTGTTCCAGCTCGTCGTCGTCAATGACGCCCCTAGCGGCCAAACCAGCTGATTGCTGGGCTGATGACGGCTGATGGTCTTCGCCTTTTGCCAAGCCAAATATCTCTCACGCACGAACTCCACTAGCGCTGGCCTCTCCTATCGCCGAATGCCAGCAATGCCGCTGCTACAATATGATGGAAACATCAGCTATGGTGAAGATTTGAAAAATTCCTACGTTTGACGGCCACTCAACGAAGTTGGCATCGTCATGATGAACCTTTTCATTTGAACTTTTGGAAGGAATGAAGAGCTCCTTCATTTGAACTTTTGGAGTGCGGTTTTGACGACTTGTGCAATAGACCTTCATTTGTACGGTGCAATGTAGAGCACCTTGTTGAATTCAAACCGGCTTTGGCTTTTTGACCCTCGATGAAAGCGAAGAAGAACAGGTGTCGAAAATGCTTATCTTCGTCTCCGGGTATTTAATTTCTAAGCCCTGTGAAAAATAATAGAAGATAAATTAATCACAGAACAAACAACACCGTTTTGTAGATACACATTTATGAAAATCCAACCAATTAAAAACATTGTTGTACGATCAAAAGAAACATAAAACCACGTCGAACGTCTTCCAACTATAATATATATATATATATATTTATTTATATAAGATTTCTAAATCATTTACCTATGGTAAATTTACAGCGTGAATGTATATATACGTATATAATAACAGCTTTACACTAGGACAAATTAACGAAGTTTAAGGCCAGATCTAAATCTGTGCTAAAGGGGTATATATATAATATATATATATATATTTATATTTATATAAGATTTCTAAATCTAGTTTTATGTAAATTTACACGGATGTTATAACGTATATAATAACAGCTTACCACAAGGACAATGAAAGAAGTTAAGGCAGCATCTAATCGTGCTACAGGGGTATATCTCTACACCATTATCCGCGTCGCAGCCATACGAATTGTCCGTTTATGCATGTAATACGTATATATTATCACGATATATATATCGATGATCATATGTACATGTTATTTTTCAACTGTTTAAAATAGTATATTAAACCAATATATAATAAATGCATATTTTGCGCTCAGTACTGCTCATTCCTGTTTTAAGGTTTGCAATTTCTTTTTACAGTTAAAGTTTACAGTTCTGTTTTAGAGTTCTTACTTACAATTAACACTTACATAAGGGTAACAAGCAGTTACTCTTATGCATATGTCTATCCAATCATGGACAATAATTCGTCGCTAGAGTAGTCTAATGGTGAACCGCTAGAATGTTACTCAAATTGACTCCAGCGGCAACAGCAAAACAAATAGCTTGTTTGACTCACGTTTGGTCCTTTCAATGCATCGTCGTATACCCACAACCAAAACCTAAGCTCTCAGATTTGGGAGCATAATTGTACTAAAACAAAAATCAAGTGTTCTTTAAAAATGTATTTAGATCTTTATAAATAATGCATTAAAAAACCTTAGATGTTTTTAATGCATTCTATTTAGGTTTTATATTAAATTATATATAGCTGTTATATATAGTGCATATATATATATATATATATATATAGAAAATATTGTGATGATTTATTAATCATTTACAATAGTTTGCACACTCGGCAGTGCTCGCCTAATATATATATATATATATATATATAGTGCATTTAAAATCATTATGTGCATTTTAAAGCAATTGTGACGGACAGGCAAATGTATAAAACTTGGCAGCGATGTTGATAAAAAAAACCGTGTTGAAAGACCCTCGTTTCGCGCCTAGCCAATTTTACGCTGATTTATGAACGACAGAGCTATTCGTATTGGCGTGTATTGGCGCATTGCTTAGTTTGCAGGCCACAATACGTATACAATAGCATATATGTTATCGCACAGTTAAAATGAATTCGAAACGAATCTATGCTAATGCATACGTGAATAACGTGCTTTTGTATGGCTGATTAGCTATATGCAGCTATATTATATAGAGATAGAGATACATTTGTGTATGTATACTTCTATGGATATTTACGGTTATGTATGGCGGTAAAGCTTCTTCTTTCGCTCCTTACGTGGCGGACCTCCCTTTCGCTTGGCTGAAGGTCGTACAAAGCGACACCGCCTCGAGTGCGAGAGGCACGGAAGTCCTTTCCATCTTGACTTTGCCACACTACATCTAGCATTTGTGCTGGACGGCTCAGATTATGGCCGTGATAGCTTTGCGTAGCAATGAGTTTTGAATTCGTGTTGCTGCACTTTGTGCCGCCCTAGTGGTAGTTGTGGGTTGTTATGTATGCGTGTTCTAGTAGTAGTAATGGTTTGACGTATAAATGAGCGTACATTTCATACAACGCCGCATATATGAGCGTTTGTATGTATATGTTCAAATGGACATATCGGAGCTCGCTCGGCGGGAACCGCTTTCCCGCTACACGCATAGTTCAAAAGCGGCGGCGCCGCTGCCGAAGACGACGACGACGACGACAATATTGACAATACGAGAACCACAGAACGATCAGCTGGCGGGCGACGAGCGGTGTTCGCGTGTTAAGCGACGGAACTACCGCCACTGAACTGCCTGAATGTTCGTCCGTCTGTCTGTGTATCGAATATAGAGATAGCACAGCGGCTCAACTAAACACATAGATAGAACAGCGGCGCCGGCGGCGGCGGCCGCCGCACCACAACCAAAACAAAGATGGCGACTTCCAGTGCTTCTTGTTGACCTTTCGCTCGCCTTGCGCGAATCTCCACTCCGATCCGATCCGTCCCGTCGAAGCACGCCTTGAGGAGTCCGAGAGCCGGCATCGGGTGTATGTTTTCGGTCGTGATGCCGAAAACAGCCGGAGTTGAAAGGCCGCTGAAGTGCTGCTCGTTCGTGCGCTGCTGGTGCGCTGAATTCTCTCGTGGTGGCGTAGAATGAGTTGGAGTCGAGCTAATAATTCAACGTCCGGCGACCACCGAGCGCATCATACGAATGCAGCAGAGCAGGTTGTCAGGTCACGGAAGAGCGGTCATTGTCTTATACTATATTTGACGCTAACCAATTATAATACTACTACCACTACTACTACCTGGAATACCCGCAACCGATTGTTTACTATTTGATAATCAATGTAACGCTCGATCGAGTTCGTAACAGTTCGTTCGGATGAGCGAATCGTAGCAAATGGTTGCTAATATGATGAGCTTGCGTGCGTGTGTGAGTGAGAACAGCAGCGACGATTTTCGATACCTGGTGGTGAAGTTAACTAGGTGAACGCGTACCACGCTTGCGAATCGGCGACTTGAAATCAGCCCCGAATTAGATCAAATTCAACGCCGACGGAGCAGAGAACAGCAACGGAGGCGACGGCGGTCGGTCGCTCGGCTCAAGCTCTGATCTGAGCCACGTTCCGTTCGGAAAGCGTCATGGGAGCTGCTCTGCACGCCAAGGCGCCTCTGCCTCCAACCGACTCCACGATGGACGGCATGTCGCCGCAAGCGATGCCGGCCCGTGTCGACTGCGTTTACATTGATGGCGTTGGACGAACCAAGAACGATATACTTTCGAAAGCCGTCAAAGAGCTTATGGATTGCACCAACTTTGAACAGGTACAGCTGTGTGGATATATATATATATATATATACATAGCACCCACAATAATAACAACCACAACAAAATGAATTTCATGGCAACGCTATGCAAGGTCGCTTAACACGTTTTCGCGCTCCTGAATGGAAATTGTTCCGATGATTCTGTCAAGACAACATTGCAGCCTACCAGAAGTGTCACGAGTTTGATACAGTAAAACCCGTCTCTTTTCTCCTAGGTTCCCGAGATTCTTCTATAAGGACTGTGTCTTGTTAAAACTAATTTCTTGAAAGGATTAAAATGTCATCGACGGAATGCCGGGGGGGAGGGGCAAGTACAACTCCGTTTAATCTACATGGCCGTTAACTACCCCGTAATAACGTGAAAAATATATTTTATAAAACGTTCTTTAAGCAAGCTGTAGATGCACTGGTATGGAGGAATAATAAAAATGATAATAAACAAGAAGGCAATATATCAATATTAATTTGCGTTTCGTTCCGTTTCTTGAAAAATCAACCATATATGATGTTTTCAAGGCACGTTTTTTGGTTTTGTACAATAAAGATCAGTGTTGCCATTTGTGTCATCTAATCTGCGCACCACAAGAAACTGTAGGAAAGTTTATAGATTCGATCTTACAAATTAAAAGTATATATAATGTGGGTAGCTTTTCTAGGTATTGGTTGATGAAGAAAATACACCCAGGTACTTGATCGGCTCAGTATGTATTTGCTAGTCATGTTGAAGCAATTTGAAGACGAAATGTTTCACGAACATGCAATTGAATGACGACCGTTTTCACGCCGTCGTAAGCACAGACTTTTCTAGACATACCGTGAACGGCCATCGACTGCGCCATTAAGCCAGCTAGGCCGATTGAACTAACCGCCTATTTACGACCCTGCATGCATTCGGCTACCTCAGGTGCTCGTCAGATGCGCGAGCGTTCGACGTCAACTTAAAGAGCTGGGTGCCTTCAGCAGCATTGCAGTAAGCATCGACACGTCGAAGGGCCCCCATGCGTCGCCTGACGGCTATGAGGTCACGTTCAAGGTCAAAGAGAACCGCCGCATCGTCGGCGGCGTCAGCACGCTCCTCGGCAACAACGAAGGCTCGATGGTGGTTGGAGCGAATCTGGCCAACATTGCCGGCCGCGGCGAATTCATCCAAGCGGAGTATCAGTACGGCACGAAACACTCGACCGGGTTCAATTTGACCGCGAGTAAGCCGTTCCTCGGTCGTCACAGGCCACGGTTAACGGCGGCCGTCTACCAGCAGGCAGCCGACTATCCGTGGAACACGCTCCGCGAGTGCAATCGCGGTCTGCTTGCTGAGATCGGCTTTGAGTCGCTGCCGGAGGTGCATCACGCCGTCCGGTTGGAGGGCGTCTGGCGCGAACTTAACCCGCTTGGCATCAAGGTCCCGTTCGAGGTCCGCGAGCAGATGGGCCACTCTCTGAAGTCATCGCTGAAGCACATCGTCACCGTCGACACACGCGACAACACGATTTTGCCTACGTACGGTTTCTTCACCAAGTTTACCCAGGAGTTTGCCGGTGGTGCCCTTGGCGGCGATATCAGCTTCGTAAAGCACGAAATTGAGCATCAGGCGAACTACTCGCTGTTCGATGACGTCGTCTTTCAGATCACGTCGAACGCCGGCTACATGACCACCAATGGCAACCACAATATCTGCGACAAGTTTTTCCTCGGTGGACCGCTTGGTCTGCGCGGCTTCCAGCTGCGTGGAGTTGGACCCCAGGCTGAGGGCTCAAGTCTCGGTGGGACGACGTTCTGGTCGGCGGGCGCGCACCTCTACACACCGCTACCGTTTCGACGAGACCAGGGATTCATAGGACGGTACCTGCGACTACACACGTTCGCCACAACCGGTGCGCTTTGTGAGGATTGGGACCCTGAACGACTCCGAGATCCTCGAGTGTCTTTCGGCTTTGGCCTAGTGCTGTCGATGAATCACATAGCACGAATTGAGCTGAACTACGTAATACCGTGGAAGCATCGGCCAGGCGATCGAACCAATAGCGGGCTTCAAGTAGGCATTGGCATGTCGCTCCTGTAGTGAATGGATCCAGCAACATGTTAACGTCGAAATGTCACGTCGTTGCGATTATACATAATTTATGTAAGACAGCTTATCGACCACCGACCGGCAAGTGTCGTAGCGCGTAGAAATGTTGTGAATTTTAAAATACTGTAAAAAACGATTGGTGAGTGGCAAGAACAAGACCAAGTTCAACCTATAGTAAACCTATGTGTGCTCAATGAACGTTCCGTTCTAGTTATTGTATATATTGTTTTGCATCGGCAGACTCGCAACGGCCATTGAGATTCCGTTGGTTTTATCGTTTTCAGTGGCTCGGATGGCATGCCGGCCAAACTAGTGTTATCTTTTAACTTAGTTGAATTTGTACTTGAACCTGTGGGTTAGTTTAAAGTAGTTAGAATGAATGTGATTATTAAAGGTTCCCTTGTCTTAAAAACGGCCATCACATGTCTTGAAGCTCGTCTTCCTCTTAGTTTCACAACCTCTCTTCCTCGTCATTATCTTAGCTACTTGAAATGCAACGTTATTGCGAAATGAAAAATATGTATGTTTATCTTAGCTACACTGGACAACGAGTTCAATAATAATTAAAGGATTCTTATCCGCGATGGTTTCGCTCCGATTCGTTTTTTTCTTCTTTTTTTTTTTGCAATCATACCTACATGTACAAACTACTCTCCGTAGTGCTTCAACAATGGGCTCGTATATATGCCCCTATAATTGTGGGGCCGACTATTAGATGATGTTGGCCGCATGGAAAAACTATGATATTGTTCTCTTACATGGAGAGTGTTCCCGGGGTTCTCTAGCATATCTCACATGTAGGATTATTTTAACGATTCTCCGCAAAGAAGATGCTTACCAGTTACAAAAATACATAGGTATGACTGAAGGTGTTCAAAGGAGATTCCTAAACAGAAGATGCGATCTCGAACCGAACGACATTGTTTCACCGCCCTTAATGGGCACACTCAGGAAGAGGGACAAACAGGTTCTAGCTCAACTTGAGGGTGTGAGCCTTATTTATATTTTTTTTATACGAGCTACTAATCGCAAAAGTTAAATAATATATGTGTACAAATAGATGCGTTGTAAGAACGAAGCACATAAATAATGTGTTCGCCTGGCGCGTGGCCAAAACAGCCAACAACATATTCACAACAGGACCACTGAGCAGGCCCCTCATGCGGCCAGTCTCTCCTCACCCTTTATTACGTGATTAAAGGAGTTTTTATTCGATTCTAAGAATGTTGTCTAAAACTAACTGTTAGCAAGGCTCTCGTCGTGCATGAACCTGCTCATATTGAAACTAATTTTAGAAAACGTAATTGAGACAGTCTGCGGAATTTTATTGGAGCCATTTATCTTGTCCTTCCTAATATGTTAGTACTTTTTCAATTTTCAATTTCAATTTCAAACGTGGTTTATTCACGGAACTGCATTTCACAACGCTTAAGTTCTCGGTAAAAAAAAATGGTTGAAAAAATATGAATCAAACAACAAAGCAGATAATTACTCTCGACAAAATCCAAGGAGTGCTTTGTATAAGCACTTTACACACAATTGTATAATGTACAACTTTATAGAAGTACAGTTCAAATCTATTATTCTGGATACTGTACACTGCTATTGTTTTTTAGCGATGCTGCGTGCTGTGTGAAGCCGCGGTTAAATTCTACGTATCTCTTCCCTTGCAATGCTGTGCTTTAAAAGCCATTTTTATAAATATAGGTAGCTAATTTAAGCCATTGTTGAGGTTTGAGTCTATGAAGTGAGAATCTAAAATATCCAGTCCAGCCGTGTCAGTACCCCTTACACGCTACGCAGAGTTTGTCAACAGTTATGATCATTGAATATCAGAGCGATATATATATATAAGAAGCTATTCGAAAAATCTCAAGAAATGTGGCACTTTAGAACTTGAGACTGTGCGAAAGTGTAGATGCGCGAGCCTTCACAGGTTGATAATGATATTGACGACAATCATAACAAACATGTAATGATGACGATGATAATAATAATATGAATGTGACAGTTGATGGTGCCGATGATGATGATGGCAATTCTGTTCTCGTATTCGAGATCGTAGTGTTGACGGTCGCGTAGCCTTGATGCATTTGCGTCTTTGGTGCTTCGCAAACGTGTATTTGGATATCCTGACGCGTATTTGATTTCGCGGAATGTGATAATTAGCGATCGGGTGTCATCCGAATGGATTCGCCCGAGCGGCAACGACAAACTGACTGAGCGTCCACTGAATTCTATGACTACTGTTGTTGATGCTGCTGCTGCTACTGCTACTGGCGTTACGTTATGCTAAACGAGAAGCGCAGTAAGCAGATACTTCTAATGGAAAAAGCCAATAACAGCCAGGGGATTCGCGGTGGCGGTAGTCACGCCTACTTTCCAGGTACTCGCTCCACTGTAATCATAACTTATATTAAGGAAATGAGTGCTGGCGGCATCTCTAGCGGGTAGACGCTACGATGTCCGTCACAACAGCAGGGGGAGGAACCCAACACACCGGTATGGTACGATACTTCAGCCCTTATAGCTATGCCGGGTCCAAAGCTTAACGCGGACACCTTTTTAGCGGAAGAACCATCGACACGATCTATTTGTTGGCCGCGTTTAATCGACTCACCGATCGATTTCGAGTTTGTTTTTCGCAGCAAACTGTAGCTAATGTTATATTTAAATTTTTTTTGTCACAGTTCATCTTCCCGGCTGTTTCTCTTGTATTGTAAGTGGGCAATACATAGGCTTGAATGTATATATATATATATACATATATTGACAGGGTCTTAAGCCCAAGACTAGTAGCTTGCGGTAAGGCAGAAGAGCTCAGGCAGCGCTCAATGCAGCAAAATATATTTTAGAAACTCACAAAGGCACTCCCGAGCGACTCTGAAGCTCGACTTCCAAAATGCCTTTAATTCGCTTAGAAGAAATCGTTTTATAGACGCCGCTAAGAAATCTACCGAGGCGCTTGCAACATTACGGTGCAAATGGAATAATAGGAAGTGAGGTCGAACATGTCCTGCACGATATCAGTAAGGTACTTGGCTTCGGGGATACAGGTAGTTTCCAACATATTACTGGCGAATATGAGTTTTTTTTGCAATTTATTTGAGTCCCTCGCCTAGAAAGGAAAAGCTATTATGACCGTTAGAGAAATTATTTTGCGCTGCGTGCTAGCTCGGCCCGCGCCGAACTCGCCGGAAGTTAACGTTTTTGAAGAGGCACTTAGTGAGGCAAATCACGTATGCATAGAGAAGGCAGAAATCAAGTGTGAACGTCTGCTTTTGATTAAAGTCGACCGGGAAATGTTCCTGCTCCGCTGTTGAATGGGAGCTACCAGAATACGGTATATTTTTACTGATATTGTGACGCGACCTCTTCCTTGAACGGGCTTTCTCAAGGCATGCGACAAAGCAATCATGTATGCGCTCGCAATCCTGCTCAATCATGACTTAATGATTGAGGGAACGCAAGCATGCAACATTGTACATTCACATATATTAGACAGGACAGCAAATAACTGGCATTTTTCAACTTTGGAAAATAAAAATTGAACGAGTTGACCGGTGTTATTCATTCAAAGGGTGCTCTTCATCGATTCCTATGGCAAATTATTCTAACTGCTGTATCTCAAAGAATGGCTCCAAGTATGTTTTCAATGCTTCTTGTTAAGTGAAGTAGTTTGACGGTGCAATGTTGAGTACGAAGGATGCGACAACATTTCGCAATGGAAACTTGTTATCTCGCGGGAGCTAGATAAACTCACCTGCGGCCTCGCCTTGCTGCCTTGATGGAAGAAAACTGTTTCTATTCACGAGGTTGTGTCTCCTCCTTTAGAGGGCGGCAAAACTCGATCGAGCCGATCACAACATACATCCGCGTCTATCGTTTGGCCTCTAGGAAGAAACATCGGTAGTAGTAAAGTCTCCGGCTGGGACGTACTCTATATCGCCCTGCAGCGCTACCTTATTGTATGTCGAGTGAGAGCTTCTGCTGTAGAAAGGTAACGGCCGGGCTGTCCCTGGCGGTAGCAATCAATCCTGGATAACCAACGCCTGGCCTTGCTTGAAAGGTAAAGGTGTTATTTCATCTAGTCGGCGGCCGTCGCCCCGCTTAACGCCGGTGGGCTTTCGGACCCAGGGAAGCCCTGGGGTTCGGAGCGCTGTGTGTGTTGGTTAATGCCGCGGGTCGCGGACCGCGCCTGATGCAGAGCGCGCAGGACAGACGCGTAGATATATGTATATATACCGTTTGTATTTTCCGTAAGACTTTCTTATATGTAAGTTGCATACAAGAAGAAACATTATATATATGTATATATATATATATATATATATATATCGGCACGTCAGCATGTGGCCAAACGGGGCAAAACGGTTTTGATCTCTAAGCAAAGCCTGATACAGACCTCCGGCAGGACAGCCCTCGTCAACAGTATAGCGCAGAGGCTACACACATCGAGAGATGGTCACGCGACAGGCTTCCTTGGCCTAGTTTCCAGCAATGCTTCTTAGGCGGCTTGGCGTAGTGGACGTCTTGCCGAACAACAAGTCGGTGTTTCCCAGTCGTAAGTGAATCTGCTGCGGCGGTTTGCAGAGCAGCAAAGTGCAGCCACAAATAAATATGTTTACATCCTCTACATCGATGTTTCATTTTATTTCGTTCCTGTCGGTCTCGGTGTCTGCAATCATATAACGCTGTCGCATTCGTGTGTGCTGTTCGCAAATGCGCGTCCATCAGTCTTGTATCGAGGATCTCAGGGATTTGAGCAGGCGTGACGACATTGTGTGCGCGATGCGAGAATAAGACAGAGGAGGGGAGGAGGAGAAGAAGAAACATAGAGAAAGCGGCAGCATCGTCAACACTGCAACAGTGACATAATCATTATCTGATCTCGACTTCATTTGGGACTGGCGAGTCACGCATCTTCTATCGTCGTCGTCGTCGTCCTTGGTGATCCCCGGCGCGGTCGCTGGAGCATTGCATGCCTTGTCTAGCAAACACTGTACGTGCGCGGTTACTATTTTTAGAAGCAGCGAACGCTGCCCCGAGCTGTTTGTAGATCGAGCTGGACTTCGTATGGATGTGTCTATATATGTGTCTGTATATGCGTATCAAGCTATATATATATATATATATATATATATATATATATATATATATATATGCACACCTTTGTGGATGTGGAGTAGAGTACCGGAGACTATGTCTCGTAGCGGTGGCGGCGGCGGCATTATCTGTCGCCAAAGGTCGTCTTGTCATCGACGTTGCTGAGGGTATTGTTGCTCCTGTGGCTGGTGTTGCTGCTTTGTTTTGCGTAAACATTCAACCATTTGGCAAACCTCCTGTTTTTTTTGGGCGACACCAATTCGTCTACCGAGACAGATCATGTAACAACAAGCAGACGCGAGTAGTGACAGCTCCGGCTATCGGGTCCATCTTGCTAGACCCAACCTATCTGGCGGGGACCTCCAGCCAAAGGAAAAGAGCAGACAGAGTTCAAGCTTGTACAGAGAGAAAAAAAAGACAAGCAAAGATAAGGTTGCGGTAAAAGCGCAATAATAATAATAATAATAGATAGCGTGAAAGAAAACAAGAGAGGGGAGAGGGAGAGGGTGACACAGACGCGCATGAGAGGAAGCGAAAGAAGGAAGCACTTGTTGACCTTGTTTGACCTTGCTGTCAGAGAGTTGGCGCCGCCTGCCTGCGTAAGCGGCAGGTAGTACCGCTACGTCGTTCCGTTGAGCAGAGTAAGTAAACATTTTGCCGGCTCAGCTTGTTGATCCGCACGTGCTCGTCGATCAGCTGTTGTTGGCGAGACGGCCACTGCCTGTAGATAAAAACTACGACGACTACGACGACTACTACTACTACTACTACTACTGATATTAATGATAATAACTAGTCCATCCAGTGCGCAAAAGAAAGATGCTGGAATGAGCAACTAGTATGAATAGTAGCAAGTAGACAATGTGCCAAGTGAACGGAAGGATGACGGCCCGTACACACGTCCGCATAGCTATACAAACACACACACATATAGACGTATAAATTACTATAAAACCCCATAAATTAGCGAAGAGCTCGCAGCGTATCTTGAACGATAATAAGTTGAGGAGATATACGCCTACCTTGACTTTTAAAGTCGTTGCGCGAGCACCCTCTTTCGAAGCGATATTTTATAGGATTTACAGATTGGTGTAAAAGTACAAATACTAATTTTGTCGTTGTTAGCATCATAGTAGACACGTGTTTTCGAAAGTTATTGTTGTGCGGGTGCGCAACAAAACAAAATATAGCGTTGGTGTTATGACGTTATTGTCACTGATACTGTTACTTCGACTGTCCGTTCAGATTGATGACTGGCATAAGTGTAGCCACAATAATTTACGTTTAGCTCTGGTTGTCAAGCCCCGGGCGTAATTCGGTCGGTCCGGAATCGGTGGTTAGTCACCTATCCGTAAAATTATTAGTTATGACAGTCCTCGAGCTGATCATGGCAATATGGCATTATGAATAACCTTCCGCATAGTTTGTATCGTATGTCTCGCGCGATACCAGCTCATGCGAAGTTAGCGGTGTTCGATATCCTCTAGATTTTAGTTCTGCCGTATATGGATGTCAAAAAAGTTGCTCAAACGTCTCTTGCTATTTTTTCTGTCCCTCTCTTGCTACTTTTTGCTGTCTCGGAGGTTGGTCTTCAGCTAAAACATCCAGAAATTTCGTTTGTAATTCTATTTTTTTCGAAGTCGTGTGAGAAGCGTTCCCGCGATTCTCCTTGATTGGTCTCTGCCCCCGCCTATCGTTTTGCACAGGCGGCCAGAAAGGGAGCTTTTGCCAAAGTATGCACTATCCTGAGGGAGTGCGTAACGAAGTTTAGAGGGGGTTTCATTTCCCCTCCCTTTTCCGTGCACTCTGTTTCCTAAAGAGATTAATAACGCAGAACAATGTGTTGCACGTCGTTCGTCTCCCGTAGAGTCGCAAGCACGCATATGTTATTGGAGGCCTTCCTTATTCTAACCATGCAGCTCTAGAACTAACCATAACCGGTCAGAACGCGAGCCTTATAGTACGTCAGTTCCTTATGTCAGCAGCCGTACCACGTCTAGAAATCTAATATCGGACTCTTGTTCTAGCTACCGTTGGTCAATCCGAGTGTAACCTGCGCCCATTCCTTCTGCCAGGCCTCTCTCTCGTTCTATATATTTTACGCAAATATACGGTTACATCATATAAAAGGGCGTATGATATAATGAAGTAAGGTGTATTGCTTGCAAGTGTACGTACTCTCTAATGGGATAGTATTACTAACAAAAAAAATACATATATACATTGCATAAGATTGAACTAGGTCAAGTAACATACTGTTTCCGCTTCGTCAAGCCTGGTTGAAGTGGTGAGACAAATAACGCACGCTATACGCTACGAGTGTTGTCGGCAAAATCTAGGACATACTAAAACTAACCTAATTTAAGAGGAAACAACGCATTCAAGGACGACTACAATTCCAAGAAATAGATGGCGGCCCTTATTTGAATACAGCGTAGTCATTGTAAAAGCGGCAGCGCCAAAGTACCGTTTCGGCCGTTCTCGCTGTCATCACAATTGTTGTTTCTCAACTGAAGCTGCTTTCGAATGACAGTCGAGCGGGGGGACACGACCTCGTTTGGAAACATTAATCTATGCAACTGCAACTTGAAGGAAACGTGCACACGCACAGAGACTTCCATTATATATATATATATATATATATGTGTGTGTTAGTGTGTGCGCCTCTGCATCTCTTAGCTATCTTTGGAGCGACCTCGGTCTGTGTCGGACGCCAACATTACCGCGTACGACGTCTCGCGTTAACGTATTCTCGCTCGTTCGCATATCAGACTCAGTATTTTATTTGGTATCTATTTCGTCTACTTGTTTTTGTCTGGACATCTTTTTAGACGGGTCTTGTTCACGCTGAGGAGGATGAGTACACTGACGATCGCGCCACTGTCGTCTGTCTCCATCTGTTCTTTCAGTCGCGTCGGTCACTCAACCGGCCAATATTTATCCTCTTGATTTAGTTGTTTATGTTGTTGTTGTTGGTGCCCACCGGTCAGTGGAGCTGCTTGGCGACGTGGTAGTCTTTGAGTTTTCCACTCTAACTCTTAAGTTTTTAAGAAAAAAACATATCATTATCAAAATCAAGTGCGCTACGCCTTAATCACATATTTTAGATGCTGGCGGAAGAAGTACCTCGACCGTTTAACCGATGTATGTCCCTGGTGGCTAGCTTTAGGCCTCCATATATTTAGTCGACTATGTCCGTAGCCAAACGGCCCAGGCCGCCCAACGTTTTGAAAGCAAATGGCTGGAACCCTAATGAGCGCGCTTTTTCCGCATTGTGGCGTTTCGAGGCAAGTCAGGACCCTAGAAAACTAAAAGGGTGAAGTCGCATCCTTGACTAGCATTTGGCTAACAAAATGTGTAACGCTAACCGGCCTTGATAAAAAAAAAGCGTTTATGTAACAGGTCAGACTGTTCACTTAAAGTTTATCTATTTCACTCAAGTCGAGTACAATATGCACTTCACGAATGAAGTTGTTCTTGTAATCATTTATCTTGTTCACTCTTCCGGCGAGAGAAGTAGTGCAACGACTTATGCTCTAGTGCTGCGCATGGTATTTGACATACCTCCGCAGGCGTGCGTGGCCCCTTTCACATGCAGGACAAGAAGGTGCTACTAATTTATACAGCGACTTCAAAGGTTCCAACAGGTTATACGATTGGAACATTTAGACAGGTGCATTAACATATTAATTTAAAAATATTTAGTGAACAAACATGCCGACCAGAAGAGCTCATCCACATCCGTCAAGTAGTTATGCAAATTAACGTTTGGGGTTTACATTAAGGCTTTTTTTTTATTATGTGGGAACTTTTGGGAATGCTTGACGTACGTTCTCTCAAAGGCGGTTAGAGTCATCTCGTCTTTAGGGGAAAAGTTTGGAGTCAGTCGGGCAGAATCCAGCCCGTGGGTTCTAGGGAAAGTAACGCGACCATCTGAGGTCGCGTATGAATACGTCATTTAGAGCCATATGTCTCACGTGCTAGCCGGCACTATGGATGCAAGTCGGGCCGCGGTGGTCAAGGTGGCCGCGGTGGCCAAAGCGAACGACTGGCTCTCCGTAGTCACAAGTAAGCGCCACGGCAACAGGCACAAAGACGAAACCTGTTAGTTATGCTATCCTAATGTCAGCGTGCCCATCCGGATTGGGCTGAGATGTGAAAACAGAACGATAACGTCACCCTACAAACACGGGAGCCATGTTTATGGTTGGGCTTTTTTACGGCGCGACCATTGAAGTAGTCAGGTCGCGACAGGTCGCAGCTTACTAAGGCCACACAGTGTAAACATGTGCGTGAGGTAACGAGGCTTGTTTAGTAGCGGCGTCGTTTAAGGCGGAGTGCTAGTGCGCTAATCGTTGCTGTCATCTACCGGAATGTTGCCGGTTTAGTTCTTGTTGTTGATGGAGTTTTCGTTGAGCGAGCGATGCTCATTGAGAACGGATGTAAGCCATATCACTGAGAGTAGGCTGTGTGGGGCTGCTGTCATAAAGCCTATCGTTAATATCTCAACATGTCCGCGTATGCTGCCGCTGTAAAATGGCGTTATATGTATCCAGGTATACATGCCAAGCGAATCAGAAATACATTCATCCAGCCAAGAGACAACAATTTGTTGATTTTTTTTTCAGTAGGTGTCTAGCCAAATTTTTGAAGAAGGTGAAGGTTAACTTTGCTCTCTAGACGGTCGCCAATCATCTACCATTTCTCCGTGAGAAAAACCGATTTTCACATCGGCCAAAATAAATAGGTTAGAGCGTTTTTAGTAGTGTTTTATGTATGTAATAGTTTGACTTGCTTTTTCCTGATGACGGAGGTTTTTACCATTTGTTGAGGTGATTATGGGGGGAAGTGGGGTTACGGTGGGGTATCACAAAGCTCAGTCGAGCTCCTTTTTCCCTTAGTGGGACCATTTCGAGTTTTATTACGACTATGATCCACAATACTGATTTCTAAGACGCTGAGACGCTGAATAACGTATAGGAATTGAGACGTGTGACGATTTAAAGACACTGAGATGTTCAACGAGCTGCGTAGACCCGGTGCCGGTTTGAATGAGGGAAATGTTGAGAAATGTTTGTGTAGCCTTGCCTGATTTGTCATGTTATATTATAATAAAATAACATTGTTGTTGTTGTTGTTGTTGCTGTTGTTGTCGGTTTGGTGACAGTGACCGTACTGGGCCGGCACCGCACTTCTAGGTAGTGGAGGTGTGTGGTTCGATGCGATAGCGTTACAGCTACCCCTGTAACAGCAGTATCACCGTTGGTGCTCTGATGATGCCTACGCTTGCGAGTCTGTCATGTCCTTGTCTTTCATTGTTTGTATCGGTTTGTCAATCGTCTTGTTTTTGTATGCCTGTATTGACTGTTTGTGTGTTTATCATTGTTTGTTCGTTTGCTTGTGTTTGTCTGTTTGTGAGTGAGTGAGTGAGTGGGTGTACATGTCGTTGTGTGAATATGCTTATGTCTACGAAGAACGTAGTTTGAGTAGTATAGTAGAACTGGTACGAGCAGCGTCAGCATAAGCAGCCGTAGCAGCAGCGGCCGAGGGTGGCCTCGAGTTTAAGCAGTAATAGCTTTGAGTGTCATAAAGCAAAGATGTAGCGACCAATCCCCGCAGTGATACGTCGAGCTCGGTGGAGGGTGCAATAGCGTGCGCCTCGCGACCAAAGGAGATACATAGGTGCACGGGTTCGAGCCCCATCGTTGCACGTTTGTATTTACGGGGTCCGTCTCACGAAGCAATGCGAAAGCAGTCCCGTGGACGTTAAATGTTGGCTGAAGGTCTGTTTGCAAAAGTAAGTATTAAGGGGCTAGTAGTAGTAGTAGCAGTAGCCCGGTGGCGTGGTGGTGGCTTAAGTCTGCGCTTCGCTGCCGGAGGAGACACCAGATAGGTGCGCGGGTTCGAGCTTCACCGTTGCACCGATTTGTATTTATGGGATTCCGTCTATGAAGCAACGTAAAAAACAGTTCTGTGCACGTTAAATCTTGGCTGAGGGTCAGCCCGACAACTTTGTGTGTCTCTCGTCTGTCGTGTGTCAGTTAGTCTCCCTGTTGCTCTCGATCAATCTCAGTTCACCCCTTGTGTACCCGACATGATGTGAAGATGATCTGTGGCCTGTGTGCTTGCTGATTTGCTAGCTCATTTGTTCGCCTTTTGTAGGTTGGTATCTCTCTCGGTTAGTCTGTCTATCTGTCTGTCTCTCTGTTAAGCTGCTGTCATAGCGTTCATCTGCGGATCTATCGGTCAGTCAGTTGGTAAATCCGCCTTCTCCCTTCGCCCCCTCGTTGTCTGTGTGTCAGTCTGTCAGTGGATTCGTCTGTAGGTCGTTGGCTCATTGTTGTTTGCTGTTAAGCGAGAGAACAACACAGAGAGTGAATATATATATATATATATATATATATATATATATATATATATATATATTTATATATAGATTTATTTATGTGTATAGAGAGAGAAAGATAGAGATTCAATGGTTGTCAATGCCGGATGAGAGAGCGGCCACTCCCGCGCCAGTCACCGCCACAATCGACGCATCCGGCCACCCGCCTGAACAAGCATGAAGAAAAAGATTGATTGTGATGATGACCATATATATATATATATGATATATATATATATATATATATATATATATATATATATATATATATATATATATATATATATACACCCTATGTATTACTAATCCGTGGTGCAATGTCATATTGATAATGATGGTAGTAGTAATGACGGTGCTGATGATGATAATGACGTTTACGAGTATTACGATCATAAACATTATGGGGAAATGGACAATTGTAGTAATCATAATACATGTTAACGAATTATGCTGCTCATGAAGCGTTAATACTCGACACTAATGGCGGTGATGATGATGATGATAATTGTAACGATTAGCACATTATTTCATTGCTCTGTCATCAATAACTAGTCTTGGAATCGTCGTTGCTGCTGCTGAAATAATTATTCTGATTATATAGTAACATTGTAATAGACGAATGTAGTAAAAATTAACTGCTATTGTCGCTGTTGATAAAAGCGATAATGTTGTTGTCATTGCTGTTGTTGTCGGTGGCAAGGCTTGATCGTACATGCATACGTACGTGCGTAATAGCTTTCATGCATGCGGATATTGCATGCTTACTGTCGGAATACTGCTACTGCTGCCGCCGCCGTCACTTTTATTGTTCTATTAACAATACACGTTTACAAATAATAATAATAATAATAATAATAATAATAGTAAGCACATCCACAACAACAGCCACAACTTAGCCACTTGTTTCCCTCACATGGTCTGTTGTTGTTGTTGTTGTTGTTGGTGGTGGTGGTAGATGTTTACGTTGTCATGTCGGTGTTTGTGTTGTTTCCTTCACTCATTGTGTGTCTCACTCTCTTTCAGCTGTTCCCGGTGGTGGTGGTGGTTCGTTTTGCCACCCTACTCGCGGTCGTCGACGCCGGCGGCCTCACCGCTGTGCTCGGTCACGGCTATTCGCGACGCAACAGCTTAGAACGAATGAAACAGCACATCTAGATGCTGCTCGGTCCCGACTGGTGAAAGCGCCGTAGAAACAACAACAGTCACAGCAACAGTCAACTCGAGTCGGCTCACCCAACCAGACAACAACAACTACAATAATAACAACAAAAACAATAACAACCGCCGCAGCAGCAGCAACAACAACATCTGAACAACCGAATCAGCAGCGTAAACCTCACGCTGTAGCAGTTATCCGGCCTTGGGTACTCCAGCTGTTCAGGCTCCTACTGCTAAGACTACTGCGGATTTCTTCTACGGAGACGGCCACTTACATCGACAACCATTACCGAGCACCCAAAAGGATAACATCAACAACACCCATCACAACAGTAACAGCAGCCGCAGCAGCGAAAACCACAAAACGACGAAAATAAATACTCCATTGTTACAGCTGCCGACGATGACACGAGGGACAGGGTGAACAACAACCACAACCACAACCAACAAACGAAGACTCAGAATCAGAACAGCATTTTCACCGAATAGATACTCATCCGTTGTGACACTTTTTTCGCCATCGTCGTTGTCATCTTAACAAATGTATCCGTTTTCCTACTGGAACTAATTACTAAGCACAACAACAATAACAACAACAACAACAAATATAACTGATGGCTACTGTACTTAGCTGCCACCTGCCACACCCGCTACAACAACGACAGCAGCGACTTCTGGTACTGCAACTATTTCTCCACAACACGATGAAAACTAAATAGTAGTTCAACTTCCTTCATAACCAGTTGCCCAATTCAATGTTCGAAGTTGTTCAAATAATGAAAGAGCGCCAGCGGTAGGCACCAACAATAACAACGGCGACAGCAACAATAAAAAAACAGCAGCAGCAATAGCAACAACAACAACAAAATAAAAAGCAGGAAGTCTTGCAGAATTTGGTATCCCAAAGAGCTGACTACAGCTGACTGACTGGTTATCGTGCACAAACGAGAGAGCGGAAAGGAAACGAAGCAGAAAATGGAGCTCCGACATAGCCCAGCCAAAGTAGGACTTTTACAGCAACGACGACAACGTCAATAAACATCATAAGACGAAGAAAATAAACTGAATTGAAATAAATGAGAGCGCAGGCACGGAAACCTTTGCATCAATGGACAAACTCCATAGACGCCACAGGAGCAACAACGTGCTTAACAACAGCAATAGCCGATAGTAACACAAAAAATTAAAACCATTATTTAGTACAGATTCCCTCACAACGATAGATAATTCGTGGTCGCCACAACTGAGACTCTTCAACGGCAGGACAATTAGCTAAACTGACAGCTTTTACCAGCCACAGCAACAAAAACAACACAAGCCAGCTGTAGAAGAAGAAGAAAGAGAAGCTGGAAAAAGCTGAAGGGCAGCACAAATAACCCCTGGCACTCCATTGTCTCCCGGTGTTCGTGGTGGCGGCGCTGGTAGTGGTGACCTGTTGTGGCCTATTACCACTCACTAGTCCACCACCCTTGACGCTGTTGTTGTTGTTGTTAAATGATATTTACCACTGTTAGCTGTCTACACCGATAACTTCACCGGACTCTTCCCCTGGTCATCGTGCTATATGCGTCAAATACAATAGACAACAGAACATCAACAACAACAACGCCAAGGAAAACAACAACAACAACAACAAGAACAACTACAGGAACCATGGCAACAACTAGGATGTCCAGTTCGGATAGTTCGGATCGATGATCCGCCAAGCCATCATGATCTGTGGTGGCTCTATTCTTTAGATGGGATGAGCCTCGATTGGTGATGAATGAGCATGTCCATGATCATGCTTATGTTCATGCTATGATGATGATGATGATGGTGATAGTCTCGATGTCTAGGGCGACGACGGCAAAGACGAGACAGTCGACGATCTGCGACGCAGGTTACACGGAAACAATGACCATAAGTGACTTCGACTTGGTCTTTTTCGACGACTGCCAGTAACAAAAAGATCGACACTTGTTGTTCGCGGCTCTTCTGTTGCACCCATCAAACAACTCGCTAGCTACTCGCATCGAGAGCAGTGTTGACACAAAGCAGGGCCAGCAGCAAAAACAGCTGTTGTTGTTGTTGTTATTGTTCCTGTTCCTGTTGTTGTTGTTGCTGTACATGTAACTGTTGACGTCGTTGTGTTTGTTGACATCAGCATCGCTACAGGTGTTGCAGCTTGTACATATGCAGTTGTCTGCCCGCTCGTCCTTCCGCCTGCAATGTGTCCTGCTTATAATTGCTGACCCACGACATCGGCATCCGTCGAAACCGGCAATCGCAACTGCCACAGACGGGAGGGAATACGACCGTTAAACCAACATAGGCGAGCTATTGTCGTGGTCGCCTTAGTACGAGCAGCAGCAGCAGCAGCAACAACAACAACAACAGTAGTACGAATCCTTGTTGTTGCCGGTGTTGTCTTATTGTTGTTGTGGTTGTTGTTGTGGTGGTGGTTGTTATTGTTGTTGCTGCCGCCGTTGACCTTATTGTGCTTGTTGTTGTTGTTGTTGTTGTTACTGTTAATTTTGCTGTGGTTGTTGTTACGTGCTGGTATGGTTCGAAATGATCAGTACGAGCTTAGCAAACAGCACAGCCATAACCATCAAAGCGAATAGCGGCAACAGCAAATAGTCATAAACAATCCGACGGACGACAGGCTCCTGTATCAGGCAGCAGACGCTACTGACGACGTCAGCGACGTCATCGTCGGCGTCGTGCCGAAAAGAAGTGACTGACCAACGACGAGAAGAGGAGGAACCGACGACGACGACGACGAAGAAGAAGAAGAGAAAGACGAAGAGGAAGAAGAAGAAGAAGAAGAAGAAGAAGAAGACAAATCGTGTCACTGGTCATTGGCTCGCTCATTAGAGCAATGTGGCGGCAGCTCTAGAAGCGTGTCGACAATCCAAGTCAAGCTGCAATATACAGCTGAGCCCGCCCGCCCAGCCCACCTCGCACAGTCGTCTATTGGTGTCGTCGTTGTTATTGTTGACGATAACGTTGTTGTTGTTGTAGTCGTCTTGATAAAGTTGTTGTTGTTGTTGTTATCGTCGTCGTCGTCGTCTGGATGAACCAAACTACGTGTAATATTACTACTTCGTGTTGTCTACGACGTCTAGTACTAGGAGTGAGGTTTCGAATCGTGTTTGCGCTACGGATACTAATCGACAACGGCTGCTGACCGACCTACCTACCTACCTACCTACACAGCCCGAATATAAACAGCCACCGACACGACGAATTGCCACGCTGCTTAAGACAGACGTGCTGTCTGTGGGTGGGTGGGCTCGCGGATGTTGTTGTTGTTGTTGTTGATATTGTTGATATTGTTGATATCGCCGATAGCACAATAAGAACAGCTGCAGCTGTAGCAGCAGCAGCAGCAGTAACAACAAGAATAGCAACAATAACAATAACTGCAACAACAGCAACAGCAGCAACAAGAAGAGCAGCTGCAGTAACAACAACAACAACAATAGCAACAAGGAAAGCGCAGTGTGGAGAGCCTCTGAAGAGAAATCATGCTCGGCCGAACGAACGAGTGCGCGAGTGAATCCACCGCTTACAACTAAGCGGATGTATCCGTCCTTTCGGTGGTCGCTATCGCCCATCTATTGTTTTTTCGACAGGTGGTAGAGCTGTTGCTGCGCCTGCTAGTGATACTGCTAATACCACACCACGGCTTACGTGAGTTCAACCTGCTGTACAGTAACCTATTGGCTGCGGCGCTGTCCGTCCGTCCGGACGGACGGTCGGTCGGGTGGACGGAGGGAGGGAAGGAGGGAGGGAGGGAGGGATGTAGTGAGGAATAGAGGGAGAAGAATAAGAAGCTTGGCTGGCACCAACCCGGAGTCGCGATCAGTTTCGACACTTTGAGAGGCGTTGCGGCTATTGCGGCCGACAGCTAGCACGACCCTATTTGCTTATAGCAGCAGCAACAACAACAACAGTAACAACAAACGACAACTGTAAACAACGTACAGCAAAAAGAACTACAACGAAGAGTCGACCACAAAACCGACTATTACTGACGAGAGCCGGGGGGCAGTGCTTGCTATTGTGGTGTTATTGTTGCTGCTGCTGCTGTCGTTTCCGTCAAGTCATAGTGATTCACACTGCAACAAGAAGAACAACAACAACGCCGACGACGACAAATGCCACAGCAACAACAACAACAACAACAACAACAACAACAACTACTACCAGAGCAGTGAGAGCAACAATCTGCAGATCGGTGTCAGTCGAACGTTGAAGTAGCAGCTGCTGTTAGATAGTTAGCTGTGGTGACCACGAACCGAGCAGCAATACGCACACACACATCTACACACACACCGTCGTTCCCCTCCGCCGCAACGTTGCTGACGGCTCATTCGATTTGGCTCGGCTCTGTGACAACAGCAGCAGCAGCAGCACCACTAGAGGCAACAACAACAACAATAAGAGCAACAACAACAACAATAAGAGCAACAACAACAACAACAACAATAAGAGCAACAACAAGAACAATAAAAGCAACAGCAAGAACAGCACCAGTTGGTTGTCTGTGACCAATAACAAAAAGGTCGCGCGCGGTGGTGACGACGGCGGCCACAACAGGCGGCGCTGCGATCGTTTTCGTCGTCGTCGTCGTCGTCGTCGTTGTTGTCGTCAATTTCCTCCTCATCCACCTTCTCCTGGTTGTTGTTGTTGTTGTTGTCATCGTCGGCGCGGCGGCAGCGACAGCGTTTAGCGCGAGTCACCAGCACTGCCAATGATTGTCATCTGACCGAACAATATCAGATCGACTGGTGGTAGTAGTAGTAGTAGTAGTAGTAGAAGTAATAGTTCTAGTACTACCAACAGTCGTAGAAGTAGTAACAATTGTTGCAGCTGCAGCACAAATAGTTGCAGCAAACGCGCGTGTTGGCGCAAACAGCGCCACGTGCACGCAGAGTGCGGTGGTGCAGGATAGAGGAGCTTCTAGCTGCTCAAGAAGCACCAGGAGCACAATCAAAACCAGCAGCGGTGGTTACCGTCGCCACCACTGTCGTCGTCGTGGTTAAAGTTGTTCATGGTGTTGCTGATGCTGCAGCAGCTGTTCTTGCCGTCTTAGCAGTCGGTGTTTGACAGGACGTACAACGTTCAGTCTTGTTCGATCAACACGACCACGTCGAACGAGAAGATCGAAACGAGAAAGACATAGACGGAGGAGAAGGAATGATATACAGAGGAAGAGAGAGAGGAAGAAGAACGACAACAACAACAACAGACAGAGAAGAAAACCACCACTGTTCAATTGTTCAGCTCAGCCGAACGGCCACCACCAGAACGATGCTGAGACAGTATGCTGCTGAGAGTGTTTCATCTTTAGAGAGCTAGTGTTTCATCTATTCGCTCTAGAACAACAGCTGAGTGCACCCAACCGCCCCAACACTCGGGGAGCCCACCTCGACGAAGTCCGGCCGAGCTCTCCGGCGTTCGCCCGCCCGCCTCGGTAGAGGAAGGGGTACTCTTCCGCCATTCAGTCGGCTGCGGCGGTGAGTGGCGACCAGTTTCAACACGCTCCGCCCCCTCCGACCTCATTAGGGTAAGGTGTAGGTGAGGTGCAAGTAAGTTAGTGCGTAACACCAAGAAGAAGAAGAAGCCGAGGAACAAGAAGCGAGTAAGGTGTGACCGCCAGCGAGCGCCAGGTAGTCGTCCCTCCAGCGTGCTGGGGGACTAATTGATGCTCTCCAAGCTGCGTCTGTTATCTTGCCGCTACCTAAAGCAGCCATAAACGGTGCGCCTACATCACCGTTCGAGATGTAACTGTCTACCGTGAAATCCGCTTCTTCTTCTTCTTCTTCTTTCCGTCGTCTTTTCGTCTCTTGTTCGTGTTCACCATCATCGTGGTCCTCTGGTGTGTTATGACGTTCTTCAGCATTGTCGTCGTCGTCGTCGCCGCCACCACTACAGCCGCCGCCGTCAGCACTGTTGTCTCCTCGAAACAACGTCAACAGCAGCAGCAGCAGCACCGCCACAGATACCACCGCCACCACCACCACCACCACGATCACCACGAAAGACCACCGAAGAAAAAGCCTTCACCGGTACGCCTAAGGCATTTGTCGCTGTTTCAGCCACTGCTGCTTCTAGCTCGGAGACAAGTCATCCGAGTACGCGACTTCGCCAACAGCGACTTCACCTACCTCGGCGGCGGCGGCAGCGAGTACGCCGGGTTCACGCCGTCTGGGTGAGAGCGCCAGAGACAGCGCGCTGTACAATACCGAATAGTTGCAGGAGCAGCAACAATCAGAACCAGAAGCACCGATTTGACGTCTGAAGAAAGAAACGACTTTGCTGTTACTCAGCTGTGCCTTTGCCTCCCGCCGCGATCAGCACGATTATCAACTCAACGAGCGAGCGGCCGATTGCCTTGAACAGCCTAATCACTTCAATCACTCCACTCTATCGACCTAAGCTGAGCCTTTACGACACGCTTTCTGCTATCACTGCTATTCGAACCAGCGTCGCCCCCGCTGCTGCTGTTGTTGCTGTTAATGTGTCGTGGTCGTTACTGTCGTGATTGTTATCTAGTCTGGCGCATTCTGGTCACGTCGGAAAGGGGAGCCGTCTAGGTTCCCGTCGGCCCTCATTGTCGATGGTGCGTGTCCGGTCGTCATCAGTCTCAGTTATTCTGGTCATATGCAACGCTGTTGTTTGTTGTTATTCAGCGTGTACAACAGGCTAGGCGAGCAGCGGTAGAAGTCGTGAAAGTAAGTGTCCCCGGCAAAATCGGCAGCCGTTTTGAGAGGAGTGGTGTGGATACATGTCAACTTGACGCTCGGCTACAACAAGAAATACATACATTTTTACCGCTACAACAAGAAATACATACATTTTTACTAAAACAACTACTATTACTACGACTGCGACTATTACTACGGTCAGTCATTACTACCTTCCCGGCCTTTCACCTCGCCTACCGCTCATTTTCCTCCCTGTTCCCAATGAATAGGATCGTTTCGTCTTACAGACGATTTAGAGGTGCATAATACTACCTACAACTCTACTAGCAACAAGCAGCATTTGCAGCTGTAATCGCACTAAAGACATCACAAATCAGACGAGAAAAGACTAACGAAGAACACGAAGAGAGAAGAAAAACAGATACAGAAGAGAGGAAAGACAAAGAAGAGTCACCAGAGTGCCCGCAATCGGCAGCAGTTTGGTGGCAGCTGGAGGCGGACTCTTGGATACATAGCGGTTTCAAGTCGTTAAGTGTCGTTGTCGTTGTTGTTCTCGTCGTAACTTGACTCCAACACAGCAAAGAAGCAAATTGCGGAAGACTGAAAAATCGCAGGCCGACAGCCCGCACCCGTTGGAGGGCCGTGTTCCTTAGAGCAGGCCGCTGACAGTCAGGGCGCGCGTCGCGATGAAGGTCCGTAGCCTTGGGGTGTCGGCCGTGTTGGCCGGAAGCACGGGGCCTTCGCAAGTCGGGCCGAATGCCGCCTCTGCGGCAGGCCCGGCCCCGTCAGACAGCTGTCCTCCGACGTCGGGAGAGACGCGCATGGAGCGTGTCCGACGTCTGCTCAGCTCGCCGCTTGCAGCGCGGCGTAAGTCCTCACATCCGGGAACCCACGAGCATCGCGTGTTTGGCGTCCCGCTCGATATCCTCATGGCGAAGAATCAAGCGGTCCCCTTCGTTCTCTCCAGGTGAGTGATTTCATATATATATATATATATATATATTGTTGCGGCACGGGTGTGCCGGTAGGGAGCCTGTTGGTAGCCGTCGGTAGGATTGCTAGAGTTAGTCCATCTCTACAGCGGCTCGTATCAGTTACACTACTAGGGGCCTACGTGCGCGAGACATGACCGCATCCTTCGGTTCCGAACGTGCGTCTGGTTGTTGGCGCCAGGCGGTATTCCGTTTATTTGAATTTACACATGTCAATGTGCATCCGGCATTTGGCGCCAGACAGTATTCCGTTCATTTGAATATGCACGATATGTCATTCCGCGTAATAAGACCGCGATGGTCGCTCATTCGCTTACAATTATTAACACTCCCACCAAAAAATGTATGCCTATTTTTTTTCTTTGGCTGCGGTGTATGCTATATCGGTATGTAATAAACCTGTTCGGATTCCCTCTGGTTGCCGATTACACTAGTTCAAGAGGGTACAATTATTGTGTGGCGCGGCGTGAGATGCGTCCATTTGAAAAACGGACTGTACACGTCCTCGGCAGGCCATCGCGTCCAGTGTGGCATTCTTCCACTTTACCCAACTCCCAGTGGAGTCGTGTAGTGTTGTCGTCGCGCAAGAAGCATACGTCTCCTTTTTTGATTGGGCGCGCCTTCCTGGCGGCATCCATGTTTGCCGATCGAAGTTGCATGATGCAGTCGCGCTGCCAGCGCACAGAGAGATGTTTGATGTAGTCGCTTTTGAGTCGTGTGACTGTCCGCAGCGCTTCGGCCGATGTCGGCCCGTTGGGCCCGCCTCGATCTAGAAGTTTGAGCGAGCATTGCGCCGACGATGGGTGGCCTTCTCGAATGAGGTGAGCTGGGGTGAGGCAGTTGGTCTTCGTTTCGCACTGCTCTGAGCTCACTTGGGAAGTGTTGCTGCTGCGTCCACTTGATGATAAGGCTCTCGGCCCGTCGTCGCAGCTCAGGTGGTGTTGGGATGTCTCGGCGTCGCGTGAGGAGAGCGAACCTCAATACATGAGCGACAACACGAATAGCAGATTCAATGGCACTGAATCTGCGAAGGTCCAGTGGCGGGTTAATCAAAGTTATCGGCGCGACCACGGCGCGACCACGGCGCGCTTCTCGACGACGGCACCCTCAAAGTTGTCAACGACATCGGATCGCGGCTGCGAAACAGGCCTATACTTCCGAGGCAGGCTCAGGCACTGGGGTCCACTCCACCACATCTGGTTGTCTCGCAGAGTGGCAGCTTGGACTCCCCTTGTGGCAAAATCTACCGCGTTCTCTTCCCCCGGAACGAGAAACCGTTCTGACGGTGACGGCTTTGTCAGCACAGCCGTACAACAATGAGGTTGAACTGAGACCACCCGGGCACGTCCGGGCGACTCCGACATGGGGCCTCCCACCATCCAGCCAAATCGCGTGTCCTTGCCGATTAGGCCATCGACAATTTTCTTCTCGCGTCCGACAAAGGCGATCTTGAAGAACTGGTCAAATCCGACTAGAATGTCCGGCGGATCAGCCGGAAGATCGTCGCCGAGAGCACGATCAGCAAGCGGATGCTGTGTCTTGAATTTGCCGATGGCTGCTTGAACGTGAGGGGGGCAGTCGATCGACGGATTAACGCCGAAGCTGTGCTGGTAGGCGAGGAGACACACTCTGTCTCTGCCGTAGGTACTTTCCAGTGTGAGCTTGTATTGCGGCGATGAAATCTGATGTTCGCCAGCAAATGCCTGCACGTCTAAGTTGGCCCACTGCGTTGGGCGGATGCCAGCTAGCTTCTCTATGAGACCGGGCGTCACGAATGTTAGCGTCGATCCCTGATCCATCATCACCCTTACAGGTATCTTCTTGCCGTCGTGCACAAGATTTGCCGACAACATGTATACAAGGGTCCGACGGACACCAACGTTTGCGTTGACTGCAACCGCGACAGCCGACGGGCGTCCATTGGCGGCAGCCAGCTTACTCTCGTCGACCGCGTTGCGCGGATGCATGCTTGGATAATGGCCGCGAGATTTGCACGAATGGCACTCAACGGCAGCTCCTCCACACTGTTGGCCATCACTGTGTTTATATCGGAAACACACAACGCAACGATTGAGGCGCTTGAGAGTAGCTAACTTATCGTCGAAACTGATACGAGCTGAGCAGCGCGAAGGACGATGGTCCACAGAATGGCAAAAGAAACATTTTTGTGTTTTTTGAACCGCTACGGCGGGGGCGGCGGTGGCCAACGGTGTTCGCCTATGAGATTGCGAATACGTGCTCCTCTGATGAACCCGACGGTTGTCGTCCCTCAATAAATTGATTGTGAGCTGAGTTTCCTCTCGGTTAGAGGCAAAACGAGTTAAATACTCGAGCAACTGCTTTACGTCATTGGCCGTTTTAGTTGCGTGACTCATACGCAATTCACCTGATGATATCTCTTGAAGTGAGTTTCCGTCGGAACCGTTGCGATGCTGCGACAGTTGTTCTAATTGCTTCTCATTGATTGCTGCCAGTCGCATGATTTCGGAGTATTGATACAACAATGTGGGTGGGATCGCGGCTCGCAGCACTGGTGCAAAGGCGATCGAAAATGTTTCGAGCGGGGTGTTCAAAGCCTCGAGCGTCTTAACACAGGCTCGCACTCGATTTATTAACGCCCGCAGACCGGCTACGTCATCCGTCGATGTTACCTTTGGCAAGTGAAATAAGTTCTGGACTACTTGCTGCCGCTCGATGTCAACCAACCCGTAATTGTCGTCAAGCAGCCGCAAAGCGGCATCATACGCTGCACCGTGAACGCCAAGAGACATCACAAGTGTTTTCGGTTCACCCCGAAGATGCTTGAGGAGAGCGACAAGTTTGTCTGTGTCTGTGGCCGTTGTACGACGAGCAATCCAATTCTTAAACAAAGCGATAAACGAACGATATTCGAGACGATTCTCCGAGAATGGCTCTGGTGAAATGTCTAGAAGCGGCACCGTGGAGCATGCTGGGGCGACAGGTTCCGCCGTAGGCGCTGACGGCGATGACGGTGCAGAAGCGAAGTTGCCTGATGCTGAGCTTGAAGCAGCAGATGCGGCGGTGACCAGACCCTTTAAAGTTTCAATGCATTCGAGCGCGGTATTTTCATACCGGCTGCAAGCAGCAATCTCCTCATCCATATCGCCCTCAGCCATGTCGGGATGGTTTAATATACGTTCGTCGAGGGCCTCAAGTTTGGCCAATCGCACTTTTACGTTGTTCAGCAGCACTAAGATGACGTGATTGTCAAGGGCCTCCACTGGCGTAGCTACTAACGCCACAGATCGGGCGCTGGCCTGAGTGATCTGAGCCCTCTCACTACTCCTCTGCTTCCTAAGCAGTGTCATGTTTCCGGCGTTAGACATGATGTTGAGGCTGGTTGCTGTGCTTGCGATGGTTGTGCTGTGGCAGTGGCTGGTGGCGGCGGCGGCACAACGACAATGACGATTTTCAGGAGGCGACGATACGAAATAGTCACTCACTTAATACACTTACCCCGTTAGGCACTGGGGTGCACGGAATATGGAGAAAAATATGTGATGAGACGACACGGAATGGGAAAAAAAAAACGGCAGAAACGTCTGTCCGTAGGTTGGCGGTCGGCAACTGAATGCTAGCAGGCACCGAGACGACAACGATTCTTGTAGCAGGTAACGAAAATACTGCACTACAATGTTAACCACCGACAGATAACAACAGGTTTTGTCGATCCTGGTCACGGCACCATTTGTTGCGGCACGGGTGTGCCGGTAGCGAGCCTGTTGGTAGCCGTCGGTAGGATTGCTAGAGTTAGTCCATCTCTACTGCCGCTCGTATCAGTTACACTACTAGGGGCCTACGTGCGCGAGACATGACCGCATACTTCGGTTCCGAACGTGCGTCTGGTTGTTGGCGCCAGGCGGTATTCCGTTTATTTGAATTTACACATGTCAATGTGCATCCGGCATTTGGCGCCAGACAGTGTTCCGTTCATTTGAATATGCACGATATGTCATTCCGCGTAATAAGACCGCGATGGTCGCTCATTCGCTTACAATTATTAACATATATTATTATTATTATTATTATCATTATTAGTATTATTAATATATTATTATTATCATTATTAGTATTATTAATATATTTTTATTATCATTAGTATTATTATTATCAATATTAGTATTATTATTAATATTTTGCGCAATCTTCTTAAAATTTCGCGGTAGTAGTTTCTATTGACCATAGAACCAGGTGTCAATCTGTCGAAGATGATTTCTATGTAGACGAAAAATGCGGGTTTGGATCTGCTTAGTCTGAATTTATCCGATCGATTTTCTCCTTGAAAGCATCTGTGGGACGATTGGGTTTTGATGTCGTAATCATATACCCATGACTCATCTCCTCTAATAACAATCTGAAGTAATACAGGGTCTTCTGCTCTCTTTAATTTGGCGATCGTTAAGTAAAATATCACGAACTGTTCCAATGATTTCTTTTCTATTATTGACGTAAACGGCCTTCTTGAACAAGGGTCATCTCCGGTCTTTTTACTTATCTCGCAAAATCGACGGTACGACGTATACACAGGGTTTCGGGGTACTTATTGATCACCATAAGCAGATTGTAACATTCCGACCGCTTTAGAACGTTATAGAGAGTTGTTGTTCATTCATTTTCGGGTCCTTAAAATTGACGAACCTCGCTTTTTTTACTTCTCATTTCTAAGCGAAACTAACCAGAAGACCTTCGTAGTGTCAGTTCAATTTTTCAAATTCAAAGTATTAAAACTTGTCGATCCGCTTTCGTATATATATATATATATATATGCACCAGTTAAATCAGGTATTACTGATGTCCTTTGGTTAAGGGATTCCCAAATGCTGTGTCCAGACGAAAATAAATATTCGAATGACATTGTTTGCATATGTCGGTAGGTACATTCCTAACGGACGTATTTATTCAATGTAACGCTTTTCGCTTGAATTACCGCTTCTACTTGGAACCTAAAGCGCAAACAGGCATTTTGCAGAACTTGTACTTCAATATTTGCAAATATCTGCCGAATAGAGCAGTGAGCAAGTTTATGTTGTTAAACTGCCTTGTTAGACGATTTTTGTCGCCCGACACATTTTAATCCAGAGGATTTAAATCTAGACTGCTAGACGGCCACGAGTGTTTATCAAAACGTGCTAATTCTTTCCGACAGCCATGTAAAGACAAAAACGGCTGGTTTGAGCACGTATTACATATCATTAGACACAGAATATATCTGCATTTCCGCTCCAGTTAGCAGAACACACAAATAATATTTCTGTGTCTTTTTGTGGTCCTTTTGAAAAGAAATATCATTCAACGCCAGAGAGGCACCAGACTCAATGAGCTGGAAATTTATAAGGACAACTTTCATTTCTGCAGTTAATCTTTACGTCTGCGGTAAACATCTTGTAGTCAGATAAAAGTTAAACTCGGCCTGTTGCTTTGTACTTGAGAGAACCAAGGAACTTTGAACAAGTCCAATCGCTTTTTTGGCCTGAGAGAGATTCTGTGTAACTCTTATGATGTAAAACTGCTCTCTGAGACCGTCGTGAACAATTTGACTAGTGATTTGCAATAGCACATTATTTTTGGACCACCAAGCGCGCATCGAAGTGCAAGTACCATCCACAATACATGTGTGCAATGCCTCAATTAGTCTTGAAGTCCTCACGCAGCGCTGTTCGCTCATGTGTAGTAGAGGGGTTTAGGGAACTAGTGCGCTAGCAATGGTTGCCATCTATCGGGGTGTCGTCGGTTTGATCTTTGTTGTTCATCGAATTTTCTTTGAGCGATGCCCAATGCGAATAGATGACAAACCACATCGCTGAGAGTCAGCGGCCATGCAGCCACAATGACTGTTGGCGACATGTCCGGCCCTTGAGGAGCCTTGAGAATATGCCTCATAGATGAATTTCAAGCCCGAAGGTAGGGAACGGCTAGCTTGTCTAGAATTACAAACAACCTCCTTAAACATGTTTTTAATTCTAGTCTACCGTGAATCTTCCGGTTTGCTGTAATTCCGGTTCTGCTTCTGCTGAGGCTGCGTACTTAGCCACAATCTTGTAAACTATCGTTTTTGCAAACAATCGTTATGATCTCGCGAGGGATCCGTCCGGCGCGAAGAACGAGAACAATAGCTCATCTTTGCTAAATTACTAAGACGCAGTTGCCCAGTCGGCCATGGTTGGTGTTTGTTTACATTTGACGTGAAACAAGCTTTTGTTGGACAAGGGCTTGTTTCACGTCGATAAGGCATGACGAATGCGTAATGGAGACATTCAGCTTGTCCGCCAAAGTTTGACCCTGTTTACCGCCGCGCAGCTATATGGTGATAGAGTTGCTTTATTGAGGGATAATTATACATTTACAGCGCGTGCCCACGAAGATGGCGGATATATCGCCATATCTGTATAAAAACTATGTGAAAACTTTGCTTCTGCAGCCGAAATGTGTTGGTGATATCCTTGTTTTCCTTGTTTTTGTAGCGGTAGTTTGGCTGCGGAGCTAACTAAGCTATAAAGGAGTAGAGGTTCGATAACGAGCTAGTACAGTGGTCTGACCTGCGTGGCCACCTCGCAGTGGTCTACTACATAGTAGGAGAGTGAGTTATTATTTGAGAGGCGATGATCTTATAACAAACAAATTACCAGCAGGCGGGTAACACAGACAAGTTTGCCAGTGAACTCCTTGGCGTTATTATGGTCATTCTCGTCGAGCTCGTCGTCGCCGTCGTCTCCGCAATTTGTCAGTAAACGGATGAGACGGGATACGGACGACGAGCGCGGACGCAGAGTCATAACAATCGATATTACCGGTGTTTGTCTCGGCCTTGTCCTTACGATGGGACGATGTTTTTCTTTGGGCACGAGGTGCGGGTTTGTGGGGTTTACGACCTCCTTGTTCGTGTCCTTGCCCTGCGACGCTTCGCTGTGTTAGCAGCTAGCAAGCCGTTCATTGAGTTTCCGCCACAACCGGTAGTCGGCCTACGATTGGCTCATGGCGACTTTATTTTCCGTTGGGACGACCGCCGTCTAAACGGCGTCACTATCGTCTGGCGTCATCGTCGTCAATCCGTCAGTCAGCCAGACACGAGTCTGGCTGATTGACGGATTACTATTTATTGCATTACTCGTAGACATAAAGTCGATGCCTGTTCCTTAACGGGGCGACGCTGCGGCAAGTCGCCGGAAGCCTGCCCGGCCGTAACCAATTTTTACTCTCCTCTGTCGGAGTCGGTATCTTCTGAAAATCTGTCTGGATCTATGGCATTTACGGATGAGTCAGTAACACAGTTGTTTAGCGCGGTCTATTAATTTGTTTTGACGTCTCCCTTTCTAACTCGATCAATCTGGCTGTCTACTTACATTTTGTACGCGTAATGTGTAAGTGACAAGAACCTGAATCTGATAGCTCAGTTATGTCAAATATAGACACATACTTTCTAAGGCCCTTCTTGACTTAGTGTCCGCTGGTGTTGATGAATAGAGCTTAGAATCACGCGTGAAGTCTATTACACTTTAACAACGTAGGAATATTATTTTTTCTTTATCTAAGTCATAACAGTAGTAGCAGCGGTAGTACGCTAGGCTTTGACATTTTTAAGAGGGCAGGAAGACACGGGTTGGTCATTCCGAAACGTAGTGTACAGCTAATTAGTGGTTGAAATTTGACCTCTTTCATATTTACTATAAATGTCCTAAACATGAGCCTTGGGTACATCGGGGTAGAGAAGCTTTGTTTGAAAAAGCTAAGACCTGTCCTTCCTACAACGAATTAGTTATCTTAGAGATTTCTGAGCGAGTACCTAGGAATGCGGACATGGGCCAAGGCCAAGTCTCTCAACGTCTCCTAAGAGAGTCGGGTAGTCGACTCGGTTGAAATAATAGTCTAAATATACATGTTGCGTCAGGAAAAGGGTACTACTCCGTGCAACGACCATTGCCTGCAATTCGGCGGAAAAAAAATCTCGTGTAAAACTTTTTTTACTGTTTTTTTTTAAAAAACAATTTTCTTTCTTAAGAAGGACTGAAGGATTGCCGAGAAAAATTCACCTCCGGCATCTGCACTGGCGCATTTTGTAGGGCGGGGTTGGGAGAGATACTCAATTGATTAAACGCATTTTTATTGTTCCGTAAGGCTAATGCGGTTTTTGTTAATGTCATGAACGATTTTTAGTTCACTCTGGCATTCATTTGTCTTCATTTACTTGCCTAAATTGGGAGCCATGAAAACCAATTTAAGAGTGGCCGGTCAGGGTCTCGAGCTCGGGTTTCTTGAATGCAAGTTAAAGGCTTTGCCACTAAGCCATCTCGCTCGGTCAACAACTTTTATAACAACATTCTTTACAATTATTATTATATTAAGGCGACCACTCGATTAGCATAGTCGGTTAGCCTATGGTACGCTCAGGGATGACGAACGAAAGCGTTCTGAGGTCGAGCAATATTACTACTATTATCTTGCATTGGTTTCGTAGTATATGCTACTTCATGGATTTGAACCCAGGAACCATTCGTAATGAGATCATATGTAAGCATAATAAATTAATTTACATAACAGTTTGGTTAGCTCCAGAAGCTGAGAATCGTTATCGTCGTTAAACCTGCTGCAGCGCTTCGGCTTTGCTTTGCTGATCGTATCCGGACCAGTGACATTCTCGAAATGACGCATAGGCACCAGCAAGCATGCGGTCATGAGAAGGTCAGTTGTTGCTGTATGGCTTTTCCTGAGGATGTATTTGCTATGGTGGGCTTCGCCATTCATCAATACCTAAGTAGGTTCCATCGACCGTTTAGAGAGGACTTCGTGGGGTGCTCCCACTAACTCAGTAAGGGGATAAGGGAGTTGAGTTGACCTCCAGACAACACACAATTTTTTGGCAAATCTTAAATTTTGCTGCACATGGATTTTCGACGCTAGCTCGATCTGGATACGGCAGAAGGCGATTTTTTTGGCTGTGGGCAATGAACTAATGATTGACGCAGCGTTTCTGTATTGGAGATTAGCCTATATCGTTTGCAGCAAAAACTGTCATGCCCTCCTATTGCCGGTTGCCACAGCTCGGTGACTTACGCAAGGCTGATGGTCTCGCTTCTTGATTGCTACAGACCTCGTCTGCACCGCAGTATCCTTGATCCTGCCTAATCAGAGAATCCAACCTGAGTTTTACTCGGCAATTGTTTCTCTCTTGATCTTGAGAGGTAACAACTTTTCAAACAAATCAGTTGCCTTATTCTAGGCACAGAGTGGTGTAAACCAAATGCTTTATCTATGAGCATACGAGTACGTGTAGCATGGTCTTCTGCATCCTTTGCATTCTTTCGTATTATTCGCAGCATCAGTTTCAAACATATTATCAGTGATTTATTTCTTGACTTATTTAGAGTAGGCGTCTGTGTCTTGCCTTTACTGAAGTGATTTTGCAACCAATATTTGCGGGACAATATGACTAAAGTAGCTTTCTTTATATTCTATTGGTATGATTTTTTCCCGTTTGAAAGCCGACGACAGAGGCCCTTCGTTAAGCCACCGGATATTGTTCTTGCATTGAGTGCTCACGTATAAAGTGACGTTTAAGTGCTTATGACGCGTTCAGCAAGTATCGGACGAATACGGCACCCTGATTGATTGATTGATTGGTTTATTTGCTTGATAAGTGTGTGTACACATATCACCCTTTTATATCAGGGGCTGATATTGTGAAACAGCATTCAATGGAATTAAAATGGCGTATTCAAGACATGTGTGTGCAGTTGACACTGGATTTCCTGGTGTCGAAGCTCCGGGTAATAGTACCGGATACCCGAGGAGTCGCAGCATTACTGAAATTTTGCATTGCTTTGACATCGCGGAACGCAGGAATTTAAAAACGCCGTACATTTTACCAAAATAACGGAATGCTGGTCGTGATCATTTGTATATATATATATATATATATAATTTGCATTAAATTGCAATGATGTTTAGTTAAATTGCTGGTCGTGTTGTCATATGAGACGCGTTGACGAACTGGTCGATTGTCGGTGCAGCACGACTGCGCTAATAGTGGTGCTGCTTTTTCTCAATTTTCATTAAACATTGATGAAAGACAGCAAGTGCCTGCTAAGCATATCGCCAAGAATTAGGTCGAGAAAATAAACTTTTCATTTTGTGGCGGAGGAGGACTCAATCTCAACGGCTGCTGGTCCCGGCTCCGCTAAGACACTTACCAAACACACATTTATTCTGATGTTCACCCTTTGTCAGTTCAGGTAATAATTTTCTTAAGTGTATTAAACTCTGACATGAGACGCGGCAAGCGCTCAGCAGGTTATTTGCCGCGGTTACCTATCAAGCTGTCCACCTAGCTAGGCAAAATCGTCGTCCTCGACGTCGATTTCAGCCGATCTCTAGTAGCGGCCGGAGTCGGCAGCGTTGTAACCATTTGTCCATCCACCTGTTGCGGCGTGTTCAATGGGGGGTGGCACAATTTGCATCTAAACGAAGTGTCGCCGGGTCGGTCCCCGTGTTCTTTGTGTTCGAATTTTGTTTGAGCGATGCTTATTGAGAATAGAGGATAAACCATATACTGCTGCTGCTGAGAGGAGTCAGCGGCCAGACTGCTGCCACAAGGACTGTTGTGGAAACCTGGATCCTTTAACATGCTCGCCCATGCTACCGCTCTAAGCGCGCTTGATAGGAAAGTATTTCGGTATACGTACATGTCAAGCGAATAATAAGTTCATCCATCGTACTTGTAAATGTAATTGTTTTCGTGGGCAGTGATGACAGTTAATTGTATTAGCAGACGTCGTGAGCGTTGCCTGCCGTCATCGTAAACAGACTGGACGCTAACAGCGACAGATGTCGGTGCTGTGTCGTTTTGGTGAGTGGTCAAGTTCGTGGCGGTCGCGGTCCAACGTGGAATGTGTTGTTTCGCGCCGGCCTCTGACTTGCCTAGAGCAGCGATTTGAGAGAACGCCGCAGAGGGGAAGTCATCCATATGTGTATATATATGTATATATATATATATGATACATATTCATATAATTTTAAAGCTGATGTCTACGAAACGGTGCTGCGTTCGAGCCGTCGAATCATAATACCGCGATAGCGTTTTTGTAGCGTTCTTTGAGAGAGTGGACAACGGCGTATTTCACGTTTATCATACCGTATCATCATTACGCAGAGATCTACTTCTGTCTCGAGCAAACTGCTGGCAGCGATCAACCCCGACAACGAGAAGTCATCAGTGACAGATTCAACTTGTCTTGTATATGTATGTATGTATATATATATATATATATATATATATATATATATAGATTTGGCGTCTTCGAGTGATTAAGAGCATGTGTCGCCTATATGCTTCAATTTAGCTTTCACGTATTCTTACGTCACAAGAACGAGACTCTCCATCTAGATAAAAGGGACAGGGACACATCGAGACGGCGGCCGGCGACGACGGCAGGTCCAGCAACATTAGCGATGACGAAAACGATGCTCCGAAAAACAACCTGTAGCGAGATTATCAGAGCGAGAACGGCACAGCAACACCAAGGACCACAGCGAACCCTCTAACAGCAACAACAATTAGAGCAGAGCAGCAAAAACAGCAACAACCACCACTATGTAAACTGTATCGGGACAGCAATGGCAACGAGGAAGGCAATTCAGCTAACACTTTTACTTAGTTAATGACTAAAACTATTAACAATTACTATAATAAAAGTGATGACCAATAGCGCAAGAGCAAGTACCTACCGCTGATAATAATGGTAGCAACAACACGACAGCAACAACAACAACAGAAATCGACCATTAATGACTTCAAAAGTAATATAAAGGCAACGTTAAAAATGAGTACTTAGTAGTAAAAATAACCATAACAATAATCAGGACGACAATAATAAAAAACATTAGTAACAACAGCAATAAAAATAGCCATAGTTAATCAAACAACAAGGTTTTTAATCTGCCCGGCGGGAAGATGCTGACGCATACGCAGTAAAACCTGGATTGCACTCTAGTCGAAAGTGGTGAACATACGCATAGGTGAAGTGTGCATAAGTGCGGGTTGTACAGCTGAATGCGATTACTGACTAGTACAGCGTTTCTTTGTGACCGGTGTGTTCATGGTGCCTTGGCATGTGAGACGCTAATGACTGGTCACGTCCTAATAGTTCCAGTTCTGGCTGCAACAAGCGAGTTAATTTGGCTTCGTAAATGCTGAAACGCTCACACCAGAGTCGTATTAGCAATTCTTGTCGCAAATAGTAGTGGTGGACGATATTGTCGTTCAGAAGGTCGGTGTGCATTCTGGCTTAGCCACCGCTAAGAGGTTGGTCACGAAACGGAACCGCCTACTTCTTTCGAGAGTGACACCAACTTGTCTCGGCGGATCTCTCGTAGGAGCCGCTCTCTTGGTATTGTTCTGTAATGTCTACTCACCGTCTAATGAATGATGACGATGATATTTATATATATATATATATATATATATATATATATATATATATATATATCTACACATCTATATCTACAGCAAAAAGAGAGAAGGATATATAAGTAAGATGAAATCACAGAAAGACGGAGAAAAATGATGGAGATGAAAGAAAGATACAGGAAGACTTGGTGACCTTCACGGTGGCCGAAATAAATGGAGTGACAGCTACTAATTGCTGTGGTGGCGAAGCGCCCAGATATATTCAAATACAGCGTTACTTGGACAATGACAACCACATAATTCACAAACACGGGCATAATTCAAAGCTAGAACATCTCTAATCAAAAGCTGTTAAAAAGTTTTTTTTCTCTTAAGCGTCTTTGTATTTCTACTGTTTCGCGGCAATTCCACGGAAGTAACCGTCACCGCCAAGGTATTTTTAGTCGAAGGGTTGATTAATAATAGCCTTTGATAAAGCTCGACAATCGGTTTCAAATTACCAGCGCTCCTGGCTGCATGATGTTACTGGAATGTCTGGCGTATATATGCCACGGAACAGGAAAATAAATGAGCGCGATTTTTGAGGGTGCTTACCCAGAACGTGAGCAAAACGTTGTCGTACATTTCCACCGCGTACTTTTTGCCTACTATGGTGACGCCATAATAATCTACGCTCGGTTATTGAGTTGCTAATCGTAATTGGTATTCGCTTAAGGTTACAGGTTTCATAAATGTACATACGCATGTTCTTGATCATCTTTGCCTTCATAGGAGGTTCAGTGGTATGTTGGTTCTCGTGTAGCCGGCTTTTAAGCTGATTGCTTTCTGCATATTCTCTTTTCAGAGGATACGCATTTCAGAGGAAGAACAAGCTTATATTGCAAGCAGAATAGTCTTTATACTACTACTTTTACTACTACTATGCATTATATATATATATATATATATATATATATATAATGTATATATATATATATACATTTGTTTGCGTCAAGTGCTGCGAGCGAGCATCGAACGCTGTGCGCTGGTTCTCGAGTTCAGGTCATGTTGCGCGGCGATGAAATTGTAAACCTCCACAACCTCCTCAGCATTTAGTTCGGTTGTGTCTGTGATGTCGTCCATGTTGTCAGACGGGTCTGCTCGCGGCCGGATGTCGATATCTGAGCTCTGAGTTCTGACACGGCAGTTGTGACAGCAGCGCCCAACAGCATCAGCAGCAACAACAACAACAATGGAAATTCTCCGATCGGTTTGCTCCCGACCCTATGGAGGTGTTTGAAGGCCGTATTAATCCACACAAACCACACCACGCACACTCAACCCGTCAGCATCCCGTACCTGGCCGCACGACAATGGTGTCGACCAATGACTTCTTAGCCTTTTGTCTGTGACAATCTTTAGCGTACTACGTCCATAAGCACGATGAAGAACCACGTGCACACATGTGGATATATATATATATATATATATATATGTATATAGATACTCGTATATAGAGATATACTGATAACAACGAACAAGTTAGCAGCGAGAAAAACAAAAGAGCAGACCAGCGCGTTCGGAAAGGGTGGGGAGAAAAGAGGGTTGCCGGTAACGCCTACCGGTGCCGTCGCGTTTTTCTCTTCTGATATGACGACATGGTGGAGTGTGGAAAGCATTCCATCTTTCCCCTGGGTTTCGCCCTGCCCGAAGAAGAAGTTGCTACATGTAGTGAAGGCGGCGGCAGCGCAGTGGTGGCGGACGGGTGGAGTGGCGAAGAGTGCTAGTGAAGGTAGTCATAATGATAATAAAAATAATCAGAAGAGTAATGAGACTATGGAAACGTTCCAAACGCTCGTAGGAGGGTTTCTGTTGTCACAACGGCGATCCCGCGAACGCATCGTCCAGGCGTGCTGGCCCGGCCTTACGCCTTGATGTAGTACGAGGAGAGCGTCTGCTTTCAAAATTGAAACAGTGTTTCTCATTATATATGTTGAAGTTACTTTTAATTTGGAAATCTTACAAACATCTCGGTAGCTTCCGCTCGAGCTGTATATACCTTCCTCTTAAAAGTTTGTCCTAAACACGGTTTTTTAAAGGGCTAGATAAGTCAGGGATTTGGGGATGGCACAGTGAATATATATATATATATATATATATATATATATATCGACCAAAAGAAGTGGTATATCGGCAAAACCATTGTACTGCGATTTAAAAGTTATCACTTCTATTCACGAGCCACTTGTACCGAACGATTATAGATGTCTAATTTATTATTACTTCGTTATTGCATGTTGAACAATGTTACAATTTGAGATCTAAACGTATTCTATTTTAAATAACTACTTTACTCTATGGCAATTATTTTTAATACATATAAATAAATATACATTACTCGTATTGCCTATTTTTGACAACAATAATAATTCGATTATAAATGTTAGTATAGGCACAATTCTAAGAGAGAGGAAGAATGTATATATATATATATATATATATATATATATATATATATATATATATATATATATATGCGCCAGTCTTTCCCGCATTTTCATGATACGTCTATCAAAAACAAAATTACAAAATTAGTCAGTCAGGCCAAACGACCCTTTGGAGACTACTGTAAAGGTGATATTGCATCATTTGCTTGCGCTTTTCGATTTAAGAACCCTTGAACAATGCTTCTGTTGCGGCTTTTTGCAAGGCTATTAAACCGTCTTGCTCCGTTTTTCGTTTTGGCGTGTACGAGGGGTTTACAAATACTGAAGTACTTAAAATGAACTTGTAAATTGATACTAGTGCACGTACGAGTGGCATGCGAAGTTTATGAAGTTAAATATATTTTATTAGTTGTACACATAAGTTGTGAGGTGTGTACTATCCCAAATTGGTAGATAGTTACTTATTACTCTTTATTTTATAATGATTTGATGTATGATTGATTGATTTGTTATTCGTTTGATAAATGTGTGTACACATATCACCCTTTTATATCAGGGACGCATAACGCTGCAGCTATTAATGACCTATATTGTACTCCCTCGTTTTTCTTTTATGTGCTGAGCACCTTCCGTCGGGGTAGCCTCTGCTTTGTCATTTCGGCGTGTGCCTTTTCTGCATCTTTGCTGAGTTCTAACGATTATCCTAATTCTAAATTCCTAACCTCTCCTGATCGTTCACACTCCCTAACCAGACGATCTACCATTTCCCCTCTTTTCCCGCATATCCGACAAACCGTTGTTTCTCATTCCTCGTAGCAGTCTCGCTGTGCGCTCGTGTGTAGCATACCTGCTCTCCCATCCGCTAACAGCCCGCTGTTTCTTGTATTTCGTATAACCATTCTACTCCGATTTCATATTCCCGTATACTTCATTTAAACTAGTTTTCTTCAAAAGTGCTCACTTTTGTGTGTATGATGTTTTTACCCCACTTTTAATTTGTTCACTGGACAGAGCAGTGTTTGTCCGTTGTTTACTACTGACAACTCTGTCGCATTACTCGCATTGCCTTTTTACCCACTGTATGTTTGTAACTTATCGTTCGTTATTAAATGACTTAAAGTTACTTCAATACCTCAGTTCACTTCGCACATCCCAATGAAACCTAATTACCTCTCTTTGAATCCCTTCTAAATTCCTTCATAAACTCCCAAAAACATAGAGCTATGCACTAGTACAGCCTTTCAAAATGTCAGCCCTGGCACATACATTGCCTTCCAAATGCCCCTTATAACATATTGTCTATATATATATATATATATATTTTTTTTTTTATGGGACCGTCTTTGGACGGCAAATTTATTTAAGTTCAATAACACTTTATTGAGCTTGAAATTTCCATTATTACATAAATTCAAACAATTATAACTATGCAGGTAATTTTGCAAAAAAGGCTATCGCCCGTGTCTGCTATATATATATATATATATATATATATATATATATATATATATCAATAAACGTCTACGCCGGTTCCCGCCAAAGGTTTCCAATGAACATAGCGCACCGGCGTTTCTAATAAAAAAAAAACACTTAAATGTTTTGCTTCTGATTTTCGAGATTTCTCGTTAACGGCGGCCGTTCCGTCCAAAGTCTGACTGCGTGTCTACTGCTCTGTCTATTTAGCAGCTCTCTAAGCTTGGGTGTAATTCTACCGATGATTGATTCATTAGTACAATTCTACCAATCGACTCGGCGTTGCAACTGCTGGTTGATGTAGCATGCAGTGGATGGGCCAATATTAGCGATGGCGATGGCCGAACTCGACCTGGCGACGGTGCGGCGCTCAGCTACGTCGCAGCAGCAAACGCTTCATGCCAGTCGATGTCCTGCGCGCTTCAACGTGATGCCGATAACAACAAGCCCGTCGTTGCTGATTCGTTCTATATTTGAGTCGGCATTTCATCATACTCATGGTCTGCCATGTCGAAGCAGCAGGGCATACAGAAGATGTGCATATGCATATCATATGTATATGTATGTATATATATATATATATATATATATATATATATATATATATATATATATATATACGACAAAAACAGCAACAGCAAACACAACAACAGTAGTAAATAGCAAAAATGTCAAAACAACAACAGCACCATCCATAACAGCAAGATGCCAAAACAACAACACCAGCCACAATCACGGTAGCAAGCGGCTGCAACGGGTCATCGGAAGAAAGAGAATCGCAGAAAGAAGGCTACATGAGGGCCGGCGCCATCATTGGTACTTGTCGTGTGAGACCGCAACAACAACAACAGCAGCAGCAGGAGTAGCAACAACAACAACAACAACAACAACAATAATAATAATAATAACCTCCTAGCGGCTCTGACACGAGGATGATTACACGTCTTAGATAAGACACCGGGATGATGAGTGACAAGTTCGATCGCCTCGCACAACACACACATAGCGATTCATAGCCTTTCAGACCGCGGGTACTTCTTAAGCTTTGCACACTTCGATCAAAGTTAATTCCAACAACAACAACAACAACAACAAAAAAACAACGAGACACACACAAACGCGCACGTGCGCCGGGCCAGCCAAACACACGCCCGTACACACAACACGCCCAAAACAACAACAACAAAAACATCAACAAAACGCCGGGTTGTACCGGCTTGCGTCTTGGCGGCGGCTGCGGCGGCGGCAGCAACAACAGCAACAGCAGCAGCCGCTGCTGCTCGAATGCTGTCGGCCGGCAGAGTTCAAGGCTGGTCGTCGTAGTTGGTCTTTTCGCTCTCTGTGCGAACATTCTGTTGATGTTGTTGGTTGGTTGGTGCTACTGCTGCCACGCTACTGTTGGTGGTTGGCCGCTATTTGCCGAGACGCGTCCCTTGACGACTTGTTCGTCTGTTGACTTTTTCGCTCTCGGCCGGCTCGTGTCGTTCGTTGTTCGCTGTTTGTCTCGACGTCTTCAGTAGTAGCCGGCGTCAATTTCTTTCAGCCTTCCATCCCTCCTTCTCCTTCTCCGCCTTCTCCGCCGCCTTCGTCTCCTTCTTGTTTTGTTGATTCGGCACCATGTTCCTTCTGTGCTGTAGGCCTTCCTGACCGTCGGGTGACCACACATCCCGTCTCCCTCTTCTCGCCTTAGTCTTGGTCGTTCTGTCATTTCTTTTTTTTGTTTTCACTCTGGTCGGTCGCGTGCGTGTCGGTTAGATTCCCTAACGGGGCCGCCAACGCTGCCTCCGTTGCCAGGCGGACAAACGGACCGCTAAGCCCTGCGCTGATGGAGGCCTGCCGTTGACGCAGAGAAAGCGTAGAGCGACGTATGGAGATAGGATCAAACACATAGAGAGAGACAGAGAGAGAGGGGTGACTCACCACTCATGGTCGCTGGCTGATTCTCACTGACCTCCACTGACATCGACGTGGACAACAATTGAGAGTGGGCGCGGAATCTATACCACCCAAAAATTGAAGGCAATCTTAGCAACAACAACAACATGCACCAATAAACAGCTGCTGCGCAATAACCCAAAGCAACAACAACATTATCGATCGATCAGAAAACGATCCGAAAGCTATATATAGCAGGAGAGAATTGCGCGTGACAACAACAATGATGACAAGAGATATAACACAAACGAGAGTCGCTCGATGAACTAGTAGTAGTAGGAGTAGTAATAGTTATAATAATAGACAACAACAGTCATTATGTCAATAACAACCACGATCTGAACAATAACAACAACAAGTATGACAGAAGCTGCAACCGCGGCAGGAAGATTGCATGACAAAAACAACAACAATGAGAACATAGAGCAACAACACTATTAAATAAACGACTCTACACTAGACAGTAAACACCGCGAGCAGAGATTGGATAACTGCGTATAAGAACGGTGCTACAGATATTAATACATAACGTATATATATATATATATATATATATATATATACACGCTAGTCTTCCATCTAACTACCACAAGTATATATTCTAGACCGCTAGACACTACTGTTGTACATATTAACGTGCAATTTTTAACTTCTATTTTCGTTATTTTAGCGATTTTAACAACAACATCTGCGTAAAATCGCGCTATCATTCACCTACAAAGACCTATGAATCTAAAGAAATCTTACCACCGCTGGGGATCAAGACAACGACGGCATCACGTGACACCAATTATGACGTCCAGTTCCTAAGAGCGGCGCTCCCCGACCCGAAAAGCTCGCAGATTTGGATCCATCACTATCTCTATGAGTGGTGTATGGGACTCCGAATCTGCTAGTACGCTCTTGGGGCTCGGCGTCACGAAGAGGAACTTTATGGATTCTACCGTTTTAACGTTGCAGGGGGCCTTGAGGCCTTGATATACCGCTCACACCAAGTCCATAAGGGCGGGGGCTAACATCAAGCAAGGACACGGACAGCTGATTCTTAACCTCACGTGACATCTTTACCACCATTTTTATTAAGGCGAGCACTGCCGAGTGTGCAAACGTATTGTAAATGATTAATAAATCATCACAATATTTTCTATATATATAATGGGTAACGTATTGCCATCATTGGCAAGAAAACAACTAACCGCTAAGAGGTTACGTGGTAGCACCGGCACGGGCTATCCTTTGACGTTAAATAATATTCTATTGCTTCCTGCAAAATGTATAATTCATGAAAGTGTGAATTCATTGATGGATGTTTGGATGGCTGAAGATACACTACTGTTTGCTGGTCTATCTGAGTGGCGCGACGAAAAAAAATCTCTCTCTTGGTGGCCTACAATCAGCAGCCACTTTCTATAATAAGCAGTATTAATATTACGGCTTGGCGTCATTTATTGGCCGTGAGATGAAATTTTACCACTTAATGCCCGGATAGCCAACGAACGAGAAATGTTGCTCTCGGTGATTAATGTTTTGCAAAAGTCCGTTTCTTATGTATCGAACTACATCAATTATGAAGAAGATTGTAGGTCGATGTTGCTGTTAAGGGAGTGGTGCACAATTATACCTGGTTGCTGAGTATCCGTCTATTTGTCATGCCGAGCATTCGACGAATATTGTGAGTACATTTTTGAGATGCAGTTCGACATATAGCGAAGTATCCCGCATGAGTAATTCGACCTAGTCAAGCACAATCGATGCTTGTTTGTCAGCTCAATTGGTTGCTACAACTTGGGCTGCTGTATATAACGTCCTAACGGGCGTTGCATTGTCCTACTTCTTGATTGGAGGAACCACGCTGAGCCATTCTGAGCAACTGACAAGGCTGCGCACATGGATAGGGCCGATACCGAGGACTACCACCTAGTGTGTATGGTTATCCTCTGACGATAAATAATATTACATTGGTTCCTACAAAATGCTTAATTGGTAAAAGTGTGGCTACGTTGATGGATAGATAGCTGGATGGGGACACATGAGATATGACGATGGTAAGGCGCATTATTATTATTATTGGGACTCACAAACCCACAAAAGTCCAGTCGTCCTCTTTGCCCCTTGTCGCGGGTTGTACTGACTTCTCGAGATTACTTCACCTGGCTATTTTTCTTGCCATTTAGGCTGTTCGACTTTGTGTGGCGGTCGATCGGCCTTACCAGCCGAAACTGATATACAATCATCGGCCGCTGGCGTGGGACACGTAAACATAATTCGCTAATGGTAGATGCACAAATGGCACCTATACGCGCAGCTCCTTCAAAACCAGGTTGTAATGGCGTTCGGTCCTGAGTCATCGGTTTGGCGTTTGGGGCAAGGACGCACTCAGACTGACAAAAGAGCTTGGAACGAAGCTCTCTGAGGCGACAGCGAAATCAAGATCAACCGCGTTCCTCCGACAGAAGGTGTCGTTGGAACTACAGAAAGGCAACGCCAAGATATTGTTGAATAGTCACCAACACTCAAGAAATAACAATAATGCAAACAATAATATAAATTGTATATAATTAATTTATTTGTAATTATTATTATTATTATTATTATTTTACTCGTAGCAGTAGTTATTGTTGTCGCTGCGTTAGTGTTCTCACGGCAAGAGATAATATTAGTCCAGATCGCGGAACCGCAGGAGCTTCGTAATGTACCTATGTTGTGTAGCCCAGTGGGACGTTGCCGTATTGACGTTATCTGTGTGAGGTCCGCATTGTACGAACCGCTGTTCTACGGGCAGGGAGGCAAGCCGGTTGACAGATCATTCTAGTTGTGGATATGTCGTAATGGTCCTTATCATAAACCACCACATCGTCGGATACCGGTGTTAGGAGGTATACGGTATACACGATAGTGAACGATTTGTAGGAGCGCTCTGTCCATGAACTGACTGTTGTTCTACCAGATATTCGTCATAGCCTTTATATTTGACAGCTGGTTGAATTCTGGCTGAAGTTGTGACAGTCAAATGACGACACAGTTTCTCAAGTGAGCGGAACAGCTGAAGTAAGAATTTTTGTTGGCAGACGTCCAGTTGGTAATACGGGAAATGTCGAAGCCAATGACTCACTGAATGGGTAGATCCTATGTGTGCAGCATCTATTTTGAACGCTCATCGCATGTGTTCATGGTTTCTTCCGGATGCTGAAATGCTGTTTTGCATGTTACTGCTTAGTATGGCGAGATGTACATTTCTATTGCCGGGCTGTTTAAAACAACGAGTTGTCATTCAGGCGCCCGTTTAGTTGTACGGTCGCACACCGTGTTGCCAGAGTGAAAATTACGTGCACCGACGAGATAACTACATGGGTGAGCTTCTGCGATTGTTAAAAGTTCATTACATTGTTTGTGGATACATATTTATTTATTTTAAATATTTAGTTACACATGAATTTCCAACGCCGACCCGACTCGGCTATGGCAGAAAGGTCGATGAGTCCATTGCCCATGGCCAATGAACTAATGATGGACGCAGCGTGTTCGCGTTGAATTTAAACCAATATCCTCTGTGGCAGAATCATGTCGTCATGCCGTCCTATCATCATCGGTTGCCACAGCGACTCTGGCTCATAGGTCCGCCAGAAATGTTTTTGTGCTTTTTTCAATGGAGTCTAATGTCTCGAAGGCGACAAGATAAACGATGAAGTTTTGCTTCAGGTCGCGATATTTAGCCAGGTTACGGTTGTCTGCAAGGCGAGCGGCTGCTCTGATCTCATGTCTGGTATGGTGTGCATACGATGCGGCCAACGTTCAAGACACGATGACGTCGTACACGAGACAGCTGCCTTCCACTCCATGGATCTAAACTCAGACCATCCGGTCGCAGTTGGCGGTTTCTTGGCAATTCCAACCGGGTCCTTAATTGCAGGGATGTGAGCTGACTGCATCGTATGGTGCATTACGTCGCTCACAGCCAAGTTCCTAAGAACCTACCGGTGCTCCTTCTTCAAGCACGAGTGTGCTTGCGGGTGGATGGCACCACTGTGTTACATCTAGTATAATTATATGCAAAGTAGACTGATTCACCCAAATGCAGACCGGTGACGATGTCTTAGTCTGCTCCTAAATGTTATTCGCGTGACTCATGAACCCCTTCTCGGTGGCCTTAACTACCTGCATGTTCAATACCGATTGTAATATGTTTTCGGGAACTTGAACCCACTTGTTCCACCTGAGCGATGGAGCTTGGCCAAACATTGGGTGGTGCGATCCCTGACACTAGGGTCGATTGTTGGAGAGACCCAAATTGAGCATTCGAATTCCGATTTCCCTGAGAACATCGGTAGCGAAACCTGTAACCAAGGCGATTGTCTAAGGTGATCGTTTTATTTCTCACGTTTACTATGTGTTGCCTGGCTAACCGCTGGAGATGTGAACATGCTTTTCAAATAGTCACTGCTGGTTTGTTAGTCAACAGCGCACGTTAGAAGATACGAAGACATACCAAGAAGAGACAGAGAGAAGTTATTTACAAAAACACGGCTACTTGTAGTCACGTTTAGTTCAGCTAATAATAGGTGGTTCAATCGAAGTCCGTCAGTGACCACATAAATAAGACAACGAAGAATACTCTTACTATATATATATATATATATATATATATATATATATGGGGGCTTGTGAGGAGTGCTACTAGTGGAGCTTGTCCTCAAGGCAGTCTCTCTTTGTGAGCCGCATTGCCGCGTTGGATCGCCAGGAATATCCAGTGAAGTAGATAATCAAGAGCTCTTCTCCCCCTGTCGTCAATTCGATTTGTTTGCCAATTTTCTGCAGAGGCAATCGTGCCTCGGGGCCGGGTTCCTCGGCACAAAAATGCGAGCTGGGCGTATTTGTTACCCATTAGTTTAGCCTTGCGTGCTGCGATATATATATATAAGAAACAGTTGTTGCGCTGACAAAACTGCGAGCAATGCATGAATCTCAAGCAAAACATGCATTCGTAAGGTTCACAGCTTTCGGCTTGGACTTCGGCACGAAAGGCAGCTACAAAGATACAAAGTGTTTATTGGTCATTGTCATAAAACAAACGAAGTGATAATTTGCAATTTCATATATACATGTGTAAGTGTTGGGTCATACGCGACATTATATTTCGACACAGTTCTCAAAGCAAGGCGGAAGCATTCTTTACTTAGTACATTAGCTATGTCTGGCTAGCAAAGCGCCGATAAACGGCACCACACTATGTTGTCGGCATTTGTTGGCTGCTTTTCTAATCAGTTCATCAGGCAGTTCGACCTACGACGAAGACGTGCTGGTTTCTCTGACGAGGTGCGTTCAGCTTGTGCTAATAGCGTGCCCGTCAAAATTGTCTTTGCTGCAGCGGTGGCTTCTGCGGTGGCTGTAGTTTTCGATGTCGCACCATAAAAATTCGAAGTGCTCGTATTATAATGTCACCGACGTTACATTGTTGGATCGGGTGTTATCAACGGTCCTCCTGCCAGGGAGTGGACGATGTGCCGGAGCGGCGCCGGCAGCCTCGCTGGCACGCCGCATGCAGCTGAACTCTGCACGATATGGGGTTAGGAAGGGCGCAGAGGGTGAAGTTCAACTACAACAATAGCAACATCATCACGTTCGTCGCCGCTTCTTCCCTTGATCGAACGTATCACCAGAAGAGGTATTCCTAGCTTGTCTGAGCTATATAAAGGCCTCTATTCATGCCTCAGCTGATGGTCAAACGCCTTCTTCCGGACGTATCACTCATTGGCGCCACTGACTCATCATCTCACGAGGCTGGCTGCCGTATGTCACCGCCTGAGTGCTACCAGGGTACGATCTGCAGCCACGACTTATACGACTGCGAGTACGGTTCTGACGGCTTGAAGCGACAGCTGATGCTCATAATGTTCACAAGCATACCAGTCGTCGAGAATAGCCACAACGGCGGAAACGACGAACGTCAAGAGAGAAAGGAGAATGAGAAGTGGAATAGCGACTACGAACATTTCTCTTTGTTTATTTATTTAATTATGTGATGATCAGTACGCTCAGCAGAATCAACTCCTACGGTAGTCTATTCAAGTCCAAGAGGTGTGGTTGTGTGTCTGGTGGTGGTTAGGCATGAGCCGCGCCGACTACGGACACATTCGTGCTGTCTAAGCTCCTCCAATGACTGTTTCTTCTAGTGTAAGGGCTAGTGTAAGGGCCGCCGCAGTTCTGCTCATGAATGGAGGCGAGACTTGACCGAACAGACGAGGCGAGGCGACACGTTGACCGGCGAGCAGCGTCGTCTCTTCGACTTCATCATCGGTGACCTTGGTCGGGCCAGCGGGTCGCGAGGGCGGTCGCATGCTGTGCTGTCAGCTGTCAGCTAGATGTCTGTCTCAACGTCTCTGTTTCGTTGGGCTAAAATCATAACTGCTGCTTAGTAAACAACCGGTCTCGCGCGCTTCGAGAACACTTGGCCTTCGGCGTTCGTGCGTCGCCGGCAACGACTGTCATAGATTGAGTCGATCTCCGTCTGCTCGTTATCTTTATTTAGCCTCTGTCATCTTGATCATGCGAATCGTGCACTTTCTTAAAGGTGCGCGCATGCACGCATGAGATCCAGAACCACTGAACACCTGGAGGCAGTGTACGGCAGCTTTCTGATTCCAATATGACAGATAGAAAAAAATGCCTAACTCGGCCCCCAGGACGCACGCATACAAGGCGTCCGAACAGTTGTTTGTCTTGTGCCTTAATGGTCTAGGAAGTAAAATGTTGCGGTCCTATAGTACATTCTGTGGCGCAAAGTTATCTACTTATGTATATGCAGTAGCAACAATAGTAGTAATGACAACAACTGCTATAACTGCGGCAATAAGCTTTACTTCGCATATACCTATTGGTTTATAACGCAGAGTTTTGCGTTTCATTTGTAACAAAGGAACTCTGCAGCAAGATTTATAGCAGAATCACCCCGATTAAATTAGCGTTCGCTGCGCACTTAAATTATATCAGTTTCTAAGTGAAGCTGTTATATATAGCTTCCTGAGTGAAACAACTCTGTCTATATTCACGTGATTAGAACATGTTTACTGATTTCGAGCGCTTACTTGGCTATCTGGATAAGCATTTCTGTTTGACGGCGTAGACACGACGCAGTTACACGTGTTTATATATTTACACACCCTTTAGCAGGGGGGCTTTATTAGAACAAATCAACTTGTTTGTACGTAATTCGCATTCCTGGTACTGCGCCAGGGAAACATTTTGTTAACAATTTCTTTCCGGGCAACAGTTTTAGCATGTATGTTGATCCCGGCTCTTGTGTTCGTCAAAATAGAATCAAAGAATATGCTCGCTCGATCTGGGAACTTACAAATAGAGACTAACGTAGCCTTGTCAATATAATCTAGAACAACACAAATATCATCACAATTTATATCACAAGTCCTCACATTACAACGAAAAGCAACACGTTTTAAAAACTTCTTCTGCAGTTTCCTTAACAAATTTCTATCACGTTTTAATCCTAGATTCCATACTGGAGAGGCATATACAATCACAGGTAGGACATATTGCTTATAAAGTTTGACATACAGATTAGGGTCTTTCAAGACAAAGGATCGCAATATCCAGTGCATTCTCCGACTAGCTGACGCAGCTACCTCTAGAACACGCGGTGTGTAGCTCAGCGTATTACTTGTCAGAACTCCTAAGTCTTTTATCGATGGCTTTGCCGCTAGCTGTTCAGTACCTAATGTGTAGTTATGTACAGGATTGTTGCTGCCGAAGTGCAGAACTGCGCACTTATTTACAGAGAGATTTAGGTCTAATCCTTTACACCAATCCATAAATTTATCGAGTGTTTCTTGAAGAATATTCATGTTCGTTTTATTTTCTACAGATATATACATTTTTACATCATCCGCGTAAATTTTCACTCTCACTCCTTCAGATATAATATACTTTAACGAGTCAGTATATAATATGTACATAAGAGGTCTAAGAATTGTTCCCTGTGGACAACCGAACGTGACCTCAGCCGTTGACGACAGACAATCATTTACCCTCACTCTAAAGGTCCTATGTTCAAGGAAAGCTTTGATCCAGTTTGTGAGTTTCTGTCCAACACCGTACCACGGGAGAATGTTTAGAAGCTTCGAGTGTGTAGTGGTTTCAAATGCAGACTTAAAGTCGAAGTATACACAGTCAAAGGGCTTGCTATCATTAGTTAAAAGAGCCCAGTCATTTTGCGTTTCCAGCAGTTGTAGGACAGTAGAATGGCCTGGTCGATACGCGAATTGTTTATAGACCATGGTATCATTCGGCTGCATCCAAAGAGCCTGTAAGGAGCGTTTTTCTCGTTTAATTAATCTCAGTGAGGATCAAACATCGCCAGGCAATATACTCGTCAAGATGTGATATCGCCAAGATATTAGCGTTTATATATACGAGTCTATATATATATATATATATATATATATATATATATATATATATATATATATATATATACATATATATATATATATATATATATATATATATATGGCGTATGAACATTTATCTTTAATACTTGCCAGTATATATATATATATATATACAAACGAAAAAACAAATATGTTTACAGCAGTCTATATATATATATATATATATATGTATATATATATATATGTGTGTGTGTACGCAGAGATTTAAAATTCATATTTGTATATTCAAAAATATTTGCATTAGCTATATATATATATATATATATATATATATATGGAGTATAAACATTTACGTATACTTGTCAGTATACGTATAATATATAACAGTAAAAACAAATATGTTTGCAGCAGTCACATATATATATATATATATATATATATATATATATGTGACTGCTGTAAACATATTTGTTTTTACTGTTTTATATATATATATATATATATATATATATATATATATATATACTGACAAGTAACCGTAAATGTTTATACTTCATATATAAACATAGACAGATATTTAGAAATCCATATATACTGCGGTAATTTTCAGAACCAAGGACTTGTGGCGGTAATTTTATACGAATCTACACAAAATAAATCTGCAATACTAGCTAAACTATCAAATTGTTTATAACTCGTTTAGATGAATTCATGCTTACCCCACCCGTGTTACGTTCCTGGTATCAGGCTTTCATCCTTCAATATCAGCAATAACAGCATATATTATGATTAATAATTCTATAGACAGCGTCAACATAGTTCGCATCAAAAGTTAAGAATTTATCCAAAAATACGAATTATAGTCTTCCGGAAGACGAGCAACAAGAGAGAAATGAATAGAGAGACAATCAGAACAACAACAATTGACATTTTGTTACTTAGATTATTATAACGTAACATTTCTTCTCAATATTTCATAATTAAAACAAGTCTGAGCTGTAGACGTCGTCTGTTTGAGTTTTATCGTCCGCCGGCGCATAACATATGCACACACGTAACAAAAGTTGTTTTCAAAGACGATTCATTGGAATTACAGAGAACATTTTCGGGCGACTGTTTGTCCATTCATAATGTCTAGCTCCGGCTAACGACACCGATTTTCGTACTACTGCTTCTGCAGTTGTGGATAGTCTCAGCGGCGACTTTCGCTCACCACGAGCAGTGCTACTTTCGCTACGTGAAGCACCGGGCCTGGCTCGGCATTCCGCTAAAGCACTCCAACACTTCGTCGCCGGCGACACCGGCATGCACCGGTTAATTTTGTAGTGTGAAACTTTGTGCCGGTAACATACGTTATTTATTTCTTCGCATTTAAGTTACGTAATTATATTTTATTTAAATATACCTGTGCGATATATATACAAAAATAGGAGATAGTTATGAGATTGTACCTATCAATCGTGTTGAGATATATATATATATATATATATATATATATATATATATGAAAGTACAAGAAAATACTATTCTACGTATACTGCAAAAACATGTATATTATTAGTATTTATAATTAATTACCCTATAATTGGTGGTACCCGAGCGTGTCAAACCTCGCTGCTCAATGCATCGAGCTGATAATAGCGGCGGCATTTTCTACTGTAAGCGAGAGTTGCTGACGCAGGAACTCGTCCTGATCACCCGTGTTATTATTATTATTATTATTATTATTAATATGTGTTAGGACAATACAACTGTGAGGTGTGAATGTGTACCCTCGTTATTTCATGGCTACCATCTAGCTGTTCTCAGCCCATCGCACCTAATATCGACGCGGCATTTCCTCTGCAAACTGCCAGTGAAAGCAGCTGCCTCAGAAAACCGTCTTCGCGTATATCCCCGGTGTTTGCTCGTATACATTTTTTTGTACTTCTGCTGACCGGGCCCATTGTTTTCATTGCAATCGGCATGAAATTGTATCTAGGCTCTAACTCTGTGTATTTACGCCACTTTTCTTTTTCTGCGTGTTTGGCAACCCATCCCGCTTCCGTCGCGCTGTGGCATAAATAAGACGGTGCGGCCGTGCAAGATACTGTCGCATTCCAAACCAGGCATTTGCCTTTTACCCACGGCGGAATGGTCACACACATTATTATTATTTTTTTCATTAATATCTGTTAGGACAATACCATTGTGAGGTATGAATGTGTATCATCGTTATTATTATTATTATTATTATTATTATTATCATCATCATCATCATCAATGGAGCAATAACAATGATGTTATACAATTAATATATTAGTGTTGAGGTACATGTACATAATGATAATAATAAAATCCTGTTCCCAAAAAAAATATTATTATTGTTGTTGTAGAGATGTGCTCTCGCCACAGGTATTATCCCGCGCTACAAGAAGATCTCGGTATAATGATTCGTCTCGGTATAATGATTCGTTAACCGAGTGGCGGAAGTGTTTACGCAGGTGTTCGTTGTTAAAGCCAAAAGTATCTTTATATTGACTGCCCGCATGTTATGTTTCGTTCCATTTTATTCACGTGTGACTATTTATCTAGTTAAATATGACAGCGGCGTCTAAGTCAGATGACAATTTGTTGGGCACAGAAATCGCACAACAAATTCATCGAATGAAAACATAATGTGCAAGATACCTCACCTGTTGCATTTTCGTATGTAAGAATCGCAAAGCTTGTATATATATATATATATATATATATATATATATATGTACATATCTGTTGACCCTGCTGTCGCAAGAGACCTACAAAACGAATTCGGAAACAGAGCCGGGAGCTTAGAATAAGAGGAGTGAAGCGCTGCAGGTGAGCGAATGTTTACCGACTGGGCCCGCAGCGATAGAAAGCGGCTGGTTTCCTCCAGAATGTCACTTAGACACGGCGCAGTTTTGGCGCAAATGGCTGTTCGTATCCGGAACAATTCGAGTTGGCAACACGCATATCAGTGAGATCCAAAGCAGCGGCGGCGACAACAACAACATGGCAAATGTTAAAAACAGTGACTGCAAAACACGGTTTTTGGAGTGACACAAGTACAACCAACACCTTCAACGACGCTGGCGAGGACAAATTGCGAACCATATAGGGGGGCAACAAAAAAGAAACCTTAGCCCAGCACGGCTGTGGCATGACGGAGCAAGGTCAGCATGACGATGTCTCGAGTCATAAAGGAAAAATTCGTGACGCAGGTGACGCTCATACGCCGGGCTGGAACGACGAGGGTAATTCCGGGTCGGGGAGGTCAACATGGCCTTCCCGGCCCCCGCCGTCCGTCTTCAGGGACCGTCTTTTAGATCAACAATAACGCACAGAGCCACTGGTATAGTATACCGGCGCTGTGCGGTCAGTAGCCCGATAATAATAATAGCGCGCCAAATGTCGAATGTAGGTGAATGACCGACCCAACCACGCTCGCTAAGCCAGCGGTGTCGCGCCGCCATGTGAAACCTAGGTGGCCTCAGATGGTGCTACATTAGCGTCCTCACATACATTTGCACGCTGCGTACCTATGTACAGATATCCTTCATAAAAAAAGAAACACAGTGAAAATAAAAAGCCACAGAAAATATAAACATATATACACGTATTTTGTCTGGTGCTACACGAAGTGCTACACGAAGCTATGATATTTGGAGCGACGCTATGAAGGCAAAGCAAAACGCTCATCCACATAAAGCTTCCAGCCGATTAAAGCTACGGCAGAGGGTCGATTGGCGCGAGACTCGCTCCAAGAGGTATATATACATATATATATATATATATATATATATATATATATATATATATATATATATATATATATATATATATAATTGCTTTAATCCTGTGTTGAAGTGGAGGCTATGCGGTTTAGCTATTTCTTCACCAGCGCCATAGAACGAAAAGCCCACCTGGACGGAACATAAAGCGCGTAATAAGTGTATGCTGTACTCACGCAGAGAAAATGCCTTCTCATTTTGACTGGTTTTCCTATTTTATGTAGGAGATTAATTGCCTAGTCAAAGCCCAGGTATAATGGCCACAGGCTACTCCTTTTTTTTGTGTTTGGAGGAGGTATTAAATGCAGTTATAGGCTACTACTGCCTCTGTACATTTCTCTGTACATATATATATATATATATATATATATATATATATATATATATATATATATATATATATATATAATTCGTAATGATCTCGTGAAGCATTTCACGTGAAGGCAATACGTTGCCTTCACGTGAAGGCAACGTATTCAAGACAAAGAAAGGTCTCGCTTTCTTTGTGCCTATTAAGCCAAGGCAGCAGGCGTCCCACACGGTACTCCCAGGTTGCTAAAGCCCGGGGCATTAACCGTGTAGCCCGGGGACCGTGTGCAGAACACTTTCCCCGTATTAACGAAATAGCCTTAACAGCCCTCGAATGGGCCACGACAGGATGACAATATAAATTCGTTGCCACCCAACCGATATCGTATGCCTTGCCTCCCGCGCCAACAAAAGTGACCTCGGGAAAGTTACTTTAGGGAGTTTACACCGTCTGACTAACTTACATGTGGGCCAGTGAAGGTCCCCGCAGCGCGTGGTAGTCACGCACCAGCGGACCAAGGCCGGTAAGAGAGTCATAGTTACTCCCGCATACAAAAATGTATACATAAATATATGTTATCATTATACAATAACATATATTTATGTATACATTTTTATATTTTAACTAAGACGATTTAATGAAGAAATATACATTTTGAAATAGTCAGGCGCGCGAGCAGAGAGTTTTTTACTCAGAACAGTTTCCTGTCGCGTATTATTTATTTAGTCAAATTACACAAATACTTATATAATTAATTAACTAATCACCTTATTATGTATTGAATTGGCTTACTGTTTTATTATTTAGATGAGAAGTTGTAGCAGCATGCACGGTATATGTTCCTTGCGTTTACTTATTAGAAATGTTTGTGGTTTGTGGACAGAAAAATGATTACCACATCTAAGTCGAACGAGTCGTATTCTATTCGTAGCGTAAACTTAATTTAAATTCCAGTCGGCAGCACAGGCTCATTTGTCACACGGCCTCTTTGATTATCGAATGTTCTAGTCTATTTACACGGCACACAATTATTTCGGACGGCGACTGCTTGTTGGGGAAAGATTTTTACGAAGGTGTCAGTTGACAGTGGGATGAACTAGACCTAAAGAACAACGGTTTTCGGTGTCTCTGACTTTGGCAAAACGCATACCTTGTTTTTACAGTTGTTATTATTATAACTACTACGACTACAACTATAAATGTTTGCAACTACTATAATCTGGCAGTTAGGGGTAAGCCTATATATATATATATATATATATATAGTTTTATTACTGTATGATTATTCGAACGTATTGTCGGTACACTTTACCTAGCTAAAAATAAAGTAATTGGCCTGGGTAGACTGTTTTTTGTTGCGACGTATACATACGGACGTGTGTATTGCCCTTGTACACACATGGCGATGTATAGTATATGACAGGTATTGTTCTACCAAGCCTTATGGTCGCTGCTGGGGTTTACCGCCTTCTGCTGGACGGTCATGGTTGGTGTTGGTGTTGTTATTGTTGTCACCCCGAGGGCGCATTTTCCACAGTTCTTTCCTTTGACTTTGCGCGCACAATCCATGCATTCATACCTATACACGTCTTTTGACGTCCATCCGGTTGTAATGCCGACGACGAGCGCTTGAAAAGTGATCGAATGTTTTCCTTTCGTGTTTCAACGAACGAAAAACAGAGCCAGGCGATCACAACAGCGATATCAACAATGACCACAACGGCGACAACATTAACAACGGCAACAAGAAAAACAACAACAACCACAAGGAAGACACGTGCTGTCCTGCTCACACACCTCCCGCCGCCTAAGCGATAACGAAGTTCATAAAACGAAGGCCACAAAGTTGGTCCAAAAGTACATATATATATATATATATATATATATATATATATATATATATGGTGAGAGGAACTAAAAGGAATAAAAGAATAAACTAAAAAGAAGAAAAATAACTAAAAGGAACTGAAAAAACGAAAAAACAGGCTCAGGACGGATGGCATATGACAGTTGGCTTATGCGTTGCCTGCTGGGTCGACCACTAAACCCACCATAGTATACAAAGTCGACGCATGCGGCACTATGGTACCACCTACGAGTATTTCTACTCCTTACGCTAGCACGTTCAGCCATTTCAGTTGTGTTAGTACTGTCAGCTACTGGCGGTTATGGCGGACACTCACGGTGTGGAGCCGGAGGACGTTTTTGGCGGACCAAACTACGCGGCTAGAAGCACCACCACTAGAGTAGTGGAACTATATATAGTAAAGGTAGCTCGTTGTGTTTTTAGCTGTAGAAGTAAGTGTGACACGTGTTACCGCCTACCACTCATTGATTCATTTCAAGCCAGTTGCAGTGCGTACAAGTGCAGTTGTGACAGCTCCGGCGGCCCGGCCGGCGACCGCGACTGGGCAACGAGACATCAAGGCTATCAAAGCGCGACCATGTAGAGGTAGTGGCTTTTTCGGCCGAGCAAAGAGAGACGCCGTCATCGGCGGCTTCGATCGGTCCGCGTAAAACTAAAAGAAAAAAAAAACGTTTTAGTCGTCATCTAGTTGTAATTTCTCTTCACGCTAAGTGCGCATAGGGCAACACTTTGATATATATATATATATATATATATTTATCTAATCAGACATATGACTTCTTCTCGTGCCGAAACGCCTCCGTCGCGTGGATTAGTCATTTATTGGGGCTCAGTGGCCCGTGTATGAGGTTGCGAGCGAGCTCCAGCTGAGAATCTACTCCTCGCATGGTTATCATTCGCATTTTCACCTGAAAGAAGATGAAAGTGGGGGCGCGGGATAGGGAAGGGCATCAGTCGGAGATCTTCGTATCTCGACAGTCTCGTTGTGTCTGTAGTCTCGGAGTATGTATGAGTGTTTCTGTGTTAGGTTGTCGGTAGTATTAGTGAGCGGCCACTGAAGGTTGAGCCAGCATCATAGGTCACTTGATTGCCGGGCCACGAGTATAGTCCTATTGATGTTTTGCATCTATTGCGCCCTGCACCGAGAACAATAAGCTGATCAATGGTTACTGCTGATCATTGGACTCTCTCCCTACCCCCCCCCCCCCCGCCGCTTTCGACACTACTGCACTCGCTAAACGCCGTAGTAGCTATCGTATGCTGGTCGCTGAGAGATATATGATGGACTTTGATTTCTGTAATCACCATGAGCTCCCGCAACGATACATGCTAGCCTATATCGTTCTCATAGCAGATTAGAGGGGAGTAACTTTCGTTGACTGACCTTCATAGAGAACTCGAACAACAGTGTTATCCTATACTATATGTACAGCTAGCGACGTGAGATTCCAGCCAGACAGGAATCTCAATGAATGAATACTCATTCCTATTCTGGTTGTTAACCAGTCGAGAATTGATGGGTTGTGGCGTTGGCAGGGCCAACCAGATTGAGGAATGCTGCTGTTTATGTCAAAACGTGAACCATTAGTCAACCCAACCGACATTGTAAATGTTTGTGTGTCGACTGGTAGCGCAGCTACTAAAGTGACGTCTGTCCGTCCCGGAACGCTGACACGTAAAGGCCAAAAGACTGGGCCGTTATTAGACGCGACATCCAAGCAGTGAAGGACCACGGTGTACGACATGTCTTCACTGAAGAGGAGGCTGTTTGCATGGGGAATTTCGATTTCGCCGATTTTTTTGGCTCGCATGTTGCTGTACCGTTTGAGTTTCGCACGTGTGCGATCTTCAGATAACAGCACCGATAGCGGTAGCCATAACAGTTATTCAATCCTCTGCTTGCAGTGGTGGTGACAGATATGAACGAAAGAACGGCCCAAAACGTTTATCGGGTTAGCATGTATCTGTATAGAGATTAGCTCTACTTGAAAGATTGATCTGTTGTTGCGTGGTAATAGTACGGCCCGATGAATTGGCGGTAGATTCGATGGCCTTTGTCTAACCTGATTAAATAAATTATGTACACTAGCTCACTGCTGGATGATAATGGTGCTAATTATGATAAGCATTATCGTTGCTGTTCCGGGGTTGTGGTTGTTGTTGGAGCTGCACTTGCACAGATGTTACCGTCTTCAATGTGCCTAGATTATTATAGTAGCCTTCTATAGTACTATGTCTAGCATAGGAAAAAATATACTATTATAGGTTATCGTAAAGCTAGTCTGCCTGTTTGCTTCATTCATTAAGATGATGTCGTTGTAACGTAAGATACACAATAATCGATGAACGTCTTATACCACTCGTACTACAACCGCATGTTGCGTGGATGGGTCGTTAGGGCTGGAACTTCAGCCAAGTTGATATACGAATCGCAGACGGGGCTCTCGGCTTTTTCTCAGGTAATTAGCTACTAGGTGGGCGATGTAACGTTTCATCGAGATTCAGCTGTGGCCTTCATTGTGGTTACTCACCGAGATGTGAGGTCGGGATGTTCTTCTGGGGTGTCGTCATGGTCTCTGAGAGAGCCTGACGCCGATTAGTTCCACTAGACACTGGAACCACGTATGACGCCAGCAACGGTGACTCAGGCAGCGGTACTCGAGCAGTCGAGTTTTGGAGATTTTTACTATAAAAAATGTTAAGTACTGTGCTAAGTTAAGCTACCCTGGTCTTAAAGTGCGCAGGTATGAGGGCCTTTTTTTATTTGTATTGGCTTGCACAAGTACTTTTTCAATAAATGTATATACTTCATTTGATTTAATATGAAATCGGATTAACATGGAAATTCCTCAGAGGACCCGCATACTAAGCACAAACGTGGCTGCTTGACAGAAAAAGAGTCCGTTCAGTAGTAGCAGTTTATAATTACGCGTTCAATAGAATGCAGATCTTATATATATATATATATATATATATATATATATATATATATATATATATATATATATATATATACACTTTTAAACAGCTCATCCTGATGCGTAACAGTTTTTATTATTATATTATTTATTGCACATTAAACAATATTGCAGTTGTGAGGTCTAAACATATTATCGCAATTCTTTGAAATATTTACTTTAGTACATGGCGCCTAAAATAGAAGCCGCGTTCCCTCTGCAAACGGCAAAAAAAAAAATATATATATATATATATATATATATATATATACATACATACATACATATGTAACAACGCTCTTTGTTTGATATTTGCAGGTTGTGCATGTTCATCGAAATGCGTGGAATGGCTCAAGAGGGACTGTTTCGTGTGTCTGGCAGTGCAAAGTTGATCGACAAACTAAAGGCATGCTTTGACTCGCAAGGAGATGCCCCCCTTGAACACGAGGCCGATATTGCTTCAGCCGCCGGACTTCTAAAAACATTTTTCAGGTTTGTCCAATAACTCATATAATTGTCATAATTAATGAGTTGGTAGCCCAAATTGCACGCGTATGCATAGTAGAAGGCCGCAAAGGCGACCGACGTAACAATAACTTACTACTACAATTACGTATTATTATTCTTCATTGCTCGTGTGGCTAAAAAGGGAGCGAGAATCGCTAAGCCGTTTCATATGACGTATGCTACAGCCAGCGCTAGGATCCACGGGACATATTGAATATATAAACGTATGCTTAACTGTCGCCACAAGCCTGTTAAGTTAAAGCTCTTTAGAGAGACACAAGAATTACAAACACATTTTTAGGAGGTTGTTTTCTAATAATCTAGACTATCATCCGTCCCCTACGGGCTTGGAACTCACCGTGAGGCATATATTCAATACGCCGGAGATATCTAGCAGTCCTTGTGGCAGCATGGCCGCTGACTCTCCGCGGCATATGGCTTATCATCAATTCTCAATAATTAATCGCTCAGAAAAAATTCGATCAGCATTGGAGAAACCTCAGTAGATGACAACCATGACTGGTTCACTAGTCCCCTTAACTACGCCGCCAGGTTATACGAGCAGTAAGAGTGTTCAAATAAAAAATCTTGCTTTTCGTGACTTATTGTTGCCACCTAATACTAAAATATCTATCTATTACCTCATGTAATTCGCTAAACATAACCAAATATACCTTTATAAAAAGAATACTGGGCCACAAAACAGCTTGACCACTCTTGCCATTCATCTTGACAATAAAGATACCCTGTGTGAACAGTTACATGCAAATGGATTTGTCTTCTCCCCACTTACATGGCGAGCATACTCAGAGAAGAAGTAAAGAAACCTGAACTTGTGAACTTGAAAGAGATATCGACGGTCCAGCTTTTAACACTGACCGCTTTAGGTTGGCGGTCATAGTTTGATTTGTAGAATCACTTGGCACGTTCACCCATTATTATGTATGTAACCATGAGCTGCCACATCCCAGAAGACGGGTGTAAATGTAAATATTATACCGCGAGTATCACGGAACGATACCACATTTTAGATTGTACTAATTTGTCACCTAGGAGTATTTTCGTTGCTGTAAATGAAATGCTTATATATATATATATATATATATATATATATATATATATATATACAACAATTTTTACAACACAATTGTTAACCCCGTTACGAGTTAAATAAAATGAAGTTAACTATATATATATATATATATATATATATATATATATATATATATATATATGTAAATGTTTTATTTTACGAGGTACAGCCTCGGCGTGGCTTGTCTGCATATATACTTAATTTGGTTGAGGTCGAGCTCTCGCTGTCGACTCGCTGTGTATCGAACCATCGGAGAGACGGGATCGTTTGGTCGACGTCAAGCGCGTGCTCAGGCCTCCCTCCACCCGCAGACCGATGATGGATGCAGACACGTGCCGTTCGTCGTCTAGCCTGTTGTTGTTGTTGCTGTTAACTCTGTTGTTGTAGATGTTATTTGTCAGTGATACATTTATTGCGGGGGTGTTGTCCTGCGCGCTGTTGAGACGGCGATGGGCAGCAACAAAACAGCGACTAAATTGTTGTCTCAGTCTAGTTGGTAATCCCTGATACCGCCCTCATCGCTAATATTCTTGTATTGCTACTGCTGACGCGCCGTTGTGGTTTGTGCTATGATTGTTATCTGTGTTCGTTAGTTAAATAGTTAGTTTGTTTTGTTGGATGTTGTTGTTTAGACATCGGGGCACGCGATTGACGAATTTGGTTTTTGATGTACAGGGAACTTCCGGAACCACTGATCCCGGCGAAGATGTACCCAGCATTTCTGGACGCAACACAGTCGACGCCACACGATCCCGATCTTCGTACGGCTCGCCTACGGGCCCTTATACAGACAGTGCCTGAGGAGAATCTGATTGTTCTCCGCTACCTCTGTCGCTTTCTCTACAAGGTCAGCCAACACGAGGAGGCAACTCGGATGAATGCCTCGGCTCTGGGTATTGTCTTCGGGCCAAACCTTTTTCGGTAAGGAGATTTGCGAAAAAATATATGACACTTGATACACACAGACACTCACACACATATATGTATGTATATATATATATATATATATATATATATATATATATATATATGTGTGTGTACTTTCTGCCTCCGGTTCCAGATTTGCCGATGACCTTCAAGGTCTCCAGGACCAGGCTGTGACGAATCAGGTGGTGACCGTCCTGATCGCCAGCTATTTCAACGTGTTTGAGCAACCCCTTTCTGTGCTTATTCCTGTCTCGAGCTCGTCGGCACGGCCAACTGGGATTGGTGGCGGCAGCAGCAGCAGCATCATTGTCACCTCCGGGGGTGAAGGTGGTGGTGACGGCGTCAGTGCCGCCGTGCCCACGCTCATGATTAATGATGCGCTGATCTCGCAGCAGCAGAAACGACGCTCGTGTTCGGAGGAAAGACCGCCGTCACCTGCTCAACTGCCGTTGATTCGACTGAGGCGATGCTCGTCCTCCGAAGACATGACAATTGCGGCCGACGCAAGCCAGTCCTCACAGGTACGGTAAGCTAGAGTTAGTATTAGCTACACGCTAGTTGTAATAGCATAGTCCCCTTTCTTGGACGTAGGTTTTCGGCCACAATTCTGACCTCTTGGCGAGACGTTGGCTTGTCGGCAAGATTTGGAGACGCGTCAAAGAGCACCGGCCGCGGCCGGGGTCTGACGCGGAAAGAAGCGCGCTTATACTCGGTTGGGCTACTTTGACAGCTAGTGGCAGCTGCGCGTGCCGCATTTTGTTGCACACGATCTGGTGCTCCTTGTTTCAAGGCTATATAGATATATATATATATATATATATATATGCGTGTGTTTACGTTTGAATTGTGTGCTCAGTTGCAGGCTGCCATGGCTACATCATCGGCACAGGCGGTGACGTCGACACAGAAAGGTTCAACAGTATCGGCGGCAGCGGCGGCGGCAACACAGGATAACCAGAATGGCAGCTGTGCTGCTCGCAGAAGTACAATGCAGGCTCAAACGTGCGGGATGAGGATGATGATGCTGGCGACTTCGGTGCAGTATGACTCTGCTGCTGCTGATGATGATGATGATGATGGTGGTGGCGGCGCTGAATCGGCGTTCTTCAGAGATAGAGAAGATGCCCGTGGACACGACATGGATACGGATGGCGGAGGAGCTTGCAGTGGAAGCGCAAGTGCTGAGGAAAGGCATGACGCCAGCAGCAGCAGCAGTAGTGGCAGCAACCACAACAACAATAACAGCAACAACAATATTAACAGCTGCAGCAGCAACAACAACAACAAGAACAACAACAACAGCTGCAGCAGCAGCAGCGGCAACAACATCGGCCACAACAGCAGCAACAACAACAACAACAACAACAGCGGCTGCAGCAGCGTCGGCGTCGCCGTAATGGGTGACGACCGGAGCCACGATTCATCGCCGGTCAAGTGTCCTCGGGCGAGCGCCGAAGCCTACGAATCCGCCGGCCACTCGATGCCGTCGTTACCAAAGTGCGGCCCTGTCACCACCCGTGAGGTTAGTGCGCGTCGTCAACGTCAGTTATTTCGTCATTCATCCGTTCAGAATATTGTTCATGATGTTGTTGTTGTTGTTGTTCACCATCTGGCTGGTGACAGACATTATTCGTTTGTTCGATTGTTCATACAACATTGTTCATAGTATCATATACATATGGTAACACATATGGTATCTGTCAACACTAGTCATTGTACAAAGTCATTGTACATATGCAGTTGTCGATTTTAGAAATCGGTACCTATCCCATGCGATTGATAGATACTGGTAAAAGTCGTGCCGTGCTGTGCAAACGTAACGAGTAAGTGCGAATGGACGCTGATATGTTAAAACGTAGCTATTTTATGTTTGCGGCATTGACTGCGTGAACTATTCTACTGTATCGGGCACGCATCTAGTTCCTATAGGCAAAAGATTGGATCTGGTCTTTAGATCTGGCTTAGATTATCAGGTCCTCTGCGTCAAATAAATTGCCATGGCTTAAACGACGTTAGTTCTGGCTAAAAAAATGCTTGTTTGACAAAGTGCCGAAGCGAAGGAGAAAAACACCTTGCCTTGTATTTTAAAATATTTTGTTTTTTTATTAACGATCTCGAGGTGCGCCATCGAAATACGGTTTTAAAAATATATAAATGCTGCATAAGTTATTTAGATATTTCGTTACATCTCTCTTTACATATGGCTACATATGACTTTGTTGCAGTGCTATAAGGGTGTCAGAAGGAAGCTGCTTAAGTCGCTGGGTGTGTGTGGGAGAGAGAGAGAGAGCCTAATACATCCTATAGAGCTTGTTGGCGATTATTGTTGTCAACAGTTTGTACATTACGCAACGTAATGCCCTATTATGCAACGCTATGCCCTGGGTAGTTCGGTTGACCCTTGCTCTTCAAGATTAGAGTTATTATCGCCAGTTTTCCGGAATTTCTCTTAGCTTAAACAAGCAATAAAAAGTTGATCTAAGGTAGCCTAGTCCCTCCGTTAGTTGCTGCCTAATCGCATACTCTAGGTCACAGGTCTGTCCACTGTCGGCTTCCGTGTCGGCGCAATGGTTCGGTTATCGACGCAACGTACTCTCCTGTGTTGGCACGCGATAGCATTGTGTGCACGCACTGATTGATGCATGCTGCACCGACGTGCCATGTACGACATGACGTTTGCGGCTGATTGCTGCGGTTTGCGTACAACGTGACTTGTGTGTTGTTGTTGTTGTTGTTGTGGTTGTTGCTCTGGCATGCGTGCTGTTGCTAGATGTCTCAATGTGAGGCGTGATCTCTTGAACGTTCCTTTTGGTTAGGATTTCGTAGTTTCGTAGCTTCACCACCATGCGTTGTTTTTGTTCGTATCGATTCGATCGAGACGATAACCAATTGCGTCCGTCCTCGCTGTGCCGAGCCGGCCGATATCTTGGCAGAATATTCAGCCATCATTGGTGTTGCTGCTGCTGCTGCTGCTTTTGAATGTATGTTACAACCATTCCCAACGGAACTACTTTCGTTTTACTTCATTGTGCTGCTGCTGCTACTACTACTACTACTACTACGAATTGTTCTTAATAAGAATCTCTTTCTCACTTGAGTACTCGTTATTGACGACATATTGATGATCGTGTCACTCACTCACTCATTAAGCATCTTCGGGACGTCAGGATGTTGAATTTAGGGGGATGACGGCATCGTAATTATCATGATTATCATCCATCATCATTGACCAACATCATAATTACCCGACATCATCCAGCTACAGGCTGATTTCAAATTGCTGCTGTGGTTGTTTCTGTGGCAATTCGTGGCAGACGCATTGCGTTTCAGCTGACTAGCAACACAATTACCACAAATAGCTGTATTCAGCTAGACTGTGTTGTAAGTGCGGTCTCAAACGCACACAATTCGCTGTCTGCGTTTGTACACCGGCCTCCCACCCATCCGTCGTAGGAGATCATCTGTCACCGATCGACGACTCTGCCTTTAGATAGACTCTGTCGTCTGATCAAAATCATCGTCCGTTCTTCATCGTCTCGGCCTAGTTGCATCAAATTGAGTAAGCTACCTTGCTGCTGGCCACACGCACATCGATTTCTCTCCCACTACTAAAAGTGACGTACTTCGAGGCTTGTTCGAAATCCTCTCAGTTGCGTCAGTCCAGATGCCTGTCTAGTATGCGCAGTTGCTAGTTACTATGAGTTACTATATGTAAGTATGTGTGTGTACGGGCGCGTGTGTTTTCCATATAAGATTAAATGTGAGGGTCATTTGAGTGTATTCCATGTTGTGCTTGTGACGGATAGGACGGATAGGTCCAGACATACATTTAAGAAGAGCGACGGTATATATATATATATATATATATATAAAGAGAAAGCCAGTTTGCCGGTGTTGTTGCTTCTGCTGCTGCTGCTGCTGTGAAAGTCGTCCTCGTGTTCCTTGTTGGACCGACAGAGACTCCGATCGGTCTTGAAAGTTCCACCGGGCATCTTTTCGTGTCAGCGTCGTATTTTATTCAGCTAGCTTCAGTTGCCTTTTCCGGGGGCTAAAGTACACACTAGTACACTCATGCAGGCAACGAGCTGTTGTTGCATAGACAAGCCACAACAGCTCGTGCGTCGTATCCGCAGACGTTCGGCGCCGGTGCGTGACTGCAGGCTGTATCGTGACTCAGCTCAGACGGAACAACCCGTTCGTTTGGTTGATCTCTCCCGCGTTATTGTATTTTTATACATCTCTATAGTCATCATCATCATCATCATCTATGGTTCTCTCTCCGCCCTCTCTCTTACACACACATATAAATACACACTCGTCTTTTTCTCATTCCTTCAATCTATCACCGATCGTGGTTGTATCGGTGGTCTGCCGACGGCGAGCTTGGTTCTTCCCCTGGAATGTTTCTAGCTGTACACTGGCAGCAGCTGCAGCAGCAGCTGTAGAAATAGTGGTACTTGTAGTAGTCGGAGTAGTGGTGGTGGTGGCACTTGTAGTGAGTAGGTACCTACCTGGCTGCTACGTACGCAGCCAGGTAGGTTCCTCCCGGGAGGGGGGGGGGGGTGTAAGAACATAGCGACTGCGATCATTCGCCGACATGATGAGGACGATTCGTAAGCGTCGTTCGTGGTTTGACGACCGCGCTGAGCGAAAGAACCCGCCAACGCACCGTCGTCGCCTCCGCCGCCGTTATTGTTGTTGTTGCTGCTACTGCTGTTGTTGTTGTTGCTGCTGCTGTTATTGGTGCTATGATCGCCGTCGCGTGTTGAGAATGCCGACACAAGATGCAGCGAAGCAACAAGCTGGCAACAGACCTGACTGGGTGACAGCGGTCCACCACAGCAGCAGCAGCAGCGTCACGTGCTCTACATATATGTACAAATGACAATTTGTCTATTTGAGTGCTTGCACACTCATATATATATATATAAAAATATATATATATATGAACAATCAAAGAATCAAACAGCGGTTCCACCATGCATATATACGCGTAGCGCAATTTCCATTTGCCTGTTTATATAGATAGATATAATAGATAGTATAGTTTGCATAATCAGTACGCGTCGGCGGAAATAACACTGCTGTGTAGTCGCCGTTGTGGGGCCTCATGACGATTAAGCGCATGTGATCCCGTGTGACGTCGTGGTTCTTGATCTATACATACATATATATTCTATATATATGATAGATGTATATCTTTATATATATATATATATATATATATATACACACATATATGTTCGGTCTAGCTTCCTTCTTAGAAAGCGAATAGTAAATTACTTCGAATTCAGATACTGCAACCAGTGATCGCTTGAAGCTGCTTAAAGTTGCTAAAGACAGAACTCATTGTGTGGTCGTGCAAAAATTGAGGAAGATAATTTAATGGTAGAATAGTAGTGAAATTAATACAACTATTAGGCGCTATTTGGAAGCCCATAAGTGTGAGTGGTAGATTGTCTGTAAATCTGTAAGTAGATTGTCCGTTACGGTCATTATGATTCTACCACGGTGGAGAACAGGAACAACCTCATGTGAGCTTCGGGCTTTGCCGGTTGAATCCCTGATGTTGATAAACCATATGCCGTTGAGAGTCAGCGACCATACTGCCACAAGGACTATTAAGGAAATCTTACATATCTCATTATGACCGGCCTTCGGTGCATGGAAGATATGCCGCACGGTGATTCCAGGCCCGTAGATAACGAAGGATGGTCTAGAATTAGAACAACCTTCTTTACAACAAAATTTTGTAGTCCATGACCTCGTACTTTAAATTAAAAAAAAAACTCACGCAGATTAGTTTATATATACATAAGGTAGATTCAAAATTTCAATCAACGGCGCGAAATTTTGTAAAAACTAAACCGGTTAAAATATGCATATGCTTTGGAATATCGTAGTGAAACATATATGACATTTGAGTTGACGCGCGTTGAGCATCCGCCCTACAGCCTGGACATGTGGTCCTGCGATTTCCATCAGTATTGTTCGCTAAAAACATCTCAAAAGGTGCTTCAACCCAGACGACGAACTGAAAGACGCAGTTGATAATAGAGCCTTTAGTATATCTGCAGTGTCATGTCGTACCTTTTCATTTGAACCTTGCTTATATATATATATATATATATATATATATTTATATATACATATGAAGAGCTCTGAAAAGGCTACACCGACATTTTCATTTTTATTTTACTTACGTCTTTACTTACTAAATAGCCTACGATATATATATATATATATATATATATATACGGCAAGAGCGTCTGTCAAGCATCACTGTTCTGGATGCTGGTTGACCCTTACCACGAGGCAGTAGTCGCAGTCTCGTCGCATTCTCCCGCGTCCCGCGAGTCAAGACTGTCGGCGCGTTCTGATCTAAGCTTTTGTAGTCATCTTGTTTTTATCCCGGTGACCTTGGCCGGCCAGAGACACCAGTAGCTTTTTGTTGCTGTTGTTGTTGCTGTTTTCGTCATTGTTGTTGTTCTTCATATTCTAATGCTTTTGCAAGTTAGGTGAGTTGGTGCGGAGAGGTCAAATATTACCGTTTTTGGCATAAAGTTTCGTCCACGAGTTCGCCGCTTACTTATCACAGGGATATATATATGAGGGAGACTCACTCAGTTGTCGTGTTGGCGAGCCGACAGTTTAACAGTGGTCGACGGTCGTATTCGGCCGGATTTATTCTCAGGCAAAATAGATATATACACGTACAAATTACAATGTATGTATATACACACATACATGTGGGATAAAGAGAGCCAGGGAGAGATAGATAAATACCCATATATGTATACACGTGTATATATAAATTGTTTTTCATGTGTATATATAGTTTTGCCTAAAAATAAATCCGGCCGAATAGAGCCGTCTGGCGGGTGAGTACGCTGCTGTTATTGCTGGCTCGTTGTTGAACTGCCGGCTGCCGGCCAGCCAGCCCACAAGACAACTAACTGAGTGAGTGAGTCTCGTCGTCTCTTGGGGTGCATGCAGCGACGCCTTCGAAATTTGAAACTCGTTTCAGTGGGCAACTGCGAACCACCTCTGGCACATTTGCGGTTCTGCGGAATACTTTCACCACAAGTACGGAGTACTTGTCTGTCCTCCAATTTATATATATATATATATATACATATATGCATATGTATATAAATATATATATATATATATATATATATATATATGTATATATATATATATATATATATATATATATATATATATGCATATATATATGCATATATATATACACCGTTTACCCGTTGGTACGATTGCGGCTGTTCCGCGATGCTGTTGTTGTTGGTGGTGGTGGTGGCGAGGTGGCTGGGTGGCTTTCAGTCAGTTAGTCGGCAGTCGGACGCGCAGTGAGCGCATGGTGATTATTCTGCGTTGTTTGCAACAGTAGCAGCAGTGGTGGTCGTCGTCGCCGCCGCCGCTGCCGTCATGGTAGTAGTTGTAGTCGTAGTCGTAGTAAAGGTAGATAATGTAGAAGACGTAGTCAGCAGGCAGGCGCATACAGTCGCTGTCGTCGTTTCACTTAGTTCATCTGGCTGGCGTATAGGTAGGTGGGTGAAGTTTGTCTGTACGAGAGACGTACGTGCAAACAGCCACCACCACCATCACCATCATCACTTGGTTCATCACCATGGTGAGGATTGACGATCGTGATGATGATGATGATGGTCATGGTTACGGTGATGGTGGATGAGCATTAGCACCTCCATCACCATCATCATCGTGATCGTCCTCATTGATGTGAGGAAATCTCTCCTCTCGTCCTTGCTTGTGCGCTCTCTCTCTCTCTCTCCCTGACTCCCAGAAAGTAGATGGCGTTGTGTCGTTAAAGTGTGGTGCACGTTCACTCGTTGGTTGACGGTTCTCAGTTCTCCACGCTAGGCGTCGCTCGCAAGTTAGCCGGGTCGTCACCAGATCTACTCTTGTCGATTACCATAATCAATAAGATGATTATTACGAACACTTTTATTCGCTTTTTAGGAAGGCGACTGCTTTGGGTTGATAGTATGATACAAGGTGATCGTTGAATTCTTTCTAGCTCACGATGACTACAACAACAACAACAACAAGAACGGCCATGCCGAGGGTGTCTACGTGCAATACTAGACCAAACGTCTATTCCTTCCCCCTGCTCTCTCTCTGTCCCTCTCTCGCTATATTTATATATATATATATATATATATATATATATATATATATATATATATATATATATACACTATCAATGTTTCTATTTATCCATCTATGTTGCTCTTAATGCCCACCTATATGTATCTATCCTCTATCGAATCAGGCGTGCCAGTGCGAGATCAGCAACACTAGCCCCAATAACACCAGCAACAACAACTCATAGCCGCAGCAGCAGTAACAACAATAATAATAGCAGCTCGAGTAAACTGCGCTCGCCGTTGCTGTCGTCGTCGTCGTCGTCGTCGTCGTCGTTGTTGTTGTTGTTGTTGTTGTTGTTGTTGTTGTTGTTGTTGTTGTTGTTGTTGTTGTTGTTGTTGTTGTTGTTGTTGTTGTTGTTGTTGTTGTTGTTGTTGTTGTTGTTGTTGTTGTTGTTGTTGTTGTTGTTGTTGTTGTTGTTGTTGTTGTTGTTGTTGTTGTTGTTGTTGTTGTTGTTGTTGTTGTTGTTGTTGTTGTTGTTGTTGTTGTTGTTGTTGTTGTTGTTGTTGTTGTTGTTGTTGTTGTTGTTGTTGTTGTTGTTGTTGTTGTTGTTGTTGTTGTTGTTGTTGTTGTTGTTGTTGTTGTTGTTGTTGTTGTCGTCGTCGTCGTCGTCGTCGTCGTCGTCGTCGTCGTCGTCGTCGCTGTTATTGTTGTTACTGTTGTTGCTGTTGTTGTTGCTGTTGTTCTTGCTGTCACCATCATCATATTCGTCGTTGTCGTAGTAGTGAGAGGATAGGTCTACGCCGGACCTCCTTCCCCATCGCGCCAAGCTGCTGCCAACCGGACAGACAGACAGATAGATGACCTCCTCACCATGCATGCGTGCATGGTGGTCAGCTTCTCTTGATAGCGACACCACCGGCGGCCACCGCGCCACCAGCACAAGCACCTGCATCTCTCTCCCTTTGCTCGCTGTTGCTAGCTTGTCTCTTTCCCCAACTCCCTATCTCTCTCTCTATTTCGCTCTCTCTCTCTCTGCCTGGAAACATTGCCGGCTAGTGTCGATCGTTGCATCTGCCGCCGCGCTACCGCTCTATTGGCATAACACGGCGGCGGATCAACAAGACAACAACAGAGGCGAACCACTCACTGTCCGGAGCTGTCTGTGGCAGACTGAGAAACAAACTCTTAGTGCCACTTCACCGCGCACGGTGCGTTTTGAAGCCACACGACGAAACTGAGCAAAAACGGAAGAAGACAAAGTGGTCGAAATTGGCTGACGAACCACATAGATCCTCTGTTTGTCTCCCTGGTGTTGTACTTCATTACTTTCGCTGCTCTTCTATCACTGCTACTTCGACTACAACGACTCTAACAACTACCACCACCACCACCACCACCACCTTCATACGTTCATAACTGACGGAATACCGCGACGGTGAAGAATAATTGTTGTTTTCGGTTTCGTCGTTGTTGCTGTTGGTGTTGTTATTGTCGGTGTCGTCATTCTTGTTGTCGTCATCATCATCGTAGTGCGTGCTGTGTTTGTTAGCTGCCCGATCTGAGTGAAGTAGTGCGCGGAGGATAGTATGTTGGACGCGCACGCCTTGTAGCCGTCGGTCGCTGTCGTCAAATGGATTAACACAATCGAAGGAACCTACCTAGCAAAAGAGTCGAGCCGCCCAGTCTATATAGTCGTCAGAGTACTGAACTGACTGACACACTCTGTGTGTGGTGTGGCGCGAGTCTAGTGAAGAAGAAGCGCACGTGAGGTGGGGGGCCGACCGACCGCCCGGCACATTAGGGCAGGCGCAGGTTGGCGTGTTGTTGGTGTCACGATGACTGAGATGGCCCAATAGATAGTTTGATCTAGCCGTGTTACCGAGAGGTTAGTTGTCGTCGTTGTTGTTGTTGTTACTTAGTTTATTCGCTGGTCAGTCGTCAACTACTCCGTTAGCTGGTTTGCGCCGTGTTGCTGCTACAGTGTTGTTGTTGTTGTCGTCGTCGTCGCCGTCGTTGTAGTTCCGTTACCATTCCCCGAACGGACGGACGGGATCGGACAGCGACCGTGATGCCGATCTCTCTAAACGACACTAAGCACAGAGACGGCAGCGGCAGCAGCGCCGACGTCGACAACGACAAAGAAAGCGACAACAACAACTACAACTACAACAGTAGAGACGATTTGAATGACGTGGGACCTGTGATTGGTTCGGTAAACGTGAAAGGCATGCCCGGCTCCTCGTTGCAGATCTGTCGCGAGTTCGAGAGGACCTGCTGGCAACCGTGCGGTCGCAAGCGAACGTTTTCCGACCAGGAGAAACAGCGACCCATCCTTGGCGCGGCCGCTCGAAAGGAAGGCTCCGCCAAGGAGAGCTCGGCGGCGAAAGACTCGCAAAGCACCGCTCGCAAGACGCCAGCGGCGGCGGCGGCGTCAACAACGCCACAACCGAAAGAGCAGCATCAGCCGAGTTCGACGGCCAAAACCTTCAGCGTGTCCACCGAGAGTATGGAGTTCATCGACAAAGGTTCGTATCGCACCAGAACTGCAACCAGCGACTGAAGTCGGTTGGGTGTCTGGCGGACGAGTATGCACGCCTCATACACCTAATATAGTGGTCTATTCAGTACACTCATTTATTCACTTCTTAATCACGAGCGTTTGTATAAAGTACATTCATTCGTCTTATTTGTCACGAGCTTTTGCAAGCGGTCGCGTGTGCAAATCAGCCGATCCCGTTTACCGGGATCCCGTACTAACGACAATAGAAATGAGAAGTGAGGGACACCCGTCAGTATAGCAGTGCCTAAAGTATTCATTAGCAGAAGAAGAGGTATTCATAAAGCTAGCAATGGTAATAATACGAATATTCAGATTGAGAACTAAAAGCAGTATTAGGATTTTTTTAATGTTTAATAGCAAATAATTTATTATTCAATGTTATGGTTACAGGGAAATGTGAATAACTAACTACACTAGGGCTTGTGAGGAGTGTTACCAATCGAGCTTATTCTCGAGGCAGTCCCTCATTGTGCCCATAATTGCTGCCGCATTGCCGCACTGAACCGCCAGAGATAGCCGCCAATCTTCTGTAAAAGCGGCCATGCCTCAGGGCCAGGCCCCCCGAATGTCTCAAATATAGCGACACGAAAATGAACTCGTGCGCGAGCTGGGCATATTTGTTGGTCTTTAGACGTTCAGTCCTTATCTCAGCATCAATATTAGAAATCGTAGAAGATGGGGTGTGGGTATATATTACTGTCGCCTAAACTCAGAAGGTACAAATACAGTGCCGGACGAGGGAGAAAGACAGAGATCTCGGCCGTGTTCCATTATTCGTCATGTTTTTATTTCACTATCTTTTTAATGCGTCAAACGCCGCGTAGTGTAGTTACGTGCTTTTACTTAAGAACTAATGATCACTGGGGTTATAACAATAGCCGTATGCATATTCGAAATGACAGGGTTACATAAACAACAAAACCTTGATATCTGCCCACTAGGGGTCGCTTTGGGATCAAAGCTGCAAGTTGAATACCATTTACACGACTCGGTCCTTATGTTAAATTCATATAAAATCCTTGAGATGCCGTTGGCTGCAACTACAACCAACTCAGAAAAGCTTCCATAAATATTTTAATAATTTATTTGTTGTGTAGTTTTGTTAGATGTTTCATTCGTGTATTAAATTTTTTTAGCTTTGAAATAAGCGACAAACTTGACAAGTACTGATTCTTGAGCAACACCGATATACCATCTTATGTACCACAATTGTAACGAACGTCCATCTGCTGAACAAAATGGTTATGAATCGTCTCATTTTTGGGCCAACATTTGTGCTAATTGCTAAAACTCCGGCATGCCACGGTAGTAGTAACCATAGAAGAAGGCCTCAAAAACCAGTGCATATATTTATTATTACGTCGACCACAAGCAGTAGTAGTAGTAGTAGTAGAAGTACTTTAAGTGGTCTTCCAGAGGCTCTCATATTGTGGTGAAAATTGACGCAAATTATGGCAAAATCCGACCGCCAAGAAAGCATCTCACCTAGGTTGACTGCTTGTGAGTGAGCGGGGATAATAGAAAGAAATTATAGAGATAAGATGAAGGGAAAGAATAAAGACAAAGACAGCAACACAAATACGGTACAATGCACAACCACAAAGTGTAAAACATAACTAATGACTGATCCATTATTGCCTGGCTGGTGCTGCTCCTGCTTGGCTTGTACATTCGATACAGGTTCGATGGAGTCAATGGCGGGCGGCGTGACGCCCTCGCCTCCGGCCACACCTCCGCCCGAGTCGGGGCCGGTCAGCAGCGAGGTGCCGCCCCTCGATCTGGCGTACGGCGAAGAGCCGCAGCTGTCCGAGCATCGCTTTTCGTGGCCGATCGTGCCAACGCTGGCGACGCCCGTGGCTCCGTTCCACAAGGCCAACTCGGTCGAGGCGCCGCTCTCGCCGTCGGCCTACCGCGGCTACCTGAACAATCGGAGCGAGCACCTCGTCGACGACGAGATGCGGCTCCCGCCGTCGCCGCCTGTCGGCGAGAACGACTTCCTCGGAGCCGGCGGTCTCGGCTACAGCCACAGCAAGGCGATCGAGCGCGCCGGCGGGCCCGGCTCCGAGAACCACCAGCAGCGCCAGCTCAGCAAGAGGATGCGCACCATCAAGAAGAAGATCCTCGCGTTCGAGGTATCGTTCGAGGCCAACTGCGGCCATCGGCCGTCGCACGCCGAAAAGATGAACGATGCCCAGTGTCGTGAGCTGCTCTTCGAGCTCACCAACCTTCGCAAGGAGATGAAAGGTGAATAGCGCAGTGTATATATATATTGATTGATTTATTGTTCGCTTGGCATGTATACCTAAATACACATGTCACCCTTTAATATCAGGGGCGCATAAAGCGACAGCATATATATCGTTACACATTTATATCTTTATACGCCTCTATATATAGGAGCGTACCACTTTGGCCCCTGTGTTCACGAGTGTTTGCGATGTCAATTTCGTGAACCGACCGACGAATTCTCCGACATCTCCGTAGCGTAGTATCAGCAAACGCGTTTTAAATATATATATATATATATATATATATATATATATATATATTTATTTATATAAAAAAAAAAAATATATATATATATATATATATATATATATATATATATATATATATGTATATATATATTTATATTAAAAAAAAAATATATATATATATATATATTTAAATATATATATATATATATATATAAGTGAGAGTCCCGAACTCACGTCCACCCAACTGAAGCGAACCTTGACACTCAACAAGCTTATTGTCCTCTTCGAACAGTAAACAAAAAACATATAAAAAGCAAACAAAAAGATAAACCCGAAACCCGCACTAAAGAATTTGCATGATGATCACATGTGTGGCATTGCAGCTCTGCAAAGCGAAGACGAAGTACTTCCAGAGCCGGCGTACCTTGGCTGGCAACGATTCTGTTCTGAGGAATACCGAGAATGCTGTACAGAGAACCTTGAACGCGTCTTCAGCGACACGCTTTGTGCACTCGCGGATAAGCGCCGATGTGCCTGTCGCCCGGAGCATGTCGAGGTATGAAAAATGTTATTTTCTTTTTGTGTTTTTTTCCTTCTCTCGATCTTCCTGCTACGGCACAGCCTGATTAACGATGATTTTGCTACGCTCACACGATACTGTATACGTGTGGGTGTGTGTAATACTGTTGTCGTTCATCTTAATCCTACTGTTGCTGGTTGCTCTGCTGCTCCGTCTAAATTCGCAGACAAATAATGGGAATTCTTTCATTGATCAAAGTAAGCCTGATAAGCGTAGAATGACGCAGAGGCACACGAACTCAGTCGAGCTTGCGTATCCGTAAAGATCAAATTAACAAGCATTACATTTCCTTGTTTTGGACATTGTCCTAATAATAGTCTTTAGTTTTAGTATTAATAGTAATAATAATAATAATAGCGCCATATTTAGCTACGTCATTAAGCTCTACCATATCAATTGCTTCGAGGCTTGAAAGCTATGGAAATTCCCACGGCGTTGTTGTTCCGATTTTCTACAAAGTTGGTATCTTTTTAGTAGGATTATTATTATGGTTAAGAACAAACTTTAAGCCGAATTAATCATCCTCTGTTCGCTTCCTGTCTAGTCATGACGCCTACGATAGAAGCCATTCTGCCCCTACAGACGGTCAAAGATATCATCTGTCTCTAAAACACGGCCGTGGGTCGATCGCCCGTAACAACTTCTATGGGTTTCCCAATATCATTTAGAATTTTCGTTGTAATTGTGCTGATGAGATCGAGTATCTCCAATGTAATAGATCCAGAGTGTTAGCTTCTTGAAAGCTCGAGACACTTTTTTCGCTTTTCTGAATCAGCGTGTGATTGTTATAATATTATTTTATTGATGTTTGTTTATTCACCATTATTGGTAGAAGAATATAATATTATAATACAAGCATTAACAATCACAATTATACAAACGATATTGCAAATATTGCGTAATTTATATATCAGTAATTGTGATACCTGTACATCCGAATAGTAAGAAACCCTTGTTAAAATATTATTATTATTACGACTATGACAACCGTATTACTACAAGAGGTCAATTGACCCAAATCAAAGCCAAAAAAAGGACTAGTGAGCAGCTCTATCGATTGAGGCGATGAATCAGTAGGCCCACCGGAAGCGATCGATTATCGCTTAGCGTTGATCGACGAGTCGAGACTGTCAGCAGTTGAGGACAGCGCGAGCGAGAGCGTAGCGTTATTACGTGTGGCGATGTCACCGATTGTTATCATCGATTGTGGCACTTCGGCCGTCGATGCGAGTGGCGGGTGGCGGTGGACTTGGTTTTCGGCGGTGCATCAAAGAATGTCCAACCACTCGAGAACGCACATCGCCACCGCCGTCTCGGCCGGCACACTTCAGTCAGCATGCGGCTGTGCGCGAGCGACAAAAGCTGTTTTACCTATCTATCTATCTATCTATCCATCCATCTACCTATCTAACTAAAGCTCCCACCTATACAGTTGACGGGTATCTGGCTGGCTGGCTGTCTATGCTGTGTGCACCGGTCGAGTGGCCTCTGGCCAAGTACTGCGGGCGGCCTCTGCGGCCCCCTCTCTTCTACTGTGTGGTTTTGCGGCCGCCTCGACGAAAAGAAGCGCAGCCGGCCACATCCCTGGTTCCCGCTTGCCTTGTCTTTTACGTCAGTTGTGTACGTTCCAGTTCGGGGCCGAAATGCCGAGTATGTGTGAGGTATTGCTGCTGTAGCTGCCGCCACTGCAATAGGAAGGGCAGACCGTAGTTCTAGTTGAACTGAAGCTGTCGTCCCGCTAGTTTCACTAATTATTATTATCGTTATCATATAGGGCTACTAAAATATGCCGCTAGACCTTCTCTTTTTCTTGCTGCTAATGGTCGAATTAGTCTCCTAATGCTGGTGGCAGAAATTCGAGTACGAACAGGAGGGGATAGGGCAAAAAATAGCTGGGGGGATTAAGACAAGCCGTAGTAGCGACGAAGCCGGTAGCACTGTTTGTAGTTGTCGTAGTAGACTGTTGTAATTAACGTGGACGGTAACGGACTGACAACGACGACAAGAACAACGCTAATGCGAATACAGCGGCTGATGATGATGCTTCGAATAATGTTGGCGGGGCAGAAGTCGTGTGGCAGGTGTGCAAATATAGCAGATCTGCAATTGTAGTAATCAATGTAGATCCTGCAATTGTAGTCATCAATGTAGATCCTGCAATTGTAGTCATCAATGTAGATCCTGCAATTGTAGTCGTCAATGTGGATGCTGCAATTTTGGTCGAAGTTGAATAATGATAGATCGCCATAACAGTCATGGTAGAGTAGAAAGAAGTTCGTTGATATCGCCGCTATCGTAGGCGTAGGTCGCAGTCGAATCAAATCGTAAATGTAGGCATTACCGTCATGGTGGATGTAGGCGCAACATACGCATGATTTTTCATGACGTTTGTACACTGTGTTGCCGTCCGGTGGCCGGCGACCGCGCCGAGCAGCCGTCGAGATGCACGACAACTCCCACTGTGGTCGGAACAAGCAGCGGAACAACAATAACAACAACGACAGCAACAAAACAAGCACGTCAGGGAGGCAGGAAGATCGATAGATAGATGGAAAAAGAACAAGATCACACCATGGCGCCAGCGACACCAGCGGCAACAGCAGTAGAATATTCCCTACATGCGGTGACAAATGCGCTCACATCGTTTGCATTCCTACATGGAGCATCCTCCAGAGAGAGAGAGAGAGTACAGATATGACAGCAGCTTGATTAAGTGGTCTAGACCAGTAACACCAATCTGGTAGTAGGTAATAGGTAATAGCCTGCTGGGGTTGGGGGGGGGTGATGGGAGGAGGATCTATCTTCTGATTGACGAAACACTCTCAAAACAGGGGCCATTGTTCCCTATGAGGAGGTGGCCGAGCCGTTGTAGGCCACTACTTAGCCGGTGAGACGAATATTGCGTCAGGTATCGTATTGAAGAATGTGCCTCTATCGCGATAGAAAGATTTATGCTAATGTTAGAGCTACGCTCTCTCGAGCATTTAAGCATCACTCAAAAGTGGCGGCACGATCAGAAGTTGGCCGATATATATATATATATATATATATATATATATTATATTTTTATACGTGGACGGATTAGCAAGTTCTAGTACTTTGGATTTTACAAATTGAGCCGAAACCATCAAGTTCTACCTGTAAGTATTGCTTAGAAAAGCCATTTATCAGCTACACACAGACCAAATTTCTTTTCGATTTCTGAGGAGCTAAAAATGGAAAGGCAACGAATCTGCCTCAAGTTCTGTGGTAAAAACCAAATCCCAAAACCATATGCTTTAAATGGTGGACATGTTACAAACTGTTTATAGTGATAAAGCAGTGTCCCGTACTTACGTACATACGTGGTATACGCGAAGGACTTGAAAATACCGAAGATGATCCCCGTTCGGCTTCAATAACAGACGAAAACATTGAAAAAATTCGTGACATCGTACTCATCAATCGCTGAGTTACTATCAGGGAGCTTGCCGAAGACTCGGAAATCTCTTGTGGAGCTGTTGTAACAGTTATGACTGATATTCTATGCGCCAGAAGTCTGGCAGCAAAGCTCGCTCTAAAAAGGTTGTATATCCAGCAAATTAAGGCCCGTCGGGAAATGTCGGAATTGCACCTTCAGACCCTGGATTGCTTTAAAGAGCGATTACAGAAGACGAGTCAAAGCTAATCAGTTACCACATTAAGACAAAAGCCCAGTTTTCCAGTGGTGCTTCCAATAGAGTCGATCGATGAAATTCAGACAGAGCAGATTCAACGCCAAGGTTATTTGACAGTTTTTTTTACTATAAAGAAAACTACATGGAAAATAATGTTTAACTATCCACGAATGTTTGTTACCTGATTTACGGTCCATAAGGAATACAACCATGACATTTTAGGAAGATTGCATGAGAACGTCTGATGCAAGAAGCCTGAGCTCTGGGCAAACAACTCTTGAATCCTTCCTGACGACAACGTTTTGGCGCACACATAGTGACGAATTTTGGATTATTTGATGGGAAAATTCGATTTCCCCAATATTCCTATTCGCCGGACCTGGCACTGCGCGACTTTTCCGGTTCCCACGGATAAGAAAATGTGAAGGAACAAACTTACTTAGACTATAAAGGAAATAAAGAAAAATTCGCAAGAACAACTCAACTCATCTCCGAATTATGCTTTTAAAAAATGTTTCGAGGAATGGGCAAGAAGGTAGCACAAATCCATTGAAACCTATGGGTATTCCTACTGCGTTGTTGTTCCGATTTTCTACAAAGTTGGTATCCTCTTAGTAGGATTATTATTATTAAGCGAAAAACTTCATGATAAATTAATTAAATCAATATTTTTTAGTAATATGTATCAAAAATTTTGGCCCCGTATTCTCAAAGCAGTAGTTTATAACATCAAAACAAACTTATACATATGATGAATATTAATCTGTAGTACCACTAGGAAGCAATGCGTTCCTTTCGCATAGACTAGCAATCTTGAAAAAAAAACATTCGAAAGGTTTAGTGACGAGTGCAAGTTGATACACGTCTCTGTATAGATATAAATAATTGAGAGGGCTGTGCTGTCAGAGCTGTTTGGTTTAATATTCCGACTGAGTGGCATCGACCTAATTGTGCGATACGTGGTGAATACTATGGTATGCGTGACAAACAGCTAACTAACTGACTACCTGATCGGTTGGTTACCATCTTACGGCTAGCGACCGGAGGTGGTTAGTGCAAATGCTGTTGTCTATCTCCGGCACTCGCAACAGAAGACGCCGTAGCTGCTAGGAGGGACATTGACTGCCCTAGTCCTGTCGCCGCACAATGCTTCTCTGGGCTGCGTGTGTTGAAATCGGTGCAGTGATCTCCTCGCTAGTGATTTGTGTTCGCACGCGACTGTCCTTGCTGTTGTTTCGGCTGACAATTAGCGGGCTTGTGTTGTTGTTGTCGTCATTGTTGTCGTTGTGAATGTTGAGGACCTCACCGCCGGCAGCGGCTTCTTGGCGGTACTCTTGGTGCTGCTGCTGTCGTTGTTGTTGTTCCTGTTGTTGCTGTTGTTGGCAAGGTCAACGTACAGAGAACGCTCGGGGCCGAGCGATGTCCTAGAAGGGCAGGAAAGACCCGCTAGAAGCCTTTGCTTGTCCTAGGGCCGCCGTAGAGGGTCGGCCCACCCGCTCAACTGGCAAACATACAGCGTCTTCAGATGCCGAACGAAGCAGTCAGTTTAAAAATGTGATACCTAACTTCGTCATATTGTTTTGGGCCGTTTCTTTGAGTCGAGGCTTGCTTAGGTGCCTTTTGGTGAGTGGCGCATTGAAGTACGTAGAGCGAGGGAAAAGGGAAAACAACAACACAACCACGGGCTTTGATCTCGGATATTTAAACATGTCGTCACACGTGGCAGACAAAACGTTGGCCGACGCACAGGCGCCCGTGGCTCAACAAGTAAACATATGAATTGTTGTCATAGCATTTGCCTGTCTGTAGCACTTGGTAGAAACGTTGCTAGTACGACAATAATAATAGATTCGCGATGACGCACGAAGCTAGAGACGGGTTGAGACTGAGTTTTGCCAATGAATATTTGTGTTGCACCGTTAACTCATATGGCATCTATCCCTATTTTGTAGAAAACAAACAATAACATGAATAGATCTTTAATAATTTTATAAACAAAGGTTTTAAGTTTTAGTTGCTACTCTTTTCAGTCAGCGTCTGGCAGACATGTCAGACATACATCAGTTTGGCAACTAGTTTTTTTAAGACTGGCGTTGTATGCCTAGATCGGCGCAAATCTGGAAACGGAGCGCCACATGTGCGGGCCGGGCTATAAAGTGCTTTGCATTGAGGTTATCTGTATGTACCTTCCAAATGGGGGTGCACCGCTTTGAGGCCTTGAGGTTAGGACTCTTTTTTTTATCGAGCGACCTGGAGATGAATGATAGCAGTAGTAGATGCTGCGGTGGCAGTAGTCTCGAGCTTTTTTAACGGAGACACCTCTGTAGTCATCGTAGTATTAGCAGTTGTGGTTGTGGTAGATCAGTAAATAAAATGAAATATAGTTTTTAATGGCGACGAACGTACACAGCGTACACGACGAACGGTGCAGGGCGTCGTGTACGCTGATCGTGTTTCCGAATGGCGCCTGGGACCTTGCCGATCAGAGTCTGAGCTAGAGACGGCGGATTAGACGAATTTTGTGGTCAGTGGCGATAAGGGGCCAATGCTGGGTTGAACCGGCCGTGCTGCACCGGTCCCGCTGCCGCCGCCTTGGCAAAGAGACCTGTCGGACTGTCCGTTCTAAGCAACCGGGCTAATAACTGGGCTTCGAGCGCCCAGCCTCCTGACTGACTCTGCCTGAGTTGCCTGACAACAACACCACCCATCTGAGCAGACAGGCAAATATGCGGTTGGCCGATGCACACTGACATCGGCCAACACATCTTTATGATGATCACGGAACATTACGGCCACTACACAGCTAGATGTATCGCGATATATATATATATATATATATATATATTTGCCACAGGCGAATGACGTGCGACAATTGGCAAGTTCAGTGCCATTGTTTTCAATTGTTGATGCTGGCACATTGGTGCTCTTAGACGGCTGCGCGTCGATTGCGTAGTGCATTTGCGGGTTGCTTGTAAGAACTGCACCGGTAGGAGTAGTAGTAGTTCTTGTTAGCTAGCAGTGAGCAATCGACTGCTCGTTGGCACGTGCTTGTCTGTGATAGACTGTCCCGTTGTCAACACCGCTGTGAGCGGCTCCAAAAAGAAGTCTTAAGTTTTTCACGAGGTAGCACAAATGCAGTCACCCTGCGCATGTAGTGTATCTCCTTAGTTAGTTGATCTGATGCGGACGCGTGGGGTAATAGCTTGTCACTTCACGTCGGTATGTCCGCTTCTAGACTGCTGTGGTATAATTTCTGCAGCAATTGTTCGCAAGTTTAACACGGTGTGGGTCTCGAGTTCGCCGACGTGTAATCATCAATTTTTGATGATGTGCTATTTTTGCGCCATTTGTTAATTATAACATTTCATGCGACCATAAAGTTTCTTCACGATCGTACTACTTTGATTGCCGGACCATAATTGGCAATTTCTAGAATATGTTTGCGAAGGAAATAAGAAAGAAAGTGGGGAACTAGCGGAAGGAGCGAAGCTCAGATAGATCGGGATGGAACTAACACTTAAAATGATTTCCACAACATTTGTAATTTTTAACTGCGACGCCTTTAGCTTTTTTTAAAAATTTTAGAGCCCGTATAAATATATATATATAAAGAAATCGAGCGCTAACATTGTAAGTTGGTAACTGGTAATAAAGACTCGACAAAAGGAACGTGCAGCAGCATTTATTGTCAAGTGCATTCAGCCTAGACTGCTTTGCAAATTGTGTTTGTAATGCATATATATATATATATATATATATATATATATATATATATATATATATGTTATTGTCGTTGGTGAAGAACAGAGAAACGATTCTCTTCGATATCGTTTCCGTTTGTTTGACAACGATAACAGAGTAATTGCTGACAAGATTTTTCTTTCCTTCCTCTTGATTTGCTTTGTCTTCGAGTGGTTTTTCTTTTCGTCACGCGTCGCATCAGTGCCTCGAGCAGCCAGATTTTCACTTGGCTGCACTGCTATCACCAAATGTGTGTGTCTAGCACACAGTCCGCGATGCCACCGGGGGCGAACCAGGGGTATCCGGGGGTTGTCCATGATGATGATGACGACGACGACGACGGCAACTATGAAGCCGATTCGTTTGTGCAAGTGTCTCTCTCTTTGTTGTCGCCGGGACGCCGCACACAGAGCAGGTAGACAAACTGGCTGGTTGAGTGGTGGTGAGCTTATGAGCGTCAGAGCAAAAGTTTCGTTCCAGCATTGGAACGAGTGGCGGCGTCGTTGTCGTCCCCTTTGCTTCCTCCTATAGCGACCCTAGACTTGGACCACTACTGGTCATTGCGCGCGTATATATATATATATATATATATATATATATATTTAGAGATATCCATATGCGAGACTGCAAATAAACAGGCACGTCTCCTTCAGTTTTCTCGTTTTCTTCTCGTTCAGTTTATGATTCCTTTTCTTCTTTTTGTTAGCTTCATTCTTGCCTGTTGGTGGTGACCTTGTTGTTGTTATTTCTGCTGCTGTTTCCGCTGCCACTGTGGTCATTTACGAAGCTGGCCAACAAGAACGTTGTTAGTGATGCAATGACGCGATTGAATTCAGATGCACCGTTTTAGGTAAGACTTCGGTTGTTTAGTTTATTAGTTTGCTAGTTTGTTGATGAGCTTACATTTGCGAACTGGCGCTGTTGGGCACCTTTTCTATGGGGATATCTGCAGCTTGTTTCATTTTTGGTAGTTTGGTGTCTACTTGGGTGCATTTCTGTGTCTGTCCGGATCTGTCTGTCTCACTTTGATGAGCTCGACCCCGGCGCGCTGGTAACAGTACCAGAAGGCATAAAACACTGAGGAACTATTTCCTATACATATAAGCGGAGTGGATAATGATTGATCTTATGGTTGCCATTTGTTGCCACTGGATTTGTTCGACAAATCTCGTGTAACCGTTGAACTCATACGAGCTGTGGTATCCGTGGTGCGGTGCGTGGCATAGATATCTTTTATTTTTTCGTTTTATGGGAGATTTCGGGAATGGTCGTGGCACTCGTTCGCAGCTATCAACAATGTGAGTGGAACTTCCAAACTTACTAAGCCCTAAGGTGCGTACACCTTCCCACGCCCCATCAGACTCGGAATTACGTGATTTCGTCGTTCTTCGACACTATGCGATAACTAGCGGTAGTAGCAGCTTGCTTACGGTGCCACGTTGTCGACGATATCCTCCTAATAGTACGGCGTGGGACCGACACCAGCGGTAGCGGCAACGGCGGCTGCCGCAGGCCCCTGCGCGGCTACAGCTGGATACTGATGATATCCCGCCCGGACAAGGTACGCGGATGGATGGGCAGCAAGGCCACCGGCCACCCCGATGGGTCCGTAGGCCCCCACGTACGGGGCCACCACGGGCCCAATATGCTGCTGTGTTTGGTATCCATTACTACCGCCGCCGCCGTAGGAACCGAAGTTGTTCACGTTATGCCCAGCCTGCTGTCCGTAACCCTACAATAGCGGTCGTATACACACAACAAATATGCACACGTCAACCACAGATGCATTTGTAGTGTGTAAAATTCATATACGATACGATTCTTATGATGATGACGTGATGTCCCACATTATGGGCAATTAGTTTTCTGAAATATTTGTATTTCGGCTCTCAGGCTCTTTCTCTCTCTCTCTAGACTTCGGTGATCAATAATGTGACTGTGCGAAAGGTGCGTTCAAGAGCTATAGACAAAAAGTGCAAATGTTTGGTTAGCCGGTTGTTCTGCCATTAGTCACTAAATAATATTTATACCGACATAACGTCCCATTAAAAAGGCATGGAACCAACTGGGTTACTTCCGCGTAAATCGTTGGTCTTTTCTAGGGGTCACATTTATACTATCGCACACTTGCGAGTGGTAAGCTCTACTGGGCATACACAATGCACCCTAACACACATATATAGTAATCTGTTAGTGTCCATTATTATAAAGTGAGCTGAGTGCTGCGATGCACGATCAAAGTTGCGTTGCAGAGCAAGCTCAAACATCTCGATAATGAGAAGATTTGTGCGTCCCCCCGTTCAGTTGTTCTTGCTTGGTTTGGGGGCGACTTGTTAGCTTCGGACCGTTGTTCTCGTCCTCTGCTTGCTCCGGCTGCTTGTATGCTGACTGACATCTCGTGCAACACTTCGCAAACACCTAGTCTGCAGCTGCAACGCGTTAGAGATACTCACGTGGCTGCCGAATCCTCGGTTGAGGTAGTTGCGATAACCTCCATTGCCGTATCCGTTGTAGGCCCCGTAGCCGCCGGCGTGGGCTTTGTTGAGGTGGTCGTTGCTGATGTACGAGCCGCCTTGGCCGAATCCACCAAAGTGGCCATGGGTGCCACCGTACGAACTCTTGGCGCCATTGCCGTATGCCTGATCGACCGAGTAGACCTTCTCCTTCGCAAAGACCCGATTGTGCCCGTTGTTGAAGTTATCCCGCACGGCGCCCTGGTGGCCAAAGTTCCTGCAGTTGTGGACGGTCAGTCCAGCCGAGACACAAAAAAAAATAGTTTGTTGGGGAATGTCGTCGTGCCCGTCGTAGCGGAAAGATGCGAGCAAGCAAGCCGAGTTGTAGCGGCAAGTGAAATGATCGAGACACGGGGAAAACAACAAATGAAACAAAGATTCACAGGTTTAGAAGTGAGCAAGGACGTGGGTCAAATACAAATACTAATAAATTTTATTTCTTGGAGGAGGTTCACTTATTGTTTTTCGCAAACGATAGTTAGACATGTACTTGTATATGGAGTAGTGACAGGTGAAATGAGGAGCAGACGTCGTCAGTGCTTCGTTGGGCTGAGGTACTCACTTTTGCACCCCGTTGACATCTCCGTGACCGCCTACGACGGTGCCTCCGACGATATGGCCGTGAGTGCCTTGGTGTACTGCTCCTCGGCCCAGGCCGTGATAGCCAGAAGCGGTGTTCGCTACTCCTCCCTGGCTGGCGCCTCCGAACGCACCTCCGGCACCGCCCTGGTTGAGTCCGAACGTTCCATAGCCGCCTATAGAGGATAGAGTGACAAAACCGCACGATTTTGTCGCAAGGACGTTGTGAGTTTTACACTAGCTTGGCGTATTTATCCAAATCGGAATCACAGGCTGGCATAATTACCGTAGTCTTTGCGTTGCGATACATACGTCTTAGGGCGCTGCAACGTATTCGCGCGCAATACCGTATTTGTGACTTTAACTGACGCTTATTTAAGCTGGGGCTATGCTAAACCTTGAATGAGAAAGGCGAATAACCCACAAAAGCAAGGGTTATTCGCCTTTGTGGTCATTTAGTGCCAGATCATGTCGAACTATATCGAATCAACCACCGATCCGCACGATTATTGCTGCTTTATATATATATATATATATATATATATATATATATATATATATATATATATATATATATATATATATATATATAAATAACACATTACACGTGGATTGATGCGTGCACTCTCACCCCTATTTAGGACGGCCCAAAGCGATCCCGAGGGTAGACCGGTATCCATGCATTATCACAGTACTTTTGCACAAAATTATCGACCTACAAAGAACTGTCTCTGCTGAGCGACATACGATGTCATACGTGTACGCATACCGATGCTTGCCACCGTGACGCTGGCTGCTTGCCAGCAAGGTTTGCGTTGGTGTATGATATATATATATATATATATATATATATGATATATATATATATATATCATATATTGCTCTGTCGTCATGATCTTTCCGTATATATATATATATATATATATATATATATATATATATACGGAAAGATCATGACGACAGAGCAATGCGATGTGCGTATTCTGTTACGTCAAAGGCAGCAGCACCACTACAACCGTCTCTATTGTAGCCAAAGCAGATATCAACTCTCTGACATCCAAATGATGGGGTGGACTGCATAGTGTAGATGCGGAGATCACCTGTCGCTAATCACGTAAACACAGAACTAGATTGGAAATCCTAGTCGACGTGTAAATATATATATATATATATATATATATATATCACGAATGACAGGAGGCACGTATATATATTGGCGTACATATGAAGTAGTCTAGAGAGGGGGCTAGTGCACTATCATGGCTGTCACCTACCGGGGTGTCGCCGGTTCGATCCATGTTGTTGTTGATCGAATATTACTTAAGCGATGCTCATCGAGAATAGATGATAAGCCAGTCATACCCGTTGCTAAGAGACTATTGGGGAAACCCTAGATATCTTAACATGTGCGCGTATATCCTTAAACAGTTATACACATGTGCTGCATTGAGGTGTGAAGTGCTGTTGCAGTGTAGGATTGATCGACTCTTATAACAACACGGGGTTAGTCGTGATTCGATGACGAAGGTACTGTTCTTACCGTGATGTCCTCCTCCTGCGCCGTAGTGGAGGCCAAGTTGTGCGTCGACCAGAGCCACCGCTGCCGCACCCACAGCTACGAGAAGCACCAGATTATCCATGTTGGCTGAGAGACGCGGCAAGTAAATGGAGAGCAGGATGTTGCACTGTCGAAACAGCTGGGAAGTGCTGCGTTTGAGAGCTGGAAAACGTTCCCGTATGCACCAACCAGCTAATCGACAGATCAGTTGCGACCGCGCCACGTCTTGTTGGTAATGAATATTTGGCGACAGCTTTCGGTAGTCGACAACTCGATACAGCTGGCGTCCTCGTTTTAGCTCTCGAATTGGCTCGAACTCAAATGGCTATTGAGCGTCTTGACGACATGGACGACAGTAACTGCGGGTATTCGACTAACACGACCACCAACGACCGACCTCTGTTCACGACTATCAGTTACTTCTGCTAGCCAGTGAGCTTGTGTCAGGACTTGATACCTGCTGGCTTTCCCCCGTTCGTTTATATATGGCATGTCCTCGAGCTTTTGCTGCTGATGGCAGCGGTAGAAAACGAAGCAGCGGGTCGGAGGAGTTCTTGGACGAGCGCTGTTTCGGCGGCAAGGGGGTACTTACTTCACTTGGTAAGTAACGAAAATAGCTTCCATTGCATCGCTAACGTGGTGGTCGTCGCGCTCAAGGTCGTGTCGTTGGCCACAGAGAAATCTTCTCCCTTCCCGGCGTCGGTCAGCCTCTCTTTCTGTCTTGCCTTCTTCGTCATCGTGTCCAGGATCTGTGCTTCGTTGGTTGGCTACGTCCCATGTGTCGAGCCGAGGTGTCGTAGTGGCCACTAACTAAGTAACCAACCGACCGACCGACCTGTCTGTTTGGCAGTTTCGGCAGCGGTCTTTGCGCAGCCTCACTCTATTTCTCGCGCGCTTGTTCTCTCTCTAGCTGAAGCTTTATATCTTCTATCTAGTGAGGACTCAGAACTTCTTGGGATGAAGGACTACGGTGGCAAACCCACACTCACACACACACACACACACACCCTCATGACGTTAATGCCCCAGCGTCCAATGAAGTAGTCGATGCGTCGACGTTGTCAACGACCGGGCACATCACCGGTCTCGTGTTCATCATCACGGGCACGGTGATGACGTTGGCAACAAAGATGGTGACGACAAGGACTTCGATACCCTTCATTGATCATTGCGTTCATTGTCCCACCCATGATGCTGTGGCTGTGGCTGTGGCGGCTGCGGTGTAATTGGCGCCGGCCAGGCGAAGACGGTTCACTAATTGCATTTGTACTCAGATGTGTACTTGCGCTTCTTGGGTATGATGATGATCGTAACGATGATCATGTTGTGATGTCGACGACGCGGCGACGGCGGCGGCATGGATTTAGCATGGCGCCGTTAACGCCGTTTTCTGTCAAACTGTGCGAGAAAGAAATGCGAGAAACTGTCTGGCACGTTGATGTCTCGAATCGTGTTGCAATCGCCTTTGGCAATTACCTTAGAAATGTCCACCTGCAAAAGAACCAAAACGGTGCGGTTGACGGCGTTGTCATGCATCATCGGGCGAGTGATGAGTCATCACTGCCCGCCTAACATTCCGGCTGTTGAGACTGCTGGTGCTGCCGTGGCCGACATGTGCCGGTGTTGCAGGTTAGGCAGGGAATTCAAGGTATTGATTCAATATCGATCAATAATTTTGCAGAGTAAGTGCGATGTACGAGTATCCATCGTCGGAGTAAAGTCTGTACAGTGTACGTAATGATACCAAATGCGTTGGCCATGTAACGTAAGGAATTGAAGGAAGAATCCGTAGTATGTTCTCAAGATTTTGCTAAAAAAATCAATATGATAATTTGGTAGGCGGATTGACTGCGGGAGAACTAGCGACGTTGCCACGAGGATGAGGGACGTATTTGATCGTGGCATGACATATAGACGCTAGCGAGCCTGCTTCCATTTTAGATTTGCCGTTAGATGAATTGAGCAATGTAACTGAATCCGTAACATAAATAAGTTACGTATTTATTCACCTCTTTTAAGTGATTACCTTTTCTTAAGGAGATTTAAGGTTCAAAATACATTCACTTACAACTAAGAAAAAACAGAAGTCCCCTGTCCCTTTAACATGCTCACGCTCAAACAAGCTGTTGGACTTAGCCACCGAATGGCAAGCCTCGACGCTTAGCAAGAGTCGAGCCGTAGGCTTAAGGCGATACCCACCCGAAACCTTACATATTTGCACGGCAGTGCCAACATACTTGTCTCCTTCTCAAGATGACCCTCCAACCTGCAGGATCCTTAACGCAAAAGAGTAACTACGCACAGGCGGCGAGTAAGTCTCGGAAGATTTAAATTGTTAGGTCCTGCTTGTCGAGTCGCGTGTTCGCCATGTTTTTTTTACCTGCTTCTACCTTGCCTTTATTAAATAGGTTTTGCACTCGCGTTGCAAATTTTTTTACCGACGTGAGCATGTGCGTGACTAGCTCTCTTAGCGTCTCCTTTCTGGGCATGCCTCGGTCCATGCGACGCACCTCAAGACTGTGCGTTACGAAGAGTCCACCTTGTCGCCGTTCACTGCTTGAAATTAACCTTTGCCGCCCGGTTAAGATACACCTGGAAATAGGCATAGCCCGTGAAAACCTGGGCCAGGTGGTACGTGAAACCACACCCGGGACAATTAATCTATACTTGGAAGTTCGGAATAAGGGTCCTCATGAACACTCTTCGGTGCCCGTCCGGGAAACTGTGGTGATGTCCTACTTCGTTTTTTTACCGATCATGTGTCACTTCACTCTCTTCTGCGAACTTTTTAGCTGGGTCATTCTACAGGCGCCGATGTTTGGCTTTCTTTTGGTCCTAAGACATTGTTTCCGCAAGCACGAACGAGACCTCCGTCCTGATAGCCCCCGAAGCTAAAGTGACTGTTTGATAATGCCACAACGTACGGTTTTGCGAGGTCTTTCTGAGTCTGATGCTGAGCTGAATTCGTTCAAATAGGGAACTCGACTTATCCTTGATAGAAATGTCAGTGCAGTCTTAATTTATCCTGTATATGTCTAATTGCAGTTTTAATTGATTCCGTATTCATTGGTTTACACAATGAACAAGTCTAGTTAACTTTATCCATCTATTATGTGCTCTAGAAGCGTTCATGTGATTTACTTGTGATATTTTAACAGAATCAATGCAGCTAGGTTCAAGAAAAGGTAAATACAGAAACATTTCTTATTCATGCTGCATTGAACAGCGTAACTAGGATGCGTGCGACACACTTCGTTCAGAAAAACAGCAATTTTTTACTCAAGTTTCATTCAGGCATATGTAATCTATACGCATATGCGTAGTACATGTGTATACGTCATACGATTTCTATTTAGAGTTGGCAGAGGTGTTCGCACACTGTATACGGGTGCCAATTTGGCGTTCCGACTGTATTGTACAGGTGCATAACACATGCGGATATTTTAACAGCTGTTCGTGGTTGAACGCTGACTTTTATCCTTTTTCCCTTCCGTGCGAGTCTGGCCGTTGTGTTGGTCTCACCGTAGCCATTAATCAGTAGCTCTTGTTGTCATCATCGGCTCAGGTGCCTCATTGCGCTCTTGATACGGCCCATGGCTTAAGATGGCGCCTAGGCAACGACAACCGTTGAACCAGCCGGCTCTGGTTGCCAAACCTTTGTCGTGGCACGAGCTTAAACAACATGAACGTGAACCCCCTAGACTTGGGGTTCCGCACCGACGGGCCAGAAAGATTGACGGCAGCAGCAGATAGCAATACCGCAAATATTCGGTATTCGCCCAGATATGAGCATCTACCGAACGTGGCTGGTTGATTTGTCGCCCGATGCTGCCTCTGTGACAGGAAGGAATCGTTGGTACTTTCTGAAAAGCTTTCTGAAAAGGAAGACAACAGACGGAAACCATGTGTGACATGGGGCTGCCGTCACCAGCCCGACCCCCCATGTCACACACGGCATGACATTCCCCAGTTATTGCTGCTGTTGTTACTTCCACCACCACCACCTATTTCAGTCATGCCTGACCATCGTTCCTGGTTCCTCCGGTATGACTGTTGCTTGTAGCCGCTATGTTGTGGTTTAATCGCACAGCTAAAACACTGTGGGCGGTACAGGTGGAAGGACAAGGAGCAGGGATTTGATATTACCGTTCCCCATATATATATAATTCCCCTTCTTTGTCGTTCTTCATATAGTCCGCTCCGGATCGACGTCCCTGGGGTTGGTTTCATAGCAATGACCTTGTCGTTGTTGTTACTGTTGTCGTTGTCGTCGCTGAGGCATCATTCCTATCAACATTCTGATGTCTGCTTGGGTAGAACATCAGCCAAATGAGCCCTGCCGGTGTCATGTCATATCGAGATAAACGCAGGGAGCAGACGAAGGGGCGTGGTTGGGGGTGGCGAGGAGAAAGCACGTCCCTACGAGATGGTTCCGGGTGATCTTTTCTGGTGCGCGTTACCGGTTTGTGGGGTGTGTCCGGGGTCTGTCATCCGATACGATGGTCGACGATGGCCTAGTGATGACATCGGGGTTAATGTGTGCGCGGTCTATACTTTTGCGCGTTTCATACGTTTAACAGATGATTTTGACACGATTGAAAAATCGTACACCAGTGTAGTTCGTTTCTGACCGAGCTGTATCGCACTGACATCTTCGCGACGAACCGTAAAAAATAGATGACCTAGGCTGCATAGTCTGCATATACATAGTCCCTGATGTAAAACGGTGTATTTAGGTATACATGTCAAGCTAATAATATATATAGGGTCTTTTTAGATAAAATATTACAGAATGTTGTTCCATGAGATAGAGGCGCTTTGGCCGCTGATCAATGAGGAGTGTCAGAACAATTATTGGGCCTTTAAGTCAACAAGCAGGCTCCTGCTACTGAATGCGTTATTGTGGTCGTAATAATAATACATTATAGAGCGCCGGAGCTATATTGCTTCATCATAGACAGTTTCATTTTACCATCACGGCCTTACCATGCACGCAAGGCAAGCGACGCTCGCGTCTTCGCACCGCGCATTTGACCCGACAAGCATTCTCTATCATTATCTGTGATTTGGACACAAGTTTATTTTCATTGTCCGCTGTTCTTCCATACGACAAGTTATGAAACAGGCGGCTTCGGAATTAGTGAGGGCAAACACTGTTTAAATCTGCAAAATACCGCCGTCTACGCTAACTTATTGCTGTGATATATGACGTTTTTGGCTTTATCACTTCCTGTACACCGTGTCGTTGCTGTTTTATTGCTATTGTTGACTGTACTACTTATATTTCATGAATGTGTTACTAGGTTATTCACTACTACTACTACTACGACGAGAAACTGCTCGCTAATTCCCTGATTGTTGGCTGTGCTTGTGTTGATGACATAAAACAGGATATGACGCGAGAACAGGTCGTCGAGGAAAAGCTGTGCATACAAAAGGCTCTGCTGCGCTTCGAGAGCGTGCACGGTCGACCGAGTTCGCGCGCTGACCGCGACCTCATGCGTCCGTTGTATGATCGTTACCGTAGTGTTAAACGCCTCATCGGCGGAAGCTCCTATCAGAGTGTGGGCAGTGGCAGCGGACTGGGGCCCGCCAAGGAGGACGCATTACAGCCTATTATAGAGCACGTTCAGATGGATTTTAAGTCACCGCCTACGCCACAGGCCCCCACGCAGCAACAACAACAATTACACCAACATCCTCAGCATTCACAGCAGCAGCAGCAACAACCGCAACAACAACAACAGGAAACTGATTTGCCTCATCGGCAGCAGCAGCAACAACAACAGGCGTCCGCCGCTACTACGCCTTTCCATGAGACCATTTGCGTCCAAAAGGTAAAGTTCAATATGATTGATGCAACGAACATTAACTGCTTGCAGTGTGTGCTTGGTTGAAAAGAACGATAGAACCTGCCTTATGAGAAACTACAATATAGTCGAATGCTTAGGAAATTAGTTATTTGATAACGACCGGCGCTAAGGTGGCTATTCTGTAGGTGCTGCCAATCATTAGAAATTATTAATGTGACGGCAGAAGAAGGCAATTGTTTATTAGTATTATTCTTATTAGAGGTAACGTACTACTTAGAAAATTTCGAGTTAAATTCATTGGAAATAAAATCTCTCATTATGTTCATATTTTACTGATCCAGTCGAAGCGGATGATCGCCTAGACTGTCTTTGCTCTACGACTAAGACGAGGATTATGAAAGAGGCAGCCTGTGCACTGTGCACAAAGCAACAAACAAGTTCTTTGCCGCTTCCTTATGCGCGAAATACTCATGGGCGAATATCGATTTGTTCATATCTTAATTGCTAAATGTCATATGTTGTCGTTTTCATTGCCGCTGGTGCTGCCGTTTATTCGTGCTACATCTTCGTTCGTCTGCATCGACGGTCTCGTCACTTCATGGGGTCACCTCAGGGGGAGGTAGACAGCCTCGAGAGCGGGCCAACGTGCTCATCGACGATGGCGGGTTCTCATCAAACTCATCCTTCGCACCACCTTCACCACCACCATCATCACCACCACATTCAGGAGGATCATGAGTCATCCCCGCCATTAACACCGCTCGAGCGCCAGTCATGCAATTTGCACGAGTTGCCGCTGGCCGAACTGCTTGCCGAGCAGCGGAAGGCCAAACTTGAGAAGCGTCGCGTACGCAAGGTCTTGCGCCTGTTCGAGGAAAATTTTCAGCTGACCACAGGTGAGTTTGTGGTGCGTCGCGCCTGAGACACGGCTGATGCCTAGCGAAAGTGAAAGAAGCATCTTCCATTTGCTACTACTAGTCTACCTCCTTAAAGCACGTCCCCGCACCCCCGTCCAAACACTTCTGAGCATCTTAACTAACACACGACAATCTTAAACATTGGTATACATTTTGGCATTGGATTGGCGTTTGTTTAAATTAAAGACCTAGGAACCTTAGCAAATCCTCTACTAGCCGATTCTGTCCCACTCTCTTTTCCTATTTATTTTTGCAGTTCGTTAGGCAATTCGCTGTCTCGGTCACTAACTGATTCAACTGTGACAATATATATATATATATATATATAGATATTTTCTTTCACAATGATCTTTCCTTCGGTGCACACTTCACGTTGAAGTCGACTCGTTTCACCTCATTAAGCTTGTCAGAAACGTGTCAGATTGTCTCAGAAACAGCCGATTTGCGGACACGCAGTCACCTATAAGAATTCCACTGCTTTTACGTAATACTTCTAGACACTACAGCTACGGATACGAACTCAGCAACGATTAACAATATACCAGAAAAAGAAATATACATATGAAGTCGCCTATTATCTCCCTTAATTATGTAAAGCAAGCATGGTAAAAACGTTTACACGAAGCCTATACAACAATATTTATAGTAAAGAATATTTGATAGCCTTAACATATATATATATATATATATATATACACACACATACATGCATATTATTACTAATATAAGTTTTATTGATATTTCCATCATCAGATCTGTGTAATCTGTGGTGCTGTAATTACAAACACAAGGACATAACTGTCAATTGGATTATAGTGGTCAAATCTTTATACTGAATCTGGCTTGGCTCTGCTTTCAGGTCGGAAGGTCCAGCGTGAAGACAGGGCGCCAATGGAGAAAAGCTACGCGCAGTACAAGCACATCAAGGCCAAACTGCGTCTCATGGAAGCACTGGTGCTCAAGCATGAGAATCAATTGAAGTGCTAATGCAAAGAAGATAGTCGGTTGTGGGCTGACCGTTCAGCTCAGCCACTGCAAGTCGAATTTCGATGTGCCATGCAGTTGTATGCCGTACGCTTCATTTTTAGAAGACGAGCTTGGCTTCTGTAAAAGGGCGCGCAAGTAGCGCAAGTGGCAAGAACAACAAGAACGACAACGACGACTACATCAACCACAACAGTAACAAGTGCAGTGACAGTAAACCTCAAAACCTCACGGAAGCCGTGTGAGGTTTTGACGTGACAGACCAGCAACTGCCACCGTAGACAATGTCGTCTTGATGAGGGACGGGGGGGCGTGAGGTTACAAAAATTGCATACTGCCTTTGCTCCTCTTGGAGTCTGCGGCGGCGGATCAAAAAAAGCTTTCCTACGTTTTCGGGGAGTCTCTATGTTCCCTTTCATGAATGTCCGGTTAAAGACGGTCACCGAAGGACCGAGGAAACGAGACCACGTGAAGCGCGTGTGTATTTATTCCTTATCGTCATTGACACACTGTTCGTTGTACACATCATTGACGTCGACAACATAATACGAACAAGAAGGCCAGCAATACTTCTCGCGGCGGCAGCAGCAACAACAACAACAACAACAATAGCCCCAGTACTCGTCGTCGGCGTTATTGTTAATATTGTTGCTGTTGTTTTTATCGTCGTCGGAGTTGTTGTCGCTGCTACAGCTGCTGCCGCGGCGGTGGTGGCTGTTTCTGTTATTCCCGTCGGCACAGACTCTTGTAACATTGTCATAGAGACATTGTCATCCTCAAAAAGCTAAAGCGGTCGGTCGTATGACAAGGCTTGATCCACAGACCTGCACAACACAGCCAACAAGAAGTTGGCACGTTGACGGTTACAGTTTCGCGTACAAAGCAACGACATCGAGATCTAAAGGCAGATTAGCTAGCACAACGATGTGAGGCGTGTCAGCAAGAAGCGAAATAGTCTGAGTTAAGTGAGCAGATAAAGAGAGCTCACTAAACCTAAGTAAACTGAACGAGATAATAAATGAGATGTCTTGATACATTTACATGCAGTAAATGTACACGTAAGGTTAAACGTACTCGAGTATTGATTATCTATCTCTGAGACCGTTTGATAGTACATCGCGCGGAAATAAGAGTCTGCTGCTGCTAGTGCTGGTGATGCTGCCGAAAAAAATGCCTGTGTCGGATGCAATAATAGTGTATTGCCAAAGCATCACACTTAGGTTTCGTTGATCTTCGCGTACAGACTGATGTACCATTTTGGAACAGAGCGGTTTACGATTCAAGGCTGGCGTAAGCATTCTAGCCATCTATTTTGCTGAGAGCCGTATGTTGCGGGCCACTGACCGCAAAAACGTTTGATCCAAAGGTAGACACCAAACGGGCCGCAATAGGGTAGAATGCGGTGCACGTAATAACGCAACATAATAGCGTCCGCCACGAGTCGCGTTAGTCTGAGGCTCACTCGAAGTCGAGAGAAAGAAAGAAAGACGGAGAGGGAGAGAGAGGGGCATGAAAACGTGCGGTGGCAGCAATAGTAATAGCAATGCAAGCCGACAAAAAGAAAAACGACAACAGCAAAATCAAAATAGCGATACCAGCAACCAAAATATTACTACATAAAATTCACAGTTTCCCAGATTGATGTTGACTCTGATAGAACATACGTATGTTGTAGACATTTAATCAATGCTTAATAATGAGTCATAGCTCAATTTACGTACCGACACGTCTACAGAGTTAATGTTAGTCACGTACACAACACTGAGGAATTAACATCGTAGTATCGGCCACGATGCTCGTTTATTCACCTGTCTTTGCAAGTGCATTAAAGTGTAAGTCGGGGGGGGGGGTTACAGATTTTAAGTCAACTTACCACCTTACATATATCCGAAAGAGACAAGGTTCTGTGCTTTTGTTTTTCCTCTCTCAATATATCGCGTTATGGCGCCGTCTGTTGCTACGTGATGTCCAAAAAATGTACAATTTGAACAATGCAAGCAATTATCGCTGCGCGTTCCTTATCTCGGAAGGTCAGTGAAGCCACAGGAAGTACAGAAGTGTGATAGAGGTCGTGTGATGAAGTGTAGGGCCTTTATGGCCTTATTGATTCCAAAGTCGCCAAACAAGACTCGTCTAGGCCTACCATCTACAAAATCTTTGCCTACCAATACATATACACATATATATCTGAGCCACTCCCTTAAGATCGAACTAAATAGAGAGTGCTTGGGCTGAAATAATAAGCTGTGACGCCTGATTATTACCAGATGGTCTGTTAATATATATATATATATATATATATATAGGGCAAACAACCGATCTTTTTTTAGCAGCAGAGAAATGGCCTAGATAAAGTTTGATGACGTTGAGAACAAACAGTAGGCGTAACGCTCACTATATCGAAATGTACACGCAATGGTAAAGAGTCACCCTGTCTCCTTTCTCTCTCTTTCTTCATATATGTAGAAAATATATGTATGTTTTGATAGAATGATGATCGAAAGTCCATACCATTCGATTTAGAAGGACATCTGGCATTGACCTACTAAATTGACAAAAATGCACAAGATCATGTATATACATATATACACGAAACTCAATGATTGATCGTAAGCGCATATGTACGTGTGCATATATACGGGCAAGGTTGTTGATAACATAAATCCAAGCAGATAACAGTTAAGAAATAAATATTATAATTATATAAATATGTATAATAGCGGAGGTGTTAAGCATATATACATAACAAAAACAATATATAAATATATACATATGTATGTATTGACGCTTATTTAAAGTCATAGTTCTGCGTTGTACAGAGCGTATATTTTGCAGCCTGAGGAAGGCCAGGTCGCCTTTTGTGCGAGAGACACGGTTATAACACACAAGCAAGCAAGACAGAACAGACTTGTACATCTGTTTGGACAGATATGATGTTGGAGAAGATGTTTAGGACTAAAATCGCGCCTAGGAAATGGATTCGCCAATTTGGCGATAATAATCCTGCGAGAACTAGTTAAGTGAGATAGAGAGAGGGAAAGAAAAAGAGAGTTACATGCCGGCAATAAACATGTCCCAGCCACGGTATACGCAGGCGTGCACGCCAGCCAGTGGTATAACGAAGTTCACTATTCGTTACTGCTCCTCCTTGTTCCGTGACACGATTATTATTATTGTTGACGCCATGGTGCTGATGGCTTTTTCACAGTAATGACCGAAGTTCCTCCAGCGTTAGCATTACTACAGTAGCACATCTACAATTGCTCCCTCGAGGTCAACTTGAAATTCTTACATGTTACAGCACTGTTCGACGCTAGATAATGGTAAACATAATTATAATACTCAGTAACACATCAGCAGGGTGGACTGCCTACTGAACGTACGAGCAGCTACAGCAGGATTGTTCGAAATGCAAATCGAGCGTCTGACCACCATGAGGGTGTGTGAGAGAGGGTAATCCATCTACCGTTAGATGTTCGTTAAACAAAACAAACATTAGGCGGAGGGAGGGAGAGAGGGAATGATAGCTACCGACATTAGCCAATACGTCAGTAGTATAAAATCAATGTTAATTACATACCTACCTAGCAATAGGCAGATAAACATACCCACCGAGCAATAGGCCAAGAACATATATAGATGTATATATATATATACCTGTAGCAATGGGTAGAAGTTGCAAAAACAAGCCTCAGAAAATCGACTAGACAAGGAGTGGTAGACGCAGTCTGGTTGTATTTTAACTACATTCATATAACCAAAATCGACGTAATTGATCTTGTGTGATTAATAATCGTTCTGACGAATCGTTTTTGGACGGGGTAATAAGGGTGATGATAAGCATACTGATGATGATGATAATGATTATTATTATTAGCATGACAGTTTGTGAGATGAAAGACTAAAGTGGGAATGAATGTAGCTGTAAGTGGGGGTGCATGGAGCTGGTTTTGTTTGCCGAGATAGAGACGCTTGCAACGTTGTGTGAACACTAACGGAAGCGTCTCGCCATTGTTGTTACCGGCCTGCGAAAACATCGTTACAGTAGATGTATTTGTTGCAGTAAAGGTGGTGGTGGCGGTTTCTCCGGACACTTCGGAGCATAGCGGCACTGGAGCGGCGCAAGCGAACTGAGCTTGGTGGTTGTACGAGAACATTGCTGCTGCTGCTGCAGAAGAATGAATTTAAACTGACAAATTAGTTGATTAATTGATGATAGAGCAGGGTCGATGATATTTCGTCCCGCCACCAGTGTTATATACTATTGGGCAATTGTCGTCGTCGCCAAGCGAATATCGCTTTTCTTCCTATTCTTCTTGCTCTACGCTGTATTTTGCCATTTGCGCTGGCGCTGTGCTGTTGCAGTCGCTTGCACTGTCGAATTCGCACTGTATACATCGGTCATGACTACTGCGACTGCACACAACAACAACAACCACAACAACATTTACGCATACTACGAATACTGGCTAGTAATAAATACGCTGGATGGATCCGATTGAGACAGCCCTCTCAAGTTCTTGTGTATATGGTTTTCAAGCTTGTGATGTGCATGTGTTGCGGTTGTACTATACTAGTCTAACTAGAACGAAGCGGTTAGGCAGCAGCTGGTATTAGACAGACAGCCTAATAGGCAGCCAGACGACTTACACTACAACGATGTGTCCTTTCACATCTGTCTTCAATGTCTGTCACACATCTTCAACGCGCCTGCTTGCCGATCAGCGTTGCTTCAACGGAGTCGACGAGGTTTTACCTTGGTCGCAACTCTTTCCCTCTCTCTTCCTTTATATTCTTCAATATATATATATATATATATATATATATATATATATATATATATGTCCTAGAGTGTAGGGGCGAATAGTACCTACTGTTATGATAGTTCAAGTTAGCTCTCATCATTCGGTCTAGTTTAGATGAGTGGCCACTAAACAAAGACATCAATACGCTATAAAAGCAGTTGCGAACAATGAGGCACTTGCTTTACTTGAGCTGGGTGATTAAAATTTCCACAGTAAAATGTTTGCTCACTTTTCAGACTGGAACGGGCCTGAATAATAATCAGAAAAATCTACTTTCAAATCTAATTATAAAAAATTATAGGATTTAACCAACCTTGACAATAACCCATAGTTAAAAAGTTTCCAGATAGCGGAGGTTTTAGGTGTCGTTAAGACGGCTGGCGTATAGTGTATCTAATTGGATATTGCATACGATCTTCCTCATAATCGGAACGGTTTTTAACTGTTAATGCACACCTAAGATTTTCAATACATAATGTTGTACGTGAAAAAAAATGATGAAACTCAAGAGCCAACCTGTCGTAAACCAGAGTTGTCGAGATGTACATACAGATAATGTTACGTAAGCGAAGTATGCGTAGACTAAACAGACTTGATAATATTTCTCAACGCGTTTAGCGTTAGCTAAACACTCTCCATCGATCACCTAAACTTAGAAACTAAATGCCTTCAAGAACCAAGAGGCAAAACGTCCACATGTTTCAATTAAACACACAGGAAACGACGGGACCGAAGGAAGGTTGACCATATGTTTTTATGCTAGTGCCAAATGAGGTGAGAACTCGATTCATAGCAGTTCAGTACAGACGCGGCTGATGGATTGGTGCAAAAATAAGACAGCATCTTTGCACGCGCGTTTAGCTACCGCAGGTTCTATATTTACTCTTGCTGGCTGTCGACGTTTTTCGGCGGCAGGTTATTATCTTTGTATGCTCTAAAAAATTCAATGACGTCGTACACATGGGACATGTTGTACGGTGAGTGCGCGAAATTTCCGTGAACGAAGCCAGGATCGGCAATGTGGTACACACCGACGACTCGGGGTAGCTCCGCGATCAGGTCACGCTGATTCTGAAAATGCATAGAGAAATGGCATGGTCGAGCCAAGCGGCCAAAATAAACACAGCTCATGAGACCTGCCGATATGTATGTGCTTTGGTAAGCAACACCCCTGTGTTTTCAGAAATGGTTTGCTAGTAGTATATATATATATATATACATATATATCTCCCATATAGCTGATAGGTAGAATAAGGTAATTCTAGTGTTGCATGTAACTATATCAGGCATCATAAAAGAGAAAATATGTGGCACAGGTGCATAGTGTAACTGCTTTTACGACTCCGCATACAAATTCCTCACATTGCTACATTGGATAGCACTCAGCATGGATTTGCCTTATTTTGCTCGTTCCGCTAATCCTGCACATCTTTCAATAAAGTCGCACTAGCAAAAGTCCACGTTAGTCGCACTAGCAAAAGTCCACGGCGACTCTGTCGTAGAAGTCGCAAGCCTTCTTTCGTTCTTAAGATTTGCAGATTTGGCTGCGGTATTGGGTGAGCCAACTTTGTGTAGGTGGACAACATCTAACCTTGAAACCTAGCGATGCTCACGATGACGCCTGCTGAGGGAAATCAAGTGAGAACTATCATTCACGATGTAATTTGGTACCTTTCTAATTGTTTGTTTATAGATTGATGTATTTATCATATGTCTGACGAAGGTAATCCTTTGTTTTTCTTGCCAGCCCCCGGTGTCAGTTTTTCTCGGCCATAGATCTCACCCGGTTATCCTGAAGTCGGACCAAGCGAGAATCTGCTTTAAGTGCTTGAAACCCGGACATCTGGCCGACAAGTGTCTGGGGAAAAAAGTCTGCAAAAATTGCGGAGGCCCGGATCACACCGTCAATTCTTGTCGTAACGTTTTAAGGTGCGTGAACTGCCAGGGACCTTCCGAGCCGGAATCTTCCTCATGCCCGTGGTTAGCTTAACTGCGTGACAAAAGCAGAATTATGCTCGAGGGCCGCATGATCTAACTGGTTAGAGCGGATTACCCGCGGGCATCGGTGAAGCTGTCCGTTGTTCCTCGGCTTCCGTCCAAGAGGGCCTGTCGTCCGAGGTACGGGGCTCCACCTACGCTACTGTGGTCAGGGGGATTTCGCCCAGCAGCGAGGGTTGATCCACAGGTCGTTCTACCCAACGCGAAGTCCATACCGAAGAAGAAATGCGGCTACAGGTCGCCTACAGTCAGGAACCACTGCTCCCGCCACCCGAAAAAAAACCGGGAACAAGTAGGTCTCGCCAGAGCACCGATACCGGTCCGTCGCCTCTCAGGACTAGCTAATCTTCCCGCGGCCTGAGTTATCCGCGGTGTTGAGGTCTCTAGAAAAGGCGTTGCGACCTCTGATGGGGCTACTCTCCGTGGTAGGCAAGTTAAAAGGTCTCGCTTTATACAGATCATGAGGATAACAGGCTTTACCAAGAGCTTGTTAGGCCGCGGTCCGGGCAGTCGGACCCTAACAGGGTTCCCTGCCACACTGCACTGATGCCTATAACGTATTCGACGATTCAGAGCCCTCGAACTCTCGGTTAACCGTGGATGACTTAGACAGTGTTATTCAAGATGTGAATCGCCGCTGGGGGTTGGTCCGCATCTTGCCAAAGTGAATACGTAGGCAAGTAGCCGAAGAGCTCACCGGTGGCGGGTGTTGTGCTTAGTCGCTGAGAACAACGACAACACAGCCTGGCTATCCCTGTTCTCTTTTGCGCCCGTCGTCCTCCGCCTTCCCAATGATAGGAAAGATGACTGCTCGTTCGCGGTCATTGTTCGGAAGAACCTCCGCGACTTTACTGATGGAAGACGATTTGTCCGTAGTAGTAGCTCTGCTCCAAATCAGGTTCCGAGCAGCGGATGGTCAATAACGTTTGACTAGCTATTACCAAGCTCTCGGAAGGCGACGTTTTTTTTGGCGGCTAGGATCTTGATCTATAAAGACACGCTAGCGCAAAAGCTCAGCGAGACAGCCGTGCTGCTGGATAAGCACCCCCCGCGCCCTCACTCCTGTCATGGCCTAGCTCTTCTCACGTGCCCTTGCCATTAACTATATCCGGCGAAAACGTTCGGTCTGCCATAAAAACGTTTTCTCGTAATTCAGTCGCAGGCCTGGTTCATTTAATCAGACCACGGCTCTTACAAGTCCTGTTGTCTCCCGCTCTAGGGGCTGCCGCCGACCGGCTTGCGGCTGCCCTGGCCAAGGTCGTCGATATTCTTTGCTGGGGCTCGCCTTTTCCCGATTGGCGATCCCTCATCTTCAGGGTTCGACGTTTTGCCCGTCATCAGCCTCATCATCGGGTTTGCGACACCGGGAGGATGCGAGGTTGCGGTAAATTTAACCCGGTCCTTCCTGTAGTCTCGCTTCGAAGCCATTCTTGGGGTCAAACTTGACTTCAGGAACGCCTTTAACACTATTCGAAGGAACCACCTGTTGAATGCGGTCAAAGCTTAGGTCCCGAGTATGTTCCACCAGTTGGAACTAGCTTATAAGGAGCCATCTTGCTTGTTCTTCTGCCACATGATGTAGGCACGGATCTATAGTTGGTAGGCGTTTCCCCATTCTCGCAGGGAGTTTCGGCATCCCTCGAGAAGTGGTTGTAAAAGCTAGACATGCGATGTCACGCATTCTATTGGTAGAACCTCACCGAGGCATTTTTCTTCTGAAATCTTAATTTGTGGCCCTACGTCTCAATCACCTTTTCGGAAGTGCAGAGTACTCTCATTGGGACTCCTTGAGCGACTTAACGACAGTGTGCTAACTACAGTAGAGGCGCTGTTGAAGCTCAGCTCATCGGCAGAAGCAGGCCAACAAGCTCTACTCCACGTTTTTGGGGGGGGGGGGTTTAGGGTTGCCTGATGCTAATGTCCTATCGGAGATAGTTCTGGTAGCTTCTCTCCATACGTCTATGCAAAAGGCTAAATTGCTTCTAGGTTCGGTCGCTCTTACGGAGCTAGAAGCTCGACTAGAAACAAGCCGCTATAGAGCAGTTGCACTGTGTGGCCCCGAGCCCGCTGAAGCTGGACGCCTGAGAGTTTGATCGGCAACTTTATATGAGCGGCCCGGGCTGGGTATGCTTCAGCTCTCGCCGAGGCAGGCAAGGTGAGAAAATACCAGAACATCGAGTACTCGTACGCGTTATTACAATTTTACCAACAAAATCTTTCATCACTAAGATTCAGTGCTTAGTCTCAGGAATAGTTCTTGGTGTAGGTATGGTCTAGTAGGTTGGGTAAACTTCAGTTTAGTGCAACATAAGACTGTATCGCTGATCCTGGCATCCACCGGTATGCTATCAGCATTGACAAAAAAGTCAAAAAACGTCACTATGATTACAGCACTAAGATTAAGTGTCCCTTTGTTACATTTTTTAAATAATATACATTAGTTGGTTTTGTCTTGTCTATATATACGTTTATTTGTAAATGCAGATTTTTAACGTTTTCGTTCCGTTAAAATATTTACCTATCACTATCGTTCACCCCCGTCGGTGTGTGGATTCGAAGTACTTTCAAACTCTATTCAACCAACAAACATGAACGCTTTGAGAGGTCTCTTCCTGGCAGCAAACCTTGCAAGTATGAACTTTTTTTTAGCAATTATGAAATATTAAAGTGGAATCGAAGTTCAGACAATAACATTGGCTCGGCTAAGCAAAGAAGTTGCCTGGAGAACCTATTATGTAACGAGTATTTAACCTCATTTACTACGCAAAAGTTGATTTTTGTATCATTTACAATTACAGAGTATCTGAATTATGCGTGTATATAATCGCGCAATACGCGCGTATCATGCTTATCAATTTAATTTAAAAAGAAATGCGTGTTCTGCTATTTTCTGTTTGGCTGTTAGGGTTCACTTACTGAAGGCGTAATTAGGGTATCACCATCAGAGTAATAAACCTTTACTGGAACGCGAATATTTTCTACCGGTAACTCGGGGACCGCAGATTTTCCGTACACCTAAAACGACATATAACGTACTAAGTATGCATTTTTTGGAACATGCTTAAGCCAGTTTTGGTTAGACGACATGCTCGCATGAAATGCGGTCAGCACGACGAAGCTTTATACACCAGACTAAATTTCCACAAGTAAGCAGTAACAGCAGAAATTGTAACCTAAAATGAAGGAACTACAACTTCGCTAGTCAATATAAACCATCAGAGATCCGTATACGGAGGAACACTATTAAAAGCGGATTGAAACCTGTCAACATTAGTTATTTGTATAGCGGCAGCAAAATAACATACAGGATTGATCGAAACAATAATACAAACATCTGAGAAGCTGGTGCCGTTACAATATACAGTTTTCATGACAGTAGACTATGCGGGCAGTTCTTCCTACCTGGGCGTTATTCCCATAGAGGCCAGTGTCGAACCATAGCTGATCTGCGCTTTCATGTAGCACTTCGTCGTAGTTAAATTCGACGGCGCGCTTGTCACCTCTGCAGGCTCTTTGGTACAGCTGGAAGATGAAAGGAATTGCATTTCGTCCCATCATCCCATATCAACATTTCAAAAGACTAAATTATTAAAAAAATGGCATTATGATGCGAAACACCTGTTGAAATATGGTTATATCTATCTATGGAAAGTCAATAAATATTGTCAATAAATAAAAAACAAAAACGAGAAACCTGGATGTTTGTCATTAATATTGTAGTTGCACAATTCCTGGAAATTTGTTTCATGAACATTTCGAGGGCATGTTTTTTTCCACTAATACAGTTCCTCGGGAAATCCTAATGGCAGTAGAACTTGAGGAGGAATTTGAGAAGGCTTTAGCAGCTTTTTTAGAGGCACCCATCAGTTACAGCGAGGTTCTGGAGGATTGTTCAAGCAAAAACGAATAAAGCTTTTGGTCCTACTGATGTCCAATCCTGGAGAGGCATTGCTAAGAAACATTGCATTCATAACATTATTATCTCTGCTCACAACACGCATTTTGACATTCCTCCATCAGCGACATAATTCCATATGACTTTTTTTCCAAGTGAAGCGTATATATATAAATATATGTATATATATAGTCCTTTCGGTAAAGCTACTTAAACAGAATATAGTGGTTTACAGCTGCTAGTTATTGCCAAACAGGCTACCTTACTTCGAAACATTTCTGATGACATTGCTGTCTCACTTAGAGCTCACCCGGGTCGCTCAGTCACAATTACGGGAGATTTTATCGCGTTGGGGTCAGTGCCTTTGTCAGTCAGACCTGTGTATGACATGATTATTGCTAACCAAGTCACCGTAAACATTTTCGCGGACAGCTCTCACATTCACATGATTTATTTACAGATTGGGTAAAATATACAATAGTACGGTCGATATCACTACAGTCTCGTAATGATATTAATATTAAAAATCGCTCAGTGCCAGCTTTGTTAAGGAAGGGATTGCATTGCACTCACTGCCATGATATCTTACACATATACCATAACAATATTTACAAACACATGTGTCACAGGGTCCATGACAAGCGTCTTTCTGACATAGAAGGTGGTGAACACCGTGCACAGCAAAGCGGGTGGTCATGTGCCTGCTTGTCCTGCTCGAGCCCTTCCACTCTGACCTAACAATTGCATCTGTCATATAAAAATGTGGGTCGATCTCTGCCATTTTCTCTTCATATCGCCGTATGAACTCGCTGTATGCAGGGGTGTCTGGAAGCGCAAACAGTTTTTTGACCTGTTCCACGAATAGTGGAGCATCGCACAGCAAATACGTGATGCGGTTGTATGCGGACGTATGTAAACCTAGTATCCGCTTCAAATAAGCTGGCTTCACCCGATCGAGGGCACCGAGTTGAGTCCAGCTTAGTTTTGCCCATACAAGCTGGATCCCGTATGATGCAATTGGCGCTACTTTCATACCAGATAGAGCTAGCGCTGCCTTAATCGAGAGCATCTGGGGCTTCTTAAGGGTTGTCCCTGCAATCAAGGCTCTTCGAGACCTCTCCTCTATATGTGCAGCGAAGGTCTTGGCTGAGGGGGTCACTGTGATACCGAGATATGTGAACTTATTTACATAGTTCAGGTCTTGTCCATTTAACCTAAGTGTATCGGTCGCGGCCAGCCTGCCCGCGTGCCTAAACTTCATAGCTTCTGTCTTCTGCATATTTATTTCAAGGCCTACTACGTTCACGTACGCTGACAACGTGGCCAGCGCCTGTTGCATATAGTATCTGCTGCTACTGTAGAGTACTAGATCGTCGGCATACATAATTATCTTGACAGCTGGGTGTCGGGTCTGTAAACGTGTTGGTAAATCGGTTACCAGTAAACAAAAACGCAAAGGGCTGAGGTTATCGCCTTGGGCAAAGCCTGTCGTTTATTCTATGCTTGGGTGCTCCGCTACACCGTTGTCCAAGATGATCTGATTGGATTGTAGCAGCTCTCGTTTTCCAATTTAATCATAGCGGACGAGACGGATTTGTCGGTAATCCAGGATTGGAGGGTATAAGCTGTACAAAAGACCCTTACTTATCATCGCTGCATAAGATAGTCGTGCCAATCATACGCTACCCCGGATACCGAGTAGACCCACAAATAATGGCCAACCAGCAACCTGAACCAATTGCAGACCTGATAATGTGGTCTAGGGAGTGGAGCGCTAGCCATGGGCGTTATCTACCGGGGTATCGCCGGTTCAATCCCTGTTGTGGATTTTTTGGGCGTTGCCCATTGAGGACATATGATAAACCATAGTCAGCCTTCAAGTTGCCACCAGGACTGTTAGGAAAGCCCTAGATATCTCATTATGGCCGTTTATGCTTGCGCTCTAAGCGCCTCTTAAATAAAAGGGTGACGGTTGTATTGAGGTACACATGTCAAGCGAATATTAGATCCAACCGTGTATCTCGAGTACTGCATGATGACAGGTTTCCAGAGATATAGAAGAAAGCTCAAGTCAAATGGAGCACCCGAGCGCCGGGCCCTGTGGACGGAAAAGCTCTTACCGGACCTTCGGTTCTGGTACAGCTGCCGGCATGAAGAACTGTCGTAATCCACTTCTTAGGTCCTGACTATCTACCGGACACAGCACAGCAGTCTAGCACACTGTCTACCGGTGCGCGGTCCTCACAAGGACGCGCTCTGTGGCGTCTGTGTGTCGAAGTACCACCCCCACCGGGGACATGCCAGGCCAGTAAACAAAAACGCTCATTACAGGTATACGGAAGTGGTACAAGGGCTACTGACGTACACAGGTCCTAACGGGACCCGGTCAGTTCCACCGGTAAATGGTCAGGATAGACAAGGTTTCCATTGATACATGTGTATTGCGCAGTTCAGATGATCCCGATGATATAGACCATACGTTGGAGTCCTAAATGTATATATTTTTTTCGGGCTGACCCTCAGCCAAGATTTAACGTCCATGGGACTGCTTTTCGCATTGCTTCACAGATGTACCCCATTTAATACAAATGTGCAACAGTGGAGTTCGAACCCGCGCACCTAAGTGTCTCCTCCGGTCGCGAGGCGCACCATGCCACTTATTATCATGGCATGGAGCATTTGCCTGCGCCTTTGACGTTGGAGTCTAACTGCTTTCGAAAGTTATCAAATATTCAGCTTGTGGCATGACCCGTCGCTGAAATAGTCGCGCGCATAATGGAAAGCCCAGATGACTGGGCAAATTATATTACTTTAAGAGAGAAGACGAGACTCTAAGAGGCCAAGCTTTGCCCTGAGGGGGTGGCTGCAACCAGGTTTTCGCAGAGTCTCGACGCACTCCTGGATTCCGGACAAGGCCCATATTTGGCTCATAAAAAAATGTTTGCACGAGATTCCGTCCTCATTGTCATGAGGTAGTGCCGAACAATTCTGAACTTGGGGGGACTGGAGAACATATTTTTTGTGGGTGTTATATGTTTGTCATTAGGCTCACCCAGGATGAGTCCTATAAGATTTGTTAACAACACCGACGGCTGTGCGTGTTCCTTCGTAAATAAAAACTGGAGCTAATTTTCTTGCACTATGTTTACACGACGAACATATCACGATGTATACCCTGGTTTTAGAGGAAGGAATGTTTGCCATGATTGTAAGTTAAAGCGAGGCCGGCTTTCTAGCGGAAAACAATTGGTTAAAAACGGCGCATGTTTTGGGCATATATTCTTATTGCTACGGTCTAAAAATGCCTCCCAGATGATGCATGAGGCATATCAGGCACCACAACTTCAAAACTTCAAACCATATACCGTTCTACGTCTATTTGTCATCTAATTCTCGGTTTGCCCAGTTTGGCTAATGACGTATATGATTGTTGCATGAAGCGAATCATTCAAAAGTCTCTCTGGTTAGCAATACAAGTGCCGCCAGCACCAAAGTCGTTAATTGGTACGTTCAGGCTAATTTGGAAAAGGCATGTTCTTTCTAGCTTGCAATTTGTTTGAGTTTATATATTTGATTTATTCAACCTGAGATCTCCTGAAATGATTCATATGGAGTTGTCGGAATAAACACGAACATCAGTATTATGTATTGCAGTGACTGATGATTCTAGGCAGTACTGTTAAATAAATATTTCCGCTTGAAACTGCTGAATGTTAATGCAAGTGTTAGCTTGTTGCGAATAGGTTACGGCAATCTTGTCAAGCGTGGTGCCTTGGTGCATTCGCGTGCGCCTTGGGGCCGGAAAAGACACATATGTAGATGCACGGGTTTGATCCCCGCCGTTCCACATTTGTATTTATGGGGCCCGTCTTACGAAGCAATGCGAAAGCCATTCCGTGGACGTTAAACGTTGCCCGAAAAAAAACGGCGGTCGTACCTTCACATATTTTCAAGATAATATACATGTTTCTTGGAAAAGCGACACAGCACCGAACGGCAACATAGCGACAAAACCAAACTAGCACGGTTTGGACTATCTTTCTGGGACCACATTTTTGAAATTCCCGCGCTCTGCAGCAGGGCCGCCTGAGAGTGCGGCAGGGTGTTTACATTCAGGAGCAGACCCGTGGCGGCGCGACGGTATACCGGTTCCAACTTTACCGTTTTGTTTGCGGAATTGGCAGCTATTTGCAATGGAGGACAAAAATACGCATTTTCGACACATTATGTTGTTCTCCTACCGTGAAGGCATAAGTGCAGCGCAAACAACCCGGAGGATATGTGCAGTCTACGGCGAAAACGCAGTACACAAATCCACAGTCGAAAAGCGATTCGCCCGTTTCAAAGCTGGAAACTTCAATCTCAAAGATGAACCGAGGTCAGGACGACCCAATGTTGTGGAGACCGACGAAGTCATAAGCCTGGTTACTTCGAACCCAGGTTTGACCATAAATGAAATTGAAGATGTAACGGGAGTCTCCCACGGAACCGTTTGGAATCGCCTCCATGATGCAGGTTTTTCGTGCAAGCGGAATATCTGGCTACCACACGACCTCAATGATAGGCAGCTTGAAGGGCGAGTCGATACCTGTCACGCACTCCTCCGGAAGAACTCGAATGAGCCATTTCTGAGGAGATTGATAACCGGCGATGAACAATTGATACTCTACAGAAACGTAACACAGAAAAGAAGTTGGGTCCCCAGAGGTTCTCAGGCCGCAGCTATCCCTAAACCCGAAATTCATCAGAAGAAGGTTATGCTGTGCTGCTGGTGGGACTGTAAGGGCGTCGTGTATTTTGAGCTGCTTCCAATGGGTCAGACGATCAACTCCGTCGTCTACTGCAGACAACTCGAAGAGTTGAAGGCTGCAGTAGCAACGAAGCGCCCGAAACTGTCAAACAGGTGGGGCGTCACTTTTCAACACGATAAGGCGACACCACACCAAAGTTTGGCCACCCGGCAAAAATTGGCGGAGTTTGACTGGGATGTGCTGCCGCACCCAGCTTATAGTCCCGACCTCGACCATCTGACTATCACTTGTTCAGGTCTCTCCAGAACTCCCTTGATGGCACAACATTTGAATCTTTGGAGGCTATAAAAAATCACCTCACTCAGTATTTCGACGAGAAGGACAAGACGTTCTGGGAGAAAGGAATCATGGATCTACCGAGGCGATGGGCGAAGGTTATCGAACAAAACGGTCAATATATCATTGAATAAAAATACTGTTGTCTGCATAAATAAGGCTCTTTAAAATCAGGTAAAAAAGCCCACGAACTTTTTGACTTACCTAATACCTTACGCTTTTATCCTTTGACCGGCTTCGTGCGCACTGTACTTTTAGTCATAGGAGCTGCAGTTAATTTTATTCCCAGAAGTTTGAACTTGAAGGCACAATTGCCAACACTTAGTCAATGCTTCTGTGTTTAAAATATGTTTATATACGTGTGTTTATAGTTCTGCTCCAATTTGTGTCTAACCCTTGTATTATTTTAGGGGGTCAGTATAGCAAAGCACAACCAAAAGTGCTAACGCAGTTATTTTGAAGGGGTTCGACAACGGGTACTACACTTTTTTTTGATAGCATAGCTGCAACGACAGCAGTGTTTGAATCGGTCATTGCTTTCTACTAAAAACTCACACAGATCAAATAAACACTTCATCATAGTAAACTGAGATCATTCAGAGAACAGAATAACAAAGGTTAGCAAATATGCTAGCAAGATTTTTCACTTTTTGAGTTCCAGTAAATAGATCAGAAATCGTGCACATGCTTAAGGCTGCGAGAGACATAATGAACGCCGAAACTAATGTAATTGAGCTGATGCAGTAGAACTTACCTGTGCCAAGTAGATCAGGTTCTTCACAGACGTAGGTTGTGGATAATGCTCAAGATAGAGCGGAATTCGGGTCTGAAATGCACAAAATAAATATTTTTGTATACGTGTATATCATGTTTCTTGGATTTCACATTAAGGAATATGAGTGTTAGAGCGGATTATTATCAAGCGCGACAAAATTAATGAAACAGAATAAGTACTAACGCACCAATTAAAAATCGTGAATAATAGTTCATTTTTTTCCAATGAATAAATAAATAGCTATGTGATTATTTTTCAACCCACACCTACTAACCCCAGGAAACATTGCTGCGGTTCGGGCTTGAGCTTTCGACGACATTGCAAATTAGTCGCGCATTTTTTCTACTACATCATAAATGTGGGTTTGGCTACATTTAGGTAAATCAAGTTTATGTCATAATGTTTTTGTACTTAAATTAAATAAAATTAAAAGGGTATGCGGTGCGCCGAGAGCCACTTCCTCCACTCTATCTTGTCGATATACCCACTTTTACGGCTTAAGAAATATTTCAATTCAGTATTTATTTCACCATAAAATTGGTAGACAGTTGATTCATGTTTCACAAGGTGTCGCGATGTGACACTTTGGCTTAGGAAATACACATATATATTTATATATGCAGAAAACTTACGAGGTTCGAGTGTTGCGCATCTCCATAAAGGAAAGTAGAAAGGACTTGTTGGCAGACCGGCCAATACGACTTGCAAAGTCTAGTCATCGATGTCAAATCGAACACTTCGGACGTTGCGCGGAAGCCGCTCTGTGAACGTTATTGGGTGCCGTAGCCAATGTTAGTGAGGACATCTACTGCAAAAAGCTACGCCGTTAACGCACGCTGAGCCACGTTCGGTATAACCTGAATATTTGCCGTCTAGTGGGATAATACAACAAACACGCCAGCGTGTCCTCCAACCCGTACTATTGAGGATTGCTACAATAGAATAATTAATACATGCTATACATTTATCTAATATACATGAGCATAAACATTTAGAAAACAGAATGTGCATAGACGGTGTACATAAACTATATGCAACATACTATTTTATTTCATGGGTAATCGATTTGGGGGAAACCTAAATTGAAATATTGGTCTCGGAACACCACTATGACGCTCATCCTTGGTCCATATTTTTGCTAGCTATGGGCTGAAGAGCTCTTAAACATAAACAGCAAAGCAGAGAATATAATGTTTTTCTTTTTTTAACTGTCCAGAAAAGTCCATAGAAGCGCACTTGAAGCTGTGCCCTACTTTAAAGCAGCATGTCTTTTAATGCGTTTAAGTAGGCCATAAAAAGGTTGAACTGAGTGCAAATTTTCAGCGGAGGCCTATTTGATTTCCAGTTTGCTATGCAACACTTTTTAATTGAGCCTGAACAGCACCTAGAGAAGTCTTCTTTTTTTTAGCCATAGGCAGCTGAACTGTGCCCTGTGCTAGGGAAATCCTTAGACTAACGTCTCGCCAATCAGTCAACAATTCCTCTATTTTATTCAGGATACTGTTAAATACCCATCAGTCTATTAAAACACTGCCTAGTGGTCGATCTTGACTAGCCTTTTCTTTGTTAATCTGTCGCACCTGGGTGATCATTGTGCTGCAACATTCATGTGCTCGAGAAAGGTCATTTAAGTTTAGTATAAACTTCGTGAATTACTGCCTAAAAACACATATATATATATATATATATATATATATATATATATATATATATATATATATATATATATATAATTTTTTAACAGGGGCCAGGAAAAAAATGCATAATGCACAGCATTTAGTCTGGGTAGTGTGGGTCTTTTAAACCCACTAAAAACCTGGTGACCTCCTAACCTACATGCCCGGGATATTTGTGGTATTACGTCAGTTACATATATAGATATCTAAAAAAATGTAAGTCTCATGTATATCCAAGTGGAAAGTTCTTTGCAGCTGTGGGCATAAAACCGATTTGCCGTACTGTGGACCACCAATGGAGAATTGAACGATAAGTGGAAGTAGCAGGTTCCACTTCGGAGACATGCTTTTTAAACAGACAAAGGAAACAACCTGTAGGCCGGTGTATAACGTTCGTCAAGGCCACCATCGATCTGTCTGTGAGCTTTCATTTATGCGGTTACGTCCACGTACTGCCCCCCATGATCTTTTCTGAATTCGTCTCGTAAGACTTGACGTCTGAGACCTACGATGATCTACTAACTTCACGTTTAAATGTAATTAGTTACGGATTGTAGTATAACCTACATTTCATCATTACTGTCGTCGTTACTGTAAGGGTTAGTGTTAAACAAAACGCAATGGATTCCTGTGCCTCCCCCACGTAAACTGTGTCGTACACTTATTTTTGATGTTCAAGACAGCTAGCCGTTTGACTAACTAGCGATAATCTTAAGAACTCGTCTTCTTCTCACAATCTTTTGGCCGTTTTTGGCTATTATTGTCACGTTTGATCGGCTTTTGACAGCTGGCAATCTATTTACATTACTCGTAGTTTATTGTGCATTATTTTACCAATATATGCATGGTAATATATTTTTACGACTGTCCCTTTAGCTGTCGCTTTTGTAGTATTGTTTAGATGTTTGCCAACACAGCCCTGTATAGGTAGTGAGACATGTGGAACATTTTGCATACAAAAATGAACGCTCGCAAAAAATGTTATGATCAGCTTCGTCAAATACATATAATAAGATATTTCCAAACTAGCTGTCATGTTTATTTCCGTTGCGTCTATATGCGACATGGAAAGCAAGTTTGCTCAAGGGTTTTAATAGGCCGTCCCTGTCTTTTGTGAGGGAGACGCGTACCATGCGGGTCTTGCATTTGATATCATAGGTGTCACATGAGGGGTCATGGGTGTTGAAATTCCAACGAATTTAAATTTAGTAAGCTTGTGGTACGACCGTCAGAAGACGCATAACGCTTAATTGTGAAACTCACCACAGTTTTCTTATGCGATGTAGGTGGTCTCAACAGCGATGGACAGTTTCGAGCGCTGCTCGGCGTGCAAGTCTCATTATGTGTTTTCACCGTTTAGTGTTTATCTTATATAGGAATCCGTGCGAAGTGAGCAAACGTATAGCAGCGGCACCAAAATAAAATGCTCTTTTAAACATATTGACATACAACGTTCCGTGTAGATTTGTTTGGTGACTAAAAGAGCTACTCACTATGAAGAGTTTTATGGGGCGCCATATTGCCGGTGGAACCTGGTTAATGGGGCAGGCGAATGTACGAAAGCCACCGAGGGATGCAAAGGCCGAAATGTGCGAGTTATATTCTGGTCGTTTGGAGAGCAACGCGAATCCAGAGGCTGATCCCTGTAACGATGCATTAAAGGGCAATGTTAATCTTCAAATGAAATTCAACCCTAGCAGAGATTTAAATAGAATTAATAATTGGAGTACAACAACCCTATACAATAGGTACACGACTTTCTTCCTCTCTCTCTTTCTCTCTCTCGCTCTCTCTCTCTCTCTCTCTCTCTCTCTCTATATATATATATATATATATATATATATATATATAATTGTGTTTTTTAAGAATAAATGCAGGGATACAAAGCATTTTTGCGCGAAGTGGCATGTTTATTTTAGCTACTGATTAAATTATCTGAAGTGTTTTATCTGTTCTAAAGCCGAAATGCAAGGTAAGGGTAAGGACATTGCAGCGGAATTTCACTTGTATATAATATAATATATTATATATATTCAACCGAGATTTTATAAATTTCACTCTCTCTCCGAAACAATATGTTTCCGCGTCCTCCTTTCATTGACAAAAATATTTTCTTGCGGAGTTTTTCCAAACCTCAAAATAGGTACATAACGATATGAATGACCATATATATATATATATATATATATATATATATATATATATATATATATATATATATATATATATTATATATATATATATATATATATATATATATATATATATGCATATACATACAAAGTGCTTAAGAGGCCGTAAGCAAAGTAGTATCTTCTTTCGAAAGCTTAGTAAAGCATGTCTACTATGTTAGACGGCTAGTTAAGTGCAAAAGTTGTCATTGATTGCGGTTTACTTATTAACCAAACGTTTGCAAAATTTAGCATTTAATTTGTTGGCTATATACACAGCAAGCTTGAGAAATGCAAATATTTTGAAAGTGTCTCTATTGTTGATTTGCTTCAGGAATTAGTCGAGGTGCAGGGTGTCAGTGCTATCGGTCAGAAACTCGGTGTAAGTTTGACTCCGACCGGCAGATTGACTAAAAAGTTAGACGCAAATTTAACACAGCCAAACTAAAATGTACAACGGGCAAAGCGAGCGTCTATGTTGCCCAGATATGGCCTTGAAGGGCTAGCGATGTAACTTGAATACTAATAAAAAGTCCAGGCATATCATAAGAGTTTGTGGTTGCAGGCCACAGCATGCTAGGGACAAAATTAAACGCCTAAAAACTGCCCAAGCCTAAGCTAAGCGTCTATCGTAATATTCTGACCTGCGAGTGTGCGAAGTAGGCAAGTTTAGGTACGTTCGTGTGACGCAGGATGTAGTCAATTTGCGCTGCCACATCGAAGACGCCGTGCTCGACCAGGGTGTAATTGTAGAACTTTCGGTCCCGTCGATCGGTGATTCGCCCCTGGCTAATTGTTTCCGAGCCATAAATTGTGCCTCTAGTGTTTCCCAGCCAGACATCGAAGCCAGCATCGGCCAGAATAAAACCTGTTTACGTAACAGAGCAAATGCGCTTAGTTCGTATGTAGTCAGACCTAGTTTTGCAAGACTCGACTTGAGTTCTTCCTTGTATTATACAGATAGCACTTCTCCGGCACGGGTACACTATATATATATATATATATATATATATATAGATAGTGTTTTACAGAATTAATTGTTAGTAAGTTCCAATCTATTTAGCGGATCTATTAGCGGAGAAAGTGTACTATCAACGAGAAACTGCTGCCATTATTGTAGTACATGCTTGACTAAATAATCTTACTAAACGGTACTATCGATGCACAAGGGCAAATACGAAAACTTATTTGTGTACAATTATACATTTTCTGGTTGTTATAGAAAAACTGAATGCGGCTGGGCGGCGAAGTTTTGTGCTGCCTACGGGCCTACGCTGTGTCGAACATTCCGTAATTTGTATTGGACATGGTCGAAGCAAGACACCAGACTCAGTACTATTGTAGAAGCAGGCTCTTGTGCTGAAAACACCATGCTGTGCATCTGGTAAATTGGAAAGACGTAGTGTACTGTGAACTTTTACTGATCAACGAACCGGCTAGGAGTTAAAAGTAATTGCTCAGTTGTTTGAAGCAACCGTCGTCGAAAACCACCTCGAACTGTCAGGGCCCGAATCGTAGAGGCCTCGTGTGCTACCATAGCCACGCTGTCCGCATACACCTGTGGCAACCTGCCGCTACTAGCTGCATTTTTCTTGGTATGTTTTAGCTCGTCTACTTTATAGTCCCGATCGCGCGTTTCACTATTCGCTATAAAGAATGAACTTTAACCGCTGTGAGCAAATCAAACAAACACATTTAGAATGTTTTATCATCTTAAACGAGAAGTTACGAAAGGATAGAGTTTTCTCTTTAAGCAAGCATAAGATAAAGACTATAGAATGAAGTGGAGTATGCATACAGGTGTGGTGGATAGCGTGTAACCGAATCATAGTAAAAATTGTCTGCTTTTGATTGCATTGTATACATGTGATACATAGGTTCATATGCCATATATAGATATGAAGTCTCCCATATCCGACAGAACTTCATATTGCAACTAAACAATTGCTTCAGGTATGCAGTTAGAAAAGAGACAAACGAAGAAATTTATCAATGGTGTTTATTTATATAGGCAGATAACTGGTATCGTATCAACAGGTTAGTGTCATTTTTTTAGCGTACGTTTCAGTATGACACTACAACCCCCTAGTACTAACGCATCGGGAAATCGGATGAGCGAATTAATTATGAGATGGACATAAAATGGGCATAGCCCTTTTAGAGGAATATGATTGTACCTCTGAGCAGGCCCGTGAATAAAAGAGGTATGATAGGAGTCTTACCGATGGAGTTATTGGCGAGGTCATCAATGTAAAACGGCGAGGAACAGAATAGTGGGGCGGGTAGAAATACGACGTCTTTATTCGGTATCCCGGATTTTGATCGCTGATTCCTTCCATACGGAATTCGATGAACGGTCAGAATAACGCTGAAATATCACACAGTTCCGACATTAAAATACATAAATTATTCTGTATGAGAATGTTTATATATATATATATATAATTTTTTTTTTAAAGCGTACCAATATGAAACCGGATTTTTCAGCAAAATCATGTTTAAAACCGTAGCATCTGTTTTTTTCACAGTATTGCCTTTTGCTAGTAATACTTGCTTCCTAGTTTTTTGGGTAAATTATCGGATTGAACCGGTGAGTACGGGGTGTGAAAAGTGTTTCTCAGCCGAGCCTGCCTATGTTTTTTACCGCTCTCGATGAGTGAGACGAGTCACTGCCATGAAGCAGAATTGTCTTGTGCTGTTTGTGTCGCCACTGTGGTTGTTCGACTCCGAGTAGAACTTGGCACAAATCGATAATTTACTGTTGGTAACAAGCCGCAGCAAGGCTTAACCTGGTTCCAGCAGATCGGATCAGGTTACTTCTTTCTGGTTTCACCAAACACTAAGGATTGTCTTTTTCCGAAACGATTTGGCCATTCAGTCGATGGGACTGGAGGCCTAATTTCGGCCAAACCGATGGGACTAGATCGATGAGACTGGAGAGTCGGTTTCGGTTTTCCGGTTCTCTCGCATTCGTTCAGTCAGCCCATGATCTTCAAAAATTCTTGAAGGTCTTCCGCGTGGTTCGTTCTGGGTTCCAAAATCACCTTTTTGAACTTTTTAAAAACTGGGTACAACTGGGAAGATGATCTCTGTAAGCTTCCCTCAGCATTCCTTGCAGCAGTCCTTGCTAACACTTGACTCTCCTTCAAGTTAGGTGGCGTTAACATCACCTTTGCGCACTGGTCACGGCGTCCCCGGCGGCGGCAAGAGCCATATGCTCCCGCAAGACCCTTAAGCTGGGCTCGAGGTGGTGCAGACCTGAGGAGTGGATTAGGCTCCCCAACTGCTACAAGTGTCATAGGCCGGGCCATAAGGCCCAAGACTGCAAAGCAGAGAGCCAGGTGCCTCGGGTATGCCACAAATGTGGTGAACCTGACCACCTGGTAGCCAATTGCAAAGCAACGACACCAAAGTGTCTGGTCTGCGGAATAGAGGGGCACCGAGCGGATAGGATGTCTTGCCCGGCCTATAGGGAGCAAGTCGAGCAGCGGCGGGAGGCCCGAAGGGGCGTCGCCAAGGGACAGGTAGATGGCAAGGAGACCCAAGTAGAAGCCCAAATAACCAAGAAGAGCAATAAAAAGGGGAATAAAGACAAGGGGGCGAAAAATAAGAAGAAAACCGTTATCCCAGCAGAGGACGGAAAGGGTGATTGGAACTTAGTAGGTAGGGGCCCTTTATCCGACCAATAATAAAGATACTTCAGGTAAACCTTAACCGCTGCAGGGCGGCGCATGACATGCTCGATGAGATAGTACGCAGAGAGTCTATAGGCCTCTGCCTGCTTTCCGAGCCAAACATAGCGATCACCAAGCGGAAGGCAGACTGGGTATCTGACGCAGAGGCGGATACCGCAATCTGGTGGACGGGTTCCGAGAGAAACCTCGCGATTAGGGGCGGGGGGGTCGGGGAGGGGGTTCTCCTGGCTGGAGATTGACCGGGTAGGGGTCATCTATAGCTGCTACTTCTCTCCCAACAGGGAGGAGGAGGAATTCGAGGAATTCCTCGAGGAACTTGCCCAGAGCGCGGGGGCACATGCAGGTAAGAGGGTAGTGATCACCGGGGATTTTAACGCAGCCAGCATAGCATGGGGTAGCCGAACCACAACTAGACGGGCCCAAACTTTACAGGAGTGGATGGCTGAAAAAAGTCTAATGGTTCTTAATGACGGAAGGGTCCCCACCTTTTCCAGAGGGAGCCAGACGGCCTTCATTGACCTAACAATGGTCAATGAGGCGGCCTTTCCACTGGTGGTAGAGTGGAGGGTGAGGGAGACGGAGGAGACCATGAGTGACCACAGATACATCTGTTTCACCATCAGTACCCCCGAGGTGGCCCTCGCCCCGTCCCCTAGTAAGAGATGGCAGATGCGGAAACTTGACGCCAAGATTCTAGTGGCTGAAATAGACGAGGGTTGCAAACAACTGGGAGACACGGTGGGGGATGAATATCAAATAATTAGCATACTCTCTACAGCATGCGAGAAAGCTGCTCCCTCACAACACCATGGGAGCCGCCACCCTCCTAATTACTGGTGGAACAAAGGGATCGCAGCTGCCCGCAGGGCTTGCATTAGGCTAAATAGGATTTTCACGAGAACACGCAGCTGGTTAACGCAAAGAAAACGACGGGTGGGATTTTACGGGGAGCGAGAGACCGCAAGAGCTGAATCCCAATTGACGGAGTACAAGGCTGCTCGATTGAGACTCCGAGGACTCATCGCCAAAAGTAAAGCCCGAGCGGAGAAAGAGCTGATAGACGCGGTGGAGAGCGACGTATGGGGCCTGCCGTACCGAATAGTTATGGCCAAACTCCGGAGACCTCCCCCGAAACTCCCCCCGGATGTGCTGCGGGAGACTGTAACCGGTCTTTTTCCGGCACAGCCGCGGAGAGAAAACGAGGAGTTCTCGGTCACCCCGGAAAACATTCCGGAGGTGACGCTGGAGGAGGTCGAACAAGCCCGGAATCGGTTGGCAACCGGTAAAGCGCCCGGCCTAGACGAAATTCCCCCAGAGGTAGCGAGGCTACTGGTCAAAAGGTGGCCTAAGGTCTTCCAAGACCTTGCCAACAAGCTTTTGAGAGAGGGGAGATTCCCGAGGCTGTGGAAAAGGGCAAGCCTGGTTCTAATCCCCAAACCCGGGAGGAAGACGGGGCCTTCGGCTTACCGGCCCATATGCCTCATTGACGCCATGGGTAAGCTCCTGGAGAACGTTATAGTCAAGAGACTAAACGACGAGATTCAGGAAAAGAACGCCCTATCAGATGCCCAGTACGGCTTCCGAAAGGGCAGATCCGCATTAGGGGCTCTAAAGAAGGTTCTGAAACGGGCGGGTGAGGAGACTATGAAGACCCCTAAAACAAGGGGATTCGTGCTCCTGATCCTCCTGGATGTCAAAAATGCCTTCAACACAATGAATTGGAAAGTAATTGTGGAGGCGATGAAGAGGAAGGGCTTTTCCCCCTACCTCCGTCGAATGATTTCATCCTACCTGGATGACAGAGGCTTGGTTGCAGGGGGGCAGGAGTACGAGGTTACTGCCGGAGTCCCACAGGGCTCGATTCTAGGACCCGTGCTCTGGAACATAGCTTACGACGGGGTGCTCGAGATCCCAGGTCTCCCGTATGGGGTGGAGACGTTGGCGTACGCCGATGACCTTGCACTCATGATAACGGCCAGGACCGAAAGAGCCCTGGAGAGCGCCGCCAATGAGGCCTTGTCAATGGTGTCCGAGTGGATGGAGTCCCATCACTTGAAACTGGCACCCGACAAGACGGAGGCGATGTACCTAACAGGCAGAAAGAGGACGACCGGCATTAACCTCGTGATGGCGGGCCACCCGATAGAAATCAGAAAGAAGGTAAAGTACCTTGGGGTCATGCTAGACACCGGACTGACCGGATCGGCACACGTTAAGTACGTGGCCGAAAAGGCCCAAAGGGTCTCCCTGAACCTGGCGCGGATCATGCCTAGGGTCGGTGGGGTGGCTGAGGTGAAAAGAAGGCTCCTGGCCTCGGTGGCCGAATCAACGGCGCTATACGCAGCCCCAGTCTGGGGGGACATGGCAATGCGGACGGCGAAAAATAGGGGGGCACTAAGGTCGACCCAACGAACGCTGGCAATCAGGGTAAGCCGGGCGTATCGAACAGTCTCGACCGAAGCTCTCCTGGTCCTAGCCAAAATGCTGCCATGGGACCTCCTAGTGGCTGAACAAAGTAAAATGTATCTAGACGAAGGTCTGGATCTCACCAGGGCCAGGAGTGCCACCATATCGGCCTGGCATGAGGAATGGGCGCAGGTAAGACCCGGTGTGACCACAGGGAGCTGGACCAAGAGTCTGATACCGGACCTCAGGGTATGGTATGACCGCCGACACGGGGAGCTTTCCTACTGGACGACTCAGGTTCTGACCGGACACGGCCAGTTCCAGAGCTACCTGTCAAGGATCAAGAAGGCCATCAGCGATATCTGCGTACTGTGCGACTCTGGAGAAACGGACAACGTAGAGCATACTGTTCTGCGGTGTGATGCTCTCAGGGAAGCACGGGACGCAGCACCAACCGCTGTGAGGGGCCGACCCATCAAGGAGGTGGTCTCCCATATGATGACTTCGGCGGAGGCATGGAGGGAGGCGACGAACTTGTTCGACGCTGTTTTGACACTCAAGACAGCCAAGGAAACCGCCAGGCGGGAGAGGTTTGAGCGGGTCTCTCGAGAGAGTGGTCGAGACGAGGAGCCGAGGGAGGGGGGAGGGGGTGGGGAGCAGCCAGGCCCTCATGGTCTCGACGCACCCTCACAGGACGGATTACAAAATGGCATCCCCCTATCCAACCGCAGGTAGACATGCGGGATGATAGTCAGGGATAGAGCTGATTGAAGGAGAACGGCAGGGACGCCTCTCCCACGGTTTCGATGTAATGCCAAAGTAATACCGAGCCTGGGGGGGTGGGGAGGAATCCGGGTTTAGTGGGTTTGCGAGTCTCACACTAGTCACGCAGGCTGCTAGTGGCGCATGTGCATCATGCATTACCGAAACCTCCCAGAACAAAAAAAAAAAAACATCACCTTATGCATATATCAACCTCTTCATCTGCCATAACTGCCACGAAATAGGGTACACAACTAGAGAATGCAGAACCAAGGAAGCAAATGGTATAGGTGCGGACCTAGCTAGGCACGTCGCCCGGACTGCAAGGCCCGAGGCTGCAAAAAATCCTAAGTCTAGGGTATGTGAGAATGTAGGCCACCGTGCCGGATCTCACGGCATGTTCCAACTACTTTTAAATCCTGACGGAAATGAAACGAGCACCACATGCAGCCAAGCAGTCAGCACATACCAATAAATGTGGCAGAACTAACTCGGTCGCTCAGGACACTGTAACCAAACAGGTGTGCAGGTCTGGCTGCAACAGAACAAGGTGTGAATTAAAAAAAAAACTACACAACACTCCAATGAATAGAGCTCGACCTTTGGCCAATTATCAAATGTGTAGAACCGTACTGAAGCAAGAAACAGTAAAAAGCAAGATAAAAAAAATAGCGCAACTTTCTCAAGAAAATTGAAGGTGGTCTTGAAAAGCCCTACAATATAGTCAAGGAAGGTAACGTACGAAAGCCCAGGGCTGTGCTCACAAAGAAGCTAATTAACTAGGCTCTGAACAAACATACTCACTCAACACTGCTTAGCTGCTCGCTTTGACACGGGATATGAGGCGATCGTTAAATAAAGGATCAGGATCTTTGCGGAGGAAAACGGACTACTTTTGGTCTCCGAATATGGATTCAAAAAAAACGGTCAGTGCTCACCGCTGTCCACCGAGTTGCAACCAAGGCTGACCTTTTGAATAGTTTAGCTATATACTAAAAAACTTTTTTGCAATTTTTTAGACGTCAGGAACAGGTTCAACAGCTGGCCATATAATTCTGTCAAATATTTACGGACCAAGAGAATGCAGGCGAAGGTTGATGATGTTAGTGGCCGAGTTGACTGGACTCCGATCTGGCTTAAAGCCTTTTTGAAACTAAATGAGGCAAAATAATCCTCAAACAAATAGAAAGAAAAAAAACAATAGAAGCAGGCTCAATGGGACTATTTTTGTCCTAGAACACTGGAATACTCCGGTTCTTTATCCCAGACATTAAAACATGGATAAAGCGACCATTACCTTGCTCAGATTCTCACGGGACATGGGGACTTTTAGAGCTCTCTAGTCGACTCATACTCTCAAGTGCCAGGTACGGAGAGGGGCTAGAGCCACAATAATTGCATAACTCGAGGACCACTGAGAGAGACGGAAAGAGAGCAAATATCCTAGACACCCTTCCTCCGCCCCATAGGAACTCTTACGAAGTTTGCAGAGTACATATGCGGCACGACTTCTAGGAGCAGGTATAATAGCTACGGAGGTACTGAAGGAGAAATGAACTTTGCAAAGGCTCAGGAGAGTTACATTTTTACCTGCTGTACTAGCAGATCACGTAACATTGAATGGTACAAGTTCTCAGGTGTTGGGACAGAGCACCTCTAATATACGCGGCACAGTGATCCGAGTGACACTCGCCATTTTTCTGGCCTGTAGTACTGTTCTAAAGATCCGGTCCGTCAGAAAGTGAAGCTTAATTGGGGACACACGTTTAGTGGATCTGGGCCTCAGCGGGCTAACATCCGTCCGCTAGAGTCGACTGCTGGAAATGGGAAGTGGGATCACTTCCATTCCCAAGTGGATCAAAAAGTACGTAGCATCGCCTGTCTACAATTTCAAAAAGCTCCGGCCAACTAAAGCGCTGGAGAGAGACGTTTTTAATGAACATATGTATTATGCCAATGGGTTTCGTGTTGCGTTTGTTGCAAACGACGTATTGGCACGGGTCCCGTAACCAATATGCCAGACCCTCCAGTGCCAATGGAACTAACAAGTTCCGCGCTTTGAATAAAGTTTCTTAAATACCTAATGCAATAAAAAGTAAGACTGAACTAGAAACAGTTTACGAAACTTATGCACCGGCGCACAGTGCAATTACCATGTGGATTGCCCCGTTTAAAAAACATTGCACAGGCACCGTGTTCTAAACGTCCAAAAACAGTTTCTAGTGAGAACACTGTGCCAGAGTCTTCACTCCGAAAGCAATTTAGATCACTTGAGACGAAATCCCAAGATTTTTTGGGTCGATTCGTAACCGCCGATAAAATCTAGATTCTTACCCCAGAAAGGGCAGATCCACTTAAGAGAGAACCGCACGTGGCGAAACGCCTCCCACCAGGATAAAAACGCATATCAATCGCAACAATTTTGGCGAGCGTCTTCTGGGAGGCAAAAGGTGTTCCTTCAATTAACTTATACAAATTAAAAAGTAGTAAAAATTAACGCAAATAATACGCAATACTCTTGAAATTGCTGAAGCAACGCATAATTACACTACGATTCACAATGCAGAAAAAAAACTGTAGTGTGTTACTGCCTGCCCATACGTATATTTTTCCCACATTATTACGAGATCTAAAGCTCTAAATTGCCAAACACAACCCATATTTTTCGTTATTGGCCCCGTCGATTTTTATCTGCTTGAAAGCTCTAAAAAGTATCTCTCTGGAGAGCAGATTATATCAGGGCAGCAATTATGTCATATGTGCCGTAGACCAGCATTTTGCGCGTGGCATAAAGGCTATGGAGGATCGTTGGACCAGGTGTGTCACGTTTCGGAGGAACTATACTGAACAATAAAAGGTACGTGGTCTTGGTTCGTCTTTTGCTTGTAGTTCATACTGCGAACGTTTTAATCCACTTAATGTGTGTATATATATTTATATATATATATATATATATATATATATATATATATATATATATATATATATATATATATATATATATATGTGAGCAGATAGGGAGTGTGAGCAATTAGGAGGATCTAAAAGGGTGATATGTGTACACACACTTATCAAGCGAATATATATATATATATATATATTTGGATGCATTCACGCACGCCTGGCATCACAGTACTAAACAACGTTGGCAAGTAGCTCTACAGCACACGTTCCTTCGCCTCATAGGTGGCTTAAGACTTGCTAAGCTTACTACATTGGAGCCACTAAAGGACGTCCTTGCACCTGAGATCTATTCCAGGCTACTGGCTTTTTGTCTAGATCGTTGCTCGTTCTCCCTAGTACTACTAAAGTGTTTGAGGCAATAATCATGCATTTTTTTTTTAAGCATCCAATGGATTACAATTACTGCACTGAAACGATGCCTTAATTTTCGTTTCATTTAAGCCCTATTCTCCAGTCTGTGCAAGTGTTTGGGTTACATCTTCGTAACTTAAGCAGCACTTGATGGTTTGCCAATTCTATGCCGGTTTTTCTGAAAGCAGTCGTAACTCCTTAGCAGCACATGTGTAAGATAATAGTTCACTTGTCCGCAACCAATGTTGCGAGCCCTGGTTCACAAAGCATCATGTGTCTACGTTATCTACATATCGCGACGAGTATTGATGCTTGTAGTGAAGCGACTGTAGCTTTTTAAGTAAAAACAGGACAGAAAGAAAGGCGCTGCAGATACAGGGTTAGATATTTAGGTTACATGCGAGTTGATCTTAGCCAATTTCTATCCCAATTAGTGCGCAACACTTGTCAAACTTAAACATATAAAAAATAAATTCCAAATTTAGTGGCTTATATTTTCGGACGTGCAGGTCTGAGCACACAGAGCAAAAATATATTAGATTTGTTAACGTAACATTTTATAAGTTAAGACGAACGTTAGGAACACGTACCCGTCGTCGGTAACAACGCGATGGCCCTCAAATGGGTATCCTTTTAGTTCTGCAAGTTGCCTCTTAAATGAGATTAAGAATTTTTGAAAGTTAGAGTGTTTGAAGTTATACTTTAAATAAATAATACACAGTCAAAGGAAGTTGTGACGAATCAAATGACATTAGCGCTGTTCGCAACGCATGTTGGTGACTGTTCCAAAATCATACATTGGTGTACCGTCACGATTTGTATGACGTTGTTTTGATCAGTAGCTGTATACAGACCTGTTAGTAAAGACAATTTACGTTTAGTTTGATCGTTTTTTGTTTAAGTTGTTTTTCCGACAGGTTGACCAATTTTTCTGTCTTAAAAGAGGCAGAAATTTTAACGAGAGTAGGCCGAGAGAAGCCAGGAGTGAACACAATTGTGAAAGTGGTATCACTGTAAAATCAACTGTCACACTCTGTCGCATTTATCGTATTGAAACGTACGTGCTAAGATACTGGCCAGTGTTTAGCATTTTGTTATAAATTATGACAAGGGTGCCATGAATATGATACACAATATACGTTTTGCGGCATTCACGCCTTTACCGTTTGCTGCTACCTTATAGCTATTGTATCTTTAGACACACTGACCGTTCGTTATTGCGAATTGGAATTTGTTTAGTACACTACTCTTAGACACATGACCAAATTATCTAATGTATTGAGCTGTATCTGTACCTTAAGTGCACAGAAATGCGCAGCCATAAACATTGTTTTACCTTTTTCATTTTGCGAACAGAGTATAATTTCGTCTAGTAATTAAGTAAAAAATGTCCCCGCAATTCACACTTTTAAGTTGGCACAATGTGGGTTTGTTACGCTGTCCAAACAAAGAGCGGAGAAAGGGCAAAGATTAAGTAGGCATCTCGAACGCAGGTGTTCCAGAGATCTTATTAGAAATTCAATTTTAAATCCGTCCAGAACAAGCGATTTATAAAGGCCGATAGTCGAGTCGTTTTTATCTCTAAAAGACAAAATACAGGAAAAGCTGATGAGCTCAACTACGTACGTTTTTATCTAAGTCGAAGCTCTATGTATAACTGTATGTCTGTAAAAAATCGTATGCAGTTCCCTTAGAAAGCTAGGGACACCGGAACGTCCAAATGCTTGGACTTACTAATGAGGCTATGCCGGTTTTTCGATGATTATTAATGTACACCGTTGCTCACTAATTACTGCATCTTTCCGTCCCTTAGTGAAC